>OX388171.1:6045541-7245541 GCA_947579745.1 Apocheima hispidaria
GTTTTTACTTCTTGTGGTTTAAGGGTTTCTTTGTTCGTAGTTTTTACTTCTTGTGGTTGTAGGGTTTCTTTTTTTGTTGTTTTTACTTCTTGTGGTTTAAGGGTTTCTTTGTTCGTAGTTTTTACTGCTTGTGGTTTTAGGGTTTCTTTTTTTGTAGTTTTTACTGCTTGTGGTTTTAGGGTTTCTTTTTTTGTAGTTTTTACTTCTTGTGGTTTTAGGGTTTTTCGTTTTATTGAAGAATTCTTATCAGATAGATCTGTCATTCTGTCTGTCTTAGTTTGATCATTTCTTGCTGTTATTTTTGGTTTTTCAACATCTGTATCTATGCCTTCTAGCTTGCAGACAGCGGAGAGAGCTAATATTTTCAATTCTCGTATGTGATTTTTTGTTGTTTCTCGTGTTTCCGTTGTCACTTTGTGTTGTCGCTTTGATTTCAATTTAAAATACCACTGACGACCAGATGTTCTTGTTAACTGTTGATTGTCTGTCGTTGAATCTTTATGCGTTGTTGATTCTTGTTCAATTATCGTTTTTGAAGCTTGATCATTCATTGGTTCTTCATACCATATCATTGTTGACTCTGTTGATGGATCTTTAGTTGTTATTGTATCTACTTTGTTAATTTTTGACGGTTGATCATTTTCTGTTGGTTTTTCAGTATCTGTTGTCACTTGTCCATCGTCAATCAGGGATATCTCTTCATCGTTTATTTTTTTCTTTCTTAGTAGTGGTATTAATTTAGTTTTTTTGACCACCACTATTGGAGGATACAATTCTGTCCTGAGAGACAAATATTTATGTTTTAGTGCGGTTTTTTCGGCAAATTGTAAGCGTCATTTGAAGCCACGCAACACATCACACATTAAATAAAATTTTAAGCGTTTTTTAAAGCCACACCACATACGTTGAATGTTATTTGAAATGAAGATGTTTCCAGTCTGTTTAATTTTAGGTTGTTTTTTATTTTGTATAGTTTATTTCTTCAATTTGAGCTACCTTCTTTAATCGGCAGTGTAGGCAACCAAATGATCTCCCCATAAGGGCGGGCTTTCCCGATTCACGCTTTCTCGTTCGCACATTATCAACATTTTTAATACAAAAATCACAGAGAAGAAATTAAAAAACAAATCTAGTTAACATGTTTAGAATATTTTACTATGAAAACTGACGTGGTTTTGATACGTTTTGTTTTAATAAAACGGGAATACTCACGTTAAATTGAGTCGGTTATTCCGACTATAGTTTCGATCACATTCGGATTTCCGATTGCCTTGCAAGGCAAGACGAGGTCGCGCGCCTGTCTCGCTGAGCATTCCTTGATAAAGGTCACCGAATGTGATCGAAACTATAGTCGGACTAACCGACTCAATTTAACGTGAGTATTCCTGTTTTATTAAAACAACATGTTTAGAATACTATTGCCAATGTTATATTTTTTTTTTATTCTGGCGTTGGAGCAGAAAAAACATTTTTTTCGAGTTTTTTCGTTCTTCGACAAAATAAGAAATAATAACATGAGAATTGCTACAAAATATTAGCAATGGTATTGTAAAGATATTAACTAACGTTTTTTTTTTTAATTTCTTCTCTGTAATTTTTATATTAAAAAATCATGATAAGGTGCGAACGAGATAGCACCACGGTAGCCCGTTCTTAAGGCGTGCATTACAATTCAATGCGCAAATAACAAAGTCGTTTAATTTAATTTCATCAATATATCTAAAAAAGAAAACAGACTGTAGAAGAAGAAGTTTGTGATGGATTGAAAGCTTGAATCGTGCCATGCATTTATATTTTAAGCGATTATTATTTAGCGAATTTTTTAAGTAAATCGTAGGCGAAATTCCATGCCACAAATAGAAATCAAATATATGAGAAATTCCGTATATACCAACTGACATCGGCCTACGAGTGGGATAACACATTTTCTCTGTTAAAAAATTGTGATACTGAAAAATCTCATACAAGATTACACGCAATGGTCGTGCTTATCCTAAAGTTAATAATTATGATCAACTTTTACTATGGGAAATTATTATTTTTTTGCTTGGGGGAAATCTTCACAAGATACCCGACTGCTTTAGGGTGCAGCCGGGTTATGTGGGATTAAACCCACTAAAACCCCCCCGCCTTGAAAAAGATATAAATGGAACCCACGTTTCTTCGGTGGCTGAGTGGGGTCCATCTTGTTGGTGAGTTGAGGGACATATTTTTTATTTTCACAAGATACCCGACTGCTTTGGGCTGCAGCCGGGTTATGTGGGATTAAACCCACTAATGCAATCATCCCCCCCGCCATGAAAGAGATATAAAGTGGGTAAAAGATATAAATGGAACCCACGTCTCTTCTGAAACTGAGTGGGTCCAACTTATTGGTGGGCTTGGGTTAAAATCTGTAGTGTTTTTACACTACCGGTTTTTACTTTCCATTGTAATACTACAAAACTTGACACTGGCAAGGCACTTGACAAGGCGTAGAGCCAAAATAAAAGAGGGAAAAAACCAAGCGAGGTTATTCACAAAAATACTTTGCCAATAATACAATGTAGAGCCAAAATATAACAGAAAAAAAAACAAGCGAGGACAATTCTTGACAAAGATAATGGCGTCGATTCCTGCTACACCAAACTTATTGCTATTGCTGTCTTTTACTAATAGAAACACAAGAAAAAGATAGCATGCATTTTAGTTCTGTCAAACGAGCTTACCGATTAAAGCCGCGAAGAAAAACGTACACTAGCGACACTTGAAACTTGTTTTAAATCGGCACCCGCTACGGTCTCGTCTAAGTTTGTATGGAGAACTAAGATCTGACTAATTTGACAGCACTATAATTCTTGCTATCTCTATCTTGTGTTTTTATTTAGTAAAAGACAGCGATAGCTTAATTGCGTTTAGTGAGTGCACGGTGGACTATGCCGGTAATGAACCAACAACAGAGCATGTTCCAGGGAGATCACTTACTTGTTTCTTATATCGACATTGAGTTCTATTTCCCTGTAGTTGTCGTACGTGTGCGATATCTCCGCCACTAGTTGCTTCTGTATCTCGTCAGAGAGCTCGAAACGGTAATTCCCATTGAACGACGACACCGCGTGGTTTAAGAAACCCATGATTTTCTTTGGGCTCTGTAATTTAAAATTCTTATGGTAAGACCCTTTTGCAGAAACAGCCTGTGGAAGTAACAGACATTATTGTTACGACGTTGGTCCAGGCGATGATGGAATAGAAAAATGATGATACTTTCAAGTCGTCCTTTAAGGTGCAACGTTTCGCTCGGCCCCCGTTTTTTTTTTTTTTTGCGTTTTATGTCAATTACAGCTTAATTACTCATCGTAGGTTCATGAAAACTAATTTTGCGATAATAAATAGATTGTTTCAAGAAATTACACCAACCAAAAATTCAAGTTGAAAGCTAGTATAAGTACATTTCCCACTAAACCAAAAACCAAGATGAAAATCAGCTTATTGAGATTTGTAGCTAACCAATGTTATCTAGGTGATCATTTTACCCGTAATTTCTTAAAACAACTTATTTATTGGCGCAAAATTGGTTTCGATAAATCCACGATGTGTAACTAAGCTGTAATTGACAAAAAACGCAAGGAAATTTGAATTTCGCGCGATGAGTGAAACGATGCACCTTAATCGACTGCCGTTCTCGTCGCCCCAATCACACTCCCCTCCTTTCGTGCTACCCTCGCTTCGTTATCTCAAAAATAGTTGCCAGTACATTAATAACAATTCTAACTATTTATAAATCAAACAGACCATCAAAAGATTAACTAACTAAATGAGGCGTTTTCCAAAAAAATAAAGTAGTTCTAAAATACTTACTAGATGGCGTAACAGACCTACCGTTTTACCTGTCATTGTCATTTCTGTCGAAATGTTTTATGTTTATTTCTTAAATCGTAAATTTTGGCTCCACACGTTGTGTATTTAGCCAGTGTCAACTACTGTAATATTTCAAATGAAGTCAAATACATAGTTACGTTACTTGAAATTGTCTAAATACACATGTCGAGCCAAAAAACACGAGAGAAAAAAAAGGCACACGTACATTTTTTTGCCTTTTATGTCTTGACAGTGACAGAAAAAACTCAAGGTACATCTAACGCCATCTATTGGGTACTTTTATAACAAGAATTTTATTTTTTTTGGAAAACGCCTCATTAACGGATCAATCTATACATAGCTGACACTAAATTAGATATTTGTATTGATACGGACGCTGGGAGCTGGAGGAACTTTTAACATTATCTCTGGAAGATGGGCGATAAAGCCGTCTATTATACTACCTTTTATATTATTGTTTACAGAGATTACATATCCTAGATTCTGCATTCAGGACGCTCGAAGCTCACCACGCATCAGTCTAAATACACTTATAAAAAATTACTCCTATTGGTTGATTGTTAGGCGCGAGTAGGCGTAACCTTGAGACAGCCCGATTCCCAACCAGTGTATTATGATCCTCGGCTGCGGCTCGGGCCTCAAACTACACTTTCGTTGGTAATCGGTCACTTTCTCCCCATGGAGAACAATGTATATACCTTCATGCAAACGAAATGCATAGCATCAACGTCCGTGGTGATAATTTCCAGGATGCTCCTCAGCACGGTGACGTGGTAGTCCTGCTTCAGTACCACCGTCTTACACTTCCCTACTGAGCCTGGAAATAATAATAATAATAATAATAATAAATATCTGGGACATTATTGCACACACGGTCATCTGACCCCAAACTAAGCAAAGCTTGTAATATGGCTGCCAGAGACTGATATACGTACATAGATATTTTTTAAATACATACTTATATATATATTAACACCCAGACATAGAACAAACACAAATGTTCATCACATGAATGTTTGTCCTAGATGGGAATCGAACCCACGCCCCCAAGCACAGAACGTAGGTTCACTACCAACTGAGCCACCGGGGCAGTCATCAATACAGAAATACATCATCACCCAGAAGATTTCCACTGCCGAACAAAGGCCTCCAGGACAATAGGAAAAAATAGGGAAGGGAGGAAAAAACAGAAACAAAATACAGGGTTATAAGGAAAGCGTATGCTAAGCCGAAAAGGGTTCATAGTACTCTTCATTATGAACAAATTTTACTATGGGAGCAACGGCAATTTTCTTTCGTCATTGGTTCCTTTGAATTGAGCGGTTCTCGAGGTCGTCCCGCCATCAGTCACACTAATAAATGCGAAAGTTTGTGTGTATGTATGTAGGTGTGTTTGTTCCCGTTCAACTCTGTAACGGCTGAACGGATTGAGATGAAATTTGATATGGTAGTAGGTTATTCCCTGGATTAACACACCAGATACTTTTTGTCCCGAAAAATTAAACTGTTTCTTTAGAATAGCGGGTGAAACAACGGGGCGCAACTAGTTGCATATAAAAAAAAACGACGCCTATGGCCTACGTGTATTACCGTATTACCTGTACGTATATTACCTCTGGGTAAAATCCCCGGCGGTAAGACATCGGAGGGGAGCGAGTCGACCGGCCGGAAGCCTTGAGGCAACTGTGAGCTAGATGGAGGCGCTTCGTGCTTCGGCGGCCTCGATTTCCTATGTTTAGATACCGGTTTGGGGTTTTTGGGTTCGGGCACGTGACCTAGACCGGCTCGATTAACCTGCGAAAAACAAGGAAAAGATAATATAGGACTGCCCCGGCGGCTCAGTTGGTAGTGAACCTACCTTCTGTGTTTGGGGGCGTGGTTTCGATTCCCATCTAGGACAAACATTCATGTGATGAACATTTGTGTTTGTTCTATGTCTGGGTGTTAATATCTATATATGTATTTAAAAATATATATGTACGTATATCAGTCTCTGGCAGCCATATTACAAGCTTTGCTTAGTTTGGGGTAAGATGACCGTGTGTGCAAAAATGTCCCAGATATTTTGTCACTCTCTGACCCTTATGCTATTTTTTTAATATCGTTAAAAGAAAAAGAAAATACCCGACTGCAAAAATGTAGCGTATGACAGAGAAAGAGTAAAGAGTAAAGAGTAACCCAAAGACACCTCGCAATGTCTTGGATAAACCATAATCTACGCCGCTATGTATTTGTTTTTTCAAAAAATGTTTCATATCTTCGTCGTATTTTCGACGCAAAACTATTGTCACTTTAAGTGCCTATAAGCCTATAACAACGAAGAGACTGCAAAAACAAAAAACAAACATAATATTTTCTACGGTGTAGATAACATAAAAAAAAAAACGAAATCGTAACATTTAGGTGTAGGTATCAGACTACGCTTTTTGTACGGTCAAGGTGGCAGTATACTCTATTCTTACGTTTATTTATTTATCAATTTTTTCCGAGTGGGCATTGCAGGCTACCCAAATTCGGCCAACCATGGACCATATTCTAAGCTTAAAACTAACTTAAAACAATAATACAACAAACAAAGAATAATTTAAAGAAAAATTTAAGTTTTACTTGTGGCATGAATGGAAGATGACAATGTAATTTAAAAAAAAATTGATTGAAACAAAAAAAAAAAAAAAAGAATATAAAAAGTTACATACTAACACTTATTTATTTTACTAATTATTTCACTGGTTTGTTCAAATCAAGAAAGAAGAATGAAGGTAGGCTACCTTAGTGCATACATAAAAGAGGTACATAACAACTATTTAAATATCACTAGTGTCTTGTGGCAAATTTTCCTGCTGCTTTTGAAGAATGGTCAAAAAATTTCTTAGCTTAAATCTAAAACCTTGTAAACTTTAATGTTCCTAATCGGCGGTATATTGTCATTCTGCGAACCTCTGCCTCCGTACAATTAAACAAGTCAGTTCCTGGCCAGTAAGGCATTGAGCGTACTCAGTGTTGTCGGCACCGGCGCTTAAATATATTGTAGACTTACAAGGTCGAGTGGCAGCTCGATGGGCTCCATGATCCCTTCGCCGCGGGGCCCGAGCGCTCCGCCCTTCCAGCCCATGCATTCCATCATTCTATCGACAAATATCCATAATTTTTTTCATCAGTATGTGCCGGGTACATAGATCACACCCTAGATTATGCATTGAGGACGCTCGAAGCATTAGTCTAAATACACTTATAAGAAATGACTCTGATTGGTTGATTGTTAGGCGCGTTGTTAACCTTGAGATAGCCGTAAACTTGTAATTGGCCCAGTATTCTTCTAGTTATAATGTTACTTATTAAATAAGTTTTCCTTAAAAATGTAAAAATAAAATAAAATAAATAATAGCAAATGAGAACGCTCGGCCGCACTCCCCGCGCCCCGCGCCGCGCCTCATACTGACGTGACTTTGGTGACAACGCATCTCGTAATGCGGTATCTAGTGTGATATATGCTTCACTCTAACACGGTTTCCCTGTGTCTTGGATACCATGGAACACATACAAACACGGACACCCAAAGTAGACATATAAATTCATCAAAACATCTGCCCAGCAGGGCTAGCATGCGCAACGCGACAAAATCTTCTCTACTCTTCATGTCGTGCAAAATGAGACAAACATATACATAATCGTAGCCGTGTCACCTTTTTCAATTTTTATACGTCGTATATTACAATGTATTATATTGCAATGTAATTTGAACTAAACCTCAAATACGAGTTTTGGCGGGAACGTGAAGAAGTCATGTCGCGTCAATATATTATTTTCCAAAACTTGTGTTTTAACGAGTGTTAATGTATAAAAATAGTGGATTTTTATCCATTAACTGTTCGTGAGAGTGCATGAGTGTTGGTGAATAGTATAATGTTGTGAAACGTGACTCTTCGTGTTGTTTCCAAAACTCCCTATAAACCTCTAGTAAAGTCCACTTTACTGGGGCATGACGTGGACTTGACCGTGACTTAATTTAATTGACTTAGACGTCTTAGACTGTGACTGACACTTATTTTAATTGTGAAATATTAGACATCACTTGAAATATTACAATACTTGACACTGGCTAAATACACAACGTGTGCAGCCAAAACATAAGAATAAAAAAATAAAAACTCAAATAACTGGAAAATACTAATACTATTTTTGTATATTAACATATTTTCATCGGCTTATATAGCGGTTTGAAACGGACTAAATACGTAAGCGTCATCTAGTTTTATTCTGTTTTTTCGAGAGTACACTTTTTTGTATGAGATGGTCATTCTTCACATTTTTTTTTCTATTGTAATAACTCACCTAACCGCTTTTTCGGAGTGAACTGGCTGCGCAAGCGCCGCTTTTAGTTTTTCTTTCACAGTGAGTCTTTGTGTAGAGGCCCCGCGCGTTGTCGCCTCTACTTTCAAATTTGCTGTACTTTGCTTTTGCTGTGTCCTGTTAATAAATATCACACTAATTTTACTAGTAGTTCGCGCCGAACTAAGACCTCGCGACCCCTATATCTTCACAAACCCTGGACCGATTCAGCTCATATTCGAACTTAAAAATTCTATTGAAATGAACTACTTGCCTGCAAAATTTCATGACGATCGGATCAACGGTTCGCAAGTTATCATCGGACAAATATACACACAAACATACATACAAATGCCGATTTGTCCCAGTAAACTCTCGAGACCTTCGCTTCGCTCGGTCAATAAATGCGTATAATGTATATAGGTAAGTATGTAAGTCTGTTTGTTCCCGTTCAACTCTATAACGGCTGCACGGATTCGAATGAAATTTGGTACGGAGGTTTCTGTAAATGGCGGGTTAAACCACAGAAGAGGAAAAATTTTTACCTCTCTCTCTTCTGTGGGTTAAACAGCGGGGCGATGCTAGTAACTATATAAAAGAACAAGCCCTTTTCTATGAATCAATGCACAGACCAAACAGCGTATGAACGAGACGTGAAATTTGAACCAAATTCTCCTCAAATGGTCTAGGTAAACAATAAGAACTGGTTTTGCGAAATTCCCCCTCAAAGAGGGTAAAATGGACCCCCAAAGTTAAGTAAGTAAATTCCCCCTCTAAGAGGGTAAAATGGACCCCCAAAGTTAAGTAAGTAAATTCCCCCTCTAAGAGGGTAAAATGGACCCCCAAAGTTAAGTAAGTAATTATATGGGTCTCGAGGCCCCAGTACGGCGCGAGCTACTAGTTATAAATAGTTTTGGAAATTTAAACTAGCACAATGCGCGAGTGAGACAACGTGGACGCAACTAAGGGCCTGATCTTACCTTCGACCTGCGCTTAGCGACCTGGCTCTATGTTGCTCCCTGAAAAATATATAATGATAATAATAATCACACTGATATTATAAATGCGAAAGTTTGTGTGTAAGTGTGTAACGGCTGAACAGATTTGAAGGAAATTTGGTATGGAGGTAGCTTACATCTTGGATTAATACATAGGCTACTTTTTATCCTGGAAAAATATTCGGTTTTTGTGGAATAGCGGATGAAACCGCTAGTACAAGCTTGCTTAGTTTGGGGCTAGATGGCGCTGTGTGTGAAAAACGTCCACCAATATTTATTTATTATTTATGATAATAAGCATGATCTTTCATTTCAGCATATGAGCAAAATATGCTTTTTACCCGACTGCCCAACAAGGAGGATAATGTTATTCATGCTTCTCTACATGCGACCCAATGTGATAATGTACAAGCAAAAGGACGCGTTTGCGTAATACAAGCTCTCTCGCTCACACAATCAACTTTCTTAGTTATAAAACTTGTGTCTTGTGTCTTGTAAATTGTAAATGTGTCTTGTAAAATGTCTTATACTAATTCTGCTTGTATTCCGTAAACGCGTCCTTAATCCAATGTGTTAACAGACATGCTAGCATTATGACTTTACTATGTACTGCCTTAAGGCTGCGCCATTTGCGGCCTACATTGCATGGCGCGACCTCCTTCAACCGGCAGTGTACAAATGGTGCAGCCTTAATAAAAGGATGAAATTATAAAGCATTTTTACATTTGGACTTTTCGCTCCAATGTCTGACGACAAGCGAAATAAAGTTCTTTTATAGAATTGTGATGTTTTGCCTCAATTCCAACTTTTCTGCAACACAAAGCAAAAGGAGTCAGGCGTCGATTCTGTTGTACTAATCTCTAAACTTAACCCATATAATCAGACTAAAATTATCATCATTGACCGAGCTAAGCGAAGGTCTCAGAGTTAACTGGGACAAATCGGCTTTTGTATGTATGTTTGTGTGTATATTTGTCCGATGATAACTTGTGAACCGTTGATCCGATCTTCATAAAACTTTGTAGGCAAGTAGTTCATTTCAATACAATTTTTAAGTTCGAATATGAGCTGAATCGGTCCGAGGGTTGTGAAGATATAGAGGTCGCGAGGTCTCAGTTCGCCGCGAACTTTCATTTCTTTTTTTCTTTTCAGTAAACGGGAAAAGGCTGGTCATTTGGAGATAATTAAAAAACTACCCAACAGAATCGACGTCATTTACTTATCGATAAAACATTATTTATGTCGTCTAACCAAACTATTAAAACATGCAGCGCTAGATCGCTTTTAGAGTTTAGTTTACTCGCGACCACAACGTCGTGAGCGCCATGGCATTCATGGCGCTTACGCGTTTCGACTTATCGATTATTGAAACTGGTACTATATAGCCCAATAAAATTAGTGTTTGACCTGGAAGTAATTACATTTTGAAACGTTACAATTTAAAAGATACCAGCTTTAAATAATGAAAAAGAAAAATGAGGCGTTTCCAAAAAAAAAAAACCTGGTAATAAAAGTACCCAATAGATGGCGTTAGGTTGTAATTTGAACTTTTTCTGTCACTGTCAAGACATGAAAGACAAAAAAATGTACGTGTGCCTTTTTTTTTCGTATATTTTGGCTCCACATGTGTATTAAGACAATTTCAAGTAATGTAACTATGTATTTGACTTCATTTGAAATATTACAATAGGACACTGGCTAAATATACAACGGGTGGAGCCAAAATATAAGATTTAAAAAATAAACATAAAATATTTCGACAGAATTGACAATGACAGGTAAACCAATAGGACTATTACGCCATTTAGTAAGTATTTTAGAACATTTTTGTTTTTTTTTGGAAAATGCCTCATTGATCAAGAGCAGGAAATGGATTTTCGTTTCCTCTCGGTCGCACACTCCCACAAGTCCCAACGAACCCACCGTTTCCATTATTGGGGACGATAGTGGGGACGTTGGGAATACATCCATTTTTTAATTATATAATTGATTTTTAAGGGCCTCGCAACATTACCCGACCGACATCGTGCGAAAGGGACAGCTAGACTTGAATTTTACGGGAGCAAAAGAGACAGACTACTAAGATTACAGCTTTTATTATGAAAACTAACGTGGTTTTGACACATTTTGTTTTAATAAAACGGGAATCCTTACTTTAAATGGAGTCGGTTATTCCGACTATAGTTTCGATCACATTCGGTGACCTGTATCAAGGAATGCTAAGCGTGAAACGCGTGCGACCTCGTCTCGCTTTTCATGGTGATATTTAAAAATATTTTTGCAACTATTTAATTTTCTTTCAAAGGTTTTCAACCAATGTGTGTTGCCAGATGACATATGGAACTGAAACGTGGTCCTTGACCACTGGCCTTTTGGAGAAATTCAGAGTCCCACAGCGGGCAATGGAGAGAGCTATGCTCGGAGTTTCTTTGCGCGATAAAATCCGGAACGAGGAAATTCGCCGAAGAACCAAAGTCACCGACATAGCTTTCAGAGTTTGCAAGCTGAAGTGGCAATGGGCAGGCCACATCACTCGAGGAACCGATAACCGGTGGGGAAGAAAGGTTCTTGAGTGGCGACCACGAACCGGAATATGCAGCGTAGGTCCTCCCATAGGTGGAATGACGACATTGTAAAAGTCGCGGGCAACCGGTGGATGCAAGTGGCCCGTTGTCGGTCGGTGTGGCGCTCTAAGGGGAAGGCCTATGTCCAGCAGTGGACGTCTTATGGCTGATGATGAAGAACTTTCTTTACTAAAGCATCTACGCCAGTGGTGAAGGAAAACATCGTGAGGAAGCCTGCATATTTCCGGAGAAGTTTCAGAAATTCGATGGCGTATGTGAATCGCCATCATGGTGGATATGGCCCAATCCCCCTTCCAGGGTAGGCCGATATCCCAGCAGTGGGATGTTTAAAGGCAGAGAAGAACATGTTGCAAAAATATTTTTGAATATAACTCTCAGTGATCTATCTATACAGGGTTATAAGGAAAGGGTATGCTAAGCCGAAAAGGGCTTTTAGTACTCATCATTATGAACAACTTTTGGGACCAAAACTGAAATCAAGAAAAAATAATCAGCTGTTCCAAATAAAAATGACACTCGACAAAATGTATGGAACAGCTGATTTTTTTCTCGATTTCGGGGTTGGTCCGATAGTAAAAGTTGTTCACAATCATGAGCACTAAGCTTTACCAAACCAACCAACCAACCAAACCAAACTTTTGCTTTGAATACCAAGCTTTTATAAAATCTCTTATTGGTACTGCAAGCTGATTAAAATTAGTCCAAACTCCATCAATCTACTGTAAGTTACTGAGTTCCGTTTTCCACCTTCCGTCTCCATCATCAGGTCAGCTCGCTCTCATAATATAGTGTCATCGGAACTTGACAGGCGTGCAAAGTTTCAACTCAACTGAACAAGCGGAAAAAGGGTCTTATCGCGTAACTGTGGTGACAATGGTCTTCGATTGCTATCCTGCTCGCTCGCATGGTGCGAGTCAGTTGGCGCGAGTGGGACGTCACGCGATGACCATTGCCACCACAGTTACATGATAAGACTCCTAGTCTCAAATTCAGTTGCAAGATTTCACCCGAACATACATACATACATACAAACATTACCAGTTAAATAAAATAAGCTAGTTTTCAATGATTAAAAACGTTGATTGGGCGAGCGATACAGCGTCAAACACAGATCACACCCAGATTCTGCATTCAGGACGCTTGAAGTGCACCACGCATCAGTCTAAATACACTTATAAGCAATGACTCTGATTGGTTGATTGTTAGGCGCGAGTAGACGTGACCTTGAGACAGCCAATGAGAGCGCTCGGTCGCACTCCCCGCGACCCGCGCCGCGCCTCAAACTGATGTGACATTTTGTAGGAACAACGAATCTCGTCATGCGGTATCTGGTGTGATCTGTGGTGTCAAAGCAGACGGAAAGCGTGCAAAAGGGTTTAAAAAACAAACGAGATAAGAGCGAAGCGAAACGTCACCAGTCCTTTAAAAAAACCCTTATCTTACTCACTCTTTTTTTCCGTTTGGAGATATATATTGCTTCTCTATGATAACACTCCTGTAAAGATAACAAAATATTATTACACACATCCCGATTACTATTATCATCATCAGCCAGAAGACGTCCACTGCTGAACACAGGCCTCCCCCTTAGAGCGCCACACCGACCGGCAACGTGCCACTTGCATCCACCGGTTGCCCTCAACTTTCACAATGTCGCCGGACCACCGCCACTTGCCACAAGGAGGCCTACCTACGCTGCATCTTCCGGTTCGTGGTCGCCACTCAAAATCTTTCTTCCCCACCGGTTATCGGTTCCTCGAGTGATGAGGCCTGCCCATTGCCACTTCAGCTTGCAAACTCTGAAAGCTATATCGGTGACTTTGGTTCTGCGACGAATATCCTCGACTAATACTAGTAGTTCGCGCCGAACTGAGACCTCGCGAACCCTATATCTTCACAACCCCTGGACCGACTCAGCTCATATTCGAACTTAAAAATTGTATTGAAATGAACTACTTGCCTACAAAATTTCATGAAGATCGGATCAACGGTTCGCAAGTTATCATCGGACAAATATACACACAAACATACATACAAATGCCGATTTGTCCCAGTAAACTCTGAGACCTTCGCTTCGCTCGGTCAATTAGTTTGTAATATGTCTATACGAGTATTTAGTGTAGTGTTAGAGTATAATTGTCATGTCACATAATTTCCATTATTGCACACCCCGCCATTTACAACTTCTACGATCCTCTCCATCCCAAGGTTGCCTGGAAGAGATCGCTTTCAGCGATAAGGCCGCCATTTGTTACACTAGTTAAAACGTTTTGTTCTCTGTCCTAGTTGTGAACAATAAAGAATTTATCTATCTATATGTAAGGAAGACCATGCTATTCCGGTGAGGTGCGACGTTACAATATGCTTACCAAAGGTTTTCCTTTTTAACATCGACGTTCATTTGAAACTTGAGTTTGAATGACTGCGCGTTGAACTTTATGCTCTTGAGCAATTTCCGGCAATCCCGCGAGAACATCGCGTATCCCGGCTCGAGTTTACTCAGCATGTGAACGTGTTTGAGGAAAAGAGCTTCGCTCTCCGTCAGATCGTCGAATGTAATGGACCTAGAAAAATGTTAAATACTCCGTTGAATAACAATGACATTATCCTGACAGGGCCCTTACTCTCTATCGCACATGACATAACTTGCCAATAACGCGTGACGTCATACCATGCGCTAAACTTAAACGCGGCTCCTAATCGTGGAGAATCGCGCGTTTAACAAACTTAGAGAATATCGTTTCGTGCGACTAACACGGAGTTAACATGGCGCGTAACAAGCTAGTTATGTCAATAGAGAATAAGGGCCCAGATAAGTTAAATATTTAGCCGACGAAGCCAACATTCGTCGGACCAGACGACCCTGACCCGGTAAAAATATTACTTACCTGTCAGTATAACACTCGTTATGTTACTTACCTATCGATATTAACCAGGGTCAAGAGCTTGGATATGTCTTGTAGATAGGTGATAGCTTGTTTCTCGGTAAATATAATTACTTACCTGTCAGTACATTTATTTAGGTTCACCTACACTGTGCACACCAATATAATGTCATAATGTACGCAAATAAAATATAACTAAATAACACTTATTATGTTACTTACCTATCGATATAAGCCTGGGTCAACAATTTGCATATATCTTGCAGATAATGCGAGATAGGTTGTTCCTTTCCCGGTAAATTTAATTACTTACCTGTCAGTATAACACTCATTATGTTACTTACCTATCAATATTAGCCTGGGTCAAGAACTTGGATATGTCTTGCAGATAGGTGATAGCTTGTTTCCCGGTAAATATAAGTACTTACCTGTCAGTACAACACTCGTTATATTACTTACCCATCGATACAAGCCTGGGGCATGAAGTTGGATATATCTCGCAGATAATGCGTGATAGCTGGTTCCCCGGTAAATGTAATGATTTACCTGTCAGTATAACACTCTTTATGTTACTTACCTATCGATATTAGCCAGGGTCAAGAACTTGGATATATCTTGCAGATAGTCCGTGATAGCTTGTTCGCCACAAGTCCGCACAACCGTTTCTTTGATCGCTTTCAGGCGGATCAGGACATCTTGTTCCAATTCGGAGAGAGGCGACGCGGTTTGAAGCGTTGGCGTATTTATTGTGTTGGTATTGTTGACACTGAAAATAATTGTAGCTAGTAGTTCGCACCGAACTGAGACCTCGCGACTCTTATAACTCGTAGTACGACTTTTTGTCTTGTAGTGGTAGGACTTTTTTGCAGAATCCGCCTGGGGAAGTACAACACTTTAGCCAGTTATTCAACCGCCAAGCAGTAGTGTGCAAACATAACTGTGTTCCGGATTGAAGGGCAATGTTTCCAACGAAATTACTGGACATGAAAGAGATTTAACATCCAATATCTCTGGATGAGGAGCGCAGTGCATTGTCGCGCATGGTTTTGAACTGTTGACGTACAAAATTCTGAGTGGCACTGAACCGTTATGGGTAAACGTACCATGTTCCAACTTAAAAATTGTATTAAATAACAATGGCGAAATTTTATATTATAAATCTTGGAGCGTCTTGAAATATCATTTCTACAAAACGTATGTAAATATTTTCTACGGTTTTTCAACTAAACGCGTAAGCTAGTAAAAGCCAGAATAAAAAATCAGTAAAAAAAAAAGAACATTACATTAAAATGTCATTATTCACTTCATAATTGTTAAAACGGCCTTCTATTTGTAAGTGTTACCATTTTGGAAAATAACTTTTTTCACTTTGGACTTTTGGCGAAAGCGCGTTAAAAAACATGTCGGCTCATTGTAATATTTATCACAACTAGGTATTTTTCATGTTTTTATCATGGTTAAATACTAAAGCAACACAACATAAGCAGGTGTACAATGATGAGGTGGTATGACCATAATGACTTTAGCTTGCACAAAGGGAGAAAAAAAAAAACTAATACAAAACGTTTCTGGCTCGGACGTCAAATTCATTTTTTTCTTTATGTTTTGGCATACATTCTTTTGGCACACTTCTCTCTTATACTTTGCTCTTTGATTTCCTTTTATTTACATACGACCTGGGGCCATATCATGCAACTCTGGTGGCAATGGTCATCGCGTGCCGTTCCACTCGCGTCAACTTACTCGCACCATGCGAGCGAGCAGGACAGCAAACGAAGACCATCGCCACCAGAGTTACACCATAAGGCCCCAGGACTGCGTTTGGGCTTTACTGATATTGTTTTTCTTCTGTGTGACTACTGCGTGCCCAAGGGTTCTAATTTTGCTTAATAGCTAACGACTTCGTGCTGTTTTCAGTTTACATTCAGTAACATAACCTACAATACTTCGCAGGTTAATTATAATTTTTCCTGCCCTCCTCGATAAAAAAAACTTATACTAACAATATCAGGAAATGCTTCTGAATTACTAGCGATATTTTTGTTCTAAAGACGCCGTGTATGTTACTGACATAAAACTATGTATGGTAGTTCGCCATTGTTCTAAGCTACTTGTAGCTCAATATGTAAGACGGCAAGACGAGGTCGCGCGCGTGTCTCGCTGAGCATTCCTTGATAAAGGTCACCGAATGTGATCGAAACTATAGTCGGAATAACCGACTCAATTTAACGTGAGTAATAGTAATATGTAATAGTTTTTTTTTTTTCATTTTGACCGGGCTGGCACTCTTGATAATTCAAGGTTTTAAAGAAGCCACTCACATCAAAATCCGTCCAGGCTTTCAGGAGTTATACTGATATGATAACCCACATCTATGTATGTGCATGAGACCTAATAACATAACACTCTTTTTAGGTAGTCGTCTAAAAAGACATGATAGAAGAAAAGAGCAAACTCACTTTTCGTTGTTTTCTGTTTCTGTCATTCGCTCTTTGGTGCGGGATTTCCCAAGCTTCTCTAGTACCAGAACACTAAAAATCAAAAAGTACCGATCAATGAAATAAGACAACCTTTACAAAAAATGGGTGTTGTTTTTTTTTCTGTTTCGGCTCTAAAAAACAGGATTCCGTGTTGGGGAAACCATCGAACACACATTTTTTTTTTAAATTATTTATAGGCTTGCGTTAGACTGCCATCACGTCTGATGTTAAACGAGGATGCAGCCTGCGATGGAGCACGCTTGCCTAGAAGAAACTGATTCACTCGCGACTAGAAGACACCTAGATTATAATTTTCAGGAAAAACCCACTCGGGCAGCGCATTCCACTGTACAACACACCCAGACCCAGAGCAGATATTCAAATTCATCATACAAACAGATGAATAGGGAATCGAAAGCTATAAAGCAGACGTTCTACCATCGAGTCAAACAAGTATCAGGGCCCCTATTCGGAGAAATGTCATTTTTATCGCTCTCTCACTCACTCCCATTAAATTTTAAATCAGAGAGACAGTCACCGAGATAATCTCGAGCGCACAGGAATAGCACCCTATTCCTGTGCGCTCGAGATTATCTCGGTGACTGTCTCTCTAATTTAAAATTTAATGGGAGTGAGAGTGACCGAGATAAAATGTCATTTCTCCGAATAGGGTCCCAGGTCGTAAAAAGATAACTAAGATAATTTATTTCAACATCAAGAAAGAACATACGAAGAAGCCAATTATAAAATAAAAATCTTAGATATAACACAAACTGTTTTTTGGGATTCTAAAAATACAGTCTGTATAAGGTCTGGTCAGTGAGCCCCAAACTAAGCTCGAGGCTCTCGGGGCCCGAGTGCGGAGTTATCGGAGAGATTACTGTGTGTTGTCAATGTGTATTGTGCTTATGAAATAGATTTTATTTATTTATATAACTAACACTGTGAAACCAATTACATTAGCTAATCAAATAAGATATAGATATATAAGAATAAAGAAATATGTTTTTGTGTGTTGTGGTTGTAGTATGTTTGTTGTTGTGTAGTGTGTGTGTGTGTGTTGTGTTATGTTGTATGTTATGATTGTGTGGTTGTTTTAATTAATAAAAAAACATTATTCTCCTTTTTGTTTTAATAAAACGGGAATACTCAATTTATTTGTTAAAACAAAACGTGTCAAAACCACGGCAGTTTTCATATCAGAATTAATCTCATTCTTGGACGGGCGAAAAAAAAACTTACTTCCGTCCCTTCAACGGTCTAATGTCATACAGCATGTTCCTTTTGAAGCAGCCGTTGAGATCGGCCAGTAGTTTCCGGCTGTGATTTCTGAACACGCTGTGCCACGTCTCGTCCCGAGCTATAGTTTCTACGTGCGTTATGAAGCGCTGTTGGTCGGGGTTCAAATTTTGAAACACTGAGAAAAAAAAAAAAAATTACACACTAGCTTGCTCGCACTGCTCCGCTCGCATTCGTCATCAGCAAGAAGACGTCCACTGCTGAACATAGGCCTCCCCCTTAGAGCGCCACACCGACCGACAACGTGCCAGTGTGCGAGCGAGAGAGAGCAAAGGGCGTGAGAGTAGCCTCAAGAAGGAGGCCTTTATTCTGCAGTAGACGTCTTGTGGCTGATAATGATGATGATAAAGAATAATACGAATATATTTTTGTTGCCAAAAACAAAACAAACAAAAAATTATACGGAAGCATAAGCAAAAACACGTTTGGCAATAGGGGTACGCCACAGATCACACTAGATACCGCATTACTAGATTCGTTGTTCCTACAAAAAGTCAAGTTTGAGGCGCGGCGCGGGGCGCGGGGAGTGCGACCGAGCGTTCTCATTGGCTAGCTCAAGGTCACGCCTCCTCGCGCCTAACAATCAACCAATCAGAGTAATTTCTTATAAGTGTATTTAGACCGATGCGTGGCGCGCTTCGAGCGTCCTGGATGCAGAATCTAGGTAGTGATCTGTGGGGTACGCTCAGCGCTGTCCTTCGTGCTCCCGAAGGGTCACGCAGGGCTGGTTGTCGGCGTACACCTTTGCTCAAAAGATGGAAGGTGAGCATTAGGCGACTGCGGGTATTACAATATCAACTTATAATTATAAATGTTGATATTAGAGTACTTAAAGGTTTGTGTATTTGTGTGTGTGTCTGTGAGATGTGTGTTATGGTAAATCGGTATGTCGTGTAATTTTGTGTGTGTCTGTGAGATGTGTGTTATGGTAAATCGATATGTCATGTAATTTTGTGTGTGTTTTGTATGTCTGTGAGATGTGTTTTATGGTAAATCGGTATCTCACGTAATTTTCAATGTTGATGGGAGAACCTACTTAAGCTGCCTTGTTCATCGTACATGAAGTCGGCGATGCGCTGCAGTGCTCCCTGTATGAAATCTTCTTCGAGGACTCCAGTGCGCATCTTCACGTATAGTTGGTTTATGACTTTTTGAGCTTTTTTCTTTATTCTCGTCTCGTTTAGTCGTTTCCTCGATTTCTTTAGCGACGCGGCGCTAGTGGTCGTGTGCACGCTCGTCGTGGACACCGATGACAGACTTGAGTTTCTGTCGGTAGCAAACAGTATTTTTAATAGAATAGAATCCGACCAAGAGCGGGAAGGGCTCACGCGTCGAGGGTTCCGTACATACATTTCTGCGATGTTTTTAACCCGGGTATGTCTTAAGAGGATAGTCATTCCGCGAGGTTTTAGCGCATTCGATATAAGAAATTGTATAGCTGTCGCTCTGTTACTCGTGCATGCTCTCGAGAGCCAATGAATCTTTCAGTCATGTCAGTGAAGTTTTCCTAATTTCTTGGTGAAATTAGCGTTTCGGGGTTAGTCTGCTATCACCCTCTAAATCTCAACAAATCTTTTATTTGTGGTGTCACTGGCTTGGAAAAACCATAATCTATGCCGCTATGATTAGATAAAAAAAAAGTATTTAAACTTTTTTCGTTGTATTTTCGACGCAAAAATATTTGCTTATAACAACGAAGATATTGCGAAATTTAATAAAAACACAAACATACAAGCTTAGTTTTTCACGGCTTAGATAACATAATCTCTATGTTACGCCTACTCACGCCTTACAATCAACCAATCAGAGTAATTTCTTATAGGTGTATTTAGATTGATGCGTGGTGCGCTTCGAGCGTCCTGAATGCAGAATCTGTGGTGTGATAAGTGCTATGGGGTAGCACTTTTTAAATCTGATAAGGTTCTGATATGTATACCAATAACAGTTTACAACATTCACCGTTAAAAAGAGTGGTATTTAAAAAAAAAATATACATAATTTATAACACATGCAATTAATGAAAGAAAAAACCAGAACATTATTCATTTGTTTTTTTTCCATATAGATGTTTTAAAAATTTATTTTTGGATAAGTGTAAAGGCTACGGCTAGCGTGAGAGATACATCGACTGGTCGGAGGTAATCGAGACGAGAGACAGTCGAGATTCAAATCTCGAAATCGACATCAATTTTTCACATCTCCGAATAGGGGTCCAGTCTCACCATCAGGGTTTCACTTTCACCATCTTAGTACAGAACCCTAAAAACATGCATAAAACCATATTTTTTTTTTTTTTTTAATTTGGTGCAGTCTGTACACTTTTGAACGTCAATCAGGTATACCACTATATTAGTTTTTTATAATGTAATAAATAAATAAATAATTTGACTTACTCTTCGTAATTCGAGTCGAAGCTGGCCAACTTTTCTAGTATAACATCTCTGAAATTTTAAAAGTACAATTAATCTCAATTTTTCTTACAGGGCTGATTTTTTTTTCTTGTTTTTTTTTTTTTTTTTTTTTCAATTTTAATTTATATTTTCTCTTTTTTTTTCTATTTTTTTTTTAAACGTTCTTATTTTATTATTTTTAATTAACCAAAAACGTAAGAAAGGTTCTGGGTATGTCGTAAAACAGCGATCAAATACAAAGGACGGGATGCTGCGTCCTGTTCATAAACAATGGGCATTCTGCGATCTCCAAGCCACCTGCCAAGTGTGGGGATTATGACAACCACCTCCTCTTTCTACATCATACACCTAACAATTTAACTTTCATGACTTCATAAAAGTAGTCTTGTTTTCTAGAAAAAAACTGTTTTTTTTTCTTAAAAAAAAACTATTTTACAAGCTTTTATTTAACTTGCAACGTTTGTATGTTAGTATGTATGTATGTTCGGATCAAATCTTGCAACTACATTTAAGACCAGCGGGCTTATGCTCTAACTTTGAAACGCTCGGAATTCTGATTGCGAGAGCATGCCGAACTCCTCAGCAACTACTCATCCCACTGAGCCATAAGGCTAATCACTCCTCGGTGACCAGTGACAAGATTTCCGCCTTCTGAGCTGTTTGTCAGTCTGGTTGTGGGTTCGATTCCCACACGAGACAAAGTTTTGTGTGATGAACATGGAAGTTTGTTTTTTATCTGGGTTTTTCTATTTACAAGCTTGTTTAGTTTGGGGCTAGATGGCGCTGTGTGGAAAACGTCCACCAATATTTATGGAGATGGAGTTTGGACTCATGTTGATCAGCTTTCAGTACCAATAACGGATTTTATAAAAGCTTGACTGTCAGTCTGTCAGCGGCAGTTTAAAAAAGGATTAAAAAAACACTTGCCTCCTTGAACCTCCTTTGAATTGTCTCACATGGTACAGGATATTCCTTTTAAAGCAACTGTTGATGTTTTGAAGCAGTTTCCGGCTTTCATTTGTGAACGTCCTGTATGTCCCCTCTTCGCGCGCGAAGAATCCTGCCTTTTGGATGAACTTTAGGTGATGGACGTCTATTGGCTGAAACACTGGAAAGAGTATAATTATTAGACTAAACGGACTTGCCTAAATGAAGTTCTAGCATAATAATATGAAGTTTTTCAGTCCATGAAGAACGAGTATAATAATAATAAAAATGGTGCGTTCAACGGCTGGGTGAAGCCTCTGATGATATACTCTTTTGGCACATTGTGGTAGAGTGGTATATTTTGGCTCCAATATAGTGTATTTAGCAAGTTTTGTTATTTTCAAGTATAGCATAGTATTTCACAATAAAAACAAATCTCAGTCATAGTCTAAGTAGACAATTTCAGTCACTTTTCAGTCATAGTCATGGTTCAGTAAAGTGGTAATGCTTTACTGGAAGCTTCTATGGAATTTTTTGAAACAACACGAAAAGTCACGTTTCACGACATTACACTATACACCAACACTCGTGCACGCTCACGACCACTTAATGGATAAATTGTGTTATTGCGGAAGAGGTTATCAAGACGAAGACGATACGGTCGACATTTGTCGGGAATGCCACCGTCCCGGAGAGTCACTCATGAAACTCATACAGAATTTGATGAAGATCAAAGGACCACAAAACCACAAAAACCACAACCAAACCACAAACACAAGGTAACCACAAAACAAATATACAAATGTATACTTGTTCCCGGAGACTGAGAGACCGTCGCTTCGCTCGGTCAAATATCCCCCTAACACATACCTACGCTGGCTTGTTGCTTGTCGTTCATAAATTCAGAGATTCGTCGCAGAACTGTTTCAATGTACTCTTCTGTTATGGACCCATTGCGGAGTTTCCCAAGGAGCCGTGCGACGACTTTATCCATTTTTCCTTGTTTTATTTTCTCTTTTTTGGATCCTGAGCTGGCATTGACGCTGGTCGCCGACTCGGACGAGAAACTCGAGTTTCTGCGGACGAAACATACTGAACTTATCAAAGAGAAAACAAAAAAATGTAGCCTTTGACACTCCTTTGACTCGAACGACATCTCACGCGTCAAAATCGGTCAAGCCGTCAAGGCTACGTTTTGAGATGTATTTAAGAAATACCGACAAAATAATTTAAGCCGTATGTCATAAGAATAATGTCGAATTTATCTTGCAACAATTGCAGTCTAAATTGCACAACGAATCTCGTAATGCGGTATCTAGTGTGATCTGTGGCTACAAGGAAACACCACGACGATAATGAACGATTATCTGAGCATGTTTGGGAAGTACTTACGCTAAAGTTTTTGTTATGTCTGATGCCTTTGAAGACGTCTTCTCAAACTGTAGAGTTCTGCGAATAGAAAAAATCATTTAATATATATGTCCGGGCTAAGAAAAAGAAAGAGATTTTCCCTAGAAAGTGAAAATTATTAACGCTAGGAGCATCAGGAAATCCCCATTTTTTATTACCTCGTAAAATAAACCTTATATGATATGAAGTTAAGGATTGAATTTCAATAAAAAGCTAGCAGTACTGGTAAGTTAAAGTAAAGGGGATTTACCCGACTTAAAATGAGGTTGCCATTTTGGGAAACAATCTAAATCATTCTGGATTGTAGTTTTTCGCTACGTGTTGCCATGGTAAACATTAATCTCCTAAATTTTTAGTTTAGAAGACAGGAAAAAATCAATTGATATATATCAAGATAAAAATCAATCGAATTATATCCGCTGATATATACCGGCGAACCCTGATCTGATCATATTTTGCGGTTAGACTCCTCTACAGTCTATGGATTTTAGTGACGTTTGTTTACCTTTTTTGTCAGGTAACAATGAACAGACTATAGGAGCACTGGGTCAGTGTGGTAGATAACACCCTTCGATGGAGGGCAGCATCCCAGCAGTGGGATGTTTAAAGACTGATGCAGAGTGTGGTAGGCGAGCAAGTCGCTCGCCTGACGGTAAGCGTCACGCTTGCCCACAATTGTTCAGTGCCACACAGAATTTTAAATTACAACAGTCATAACCTCTCTATCAAGATAGGAAAACAATGGCGTCGATTCCCGCTAAACCAAACTTAGTGCTATTGCTGTCTTTTACTAATAGAAACACAAGAAAAAGATAGCATGCATTTTAGTTCTGTCAAACGAGTTTACCGATTAAAGCCGCGAAGAAAAAAAAGTCACTTAATCTCTCTCTATCGCACGCACGAGAAACAGAGCGACAGCTATAAGATTTCAAATACCGAATGCGCTAAAACCTCGCGGTAGGACTATCCTCTTAAGATATGCCAAAACTCACTTCAAAGATCCGTTCTCACTTCTGATGACTCCCTTCGCATAGTTAATATTGTACTGTACATTTTTCTTATTAATGCAATATTTGACATTATCTAGAAACTTCTGACATTCGCTACTGAATAGCATGTACGTTTCGTATTTGCTGCTCAGTCGCTTCACGTTCGACAGGAAGAATTGCTCCGGCTGGGACGTTGCTTCAAATACTGAAAAATGAATATAACATTAGTACATTACTGTCGCGGCACAGATCACACCCTAGATTCTGCATACAGGACGCTCGAAGCGCACCAGACATCAGTCTAAATACACTTATAAGAAATTACTCTGATTGGTTGATTGTCAGGCGCGAGTAGGCGTGACCTTGAGCTAGCCAATGAGAACGCTCGGTCGCACTCCCCGCGCCCCGCGCCGCGCCTCACACTGACTTTTTGTAGGAACAACGAATCTCGTAATGTGGTATCTAGTGTGATCTGTGTGTCGCGGTCTGTAATGACCGTGTTGCTGGCAACGTTGATGATGGCCGAAAGCGCAGCTAAGAGCAAGTCCAGGCCATCACAGCGCGGTCAGCATCGCAGCCTGGACAAGCTGGAATAATGGCCGAGACCGAATGCCTTTACAGCGCGGACAGCAAGGGCGGCAATGATAGCCAAGCTTGAAGGCCGAGAGCGTAGCTAAGCTTAGCTCGAGGCCGTCATAGCGTGGCCAGCAGTCACGTCACCAAGGATTGTAGTGTTTTACTCAAACAATGCGAGTTGTTTAAATAAAACCAGTGGACTTATCCTCTAACTTTGAAACATTCGTGATTCTGATTGCGAGAGCGTGCCATCTCGCTCCTACTAACTTAGTCGCACTATGCGCGGTCCCACTCGCTCGGTATCGCTTTCAGAGTTACGGGATAAGCCCACAGCTTAGTAGGAATTTAAATTTCATTGCAATTCAAATATTAAGTTTATCGATTTTCCATTGCGCAAAATTGTCGTAGGCAAGTTTTTGCACCTGACTACTTGAAGAAAGTTGTCAAAATAATGACCACATTACAAGCTTTTTGTCTTGAAGAGTGAACAAAAAAATGTTTTTTTAGCCGACTGCCCAAGGAGGATAATGATTTTGATGTGTATTTAATTTGCTACAGTAAATTAAACATCATGTTTTACCTCTTTAGGTGTTTTCGAAAAATCCTCTGACATGCTTTTCTTTATGTTTCTTTGCTTTGTACACGAATCGAAACAAGTTTCGTTGGCGTATGATGTTTTTTTTGGCATACATACTTCGGGTGTCCATTTCGCCCCCTTGGACGTGGAATTTCGCGAAATCCGTTCTTACTATTCACCTAGACCACTTGAAGAGTATTTGGGCACAAATTTCACGTTTCTATCATGAGCAGTTTGGTCTGTGCGTTGGTTTCTAGAAAAAAGCTTTTTTCTTTTATTTATTTATTTATTCATGCAAATTACAACTACATAAGAATAGACTATACAATTTATATAAATATATAGATACTAGTTGTTACCCGCGACTTCGTTCGCGTGGACTTAAAAAAAGTATCCTATGTCCGTCTTTGTGATATACAGTAACTCCTAATCAAATTTCATCAAGATCCATTTAGCCGTTTTGCTGTGATAACGCGACAAACACCCAAACTGAGAGACAAAGTTATTTCCTATAGTTCGCTAGATGGCGCTAGTTCGCCATTTTTGAGCATTTTTTTACGTTTTGTATTAGACTGACAGGTTGTAATGTAGGGAGTTCTAAATCACGCAAGCAAAGTTTTTTCTTCGAGACGAACGTATCTATTTTTATATATCGAACCTTTATTGGTTCAGATACGACTGCGGCCAAAGAGAATATAAATAACTGCGACTATATTCCTCTGAATTATAATATTAGTTAGGATGTGTTAGTGTGTTCTTATATTATCCTAAACGGCTTTACAGACCGAGGACAGAGACGTTCCCATTGGCTATCTCAAGGTTACTGTAAATAAATACACACTAAATCATCACCCTCCTTGGACAGTCGGGTAAAAATACTCACCGATGCTCTTCTGCTGGTCATCCATAAGAAACTCCGATATACGTTTCAGCGCGTCGTGTATAAATAGTTCTTCTATTTGCCCTCTCTGCATTTGAAGACTCAGTTTACGTATGAGTTTTCCCACTTTTTTCTTATAATCCGGTTTATTTTCTCGTTGGGTTTTTTTCTTGGAGTTATTGAACAGCTTGCTATCATTCAAGCTGACTGTTGATGATGATGTTGAGAAGCTGTCGTCTCTGTAGAAAATGTTCGTGTTAAACTAAACCAAAGCCAAAACATAATCTTTTGAGGTGCACGGTTCGCTGGGCCGCTAAAACGGTCCGCGAAGGCGACTTTCAAGCAAAGTTACTGTACGGAATAAACAATAATTTTTCGATTGTGGTGCATGGTTTGCTTGGTCGCCAAAGCGGTACGCGAGGGCGAGTTTCAAGCAAAGTTACTGTACGGAATAAACAATAATTTTTCGATTGTGGTGCATGGTTTGCTTGGTCGCCAAAGCGGTACGCGAGGGCGAGTTTCAAGCAAAGTTACTGTACGGAATAAACAATATTTTTTTCTTTGATGTGCACGGTTCGCTGGGGCGTCAAAGCGGTCCGCGAGGGCGATTTTCAGGTAAAGTTAATGTACAGAATATTCAATAATGTTTCTTTTGAGTTGCACGGTTCGCTGGACCGCTAAAGCGGTCCGCTAGGGCGTGTTTCATGCAAAGTTACTGTACGGAATAGTCAATAATTTTTCCTTTGAGGTTCACAGTTCACGGGGGCGAGGTACAAGCGAAGTTACTATACGAGTAAGTCAACAATAATTTTTTTGAGGTGCCCTGTTTGTTGATCCTGTAATGACGCCCGCGACGGCGCGGTACTAGCAATGTACGGAATAATCTATTTAATGTTAGGGTGTGCGATTCCTACTAAAATTACTCTACGTAGAAATCTGTTTTTTCTTTTAAGATGTTTTAAGATGAGGTTGGTTTACTGGGTGGTTGGTCTACCTGTCATAATATTATTAAACTGTTTAAATTATTGTTTTGTTTGCCTAATTTAACTCTAAACATAGTTTAATTTGTAAAAGTGTCTTGCCTGTAATAATTCATGTTATGTAAGGCCAATAAATAATTACTATTTCTAAAGTAGCCCGTACGTAAGGGTGAGTTTTACGCATAATTATTAATCTATATTTAAGAGATGAATCCTTTTTCAAACTTACATAACACCGTCCTGACATGAATTAAATATTAGTGTGTTAACGATGTCAGTTTTAACACTTACAATGTGTCTGCAGTGTCTGATGTGATGATTATTTCCGATGCTCCTGCGCTGTCTGTCTCAATTATTTCCGTTGACTTGGACTTTGGTATCTTTTCAAAAATAACTCGCCTGAAAATAAGAGGAAACAACATGGAATTGTCTCTATAGCCCTGTCGATGGCGACAAAAACTAAGCTTTGCCCACAGATCACACCCTAGATTCTGCATTCAGGACGCTCGAAGCGCACCACGTATCTGTCTAAATACACTTATAAGAAATTACTCTGATTGGTTGATTGTTAGGCGCAAGTAGGCGTAACTTTGAGATAGCCAATGAGAACGCTCGGTCGCACTCCCCGCGCCCCGCGCCTCGCCTCGAACTGACGTGACTTTTTGCAGGAACAACGAATCTCGTAATGCGGTATCTAGTGTGATCTGTGGCTTTGCCCCACAAAAGGTGGAGTACATTGTTTTCAAGTAATGTTTATGTATATACTACTCATGGTAGAGTTTTACACTTAACTAATAATTCCTCCCGATGCATCTGCATTAGACCAATATTTGTAGCGCGGGAAACTTCGAGCTACCAATAGCAAAGTAGAGTATTACGCGCTCTAAAATCTTGCGCTGTTATTGGTCGATCGATTTCACGGCAAAATCGCTACCGCACTTCCGAAAGTGCACGGATCGTGTAAGAGGGACAGAGCTAAGAATGCATAGCAAGCAATACTCTGCCATTCGCGCTTGTAAATAAAGTTCAATACAGATCATTTACACGTTCGGCTACTGACGGAGACCGGTCTGCGATTTTCTGCGCAAACGAAAACTGACGATCGGGTTTATTAGATGTGTAAAATTGTCCGTGATTCGAATTGACTTAGACTGTGACTGAGACTTGTCTAGACTGTTGTGTGGAGAAAAAAATTAAAGAAAAAAGTATAGACGTATTACTTACTTCATACCACACTTAGTAACGGGTCTTGTGTCATATTCTATCTTATACTTGTACTTCAAACTGAAGAGCCTCATCGACTCCCAGAGCGGTGCATAGACACTGCGGTAACCATAACCCAGATCTGTTTTCTCCAGTTTACCTTCTTTACCTGTTAAATACATATTCAGATTCAGATTTTATTGGTAATAACATTTTACAAGTCAGGTTAATAAAAGGAAGAAAATAAAAATATACTTAATTACTTAGGTAAACACTGTTTGTTACCTACATGAATTTGTCATCAGTAAATTCTTTTACTGTATAATAAGCTTTGCTTTGCAGCAGTATTTTCAATTTTGTTTTAAAAATATTGTCGGAAGCTATATATTTTTATATTTGTTAAGAAAAAAAGACGGGCCAGAGGACGGGCAGCAGCATCCTCTGATGGTTTTCGTCACAGATTTAGGACATCCCAGCTCCTTAAAATATTGGAGTGAGGCTATTATTGGCTGCTGACGTAGTTGCTAGGCTGCTTATATACTTGCTGGGCTGCTGTCATAGGTGCTGGGCTGCTGTCATACTTGCTAGGATGCTGACATAATAGCTGGGCTGCTGTCATAGTTGCTGGGCTGCTGGGCTCCTGACATAGTTGACACTCAACTCTAAAAACATCTCAATTAGTCAATCGAAAAATGTACCTGGCAGCATCATGTCCATCACAAACTCGGCCTGAGCTGGTGCCATTTCTGGGAACCTCATCACCAGCTGCGAGTCATCTTTCACAAACTTGGTGGCAGCATTGAGGCAGTTCGTCTTGAACATCTGTGTCACGGAACCATCTGATGGAGGCTCCATCAAACTAGCTGCTTTCATAACACTGGAACAGAAAAAAACTTTTGAAAAAGAGCATTAATTAGCAGTGTTATGATGTCTAAAGAAATATGAGTCTGTATTTATAGTATGATAGTTTTTTTGGGGCTGAAATCCTGGGGCCTTATCATGTAACTCTGGTGGAGATGGTCTTCGTAAGATATACCGGTTGCTCGCATGGTGGGAGTGGAATGGCACGCAATTACTATCACCAACAGAGTTACTGTTGCACATTTTCAACATTTTCAAAAATAAAAAATCATACAATTTTGATAGTCAAAGTTAATAGGGCATCAAACAGACTAATTTCTGTTTTTATCCTACTTGCCTGGTGCAAAAAGAATAGCAATATGAAATATTTTTGTGCTATCTTCGAAATCTGAAAAGCAATTTTCATGTTGACATTTGTTTTAATATTTACAAGAAAATTGTTTTAATATATTTGCAATGTTCCTCTAAAGATAAAGGCCTGATTTTTTAAATCTCACTCAGTTTTTTTTTTTTATTTAGATTTGCAAGCAGCGGCTCCCTTCTGAAAAAAATCTGCATGGAATGCGTGGTGTGCATGAATGGATGCAGCGGTATTGACATAGGCAGAGGGGAAACTGCAGCTGTAACATTTTCCACCCAGATTTTCCTGAGTGTTATCTTCATTATATCATGTTTCTATTATGACTGTATTATATTTTGGGGTTAACTTCGACTAACCTGGGTTTCCTTAAAGGTTCTGGTACTTTGAATGTGTTCTGAATCTTTTTGTACATGAGGATACTGTAACAAAGCATACATAATTCAAAAACGCCTTTTCTTGAAACAGTCACTAACAGCAATTAATTATCCAACGCAAGAAGAGGTAGCACATACAGCTTAGCATTCCTTAAAAAGGTCCCTGGACATACAATACAATACAATATAACTTTATTAAACACCGAAAATACAATTAAAATTAAAATTAAACAATAATTATATATACGGCAGTATAATGGGCGGCCTTATCGCCTAAAGCGATTTCTTCCAGGCAACCTTAGCATGGACAGAATTTTTATGAGAAATACGGTCGGTGGTGTACATAGAGGTAGCTTATACCCTGGATTAACATCTAAGCTACTTATTATACCGGAAAAATATTCGGTTTCTGTAGAATAGCGGGTGAAAGCGCAGGGCGCAGCTAGTAATTTATATGACAACAGACACATCAACCTATGCTGTTCTCTTATTTTATTTATTTATTTATTTTTGGAAAACAAACAGTGTTATCTTAGCTAGCTTATTAATTAAATTATTTCTAAACACCATTTATTAGCTTTCGCACTTTGAATCTAGAATAACAAATTTACTTTAGACTAAATTAAACGTAGCTTTTTTGCCACAAAAGTTAATAAATAAATAAACAAACAAGTGAACATCTAAAAGAAGCAGATTGTAGATGAATCAAGTCTAAAAATATGATATAACTACGACTTTATGACTTCTGTGGTGATGAGCCAATTTTGCCGATGTCTTGTAAATGGTCAGACATATACTTACTTGGTGCCAACTGTTCCATTCTGTATCTCATATGTGAGTTTGATGTTTCCATTAGTTTTGATCGCAGCAGCCAGTTTTGTTGCCTCAAATTGCACATGACTGGTAAACTCTGCACCAAGTAAGAACTCGATATTTTCTGTTGTTATTTTTACGAGAACATCTTGAAGTTCTTGAGATATTTTAGGGAAGGATAATGTCTTTTTCTCACTTTCGAGGAATGCGTATATTCTTTTTATGTAGTAAGCTAAAGCGTTTATTCCGATGAGAGGTTCTGTAGCACTTGTAGCCATGATAAGCGAATGTTCGCGAGAATTTTGTTATTAAAGTCCGGCAGAAGTTCAACAGTTTTTTTTTTCACATGAACACAGTACAGCTGGGAGTTGCAGAAAGTGGAGACAGAACCATCCCCGGGCGCTAGAGAAGGAACTACCATCAGTTTTGGGCTTTTTGGAAGTTCTATTTCAGGGAATTTATTCTTGAACCTTTGAAACCTCTTCGCTTTTAGTAAAGTAAGTTAGTTGAAAAAGTTATAGCGGAATAAAGTTACGAAATCGCTATGAATCTTGAAATAAGAATTTAAGCAAAAAAACTCCGAAAATTCAGCGAAATCTGCAAACAATAAAAAAGTTACCGTTTACCGACATTACAATTTGAAAATGTTGCTATTACTTCTAAATGTTTCTATTAAAGTAGAAAAATCGATCGAAAACAATGGTAAGGAACAGTAAAATTCAGTGTTCGCGCGTTTATTCTACTTAGAATGACCGCAGAGTGAGAACTAGAGGTGAGGCGTATATACTAGAATAGGTGCAGAGATTCCGTATATTTTGATACTAGACCGCATCTAATCCCATCGACTTATTCCACTTAGTCCATCTAATATCATGAATGACACGCGTGCGTGCGCGCCTCCCAGACTCCGCTACGCCGCATGGCGCCATCCGGCGAAGTACATACGAAGTTTGTTAGCAATCAGCGCGGGGCGCGGTGCGGTGCGGTTCAATGAGCGTCAAAATTCACAAAACAGATGCCATCTATCTCTAACGCACTAAAACGTGCAATCTATCTATCTCAACTTAGCTCCGATACTTCAACAAAATACTTTGTAGACTAGATACGCGACTACGCGATGTACTTCGTGGACTACATACATGATGTACTTCGTGGACTCGATGGACTGTTGCACGATATGATCTTGTCGTCTGGTTGAGTCAGTCGAGTAACGGCCATCTCTCGTAGCTATTCGTATATTACGCTACGTTATTAGGTACTTACGCTTTTCATACTTCAACGATATTCGATAGTAACTATTGAATATTTCATATTTTATATTGAAAACTAGTAACTGTTAGTAATTATCAAATAGTTAGATAATAAATAAAACGTAGATTAGAAAAAAGTTCTCAAATGTCAATGAAAATTAATTTCTGAAAAGGTGATTCAATACAAAAAAAAAAAAAAACAGATGTAAAGTAGTTCATATTAGGAGTACATATACTTCGTTACTTATTGTAGTTTTTCACGGTTCGGTCCGAAAAAAAAAGATCAATTCATTTCATTTACATAAGTAGTACATAATTACTAGGAGTACAAATTATGTAAATAAACTGAATTGATATTTTATGGGTTTTTTTCGGGCCAAACCGTGAAAAAGTACAAAAACACACGTACAAGTGACGATGTATAAGTTACGCATGCTTTGTACTGGGTAGTACGCAAAGGAATGAATGATATGCACACAGAAGAGAGAAGTAAAGGTAAAAAAAAAACTCTTCTGTGGATATTCCATACGTATTTTAAAGTTTGAAATCCAGACTTTATTAATATTAGGTGGATTAGGTTGACTAGGTATCTAGTATCTGCGTGGACTAGGAATAGGTGTATCAGTCCCAAATTTACCTAGTATAAATCATCCCTAGTGGGGAATTAATGCATATGATAATGCATGAAGCTGTAGGTTTTACCTACAGCTTCATGTGATAATGTTATCCACAGCAGTGTACGACCTTGACCCCTCCCCCCCCGCGAAACATCCCTAGCTTTAAGAGTGTCTACCCACGAAACGATTTGGTCGGTCCCGACATCGCTTTAAAGAGATGGCTATATATAAGTTTCTGGGGAAGCGTAAGGGAGAAGCTATAACCTTAATAGTTTGTTTCTTTTGCTCCCGTGAAATTCAAATCTAGCTGTCTCTTTCACACGATGTCAGGTCAGGCCATGTGTAGACACCCTAAATTATTTTCCTGTTGAGCGTCCACGTTCAAAAGGAAAATATTTTGTTAATGTAAGCCATTTTTTAATACCAATATGTATTTAGTTCGATAGATACTTCATGCAAAAAAAATATGCAACACAAACCCCTTTTTTATGATTTTACGTTTCTATTGCCGCGCGGCCGCCGACAAAAAAAAGGTTCAATACTCACTCGTTTTTCATGAAAGATTCATGAAAGAGTTGCCATGATAATAATTAAAATTTCTATTAAAAATATTGTTTTTAGGTTTCCAGAGGATATAGCGGTTTTCGAAAAACAGATAGGTATGATAGCTTAGGGTGTCTATACATGACCTGACCTGACATCGTGTGATAGAGATGGCTATATATAAGTTTCTGGGGGAGTGAAAGGGAGAAGCTATAACCATAATAGTTGGTTTCATTTGCTCCCGTGAAATTTAAGTCTACCTGTCCCTTTCACACGGTGTCAGGTCAGGCCATGTAGCGAGGCCTTTAACAATAACTTCAAAGCGGGAGTTTTGGCGGGAACGCGAAGAAGTCATATCGTGTCATTGTATTATTTTCCAAAACTTGTGTTCATCTGTAAAAATGGTGGATTTTTATCAATTAAGTGTTAGTGAACATGCACGAGTGTTGGTGAATAGTGTAATGTTGTGAAACGTGACTCTTTGTCTTGTATCCAAAACTCCATAGAAAACTAGTAAAGTTTTCACCACTTTGCTGGAGTGGCTTTCACCACTCGGACTTGACCGTGACTTGCTTTGCTCGCCTTTGACTGTGACTATGACTTGTTTGATAATATTTAACAAAACTTGAAAATATATAAGTATACTTGACATTGGCAAATGCATAAGACGTGCGACGCCATAATCCTCTTAGGGTGTCTATACATGGCCTGACCAGACATCGTGTGAATGGGACAGCTAAATTTGAATTTCACGGGAGCAAAAGAAACAAACTATTAAGGTTATAGCTTCTCCCTTTCGCTCCCCCAGAAACTTATATATAGCCATCTCTTTCAAACGATGTCAGGTCAGGCCATGTAACGAGGCTTTTAGAAGGAAAAAGAAAAAAAATTTGACTGCATTAGAATATTACAATACTTGACACTGACTAAATACACAATGTGTGGAGACTAAATATAAGAAAAACTAAAAAAAAACTTTAAAAAGTCAAATACTGTTTAATGTCAAAATCAAAACAAAATTAGTTTTTGTCAGGTTTTGTTTAGGTAGGTATTACACAAAACAAATAGTGAAGATTTTTGTAAAAATTTAATTAGACTTGTATTTTTTCCTACAAAGAAATACAAAATGTCCTTTAACGTGACGTGGAATGTGGATAAATATAGAGATGAACATGAAAGCGATGAACATTGGGAGTTGCGAAAAGCTTTCATGGTGAGGTGGAAACACAATTATCCTGAAGAAAGACTGATTTGTCTTGCCCGTGTGTTCTCTAACATAGAGCTAATGGGCTGTAGATATCCTGCGGAGGTTATGAAAGAAGTTGCAACATTGTCTAAAGAGGTAAACATAACCTAAAAATTTGGTAAACATCAACAATATGGAATTCCAGCCTTCAAATAGTTTTACCCTACTGCAGAAAGAGATGATTTTTGGGTGTACATAGGTGTATGTCTTTTGTGTGTTCCTAATTACAGGAGGTATACAGGGTTGTAAGGAAAGTGTATGCTAAGCCGAAAAAGGCTCATAGTACTCATGATTGCGAACAACTTTTACTATGGGACCAACACTGAAATCGAGAAAAAAAAAACAGCTGTTCCCTACATTTTGTCGAGTGTCACTGACATTTTTCTATGGAACAGCTGATATTGTTTTCTCGATTTCAGGGTTGGTCCCATAGTAAAAGTTGTTTATAATTATGAGTACTATAAGCGGCTTAGCATACCCATTCCTTATAACCCTGTATAGGAACAATATATTACAGGAGGTATATAGGATAGTATAATGGATGTATAGGTGATGGATTTTGATGAGTGAGGTGTCTTTGGATTCCTGTTGATGTTCCGAGTGTCATAGGCTATTTTTTCAGTAGGGTTTTTAGGGTTCCGTAGTACAACAAGGAACCCTTATAAGTTCGTCTTGTCCATCTGTCTGTCTGAATCCTTTACAGTCTATCAAAGTTTAACCCTACATGCATGAAACTTTGCACAATGATAGTCATAGTATAAAAAAATTAAACAATATTTTTTTTGTATAATAATAATAATATAATATAATAGCTAGTTATAATAATTCGCGGTACCCCATCATGTTGGGTGTCGTTTAAAGTAAACAAGTTTGGAAGAATAAAAAGGAGATAAAAAAAAATTGGGTTATCATTCAATAGGTCTTTTAAAATTAAGGTAAGGTCTTTTACAGCAATTTTTTATCGGATGTACCGCTTACGAAATATGGGCCGACAAAGTTGCTTGCAATTTGCCCTCTCCTGCCATTTCTAAACAATAAATCTCAAAAACTTGATATCTTCAATGTTGATAGATCTTAGTAAAAACTGTCTTTTAAAATTATTTCAGGCAGCATCGATAATTTTTTGAAATAAGCAGAAAAAACTGTTAATATTTGAATGTTGTTGTCTAATTTTTTAACATTTTTTTTTTCTTGTACAATGTACATGTGGGTAGTATTTGACCTGAAATAAATGAATTTGAATTTAAATACTTCAAATGTACTACGAGTCTACGGAACCCAACTAAGCATGGCCCAACATGCTCTTGACAAGATTCATAATATTTGTTAGTTTATATTGATAGAATAAGTCGCACTAATATTATAAATGCGAAAGTTTATGTGTAAGTATGTAAGTGTGTTTATTCCCGTTAAACTCAGTAACGGCTGAACGGGTTTAAATGAAGTTTTGTGTGGAGGTAGCTTACATACTGAATTGACACATAGGCTAAGCACATCAGTTTCTGTAGAATAGCAGGTAAAACCGCGGGGCACAGCTAGTAACACAAAGAATAAATAAGTTATTATTCTATAAGTTATGTTTATGATTATTCATCATAAACATTACAGGTAGCTCATTCGTATCGTGCCCAAAAGAAAACGAAGCTACAAAGAACGTTCGTATCTGCATCGGATGCCGCCGAAGACCGGGCTCGGGGCATCAAACGCGAAGGCGGCGTCGTCAAAGACGCTCCACCACCAAAATCAACTCGCATCAACTTCGTGAAACAAGGAGAGAGCGAACCTAAAGAAAACTGCGTAGACCTATCACAGGATTCGGACAATGAAGTCGTAGACCCTAATGATGTAGAAACAGAGTCTGAAGTTCAATTAAAGGAAGACAACACCTCGGGGAGTACAGACTCAAGTTTATACCTAAATGAGTTGTTAGAGTTGCAGTGTATAGACATTCGAACGTTTAGAGATAGTATGTTTCAAACATGTTTTGGGCGGTTGGTGCTTTTGATACGACCATGGACGAGCAAATTAGGAAACATTCAAGGTAATATCCACAAATATTTACATCCAAGCCAAGCTATAGCATACTTTTTTTTTAATTTGGACTATGCGTTCGTTTGACCACAATCTCACCTGATGGAAAGCGATGATGTAGCTCGCTTGCTTAGGAAGTACCTATTCACTCTTTCCTTGAACAGCCCCGGATCAACATGAACATGTGCTGTGGCACTGTACAGCCACAGAAGCTAGAAACGCCACTAGGTTGCTTGAGGCAAGATCACCCATGTCATCCCGACAACTTGACTTGGTCTCATCATCATCGTTAACACTATCTAAAAAACTGGAGCAGCTATGCCAGCGGCCCAGAGCCTCGCTCCGTTATTTCAAAGAGCTGGGTTGGCTCGGGTAGACGCTGGCAGGGGGGAATGCACAATACACCCCATGCGGGACGTCAGTGCAGGACTCATCGCCCCCATCTCGAATAAGAATAAGCCCCCAATCGACCGCACCAACTACCACATTATATGATTTGCTCACACATTCACATTAACAAACATAATACAAAAAATTTTGTGTTAATAAAACGGGAATATTCACGTAAAATTGAGCCGGTTATTCCGACTATAGTTTCGATCACATTGGGTGACCTTTATCAAGGAATGCTATGAGTGACGCGCGCGCGACGTCGAAACTCCCAAGTTATTTCAGTTATAATTCATTTCCAGCCAGTTGCCAAGCTTGTAAAGTACCGCTACACAGCAGCTACGAAGGCAACATATTCAGGATACTAGTAAACAATACAGTCCTGGCAGAGGGTAGAGGCGACACTAAGCAGCTGGCTAGACAAGTAGCCGAGGCACTAGCTTGGGATGTAAGTATGTACAGGGTCGTTGGTAACCAGCCAACAACATCTCCGTACGCAGCTTCCTTACATCATACCACAGATCACACTAGATACCGCATTATGAGTTTCGTTGTTCCTACAAAAAGTCACCAAAGTTTGAGGTCGCGGGGAGTGGGGCCAAGCGTTCTGATTGGCTATTTTAAAGTTACGCCTACTCGCGCCTAACAATCAACTAATCAGAGTAATTTTTTATGAGTGTATTTAGACTGATGCGTGGTGTGCTTCGATCGTCCTGAATGCAGAATCTAGGGTGTGACCTGTGCATCAAACTTAATAACTTTTGTTCCATGACTTTTAATAATGAAATATTTTTATCCCCAAAACTAAAAAACTAACATTCATCAAATAAATAACAATAACTTTAAATGGTTTCAAATGATAAGGAAAACGGGGTTGAAACTTAGGAGCAAATATTTGCAATAAAAAAATACAAGGATAATAATGTCCATACAAAGGGCTTTAAAGATTTTGGCATACGTACTGTCCGCCATCTAGTTTTTTCATCAAAATAGCGGTCACTCATAAAACCTATATGAATCCATAGCTGACACTAATACGAACGAGGTTTGATGAGACAAAATCTCCGCCAGCTTCACGTTTCCAAGATATTTATTTTATTCTTTTAGGATAACTAACAGCTAACACTAACACAAATAAACAGCTGATCTGTAGAAAAATGTCAATGACACTCGACAAAATGTATGGAACAGCTTTTTTTCTCGATTTCAGGGTTGGTCCCAAAGTAAAAGTTGTTCACAATCATGAGTACTATGAGCCCCTTTCCGCTTAGCAAACCCTTTCCTTACAACCCTGTATAGATTAATATTGTTTGTTTTCTTAATTACTCCAACAGAGAATAAAAACCAAAGTGATCAGCGTGCTGGTAAAAGAACAGTGGATAGCGCAGGGCGACGCCCGCATCGGAGTGGACGACGTGTCTGGACGGAAACGAGCCGAAGACACCTTCGGCACGCCCATAGAGAGCAGCGTCGCTAGCAAGTTAGTACACTAGCCAGGGGCGCCGACTCCATGGGTGCTGGGGCTCGGGCTCCCATGAGAGCGAAGTAGTGGGTGCGGAGCAATCATGACAACAGACATTTAAAAAAAAAGGTCGAATGAATCACCAACAAGTAATACGATTAAAAGAAAAACAAAATACCCGACTGCAAATTATAGCCTATGCTACTCCGGACGTAAAGAGGAATCCAACAACACTTCACTCATTAAAATCGCTCAAGCCGTTTAGGCTATAGGAGGTACTACAGGAACAACAAACATAATGACATACACCGCAAAAACATTACAATTCATAACGTTCGTTAAACGTCTTAACTTTGTAAAATTACTGAGGAGCGGATCATAAACAGCAAGCTCTTGACGTATCTCGAAGGTAACAGACTCCTCAGTGACCAGCAATATGGTTGTCACCGGAACAGGTCTACTGGGGACCTTCTGGCGTACGCATGCATCTTTATTGCTTCGCTCAGTATGTGAACGGTCACACACTGAGCGAAACAATAGAGATGCACGGGGAGCACTTGCTGTTTCTCTGGACATCACAAAGGCTTTTGACAGGGTATGGCACGATGGTCTTTTATGTAAACTTCCTTCGTACGGGCTGCCTGCTGGCTTATGCACTTGGATATCAGACTTTTTGAGATAACGATCGATTCGAGTGGTTGTCGATGGCTGCTCGAAAGATCTATTGGCTATTAATGTCGGCGTACCTCAGGGGTGAATTCTCTCAGCAAATCTGTTCTTACTGCACATAAATGATTTGCTTAAGCCCGGTATCCTTGGTATGCAGATAGCAGTACTGTTGTTGAGAGATACGCGCCAATGCCCGTGCTGTGATGATATCAGACATCAGAGAGAGGCCATGGTGGATCGTTTAGACTTATCCTTGAAAGCAGTGTCTGATTGGGGCGAAGCTTACTTGGAACATTTAGATAGAACACAAAAATTTGCTATAAAAAAAAGTCACCCGGAACAAACACATTGAAACGCTGATTTTTCTCGTGGTCGGAGAACTTTGCTTCGTTAGGTCAAATATGCATTTTTGTCTGTATGCTTATAGGATGATGCAGATGATGGGGTGGAAGGGCGGCGGGCTCGGCGCCGACGCGCAGGGTATCGCCGAACCTATCAAGCCACACTTACAAATGGTGAGTCGTAAGATCCTTGACATGCCTGGACCATACTAGTTGACCTCGAATATCAGTCACTACCCTTTTTTGGGGCTCTGTACCTCACAAGGAAAAAAGGAACTCTTTTAGGATCACAAGACATCTGTCCGTCCGTCTGTCAAGACCTTTTTTCTCAAGAACTTGTGGTACCTACTTATCAGGTATTAAACGTCCACTGCTGGACGTAGCCACTATCGGAGGGCTGGTTGCCATCATCCCCAAGCTAGGCAGGTGGCTTGGAGATCACAGATTGTTCACCATTTACTAAGAAAGCGCTGATGCCCGTCCTCTGGTGGGTATGTCCTAAAACTGCGACCAGAACCACCCATCCATAAGGGTTCTGTACCTTACAGGAAAAAAGGAACCCTTTTAGGATTACAAGACTGTTTGTTGCAAGAATCTTTTTCCCAGAAGCGTAGAGGTATCAAGTTATGTTATAGTGTATAATTTGACGTAAATAAAGTTTTACAGAACCCTCAGTGCGCGAGTCAGACTCACACCTTGACCAGTTTTTTTTTTGTAATGGGAGAAATCTTCGCAAAGTACTTTCCCAGCTGCAGTCTCTGAATCAGTTGGAGATATCAAACACCTTAAGTTTTACGGACAAAAGTGTCTAGAGAGACCATAGTTTTACTCAATTACAAAAATTAAAATAGAATGTTTAAAAAAAATGTAGCAAATTATAACAATGAAGTCATTGATTTGTAAGGGAAGGAATTAAAAGGCCTATTATTTTATTTACCAAAGACATTATTTTCAGGTGAACCGCGCCGGCCTAGGTAGTTCCTCCTCCGACATCCGCACCCTCAAACGCCTCGCCACCTCCCTCATGCAGCGCTACATATCCTCGTCATCCCTGGACGTGGACCTGGTGTTCAGCTCGGATTTCAGTAAAGAAGAACGGGCTGCCTTGCACAAATGTGCGCAGTGGCATGGTCTCGCTTCGAGAAGCTATGGAAGCGACACGGATAGGTGAGTAACGTGTGTGAGAAAAAGTGAATATGATTTCTGAGAAAAGTGAAAATAGCACGAGATAAAACGAGAAAAGTGTGTAATCAAAAGGGTGAAGAGTGTGCCAATGCCAATGCGCTGAGAGACACGGGCCGGCGTCACGATATTATGGAAACAACCCTGATATGTAAGCAAAGAAAAAAAAAAGAAAAAAACCTCATGGTAAACAACAAGTGTGTTCTAAGATTTTTTTTATTCTTTATTTATTACTACAACACACGCTTCACAATAATAACATGCATACAAATTTAAACTTAAAATATTAACTTAAATGTATAACAATGAGAGGAGCGGATGAGAAAAGGTGAAAACTATTTTTGGGAAAAACGTGAAAATATGTGAGAGAAAAAGTGAACTGTTAAAAAGAGAGATTAACCCCCGAATACTGAAACGTTTGGTAACTTTGACTACAGATTGAGTCTATTGCTGCCTTTGTTATAAGCTTAGTGCTAGACAAAGGCAGTATTAGAATGAATCTGTTGTCAAAGTTAACAAACGTTTCAGTATTCGGGGGTAAGTGTAAAAAAAACAACAAAATAGTTCTTTTTTTTAAAATGAGATTTCCTAACTTTTAATATAGCATTTAACTCACACAGCGGAACATACGGAATGCAATATAGCAACGAACAGAATGACAGACGTAAGCTAAGAAATTAATAGACTCCAAAAAGGATTATAGACATTGCCGAACATATAGTAACTAGCCATAAGAGCCAATATTATTTTTTATTTTTTTTAATTTCTGCTAGTTTGCACATTTACTGATAACTATAATTCCACGATACAGGGAATCCTAGTGTGGAGACCGGGCTTTAACTAGCTAAATTAGATCGCTTTCAGTGATATGGCCGCCAGTTGTTACACTACTTTTTAAGCTTTTTTTTTTTTTACTTTTTTATATTTATGTAAAATTTGGTGTGAACATTAAGAGTTAATCTATCTATCTATCTAAATTAAATTAACAACATCCGGAAAAAAAAATCTGTTTAGATTTAGTTTAGCACATAAGGAACAAGTTTACCTATTTGAAAAAATATATAAATAATTAAAATTCGTTGTTACAGATTCCTCGTAGTCAAGAAGAAACTGAATCCATTTGCAATAGTAAAAGCTGCCTTGGAAGAAGGCGGGAACACGGCCAAATACCAAGTGTTTATACCTATCGCAGTTACCAAAAATAATGGGAGATAATACAGAAATTATTTGCATTGACCTATAACCCGTAGACAGGTCACGAAAATATCACGCTCAAAATATCATAAAACCAAAAACAATAACAGATAATGACAGAAATTATTAACATGGACCTATAACCGGTAGAGATCTCGTATCTCAGAGTCCTCTTACGAAAATATTACGATCAAAAAACCCAAACAGTGGCAGATAATGACAGAAATTATTAACATAGACCTATAACAGGCAGAGATCTCGTATCTCAGACTCCTCTTAAGAAAATATTACGCTCATAATGTCATAAAACCAAAAACAGTGGCAGATAATGACAGTAATTACATAGATCTTTAACCGGTACAGAGCTCATACGAACTCCCTGTACGAAAATATTACGCTTAAAATATCATAAAACCAAAAACAATCAAAGATAATGATAGAACTTATTAACGTAGACTTATAACCGGTAGACAGGTCGTACCAGGGGCGCTAGTCTCGACTTTTCGCTAAAGCACTTTGCGACGGAATTCGGTCGCTATGACGCAAAAATTCTACAACGAACACGAATTATTAACGAAAAAACGCAAACAAAGCGTTGAATTTTGCGTCATAGACACCGACTTCGGTCGCTATGACGCAAAAATTCGACAACGAACACTAATTGTTCTGAAAAACGCAAAAATAGCGTTGAATTTTGCGTCATAGCGACCGAATACGGTCGCAAAGTGCATAGCGAAAAGTCGAGACTAGCGGCCCTGTACTCCACTTACGAAAATATCACGCTCAAAATATCATAAAAACCAAAAAAAAATGGCAGATAATGACAGAAATTATTAACATAGACTTATAACCAGTCTCTACTGGTTATATACCATTGTTATTTATAAACCGGTTCATACCCGTACGAAAATATTACGCTCAAAATATCATAAAACCAAAAACAGTGGCAGGAAATGACAGAAATGATTTCCATAGACCATAGATCTGTTATTTTGCCTGTTTAGCAATTTGTCAAGTTGCTGACCTTGAAAAGACATACACTTCCAGTTTTTTTTTCTGTCGCGATTATTTCCGTGTTTTTACCTTATCTGAGATAACTATTTTTTATTTTTTTTTAAATTAAAACGGTATAAAACTCCAATTACATTAATTAATTAAAAGAACAATTGGATACTGATAAGCAATAACATGTCAAACCACAAAAAAAATATGTTAATGATACAGAACGCTTCTTTGTCAGCCAAAGAATCGTTCTGTATCATTAAAAAAAAAATTTTTTTTTCGTTTCAATATCCAATTAAGATTTATGGTTGATTACATTCAAGTCAAGTTATATAATAGTTCATATCAAGTCTGTTGGTAAGCGACGGTGTCTTCGAAGATGAAGCATGCTGACAGCATAATACCTATTGACAGCGGGCTTATCCTCTATCTTTGAAACGTTCGTGACTCTGATTGCGAGAGCATGCCATCCCGCTCGTACCAACTTAGTCGCACTATGCGCGGTATCACTATCGCTTTCAGAGTTACGGGATAAGCCCGCTGGACATAATATAGCTTTGTCCTTTTCCCTCGTGTGTCATCATCATCATCATCAGCCGGAAGACGTCTACTACTAAGCATAGGCTTCCCCCTTAGAGCGCCACACTGAACGACAATTTTTCACTTGCATCCACCGGTTGCCCGTGACTGTTTCAATGTCGTCGGTCCTACCTACACTGCTGGTAAGGTTCGTGGTCGCCACTCAAGAACCTTTCTTCCCCATCGGTTATCGGTTCCTCGAGTGATGAGGCCTGCCCATTGCCACTTCAGCTTGCTAACTCTGAAAGCTATATCGGTGCCTTTGGTTTCGGTTCTTCATGAGTTTAATAGTAGTCTATTATTTTCTCGTGGAAAGATATTACCGCGTTCAGACGTCTATGGTTTTCTCCGTCTATGAGTGTACGATTCCGTACCAAAAATGGCGGTTTCCACATTTGCCCGCACTTCCCCTAACGCCGCGTGATAAGATATTTTTTCGTAGATTGTATAATACAATTAATAATAATATTAGTTTTAGGTTTTAAATTGTTAAGTTAAATATAAAGATTGTGTAGTCGTGCTATAGCTATATCTCACTCGCACATTTTTTTTATTTTACAATATTGCTCCACGGACTCCGGGGTCCGTGCCATTTATCAAGTTTTACAAATAATTTATCAACTAAAACGGAATATAAAAACTAAAGACTTTCACTCGCACATTAGGATTTTTTTGTAATTCATAACATAAAACTAACACTAACACGAACACTACATTCACCGTTTTTACACATTAACACTCGAAATAAGAAGAAGGAAGAAGAAGAAGAAGTTTTGGAAAATAATAAAATGACGCGACATGAATTCTTCACGTTCCCGCCAAAACTCAAACATACACACATACAAACATTGCAAGTTAAATGGAAGCTTGTAAAAACGATCGTTTCATATATATATATTTTTTTCTACTTATAAAATTGTCATAAACAGACAACGAAATATATTTTTTAATTCACTGTTGGTGATTTTATTACTATACTAATCGACGAGAGGAGCATGTCGCTCGCCCGATGATAAGCGCTTGTCCATAACAGTCAGTATCTTCAATAAAAAATGCGCGAGTGTGATAACTATGGACGCGACAGAGGGCCTAAAAATGAATTTTAATTTGATTAAAAGTAACTAATAATACAAAATAATTGTAGCAATAATAATTACTTATTACTGTTTGTAAATATAGAGTTTGAAAATTTATTTCATGTTTTACTTTACAAAATATGCAAATACATAGATTTAAGCACCCATGATAATAAGCGCAGGCGGTTATATTATTGCTAGCTCGCTTTTCACAAAACTTGTATCAAGCTTGTGTATAGAGGCCTTAATTTAATCGCATAGTGATGATTGCTATCTACCCTCATCCAAACATCAAGATTAACATCGAACTACTCTGTATTCTGTATAACACCTATCGCCTGTTTAATCTCCAAAAAATGCGGGAATAATCGAAACTAACAGCTATAAAAGGGTTTTCTACGGATAAAAGCATCAGAAACAAATTGAGCTTCAACCAAGGTAGTTCCACCATTTTACAAAAATGTTTTTCTCTAAATCGGCTTCAGCATTCACAGTATTGTGCCTGTTTTACTTTTTTATGGCAACGGAAGGTTCTTTCATAAAGCCTAACAATGTGCCGAGGGTTGGCAGGAGCAATGAAGCAGAAATGCCGTTTGAAAATGACCGAGGGATGATGGGGTACGTTATCAAGACGAATAAGAACATTCCACGGATGGGCAGAAGGAACTATGATTCGGTAAGATATTTTTACATTCTGCATACAATGTTGTTTCTGCAAAATGCTACCTTATGTGCCGGATTTTTATTTAATGGGCGTGTTTTTTTTTTTCAGGAAAATCGTTTCGATATTCCAAAATTTTATCAGTTACCAGTTGAAAATGTCCTGTACGAAGGTACGCATTTAATTAGCTAAGAAAGGTATATAGTAAGTATGTACTTACTTTGCTGAATATTTATTTTAAAAGTTTAAATTCTTATCATGATTGTAGGTGAAGATCAAGGAGTGGACCAGCAAGAGCAAATCGAAAATTATTACAAGCATCTGCAAAACATGATGTAATATGGGCATTTGAAAAAAATATAACGAGACAAGCTGGTGTTAAAATCTGGAACTACGACATATGATTTGTTTTGTATCTAGTCATTTATTAGTTATTTTAAATAAAACGGTATGAGCATGCATGTACAAAGAGCATTTTTGCTGTATGTATTATTGAAAAACGAAGAACTCTGTTTCCTAATCACCCTTTCTGGTGAGTTGCGTAAAACGGAACGTTAACCAATTCCGTCAAAAACTCGAAATCAGCTGTCAAAAATGTCAAAAACGTATCCAGCTAATTTCAAAAGTGCTATAATTGTATTTTTTCTCTTTCTTACACATAATTGTTGTATACGTCTATCGTCCTCGGCCAATGCTATTCTACTACTTCAAATGTAGTAGGGTTTTACTCAGAAAATTCTTCTACGGTTTTAGTGGAGGAATTTTTGTATTTATTTTGGTTTTATCCATCTAAATTTACTGTGAGCTATTAGCTACATAAAAATGGTGGTGACTAGCGAGGTGCACTTGCCGGAGGAGTCCGAATTGACCGTCCAAGAGGTCAATTTGTCTGGCTCCACTCTGATCGCCAGTTCTTTCCACTTGGGAAAGTACTGTGAAACGGTTAATAATGTAAGTAAACTTCTATTTTTACTGTTAAAATGAAAAGTTTGCTGTATTTAGTGACTAATTCTTGATTATTAATGATTTCTTGATTGCATAATCATAATGCAGAGGTTATGTTTTGGTTCTGAAACAGCATAGATCTATGTCATTTGGGAGACAATAGTATTTACCAACAAACTTATGATAGTTATTTAAATTAGTATTAAGTAGGATTACACTCCTCATTCCCATAATTAATCGAGCATTTTTTCCAGGCACTTTATTATTTTGGTTTATTTATTTGCTTTAGTTTGCTTACATAGATAGCACTTTCGATCACAGATGGTAAATAAAGAGATATACTTAAAAATGTTTAATAATTAAAAGTTAAGCAGTAAAGTATGTTAGTTAGTTACATATTTGAGCCATTTGGGAGTAGAGACGTTGGGCCCTTGGGGACCGGGAGCTCATAGTATCTTTTAAAACTTAGCAGAGAGCCTGGTGACGCGACGCGTGACCAAAATGATGGCGTTTTTTTGGCGCAATGCATTAGCATTGCCATTCAGTGTGGTAATGCTGCCAGCATGCTGGATACGCTGCCAACTGGTAGTGGGCCTGAACATTTGGATTATCTATAAACCTTTAACGGTCTCTGGATAATCTAACTGTTATGTTATATAGTAGGCTAAGAAGTTAAGTTAGTTGTAGTTTGTAGGTATTTTGTATAGTTAATTAAAAAAAAATATAGTTAATAGTAATGAAGTTAGCGCGCGATGCACCACCATATTGTCTTAGTAAATGGGACCCACATTCGCGAGACCAGATTGTCTCGCGCGCGACTTTTAAAGGTTCTTTAAGATAGTTGATCAGTGCTTGATTTATAAACAAGTAAGTTTTTAGAAGTAAAACAAAATATCCGACTGCAAAATGTAGCCTATATATCACTCCGGACTCCGAAAAATGAATGCAACGACACCTCACTCATCAAAAGGGGTCAAGCTGGCTTTAGGAGGTAATATAGGAAAATTCTTATATACACCCCAAAAATATTAACCTCCTTCTTGGGCAGTCGTGTAAAAACAATTGACACCGAAAATAATATAATTAACTGAGTTAAGCAAAGCTCAGAATCTACTGGAACAAGATACTGGATTTGTATGTATGTTTGTATGTATTTTATTTGTCTTAACAAACCTTCTTAACAAGCACTCTTATCCTAGTATTTTCTCTATGATCTATGATAATATTAAAGGAGTAATTTTATTTCTTTATGAGCTGTTCATAACGTATATCAAATTTCTCAAATTTCAGGAGTACATGCTGTGCCGTTTTGAAGAGAACGACCCACGCAAGTGTATCAATGAAGGCAAGGCGGTCACCGCTTGCGCGTTGGAGTTCTTCCGTAAGGTATGTAGCTGTCATTATGTAGCACGGTCAAGCAAAGTAAGTCGAGGTTGAGTTGAAGCCGTGCGGCATGGCGCAGTGCGGTGCCACGCAGAGTTTGGAACTGTTGAAGTTTATAATTTTGGGTGGCGTTGAACTGTTATGGGGAAGAGTGACGCTTACCAACAGGTGAGCGACGTGCAGGTCTCGTTCGTCAGTTCCAAAAAAAAATGCAAAAGTAAAGTGATGGCTTGAATTTACTAGAGGTTTCTATGAAGTTTTGAAAACACCATATGTAAAGTCAAGTTCTATATTATATCATTCACCAAACACTAGTGCTCTTTCTTGAACTCATAATGGATTCAAATCCACAGTTAAAGGCCTCACTACATTTCCTGACCCGACATCATGCGAAAGGGACAGCTAGGCTTGAATTTCACGGGAGCAAAAGAAACAAACTATTAATGCTATAGCTTCTCCCTTTCGCTCCCCCAGAAACTTATATATAGCTATCTCTTTCACACGATCACATGTCAGGTCAGGTCATGTATAGCCACTTTTATAAACATTAAGAATAGAGTATTCCGCCGTTTCTAAACGTTATCCGATTTCGATGGATTATTATATGTTATCTACACTGTGGAAAACCGTTGTGTTTGTTTTTTTTTTTAATTTCGCAATATCTTCTTTATTATAGGCACCTAGAGTTATATTTTTTGTTCGTCGAAAATACGACGAAGAAAATTAGTTATTATAATATATCCATTATAAATATACCATTGTTTATTTTTGAATGGAACATAGCGAACCACCACAAACCAAAATGTGAACTCGATTGTAGTACTGATAAAGCCGTAAGATGTCGCTAGTGCTTTATTATTCCGGAGTTCTTCCCCCTAGGCTGCGGCGGAGGTAACTGGCCTCGAGGCGAACCTCTTAGTGACAAAAGTAGTTGTTGCAGAATACAATTTTTTTTTTTTTTTTTTTTAAATCAATACCTTGCGGCATAGATTATGGTTTATCCAAGCCATTGACACCAAAAACAAAAGATTTTGTTAAGATTTAGGGGGTGATAACAGACTACGCCCGAAGCGCTAATTTCACCAAGAAGTCACTAACTCTCTCTATCGCACGCACGAGAAACAGAGCGACAGATATACAATTTCAAATATCGAATGCGCCAAAACCTCGCGGAAGGAGACCTCTTAACGAAAAAACGCAAGATTTTAAATATAATACAATAACGCGACATGTCTTCTAGACTTTCGAAACTCGACGCGGAGTCTGCAGTACGAGCTACGTCTATATTCTCTCAAAAAGACTTGCGGGTACTATACGAGCTGTCAACCACCTATATAGTCAGTGTCAGTGTTATATAGTCGGTGGTCGAGTAGATCGAAACTTTCCGTTGAACAGTACTAAATAAAAAGTATATTTTCCTCCAATTTTCAGATGAAGAAAAGTTGCCTGTCAGAGTTCAATCAATATTCAAACTGTGTGGACAAGAGTTCAGGAGATTACAGTTTCAAAAAGTATGTATTTATTGGGGTTTTTTTCTACGATAACAAGTTTTTTTAAGCCCGATTGCAGAATGTTGCCTATGTCACTCCGGACATAAAAAAGAATCTAGTAATCTAATTATCTAGTAAATCTAGTAATAAATAACGTCTATATGCAATAACATCATAAGTTCGGTATATTCCTTTTGTAACGTCATTAGTTTTTATATTAAGTTTTGGTTGATAGAAATTCTAGAATTTGACAAAAGACACGGACCCCAGAGTCTGTGGAGCAATCATCATCAGCCATAAGACGTCCACTGCTGAACATAGCCCCCCCCCCCCTTAGAGTGCCAATCGAGCCAATTAGAGCCTCTGGAGCAAAGCTTAGCATATTAATAAAATAGAAAGATATTTTGGTAGGCCATCGTGATGATTTTCGCAAATGCTCACTCAAATTTCGCTTCTATTCCAGCTGCCGTAAGACTCAAGGCGTCCTGGACAACTGTATGCTCGAGAAGCTAAACATCGAGCGTCCTTCATTCGGCTACTTCACTGAGGCGCGCGTTCACGAAACTAAGAGGTGAATATTTTATAAGGTTTTAGCGACTTTAGGACGTTTTAGTACTAGTAGCGACCCCTATATCTTCACCAATCCTGGACCGATTCGGATCATATTCGAACTTAAAAATTGTATTGAAATGAACTACTTGCTTACAAAATTTCATGAAGATCGGATCAACGGTTCGCAAGTTATCATCGGACAAATATACACACAAACATACTTACAAATGCCGATAGCTCGTACAACTCTGAGACCTTAAGAATAAGAATAAGAAGAATAAGAATATATTTAATGCCAATAACAAAACAAAAAAATAATAAAAATGGACACTGTAGCATAAGCAAATACTAGATTGGCAATAGGGGTACGCTCAGCGCTATGCTGCGTGCTCCCGAAAGTATACCGCCGTCTTGTTCATACAAAAAGTGTAATCTGATACCCACCCCTAAATGTTATCCGATTTCGATGATTTTTAATATATTATCTACACCGTGGAAAACTACGCTTGTATGTTTGTTTAAATTTTAATTTCGCAATCTCTTCGTTGTTATTGGCACTTAAATTGACAATTTTTTTGCTTCGTAAATACGATGAAATTATTATTCAATTGTTATTAGAATACCATACATTTAAAAAAAATAACAATATATGTTTATCCAAGCCATTGACACCAAAATGCGTAACTCGAGCGTAGTCTGATAAGGCCCTAAGATGTCGCTAGTGTTTTTTTATTCCGGAGTTTTTCTTCCTCGCCCAGGGAACCGGCCTTGAGGCGAACCTCTTTACCGGGGCTGGGCGTCGGGGGCAACCGCCCTCGGGGAATGTATGAGGGTGCGGGTCCCACAAAATTAATAAATCCTCCTAATATTATCGTTTTTTGAGGGAGACACTAAATGCCTAATAATTATACAATATTATAAATAATATTGTTAAAAATGTAAAATGTATGTAATGGTACAGTCACGGTCAAAGGCAAGCAAAGCAAGTCACGGTCAAGTCCAAGTCATGCCCCAGTAAAGTAGTGAAAACTATACTAGAGCCTTCTATGGAGTTTTGGAAAAAACACGAAAATTCACGTTTCACGACATTATACCATTCACCAACACTCGCGTAAACAAATAACGGGTAAAAATTCACCGTTTTTACACATTAACACTCGAAATAACACAAGTTTTGGAAAATATTAAAATGACGCGACATGAATTCTTCACGTTCCCGCCAAAAACTCTCATTTTCTTTGTTATTTACAGACCAAAGCCACTGCCGGAGCCCAAGGTGGAGTACCCGGACGCGACGCCCGCCTTGCCCGACGACGCCGAACGCAAACCGGCGCGTATGGGATCTCGCTTCTACTGGATGACGGAATAGACTACTTACTATTCGGAATTTATCGATAGAATCGATTCTTTTTGTGACTTGGCAATGTGATTAATTGAAAATTCTTATCTCCACATTATTTGCCTGGGAATTAGGTAGAATTTATGATAGCTCAGGTCTCTACTTTATTTTCAGCTATGTAAATTGGATTTGATTGAACACTAGCTAAAACACTAATTGTGGAACCAAAAACAAGAGAAAAAAATATAAAAGTCGAGGCGGTATTTCATTAACGGCTTTAATCAGCCCAAAATGGGCGAAAAAATAAAAAACAAAACAGATTGCGATTGATTTTTGACGTATAGCAGAATCACATTGCTGCATTGCGTAAAATGGAACGATTTTATTGATGGTTGACGAATACCTCGGCGGTGATTATGTTCTGCTCCGCTCTGGTTTGGGATGTGTGAGAGAGATAGATTTTTTAGCTGTTTGCACTTCGGTGCAATAAATATGATCGGATTTTCTTGAAGCTTTTTAACCTTTAGGATCTTTCCTTACACCAGAAAAATATATACGTATAATGACCACCAGATAAAAAATTCTTTCTCTCTCACACTTAAAACCATATTGCACTAAAGTAAAGCATTAGACAAGTAAGCTAAAATGTTTGTTAATAATTTTATTTAGGCACATCTACCAATATACTTTTTAAGCGCAATTATGTCAATGAATCATGAAATATATAGAAACTTGTGTAATGTTTTATTTTGGATTATTAGTTTATTTGTAGAGTAATAAATTTAAAAAAAATGATTATTCTTTTATTCGCGCAAACCCAGAGAACCAAGAGCTAAATGAAAAAAGCTTGATTAAAAGAATTTATGTTGGGATACCAAATCACACTTTATAATGGTTTAAAATTATCTTGGCCCCCAGACTGCAGCAAAATAGTATTCTGTGAACGCATTTCTGCAGTGCTACAGTACTTATAGACAAAAACCTGTATGACTAAGATCCCAAAAAAATAACGTCTGACATTTGGCATCTTTTTTTAACCATACCTTCTACGATACCTACCTTAGACGAAGCATCATACCAAGATCCATGATACCTACAGTAATAATTTGAAACTGTCTTTTGACGATCGCAAGCACCAAAATCTGTAATAGCATCTTTCTTTCATTATTAGTTCTTGAAAATTCCGCGGGACTTTTTTGACATCACAACATCCTTTTTCCTGAGACGAGGAACAAAGTACTCTATCTCTGGTCAGATTAAGGCCTCGCTATATGGCCTGACCTGACATCGTGCGGAAGGGACTGCTAGACTTGAAATTTCACGGGAGTAAGAGAAACAAACTATTAAGGTTATAGTTTCTCCCTTTCGCTTCCCCAGAAAAAAAACAGAATGTAGCCATCTCTTTCAAACGATGTCAGGTCAGAAGCCTTTAAAAGCAATAATGGCGTATAAGAAATGTTTGGAAATGTTAATAAAACCTTGAAATTAAATTCTGCGTAAAATGGGACGAAACCAAATATAGAAAAAGTGACAGATGCACCTGGCAGTGTTCCAAATTAAAAATTAGTACAATATAAGAACAGCATACAAACTCTTTTGTCCTTATTATACTCGTCTGTTACGGTATATTGTCGTTCTTTTCTAATTACAACCAAACATGCAAATATTTATCGAAGCGAATGCAATCAATCAATCATTCCGCGACAAAATTCTGTTTTTATTTGCTTCGACATGATAGAAACATCTAAACAATGTCGTAAATACACAAATTGTATCAAAAATATCTTCGTTAGTTATTTTTCTTAAGTGTGCTTTGACTAAAGTGGTGTGAAGGAGTGTGAATGCACGACTATGGCTGAAAATGAACCCCAGTACTTCGCGGAGTACAGCTTGTGGAATGATTCCGCCTACAGCATGTTATCCGTGCAACCTTTAAATCGGATTGAGTTTATGAGGCCTGTGGCTGGCAGCATCTTCCTGTCGCCTGCTGATTTGGAGGATAAAGACAAGGATTCCAGCGATGAGGCCGAAGTACAGGTCTTGCCGCCTCAACCTCGAATGCGCAACAGCCCAGGGTTTGAGAGGTATATGAGGAGGGCCTTGAAAGTAGTGACCCGCGAAGATCTTTTGCGGGACCCTGCTATGTTCAGGAAGGACCCTGAGTGAGTATAAAACTTTAATATGGTATGATGGGATGCTAATTAAAGAAAGATTTAACCCACAATAAAGTCTTACACCGAATTTCATTCATAATTTATGAAAAAAAATTGTTCTGATATATTGTTGAAAATTGAATTCACTGAAAACTTTGAGACAAATGCATTTTAATACATCAATGTATTTGAATAAATCAATACATCAAAGCATATAAAAGTGGCTCTCATAAGGGTCGGACTAAGGGCTCGAATCTGGTAGGTTTATGATGCGTGGGAAAAACAAACAAATACCTGCACCCTTATTTCGTGCATTCATGATTCTCATTGTAATCGCATGCCATCCCGCTCACAACATTTGCGACGTATTAGTACTGATTCCATCTTACAATAATAACCGACGTTTCAGCTCGGACGATTCCGAATCGAGCCTGGACCGTGCCCGCGACCGCGAGTTGTTCTTGCGTCCCCCGCGTCCCCGCTGGCGTACCCCGCAGCAGGTGAACGGACGCGGACGGAGAATGAACCTCATGCAACGTCGACTGGAGCAGGCGCTCGCTCAGCCCGCCAGGATCGAACGTGGAGCCAGGTCGGTTTTCTCACCTCTCTATCTCTCCCTCTCTCTATTACACACAGCAGTGCGAGTCACGATTCACAGTGATGCCAAATCCTTAACCTTCCAATTTTCTTTGTAAAAATCTTGAAGTGACGTAACTGCACTAAGTATAACATTAAAGATACACCCAGCCACCAACAACAGACAACAAAATTATGCCAATAAGATCTACCCATTAGTCAAAAATAAAATGATTTTTTAAAGTATCTAGTACAGTATCTCCATCATCACACTATTTTTTTTATTTTATTTTATTACACACAACACAAACTACAATCTATATAAAGCAAGATATCTTAGATGAGAACAGTTCTAGATTGTAAAACCAACTGAAAAGACGCTGAGCGAGGTTAATGCTCAATATACACATAATATATATTATTATAATACGAATTTGTTTCTAATATAATTCACTCTGCTTCAATGTCTTACTGTCTCCATAATCACACTCTGTTTCAGTTTCATACTGTCTCCACAATGACATTCTACTTCACTGTCATACTGTCTCCATAATCACACAACGCTTCAGTGTCATACTGTCTCCATAATCACACTCCGTTTCAGTGTTAAACTGTCTCCACAATGACATTCTACTACACTGTCATACTGTCTCCGTAATCATACAACGCTTCAGTGTCATACTGTCTCCATAATCACACTCTGCTTCAGTGTCATACTGTCTCCATAATCACACTCTGCTTCAGTGTAATACTGTCTCCATTATCACACTCTGCTTCAGTGTCATATTGTCTGCATAATCACACGCTGCTTCAGTGTCACAATGTCTTCATAGTCACAATCTGCTTCAGTGTCACTGTCTCCATGGACACACTTTGCTTCAGAGTCACACAGTTTCCATAGTAACATTCTGCTAAAATATTACACTGCCTCAATATTCACACTCTGCTTCAGTGTCAGTCTTCTAAGACACTCTGATTAGAGTCACACAGTCTTCATAATCACAATGCTTCAGAGATACCTGGACTCCATAGTTAAACTCTGCTTCAGCGTCACTCCGTCTACATAGTCACTCTGCTTTAGTGACACATAGTCTCCATTCACACTTTGCTTCAGTGTCACATGGTAACCATAGTCACACTCTGCTTCAGTGTCACATTGTCTCCATAGCCACTCTGCTTCACTATCACTACATCTTCATAGTTACACATGCTTCAGTGTCACAGTGTCTATTCACATTTTGCTTCACTGTCACACTGTCTCCATAGTCACCCTTTGCTTCAATGTCACAGTCTCTATCAATACACTGCTGCATTCATGCCAAAAAGCAGGGGCGGATTTTCCAATAGGCCGAGTAGGGCCTACGGCGCCAAAATTTAGGGGGTGGCATTTACGTTGTGATATTTATTTTAGTAGTACTGCACTCAAAAAAAACTAAAAAACTCACTAAAAACTCAAAAAGAAGGAAGACCGACTTGGGAGACATCCTCTAAAACTAGAATAAAGTGGTATTAAATACTTCTTCTGTCAAATTTGGGAATACTTGTGAAATATATACAAAGCGACATGGGGCTAAATGTAAAATCGGTAAAAAAATTGGGAGAATTTCCTTGTATGCTCAGAATCGCGGGAAAATCATTACATTTCTGTATAGCGGTAGAAATACCGAAAAATTTATATGTATGTGAGCATGCAGAGGTGGTAATCTTAAGCCTAGGTCAGCCAAGGTATCAAATCCGTCCCTGCCAAAAAAGTCTAAAAGTCCATCTTTCGAAGAAAACTTGTTACTGATAATGTAAATTGTTTGTTCAGCATGATGCATCGCATGGGTTGGGACGGCGGCGCGCTCGGCCGCGGCGGCGGCGGCATAGTCGAGCCGATAGCGCCTGACCCATATTATGTACGGATGCTGAATGCAGCTTATGTATGTATTAATAATATACTTATAACTTTCTTTGCTTTCGCATTGGTTTCCTTATTCTGCGCTAGGACTTCCAAACCAGAAACCCTAATCCTGCGCGTGCGAGATTATCTCGACCACTGGCGTCGATTCCACGTAAACTGCTAAACGAAACGTAGTGCTATTTATTTATTTATTTACATATAAACATACAAAACAGAATGCAATCATATTAAGATTATTATTTAAGTAACATTTATAGATCTGTATTACATTCTAAAACTATGTATGCCTAGTTGCGTTATATTAAATGAATCTGAATATACCACCACTAGAGGAGAGGGTATAGAATTAATAAAATATGTGGTTATATTATGATTATTAATTAATATATAGTTCTTAAACCAGTGAGTTACACATAAATAATAAATAAATAAATAAATATCTGGGACATTATTGCACACACGGTCATCTGACCCCAAACTAAGCAAAGCTTGTAATATGGCTGCCAGAGACTGATATACGTACATAGATATTTTTTAAATACATACTTATATAGATAATGGTATACATTAGAAAAAGGATAAATATTAACTCACCAAACTATGACAAATAGTTTTTAAATTAAATATACTATTGCTATCTTTTACTAATAGAAACACGAGAAAGATAGCATGCATTTCAGTGCTGTCAAATAAGTTAGATCTTAGCTCTCCATACAAGCTTAGACGAGACCGCAGTGAGTGCCAACTAAAAACAAGTTTTAGGGGTCGCTAGTGTAAGTTTTTTTTTCGTTTGACGGCACTGAATGCATGCTATCTATTTCTTGTGTTTCTATTAGTAAAATACAGCAATAACAATAGTTTCGTCTAGCGAGTTTAAGTAGAATCGACGCCACTGTCTCTCTCATTACGAACTGATTATCGTCGAGGAATTGAAGTACACCACAAAATAAAATTAGTTTATTTTCATGCTAGTAGTTGACCATAAGCATGAAACGAATCAAATTTAGTCGACCTGTTTGGCTCAATGGTAGAATGTCTGCCTTGTGAGTGGTCTCGGGTTCGATTCCCGGCCGGGCTGACTTTTGGATGGTGAATTTAAATATCTGTTCTGGGTCTGGGTGGTGGTTGTTAATGTCTTTGTGTTTGTTCCATGGGAACCCCGACACAGGGAATTCTAGTGAGAAGATGAGCATGAGGTTAAAAAATGTAGTACTACAAAACTACAATAAGTTAGTGATGTTATCCAATACACTGACAAAGTGTACTATCCCCAGGCGCACACTACCGCCGGGTTCGGCCTGGCGCAGGACTCTGCGGCCGATTCCACAGACTCCGACACGGCCATCACTAAGCGCTCTCGTTCTCAACAACAACAGAAGTCTAAGAAGATCAAGAAAGAGGTAAGTGTTCGAACTTAGAACAAAGAAGGGATTTGTCACACAGTCTGTCGTCACATTGTCTCTATTGTCACACTTTTTCCATTGTCACACTGTCTGTCTCCATTCTAACACTGTCTCCATTGTCATGTTTTGCTCCAATGTCACACTGTCTCCATTGTCACACTGTTTCCATTGTCACACTGTATCCATTGTCACACTGTCTCTACTGTCATGTTTTGCTCCAATGTCACACTGTCGCCATTGTCACACTGTCTCTATTGTCACACTTGTCTCCATTGTCACGTTTTGCTCCATGTCACATTGTCTCCATTGTCACACTTGTCTCCATTTATTTATTTATTTCATAGCACAAATAACAGAAAGTAACACAGATATGGTTAAGGAGAAAGCACAAATTTGGTTACGTACTAGGCTACTTTCCAAAAGTAGTATGTGCCTAATATAATACTATTAATTTAGCGAAATAGGTAAACATACGCAAGAGGGTATTAAAATATTCACATAAAAAGGTATATAGATCATACAATTATTAAGGACAGTTTTTCCTTAATTGTATAGTTGTCAACATTGTCACGTTTTGCTCCAATGTCACATTATCTCCACTGTTACACTGTCTCCATTGTCACACACTCCCTTGTCAAACTGTCTCTATTATCACACTGTCAGTGATACACTTGTCAGGTTCTGCTGCAACGTCGCACTGGTGTTCTGTTGTTCCATTTCCTAAACTAATTTTGACAGCCCCCAAATTGCTGACATGCTGTTCTCACATTTCGAAAGGAAAAGGGACGCAACTAATTTTAGTCCAGTCCGATTGCTTTAGTGTAGAGAGTTTGTAATAAATAAAGAATCGACACTAATGTCTTCATTGTATCTCCAAGAAAAAACAGAACATCTTGGAGGTATCTGGTAAACTGAATCTGTTTATTTATAATGATAAAAACTATTTAATTGTTACCTAACTGCTCAAGAATGACGTTAATGTTTTTGTGGTGAGTATATGAGGATGTTTGTGTTCCTATAGAATGATTAGATGAGTGAGATGTCGTTGGATTCCTCGTAACGCCCCGAGTGACAGAGGGCTACATTTTGCAGTCGGCTATTTTGTTATCACACTAATATTATAAATGCGAAAGTTTGTGTGTGTGAAAGTAGGTAAGTATGTAAATGTGTTTGTTCCGTTCAACTCCGTAACCGCTGAAAGGATTTGAATGAAATTTGGTATGGAGGTAGCTTACACCCTGGATTAACACATAGGATACTTTAACACCGCGGGTGAAACCGCGGGGCGCAGCTAGTAATTTAATAATATTACTTGTTATAATGTTTTATTTCAGGAGTTCGTACTGAACGTTCTGATGTACATCCGAGAGTTTGTGAAGAACGATCTCCAAATCGAAATGTTCTTTGAAGCAAAGTTGAAACCGGCAGAGAGGTCAGTTCCATGGTTTTTGCACGTCTGTCAAGTTCCGACGCCATTACAATATTATGAGAGCGAGCTGATCTGACGATGGAGACGGGAGGTGGAACACGGAACCCCTCAGTTACTAGCAGTAGATTGATGGAGTTTGAAAAAATGAAAAATGTTTATTTATTGCAAATTATACATACCACACGTATAAGATAAACAAACAAAAAAGTTCGGTCGTACATAAATTGATGAGAAATTTTTCTAAAATTTAGGAGTACATTACCAACAGTTTGTTTACTAGGCAAAGCCTGTATCGAGGAATTTTGTTTTCATAAAAAATTATAGTTTGGACTCATTGATCAGCTTACAGTACCAATAAAGGATTTTATATATATAAAGATTATCTGAAAAAAATATTTATCCACAAAAACTTATTTACTTATGCTGGGGCCTACTTTGGGCAAAAACTCAGCATTGCCATCCAGCGTGGCAATGCTGCCAGCATTCTGGCCACACTCCCTTCCACCAAGGGGCTCGTAGATTAGGTTTTTTGTATGTATTTATTTATTTTTCTTTATAATTTGTTTTAATTTTAAGTAGGTTAGTAGCAGTAGGTAGGTTATTTTTTATTGTAAATATGTATATAAATTTTTTTACTTACGATTATTAACTTATTTACTTATTTACAACGATATCCCAGAATAAGTCCGCCCGCGTCGTTAAACCTGTAAATGACCAATAAATCGGACTCGCGTTTCACAGGAAGCACATCCACCAGATCGTGTCGAAGCTGATGGGAGAAGAGTCAGAAATAGAGTTCGATAGAATAGAGATGATGCACTTAGTCGATGACATCGAGCGGCGCAACAACTACACCCTGGGCACGCAGAGCAAGGGCGACGCGCCGCAGCGGTGAGGGCACGGGCCGCGGGGGCGGGGGTGGGGGTAGCTTTCAGAGTTTACAAGCTGAAGCGGCAATGGGCAGACCTCATCACTCGAGGAACCGATAACCGGGAAGAAAGGTCCTTGAGTGGCGACCACGGATTGGAAGACGCAGCGTAGGCAGACCACTTGGTGGACCGACGAAATTGTGAAAGTCGCGAGCAACCGGTGGATTCAAGTGGAACGTTGTTATCGGTGTGGCGCTCTTAGGAGGCCTATGTTCAGCAGTGGACGTCGTCCGGCTGATGATGATGAATAGAGATGGACAGCATGAGAGCGCTCATCTCTTCTGCGATCCCCAAGCCGCCTGCCAAACGTGGGGATTAAAGCGAACCCCTCAAAAGTTGACGATTTTGAGTTATTTATTGCAAAAGAATAGACATTTTACTCACAGTCTTAATTAATAACTTAAATTTGTGTCGGTTATTTCGACAAAAAATAAGATCACATCCGGTAATCTTTTTCAAGGAATGGTATAAGCGTGACGCGCCACGATCTCGTGCTGCTTTGATTCCACATTTTTATACGCACAGCGAGAATGTTAAACTACAGTTTTACACGAGTAATAATTCCGATCGGCAGTTTTCATTTCCGTGTTTTTGCAGTAGCCGAACGCTTAAATAATCTATATTGCACTTTATTTGCAAGCGCAGATGGCAGAGAAATGCTTGCTATGCATTCTGAGCTCTATCCCGCTTACACGATTCGTTCAAGATGGCGCACGGTCGCGATTTTGCCGAGAAGTCGATCGACCAATAACAGCGCAAGATTTCAGCGCGCGTAGTACTCTACTCTGCCATTGGTAGATCGAAGTTTCCCTTACTAATTGGTCCACTGCGGAGTTACATCAGTAATTATTAGCTGTGTAAAACTGTACTCGGCTGGGGACGCTACCACACGAGATATGAACAATATTTTTTTAAATTGAAAATGAAAGTTAGCTCCAGCATTTCAGATCGCCGATTTTTGAATCTGATTCTTATTTGTTCAGCCAAATCTGCGTGTACAAGGAGGCGACAGAGTGCATGTACCTAATAACGCCGGACGACGTGCGCTACCCCCAGCCCGGCGACCTCGAAGAGGAGACCAACCCTTTCCTCAAGAGCATCGTGCGCCATCTCAAGAGCGAGGCGAACCCTCCTGAAGAATACACCATGATGGACAGGTGAGGACTTTATACTCATCATACTGTCTCTGTTATCACTATTTCTCGTTTATCAGACTGTTAGACTGTCTCGAAAGTCACACTGTAACACTATCTCAATCAGTGTCGCAATGTTACACCATCTCAACCGTCACACTGTAACGCTGTCTCAATCGTCACACTGTTACACCATCTCAACCGTCACACCGTAACACTGTATCAATCATCACACTATTACACCATCTCAACCATCACACTGTAACACTGTCTCAATCATCACACTGTTACACCATCTCAACCGTCAAACTGTCTCAACCGTCACGCTAACACGGTCTCAACCGTCACATTAACACTGTCTCAACAGTCACTAACACCGTCTTAAACGCCACTAACACTATCTTAACCGTCACTAAAACTGTCTCAACCGTCACTAACACCGTCTTAAACGCCACTAACACTATCTCAACCGTCACTAAAACTATCTCAACCGTCACTTACACTCTCTCAACCGTCACTAACACTGTCTCAACCGCCGCCGACACCGTCTCAGCTCTCACCCCACCGCTGTCCGCAGGATCATAGATTTCTTCGTGGAGTTTTCCGAGTCGGACGAGTACACCGAGTTCCGCTTCCTCGGCGCGTACAACATCGACGAGATCGACGTGATGAGCTCCTTCTTCGGCATGATCACCTGCATCGGCGAGAAGAGGCCCTACTTGGACTACCCGGAGCGCCTCGTGCAGGCCTTCGAGAAGGGGATAGACTATACCGCCACCGAGGACGCTAATGGATTCGTCTCGTGAGTTTGTTTTTATCACACTAGATACCGCATTACGAGATTCGTTGTTCCTACAAAAGTCACGTCAGTGTGAGGCGCGGCGCGGGGCGCGGGGAGTGAGGCCGAGCGTTCTCATTGGCTAGCTCAAGGTCACGCCTACTCGCGTCTAACAATCAACCAATCAGAGTAATTTCTTATAAGTGTGTTTAGACTGATCTGTGGTGCGCTTCGAGCGTCCTGAATGCAGAATCTAGGGTGTGATCTGTGCTTATTACCAAAGAAAATCTACACGAGAAGAATAACCAATATATACAAAAAAGTGTACCGCCGAAGAATCTGCTAAATTAAAATTAGATGGCGATTACGTCAGTTAGTTTAGTCAGCTGATGTCCAAACCGCTATAAAGAAACGCCATAAAATATTTTATGGCGCCGCAGCAAACTTCCTCCCTCTTTTTGGAGACTTAAAAATCACCGACAACAAAAAAATATCAACAAACCTGTATACAAAGTTTCATCAAGATTGGTTGAAAAATATGACCTGCACGTGAGTACCAACACACGGACAGATGAAAGCAAATCTTGCCAGTTAAAACTGAGACTTTCGTTCGCTTCGCTCACTCGGTCAAAATTATTTCTATATTTCAGATCAAATAAGATTTTAAAAGATCAAAATCGCTTCAAAAGATTTTAAGGCGACATTTTTATTCGAATTATGTTTATAAAAAAAATTATTCGACTCACTTGAATATTTAAAAAAAAAATCTCTCTTCCAGAATCCATAAGTGGTTCAGACCCAAGGAAGAAGAAGAGAACAAGACCGAAGAAGAAGAAGTGAAAGAGTAATTGTATTTGCTGTTTGACATTTTTTTTAAGCGTCTGTACTTTGTTACAAAGTGACTTGTTTAGTAAGGATGAGTTAATGACGTCGATTCGTTTTTACCATTCTCTAAACTAAACTAACTGACAGCTCTAAAGTAGTTGACAACACTTTCTACCAAGTTTGACCTAAAAAAAAAATGTAGTCCTGTCAGATTGGTTGGGTTTAGTGAGTGGTAATTACAACAGAATCGACACCAATGTTTACCTCCTTAATTAACTTAGAAGCTTGGAAGAGGCATGATGTTCTGTCTTTTTCTATCAGAGACTTTACAGGGTTATAAGGGACGGGTATGCTAAGCCGAAAAGGGATCATAGTACTAATAATTATGAACAACCATTAGTATGGGACTAATCCTGAAATCGAGAAAAAAATAATGAGCTGTTCCTTAGAAAAACGTCAATGACACTTGACAAAATTTATGGTACAGCTAATTTTTTTTCTCGATTTCCGGTTTGGTCCCATAGTAAAAGTTGTTAACAATCATGAGTACTATGAGTCCTTTTCGCCATAGCGTACTCGTTCCTTATAATCTTGTATAAATTGCTGACAGCTCGTACGTAGAAATCTCTCACGAAAATAATATGCCCAAAAAAGCCTAACCTCGATAATTAGAAATAATAATCGATAATTACGCGGAAATTGCATGAATGAATTTTGACTAGTAGTAATGGGACAAAACAGTAACTATTCCAAGCTAAGTACTACGTATTCTCAATATAAGAACAAAGTTTATGTCGCATCAAACGAAATATACAGGGTTATAAGGAGAGGGCATGCTAAGCCGAAAGGCGAAAGCTGAAAGTACTCGTGATTATGAACTACTTTCACTAAGGGACTAACCCCCGAATACTGAAACGCTTGTTAACTTTGACAACAGATTAATTCTAATGCTGCCTTTGTCTGGCACTAAGCAAATGACAAAGGCAGCAGTAGACTTAATCTGTCGTGAAAGTTAACAAACGTTTCAGTATTCGGGGGCAAATCTGAAATCGCGTAGAAAATGCTACCCATACATTTTGTCGAGTGTCATTAATATTTTTGTATGGAACAGCAGATATTTTTTTCTCGGTTTCAGGGTTTATTTATTTATTTATTTAGGTTCACCTACACTGTGCACACCAATACAATGTCAAAAATATACACAAATAAAATAGAACTAAATGTCACAATACTTACAGGTGAAGACAGCATGCAATAATAAAGAGCGTACTATAATTATAAATAGAATTAAGTCATTACATAAAAGTCAAAAATTTAAATTTAAAAGTCATTATATGAATTATCATCATTGGTCAGATAGTCAGAGACCACAAAGTATTTCTAAATATATTAATATGGTCACCAAATATGTCAACAACGGCTGTCTTAGACAGAGGGTTGGTTCCATAGTAAAAGTTTTTCATAATGATGAATACTTCGCGCCCTTTTCGGCTTATCATATCCTTTGCTTATAACCCTGCATTCGTTTTTAAACACACATGTTCGACATTTCTGTAACCCAGTTCTTTTTAATAAATCGTTTGGTTTCGATCGATTAGTCATCCAATGGCGTCGATTCTGTTTTACCACTCATTAAACTAAACCAATCTGACTGGGTTAAAACTATCAGTCTCTTTTCTTTTCAATATGTGTGGAAAGGACGGCAATACTTTTTTAAAGTTGTCAAGTTTAGTTTAGAAAATCGTACAACGGAATCGACGTTATAATTTGAACAATTAATAGTTAAGGCTGGACCATTTTTCCGATTCAAGGTCGCGTTAGACCGTTGTTAGATTGAAGCGCGCTTTCGAATTTGTTCGAATAATCTTACAATCTTCGAACAACGCGCGAACTTCTTAATTCGGCAGTGTAGGCCGCAAAGCGTGGCAAAACGGTCCAGCCTTAAATATCTATATTTTTTATCAAATTAGCTACTATTAATAAGATAACGAAATAATGCAAAGCCAGATTTTTTTTTCTACTTTATTACATATACTCGTACTACTATCGATTTAGTAAACAGACTAAATTTATGGTGTCGATTCTGTTGTCTCTCGACTAAACTAATTTGACGTCACACCATTATTTTTCTAAACTGAACAGAAATTTCCAGTTTTAAAATGGCCGCCTTTTTCGTATCGTCATCATCATTATCAGCCCATCGTGCTCCCACTACTAGGACAGAAAGAGAGGGAAGCCGGGCCCTATATTGAAATGATGAAAAGAGACGCGGCTAATTTTAGTGATTCAAATTAATTTTAGTTGTGAGACTGGTGCAACAGAATCGCCGCTAAATAACTTTCGTGGCATTGTGAGTTGTAGGGTGTTAGGTTTGATTCCCGTGCTAGGTAACTCTAAATGTAACGAAAGTTTATAAATAATTATATGTTAGATGTAATACAGGGTTGTAAAGAAAGGGTATGTTATTCCGACAAGGGCTGATAGCACACATCATTATGAACAACTTTTGGTACCAAATATCAAATAAATTTGACGAATTTCATTGAAATTTCTCTTTGGAATAGCTGTTATTTTATTCTCGATTTCAGGGTTGGTCCCATAGTAAAAATTGTTCGTAATGTTGTGTACTATCAGCCCTTTTCGGATTAGCATACCCCTTCCTTATAACCCTGTATAATTGACCTACACTGCGCCAGAATATTGTATAAATGTTTTTAGGTGTTCAGATTTTTGTCTCTTGATTATGTCGAAAGTTAAAACTGATAGATAAAAATATTGTCGTCTTTTTCATTAGACAGTGACGGCAATAGTTTTAGTTAGTTCAGTACCCGCAGCGTAAAAAATCAAAATAATATTAAATATTAATATTATATTATTATTATAATATTATATAATATAATAATATTATTAATATTTAATATCTTTTCTAATCTTTAAAACATCTTTTCTACGTTTTCTATAGAAAAATGTATGAATGATACAGCGCCCCCTATCGGGTGTAAAAGGACACTACATTTTTCATTCAATAACGAATACGTTACTAAAAGTTTCTTTGATTGTATTTATGCGAGAGGAAACATTCTCTAATATTTTTTTTTTTGTTTGGTCGTTTTGATACGATGGTACTAGTTTGATTTTCGGGTACCACTTGTCCGGTTTTGATGAAACTTTGAAATTCAACTTTTGATTCAAAAACCTGTATCGTTTAAGTTACTGAATACACAAGTCGCAATATACTCGTACTTAATCGATATCGGTGCCAATTCTGATCTACCCCTCACTAAACTGAACCAAACTGATAGAACTAAAGTTATCTGCATCTCTTTTCATTACAATATGTAAGTAACAGATGGCAAAAATATTAGATCTGACATATTTAGTTTAGAAAATGCCACAACAGAATCGACGTTATCATCAATGATAATATACACACAAAGTTTTTTTTTAATTAGATGAATAATTTTAAAAAAAAGCAAGTACCTTCGTATGTTCTACAGCGCGGTAGTGGAAAAGCTAATGCTCTGTCTCACTCGGAGTATCATTTTGTAATAACTTGATAATAATGTGTAATACAAATTAAAATTAAATAAACTTTAAAAAAACTAGTGTATTGAATGCGAGAGTGAGATAGAGCGTGTAGCTTTTTCGTTCGCAATAGTGGTGTGGACTGGACAGTTCGTTGTCAAATAACAAAGCTCGAGTCGAAGTTTGACAAATTTGGTAATCTTACAAATATGCAACTTGATAATTTGACAAATTACCCGATATTGACAGTTTTTGCTAAATTTCGACTTGGGTGGTGTTGTTTGCTAGTCAACGAGTTAAAGTGATGCCCATCTTGTCGATAAAAATATCGACATTAATTTATCGACACGAGCAAGACTATCGATCGAGCACCGCGCAATGGAGTCGACAAATTTGACATTTGAAATCGGTAAAATTGGTATTCAACGACAAAAAAAATAATCACAATCTACATTGAAACAACTGGTTTTATCGACGAAAAATTGTTAACTTGTCGATGGTTCTAATTCAAATTGTTTGTGAGTGGACAAAATCTGACGGACAAAAATCTGTATGCCAATTTATTAGATCTAACTTAAAACTTTAATGTCATTAAGTGACTTAATATAGTTATTATAAGGCCTTGAGTATAGTTTGTGTCGAAAAAATGTTTACATGTTTCACAAATCTTTTCTGAAATTTAATTAAATATTTTAGAAACGATTAGTGAAATGATCGACAGCTTTACACGAATTTACGAGCAGATGAAATTTAAGACACGTTGATACAATCGGGGGTAAATTTATCGTTTGACAAATTTGATATCGATAAACATTATTTATTTATTTAACAGACACCAACATGATGTACGTCTTTGGAACATAGAAGGAGACAATCAATGGAAACAGGCTAAACGTCACCACTATTGTAGGGGCGGACTACGTGAAACTAAGAAGGGATAAATAAATGAATAAATAAAATCGATTTTTGATGAACAATGTTTGAAACGAATAATCGATAAAACTATTTTTGTCACCTTTAAATGTCACATTTATCAATCGATAAGATATACTATTTAACATGGGTGGGTCGAGCTTCCGCGGCTGTAAATTGTAAACATATACGTATTTATATTTGAATATTGCGTAAGCTGCAATAAAGTTGAGATGAACCCATAAGCTTCATCTGCTCTTGAAATCGTCAGTAGTTATAAAATTTGTGCATATTAGTCCAATGTCCAATGACGTGTAACACAAGTTTTTTTTTAAACTAGTGCCTCAATGTCGTGTAATTAATGGCTTGTAAAGGGTGAATTTCATTACACCAGGCCCGGACAGACTAACTTTAAAATTAACAGTCGATGTTTTTGTCTGGTACAGTAGAATTTTGATTGTAACCGGAAACGAGACTTGGTTTATAAATGAAAATTCAGCTGTACTACTCCGTCCGGTCCCGGTGTGAATCATTATTTCGCGTTAAAATATGCATGATTATGTAAATTATCGATAAATATCGATACTTTTTTATCGACAGTGCTCATCACTACTCTAAACACAGCAATATAAAAGCTTTCGTATTAAGATGCATTTTCACCAACTGCCATAGAATTCAATCGCGATAAACAAATGTCGTTATTGCAATGGAATAGAGTCAAAAATTAAATAAACACGAGGACATGGCAAATGTGTCTTATCTGTCATTGCGCGTGCGGTCGCTCGTGTATCCATGTTTTACACTGTCAAGTACAAAACTTTGGGACGATAAAAAAATATTAATAAATATTAATATTTATGGAAGCAAGGTTATAAGGAACGGGTATGCTAAACCGAAAGGGGGTCATAGTACTCATGATCGTGAACAACTTTTTTTATGGAACCAAACATGAAATCGCGAAAAAATATCAGCTGTTTCATACATTTTGTCGAGTGTCATTGTCCTATGGAACAGCCGTTTTTTTTTTCGCGATTTCAGGGTTGTTCCAATAATAAAAGTTGTTCATAATGATAAGTACTATGAGCCCTTCTCGGGTTAGCATACCCATTCCTTATAGCCTTGTATTATCATATCCTCGAATATTTCCGCGTCGTCTTTACGAATGCGCTGTAGACATTTTGTCCGTGTATTTATTTTATTTTCGTCTTTATTACAATGCCGTTAGAGATGTTATTTGTTTTTAGATTGTAATCGAGCTGGTGGAAAAACACCACAACATTGTACATTTGACTTTGGACTTACCTCCCTATTCAAAAAGACTTAAAACGCTAAATAAACTTATTTTGACTTATAAGGTCGATTCTGTTGTGATATTATCTAAACTAAATGAATCTGACAGCAAATTATTTGCGCCTCTTTTCAGTTGAATATGTGAGACAAGGACGGCAACAATCTTAGAACTGTCAAAGACAAAAAACAACAATGCCGTCGATTCTTTATATTAAACTAAATTTGGCAGCACTAAAACTGTTTACATACTTTGCACACGTATTGAAATTAAAAGAGATGCGAATGATTTTAGTCCTGTCATATTAGTTAAGATTCTTTAGATAATGCAACTGAATCGACTCCAATGCGATATGACGTTATCGTTTTTTCGCGATTTTAGTTAAAGGTTTGTGAAACGTTTTAACTAATTTTGAATGAGGCGGTTAAATTTTAACTTGTAATATTGTAATGTAAATAAATATGAGTAATTATTATTAATTTATTTCTAAAGGAAGTTATATTTAACTGTTTGGGCCGATGTGACATTTCTAAATTCTGCATTTTGTAGATTTGTGTCAATTCTGTTTTTTTCATTTTTCTAAACCGACTGAAATTTAATTTTACTATTTAATGTACTACCCAGATATGACACCGTAGTACATTAAAATTAAAATTTAAGAGGCGGCTTCCCTGAGTCAGCTGTCTCGTTCGCACGGTTTCAACATTTTTTAAATATAAAAATACAGGAGAAAAAAAAACGTTCATTTAAAATCTTTAGAATACATTTTTCAAGTTTTTTTTTTATTTAGCGAAGGAGAAAAAAGAACTTAAAAACATTTTTTAAACTTCACAATTTGCAATGGTATTCTAAAGATATTAAATGATTTGAAAATTCGCATATTCTCTATGTGATTTTTATATTTAAAAATGTCGAAAATGTGTGAACGAGATGGCGATAATCACGTGTCGAGCCTCGAGGTACAACGCTTCGCTCAGCTCGATAATTTTTTTTCAATTTTCTCGCGTTTTTTGTCAATTACAGCTTAATTACTCATGGTGAATTTATTGAAACCAATTTTGGGCTTAATAGGAAATTAAGGAATTACGGTCTTAATTATCACCTAGATAACATTGCTGTTTGGTTTTTGATTCAGTGACAAATATACTTAGATTCAGATTCAGATTATTTATTCACCTTATAACAATGATTAGTTATATTAGGTAAGTCATTTACAGCTTAGGGTGTCACTTACAATAGTAGTGGAATGTTATATAATTAATTCAAATTCAAATCATTTAATTCAGACTACAAAGGTCCATATTCACATAAAAAGAAATTCAATTACAATTAGAACACAAAATTAAATTATATCATATTATATGAAATTTAATAAAATTGTAGCGTAGGTAGGCCTCCCGCTAGGTGGACCGACGACATTGTGAAAGTCGCGGGCAAACGGTGGATGCAAGTTACACGTTGTCGGTCGGTGTGGCGCTCTAAGGGGGAGGCCTATGTTCAGCAGTGGACGTCTTATGGCTGATGATGATGATGATGATGATGAATAAAATTGTAATAATTAATAAAATTTAAAATTGAATACAAAAGAAAATTGAATATTAAAATTAACTGTAACAGATTAAAAAAAAAAAAAGTATTTTTGTCATTTATACAAACTAGCTTCCACATTTCGGCTAATCCACTTATCCCTTTCAGCCATCCCTCCTAGGAGGGAAAAGTGGCTTTTCATTTCCAGTATTCTATCCCTGGGGCGCTAGTCTCGACTTTTCGCTACAGCACTTTGCGACCGAATTCGGTCGCTTAGACGCAAAAATTAAGTGTAATAGATAGATAAGTGGAATCAGCTATTCCAGTTATCCACCCAGCTATCCCATCAGCAGGCCTAGGACGGGCGCCGGGATAAAATTTTGTCCACCATATTTATCCCGCGAGAACGGACGGATGTATCCATATTCTAGCTTTGTCACGTTGACGCGAAGACAAAACGGGGGGACATAACTTTATCCCGGCGCCCTTGCTAGGGAGGGAAAAGTTATTTCTTTTGTAAATACTTACATAGAATACATAGAAACACCCAAATAAACAGACAACATCCATGTTCATCACAAAAATTTTTGTCGAGGGTGGGAATTGTACTCACAACCTATAGAAAAGAAAAGAAAAAAATCAGAAGGCGGAAATTTACCCACTGAGCCATTAGGCTAGTCTTTATTTTTATCCTATTTATATACAGGGTTATAAGGAAAGGGTAACATTGAAATCGAGGGGAAAAAAAACAGCTGTTCTATAGAAAAATGTCAATGACATTCGACAAAATGTATGAAACAGCTGATTATTTTTTCTGGATTTCTGGTTTGGTCCCATAGTAAAAGTTGTTCATAATGATGAGTACTATAAGCCCTTTTCGGTTTAGCACACCCTTTCCTTATAACCCTGTATAGATACAACCTATTAAGTAATGAGTAATTAATACTCAATACTCAATTCCTTGAGTATTGAGTATTAAGTAATGAGTAATTACTCAATACAATTTGATTTTTTGTCAATTACAGCTCAATTGAGCTGTAATTGACAAAAAACGCGAGGTAATTTCGTTACAACTCAAGGTGCAGAGTTTAAAAGTAGCCCGTCACCAAACTACAAAATTAAATTATTATTTACTTACGAGTAAAATAATATTTCTGTAAAATGATTATGTAACTTTTAACTGATGCTGCGTGTGGTGGAATGGATTTTTTTTATTTTGTCTGTCAGTGCTCAGGAACAACAGCAATCTGCGGTTTGATTACGTCGGCTGTCACTTGCGATCGAAGTTTTGCCAGCCCGCTCGCGCGTTGGTTAAGGCCTCGCTGCATGGCCTGACCTGACATCGTTTGAAAGAGATGGCTATATATACATTTCTGGGAGAGTGAAAGGGAGAAGCTATAACCTTAATAGTTCGTTTCTTTTGCTCCCGTGAAATTCAAGTCTAGCTGTCCCTTTCACACGATGTCAGGTCAGGCCATGTGTAGACACCACTTTTTTTTTTTGTTTCACCTCCTAAGAGGATTTTGGCGTCGCACGTCTTATGCATTTGCCAGTGTCAAGTATACATATAATTATATTATCAAACAAGTCATAGTCCCAGTCAAAGGCGAGTAAAGCAAGTCACGGTCAAGTCCAAGTCATGCCCCAGTAAAGTGGTGAAAACTGTACTAGAGCCTTCTATGGATTATTGGAAACAACATGAAAATTCACGTTTCACGACATTATACCATTCACCAACACTCGTGCATGTTCACGAACACTTAACGGGTAAAAATTCACCGTTTTTACACATTAACACTCGAAATAACACAAGTTTTGGAAAATAATAAAATGACGCGACATGAATTCTTCACGTTTCCGCCAAAAAAAACCGTAGGCACCCTCAGTGAATTGGCGCGAAAGGGATGGCCGATCACGTTGTAATAAGAATGAAAGTACATAGTTTTCTTAACGATTCTTCAAGTTGGATATTCAAAGGCTTAGTATTTAATATTTATGAATGTAACTTTGACATTTCCTTACCTTACGTTGTCAGCCAGAAGACGTCCACTGCTGTACATAGGCCTCCCCCTTAACCTCCTCTTTCTTTCTTATCGTCCTTTCCTTACCTAAACTCATTCTTAAATTGTGCTTTGACAGTGCTTTGTGTGTAAATTCCCGTTCAACTCTGTAACGGCTGAACGGATTTGGAGGTAGGTTACACCCTGGAACAACTGGAGAAACGTAGGTTTCTGTAGAATAGCGGGTGAAACAGCAGGGCGCAGCTAGTCATAGATAAATTATATAACGCTAACACCAAAGAAGGGAAGCATCGATGAAATATCTTATCTGTTGTGTATTTTTAACCGATTTCCAAAACGAGAAGGCGCTAAAGTAGTTTTTTTTTTTATATGTTTGTTATTTCAGAACTCTGTCATTTATGAACTGACTAGCTGCGCCCCGCGGATTCACCCGCTATTCTACAGAAACCGAATACTTTTCCGGGATAAAAAATAGCCTATGTGTTATTCCAGGGTGTAACCTACCACCATACCAAATTACATTAAAATCCGTTCAGCCGTTACAGAGTTGAACGGGAACAGACACACTTACATACAAACCCACTTACACACAGACTTTCGTATTTATAATATTAGTGTGATGCAATTTGCTAAACTAAGCATGACAGTTCTAAAATTATCGCCGTCTCACTCAATTTCCTGTATTAGACAAAGACTGCTAATCTTTGTCTAATACAGGTAATTGATACGGCGAGACTTTTAGCCCTGCCAAAAATTTAGTTTTGTCTAACTGGGAGAATCGGCACCAAAATTACGAGTACCTATGCTGCTTATATATTTTTAACACTTAATTACTTATTTAATTACAATTATTGTTTTTTTATTTATTGTAGTACAAAATCCATTCCGCTTCATGCATTAAAGTGATACAGTGTAGAATAGTTGACTACTTAGTTTATTGTCAAAAAGTAACAGATACGGCGGATTTAAGACAGTGACATTGAAATTTAAGATCTATACCGTGTAACGTACAGCTGAATTTACAATGACGAACTGCACTGACTGCACGGCATTTTTTAGCAACGCCCGTAGCCTCATGGGAAATTCACCTGTATTTTACATGATACAGGGCTCACGTTTTAATGTCAGGATCCGTCCAGGGGCCTTATCCCAAAACTCTGGTGGCAGTGGTAATCGCGTGCCGTCCCACTCGCACCATGCGAGCGAGCAGGATAGCAAACGAAGACCATCGCCACCAGAGTTACGGGATAAGGCCCCAGGGCTCGTACCGTGACGTGCTTCTTGTGGTGGTTGTAGGTTCGCTGCGCGACCGCGAATCGCGCGGCGATACGATTCGAAATCGGCATTTGGCAATCGTCGCGTAAATGTCACGGTACGGGCCCAGGCCCGGCGAAATACGAATCAAGCTTTAAGGGCCGGCATCCACCTAACCCTTAAAATATCAATAGGATTCCACAGATTTGACATGACGCGGCGGAGGCGTTCATTGTTTGCGATTCTATTGATTGATTATATGTCACACGGAAAGGGTGTACAAAGCCGAGGAAATCATACTCGTGAATGATTTGACAGTAAATGACATTTTTTATGGAACATCAGACTTTTTTTCACAGTCTCATTGTTGGTTATATATTAAAATTTGTTTATCCTGATGAGTACGCTGAGCTCCTTCCGGCATAGTAAACCCTTTCTGTGCAACCTTATATCATATTACGTCAGTTTTGTAGATGCTGGTCCTAATAAGTTGAGTCAACTATCAAACTGTTGCATTACTTAGGTCAATGTTTATCTTAACTTAATCAGACGATTAGTTTTAACCACCCGTTTTGACGTCTGAATTTTAAACGACGAGAATTCCTTAAACATCATTATCTTTTCAAATCAAATTGTCTATACAGAGGTTTATTTTTTGCTTCAGAGAATACGTTTGTTGTGGGTAGGGAATGAGAGCGTGGGAGCCTGGTCCGTTTTTGAATCGCTCGTATGATATATCGCACGAAAATATACGAAATGACTGACTTTCGAAAGTAATCCCAAACAAAAGCCGCATTTTCGAAATAATCATATCACTCGCTAACGTAACGAGTAGTTTGAACCATTCCAATTTAATTTTATAAATAGAAAATCTTTCACTTCGCATGTTATTTTCGATTCAAAAATGCTCTCTTTTTCACTATTTGAGGTAGTGTACTGTTTCCTCGCGCACCGCTACCAACGTAATACTTATCTGTACATAATTAATGTCGATTTTAAAGATTTTCCATTACTTAAATTAACGAACTAAAATGTTCACTGTCGGCGATAGATTTCAGCTATTTTTGTCAACATTCAAAATCGATATCAAGTTGTCAATTTAACCAGCGTTTTAACTATTCAAACGTCAAAACGGTTGTTAAAACTAATCGTCTCGTTAGGGTTTGATGAACTCTGCCCTTATTGTGTATTTCCATGGTTAGTGGCGAGAGCCTTTTACGAAGCATCATATGGAATTGTAATATGTAGTTTGTGTTAAGACTAGCTGCGGGCACATTTTTAAAAGTAAATAGCATAATTTTGTATGTTTAATAAGCTTTAAATGCGTGTGCGAGATAGCTCCGGTCAAAATTCTGGGCCTTAAGAGCCGGTTCGCCTGATACAGCTATCTCGTACACACTTTTGAAAAAATTTTTTAAATATAAAATTACAGAGATATAAAAAAAAACACGGAATATCAAAATACCATTGCCAAAGGTATTTCCATGTTATTTTTTTTTTATCTGGTTAAGGAGAAGAAAAAATAACAAACGTCATGTCCTTCACCTTCACCAAAAGAAAAAGATAATGACATGAAAATTGATTTACTTTTAAAACTACTTTTTTTTCTAGATTGGCAATGGTCATTGACAAGAAATTTTTTTAAATTCCTTCTCTGTTTTTATATTTCAAAATGTTGTTAAAGTGCGAAAGAGACAGTGAGAACCAGTGAATACGCCTTAAGGTGCAACGTTTCGCTCGAGCGCGAAATTCAAATTTTCTTACGTTTTATGTCAATTACAGCTTAATTACTCATCGTAGGTTCATGAAAACTAATTTTGGGATAATAAATAGATTGTTTCAAGAAATTACACCAACCGAAAATTCAAGTTGAAAGCTAGTATAAGTACATTTCTCACTAAACCAAAAATCAAGATGAAAATCAGCTTATTGAGATTTGTAGCTGAACCAATGTTATCTAGGTGATCATTTTACCCGTAATTTCTTAAAACAACTTATTTATTGGCGCAAAATTGGTTTCAATAAATCCACGATGAGTAATTAAGCTGTAATTGACAAAAAACGCAACAACATTTGAATTCCGCGCGATGAGCGAAACGTTCCACCTTAATGTCACGTCAGTAATAACCAGAGTTCGAAGCGCGAGTTGCTTGAAGTTGGTACGGTTACAGTCGTAGCAACTGCGAACAACGCGCCCTGCGAGCCCACAACCGTGCCTTCAGCTATGTTTAGTACAAACAGTTACATTTTCATCGCTCATTAACATTATAGTATTAAGATTAGCTTAAATTTGACATATTTGAGGCAATTTACACAAACTGTGATAGAACTATAAATATCTTGGACATTATTGCACATGGACTCATCTGACCCCAAACTAAGCAAAGCTTGTAATGGCTGCCAGAGACTGATATACGTACATGGATATTTTTAAATACATACTTATATAGATATTAACACCCAGACATAGAACAAACACAAATGTTCATCACATGAATGTTTGTCCTAGATGGGAATCGAACCCATGCCCCCAAAACCCAACCAACTGAGCCACCGGGGCAGTATGTAGGTATAGTTTTAATGAAACGGGAATACTCACGTTAAATTGAGTCGGTTATTCCGACTATAGACTATATTGAGTATATATTGTGTATATTATTGACTATATTAAGACGAGGTCGCGCCCGTGTCTCGCTTAGCATTCCTTGGTAAAGGTCACCGATGATAGAAACTATAGTCGGAATAACCGACTCAATTTAACGTGAGTGTTCCCGTTTTATTAAAACAAAATGTATCAAAACAACGTCAATTATCGCTGTCCTTTTCATTGCAATCTGTTCGACGAGGACGGAAAAATCGTTTTGTTTAATTTAGTTATTCAAAACCTTTCAAATCGACTCGAAAAAGTATTATATTTCTGTAGTCTCTCTTTCTTACGCCGCGACACGACTGACCGTTTGGCGGTTTTCGCTATCGATTTCTTTCGCAGAGATCGAAGCGCGCGTTGTTCGAAGTTGCTGAGGAGGCTTAGCCCAGTCAGTTTCGCGACCGACTAACCTTCACACTGCTCTGTCACACTGGTGTGACGGTTGGGAAGAAAAATTCCTAACCTTCGTAACGTTTGTATAGCAGTATGAAGGTTAGGAAAATGATTTCCTAACGTTCACACTAGTGTGTAGGATAGGAATTCTCTTTCCTTACCTTAACACCGTTGCGATTTGAACCTATTTACTACACTATGATATTACTAGCTATTTGAAGATAAGCGATGGATATATATATAATATAGAAATATCACAGTATGTCTGCCTGCCTGTATGCTCAGTGGCGTTGAGTTTCTTGTACCATTTTCTAAAAACTTAGACTAAATTGAATTGACAGCAATAAGATCATCTGCTTTTTCCTCAGTTTCAGTGTGTGAGAAAAGGACGGCAGCTATAAGAGGGCTGTCAAATTTAGTTTTAGACTTACCCCCGAATACTGAAACGTTTGTTAACTTTGACGACAGATTAAGCCTGTTGCTGCGCTTGTCATTTGCTTAGTGCCAGACAAAGGCAGCATTAGAATTAATCTGTTGTCAAAGTTAACAAGCGTTCAGTATTCGGGGGTTAGTTGTTTAGAAAACGGTATGACAGAATTGACGCCATAAGTAACTTTTTGTGTAAATTGCACGAAAATAGTGTTTATGAATCTATATGTAAATTTAGTTAATTTTATTTATACACTGTTACGAACGGATCGAAAATGTAGACATTTTTTTTTCAGGTTTGAATCATAGTGCGAATGGTGTTTATTCTATTGCACGATTTTCGAAACTAAATTTGGCGGGTCTAAAATGGTTGACATCCTTTTCACCCGTATCAAATTTATTAATTAGTATATAATTTTAATTTAATTTAAGTTTTAAAATTGAGAATATATAATTTTAGTGCTGTCAGCAAATTTTAGTTCATTGAGATTTACAACAGAATCGTCGCCATTAATCGATTCTGTTTACAATTTTCTAACCTAAAGCAATCGGACAGTACTAAAATGATCTCTCTTTGATTTCGAATTGTGACAAAAGATGCCAACAATTTTAGAGCTGTCAAATTCAGTTTAGTTACAAAATGGTCCAACAGAATTGACGTCAATGTAGTACATTTTGAACGTTTTCATTGACAGAACTAAACTATCGCTGTCTTTTCTGCACCAGGCAAGTTAAATAAAGACAGCAATACTTTTAAGTATGTCAAATAAAACCTTTAAAATCGACTATACTGTCGTAGGTAGGGCCAATTCATACAAAAAAAGGCAACGCCCATCGACGCTAATATAACCAAATAGCCCTAAAACACCTACGGAGTTTTCAAGACCGACGTAACAAGCGAGAGAGATATATGATTTCCTCTTATTTTCTCTTGTTGGTCCTCTGTCCGTGATTTTGTAGTGTTGTAACGCATTGTCAAGTGTTATTTTAGCGTTGGTAGCTCTAACATCTCAGTATGATCTGACATGTGGCAATGGTGTTACCACAAAATTATTTGTATTTGTGTGAATTGGCCCTAATTTATTTAAATTCTGAAAAAATCTGTAAGTATGCATTTTAGTAATCTATCTGAATAAAAGAAATAACACTTACAGTGTGTATTTACCTGTGTTGGTTCCTTTAAATATTTCTTCCAATGATGTACTTAGTGGTTCTGAGAGGTTGGGGTTAAGGTCGTCGCCCATTAGGCTTATTCAACACCAGTCTGCGGCCTCATTATGTAACTTCTCTGGTTTCATTAATGCTAACCCAATCTGAGCTTCATGAAGCCCAGCTTGTTCTGGGTTTGAAAGCGGATAACTTAACCAGAGAAGTTACATGATAAGGTCGCTGGTTACGGAATTAGCAGCTAAGCAGCTTGTATACTTCCGTCAATGGGATCGATATGACTGTTTGAGGCGTTCTATACTCCATTCTACGTAGCATGGTGCGGGTGATATGGGGTTTTACTGAATTGCAGCCACCCCACAGCACAATGAAGTGTGCGAATGTTTGGTATCTTTATAAGGCATTATTTATATGTACAAAATATTCACACGCTTCATTGTGCCGAGGAGGTGCCGCAATTCAGGTAAACGCACGTGTCACTCGCATCATGTTACGTGGAATGGAGTATCGGTGCAGATCTTTCCTATCAGCTTTTAGACATCCACAGCTGCACGAAACCCAGCGTATCTTTTAATTTGAGGACGAGATCGGAAAAAAAAACGAAAACCAATGTTTTTTTTTTCATTTATGACGTCAATTTGAATGGTATAAAACGAAATTATCTTTAAATTATTTGTAATGTTATGAAACAATATTCAATCTTAGTGATATTCTATATTTAATAATGTGAAAATGCACAAGCGAGACAACTGTGGACGCGACTAAGGGTCTCACCCAAGTTGGTGTTGTGAGTGTCTAATGGGTGATGATCTTAAAGTTCACACTGCAATAGTATAGAGCCCGCTGAGACGACAAACTTTAGTCTGCAAGCGTCAAACACTGAGTGAGAGTGACAGGAGTATTGGAGTATAGTAGTAGTGAGGAGTATAGTATAGATCAAACAAAAAATTTACTATCAGTTTGTTTTTGGTGTGATTTAAAGTTTATCGTCTGCGCAGGCATGAAAGGCCTTTAAGTGAACTCTGCTGATATGATGTCGATTTCAAAACGTTCTCTAAACTAAATTTTGCAGGACTTGTTGCTGTCTTTTTCTAATTAGACTGAATTGAAAAAGACATAATTTTAGATCTTTCAAACTTAGTTCAGAGAATTATCATCGTCAATGATATCGATTCTGTTGCATCGTTTTCTGATCTAAACTAAATTTGACAGCTTTTAAAATCTTTTTCTAACACATCGAAATGAAGAGACGATTTTAGTTCTCTAAATGTCTAAAATTTTGAATGGACTAAAATTATCTGCGTGCTTTTTTGTTTCATTTTGTGAGAAAAAGATAGCAACAATTTTATAGCTTCTAAATTTAGTTAGGAAACCAACAGAATCGACGCTATTTATCAAACAACCTTACATTAGAACTAGCTTTGTCAATCTTATTCAGAAACCTTCAATAAGTCTGATATATCTAAAGTGAGCTTTGTCTCGTTTTGTCGCGTGAAGGTGTCTATACATGGCCTGACCTGACATCGTGTGAAAGAGATGGCTATATACGTTTCTGGGGGAGCGAAAGGAAGAAGCTATAACCTTAATAGTTTGTTTCTTTTGCTCCCGTGAATTCAAGTCTAGCTGTCCCTTTCACACGGTGTCAGGTCAGGCCATTTAGCGAGGCCTGAATGGTGTCTACACATGGCCCGACCTGACATCGTGTGAAAGGGACAGCTAGATTTGAATTTCACGGGAGCAAAAGAAACAAACTATTAAGGTTATAGCTTCTCCCTTTCGCTTCCCCAGAAACTTATATATAGCCATCTCTTTCAAGCGATGTCGGGTCGGGCCATGTGTAGACACCCTTATACTTCTCGTTAGCGAGAAGATGATAGAGCACTATAGTATAAGTCATCTTATCGAACGTTTATGAATAACGAATCTATAAATGTTTATGTTAAGATTAATTAAACGTTTCTGACCGTTCTGGTCAAAAGGGTATTTGTAATTTTATTTCAGAATAAATAATTGTTTTTTTTATTAACGACTTTTATGTTTATCCTTCTCTACCTACTTACCTACCTCTGACTAAAAAAAATATCTAGGCAAGACGGTAACAGTACTATTTCTTAGTTCGTTGAATTTAAAGTTACCATTGAATTATGTAGTCATTATCTTCATACATTTTTATGTGCTGTCTGTCTAGACCAGGGGTCTCCAAACTACGGCCCGCGGGTTAAATCCGGCCCACCACTGCCATCAATCCGGCCCGCCACAGCTTAAGACTAGTGTCATCAATCTGGCCCACGACAGCCAATGTTTTACTGTTGTTACTATTGCTGTGATAAGTTGAATGAAAACACAGAATGATAATAGCAGCGTTTTACCTGAAATAAAACGCATATTAAAATACTTACCTAACTGGAAGCTTTTATATAGAGATACGTTTCCATTTCCGTCGAATAGTACCAGCGTTTTTGTACTTTTATCGCCTTGTAACCGGAAGTCGCTAGGGGGCGCCACCTGGCAGCTGCGCGCCATTTTGTTTTCTTGAAATATCGAGCGCCATTTGGAATAATTGGCTCATTTTTCAGAATTTCCACCAGGCAGAAATTAAAGTCAAAGCTTCCAGTTAGGTAAGTATTTTAATATGCGTTTTATTTCAGGTAAAACGCTGCTATTAAATAACTTGACCGTAACTGGAAGCTTTTATATAGAGATCCTGTTTGTTTTCGCCTGGTGGCGTCACCTAGAGCTTTTAATTGCAATTAATGTAACGCCAATGTGAACAGTTAATATTAATAATTATTAACTTAAATCACGTTTTTTAAAAAATAAAAAATAAATAAAAGAAACTTTAGAAATGATTTCTCAGAACTTGATATAGTATTCTAGGATAGCTAATTCTTATCCAAAAAATGTAAACAAGGCTCTATTCATTAGAATATAAAGACTAGCCGTTAGCAAAAACGGCATAATAGTATTCGTTACCTCTTATTAAAAATGTATCTACACAAAACGGAAACAAGGCAATCATTTACTCAGATCTACTGGTTTACACAAATGTGTAAAATTTTACTTTTGTAAAATATAAGAAACATTTACTGATCACAATTTCAATTATCTAGTGTGCTAATCGAAACAGTATCTAGCAGACACTTGCAGACGACCCCAGACTAATAGCTTTATGGAGAAGCTGTAATGTCAGCTTTTTTGATCATAGATTTTACTAGGCCTGCTATCACTGTGCGAGGCAACAGTTTTGATGACTGGGTGACTGAGTGAGTTCATCCAACGTAATGGATTTAAATTGCGATCATTGTGCATTAGAAAGATAATTCCGACAAAACGGTATCTGACTATTAGTATCTGCATCGAACCCAAATTCAGGTAAAATATTTTTCTCTGTTACTAAAATGATTTTCTAGGCTACGACGACTTATTCGTGAGCCTTTTTAATTTGTATTAATGAATAAAATTATAATATTACCGAGAAGCAATATATGCAAACATAATTACATTCAATTTTAGTTGATAAATAATTGTAAAACTTGACAAAAAGGCACGGACCCCGGAGTCCGTGGAGCATTTGTATTAAACAAACCTAATTACATAGTATATATTTCGAGAATATTATGTTACAAGAACATGCAAAGTTAACGACATAAAGAGTCAGAATTACTTGGCATATAATATGCAAGTTTATGTAAAATTAAGAATTTTACTAATATTAATAATCCAGTAGGATGTTTCGGCTTTTAAGTCCGTATATCTATCACTTGTAAGTTTTAAAAACAGTTTTAGCTATTATCAATTTATAATTTCGGTCTATTCTCCATTTCCCAACTTTAAGAGGGATATTTTGGACCTTCGGTGATGGACATGTCACATTGTCGACGTATCAATAAGATGTTTTGAAACATTTTTGAACGTGAGCAACGTTTCGAGCTACTTGAAATTAAAATTCGTTGTAAAATAGTGCTAGGCTATTTCTAAATTCCACATGAGCTACACGAGTACTCTGTAGTTAATATTACTATTTTGAAAAACACAATTTCGACTACATAGGCAGTTTATAGATAATTTATATATTGTCGAGACCTTGACCTCGAGACCGATGCATCAGCTACTCGAAAGTTCATTGAAGGCAATATAATCGGTGGTTGAGATTTCACCAGTTCAATTCGTTGCATACACCTTATGACTGTAGGTATTTACATTAAAATTCAAAATCAATATTTGCCGATGATGAAGTCCAACCAATTATAATCCTACTATCCAAGGATAGTATTATAGCAAGTATTTTCAAGTTACCTTTACGAAAGCTACTGAACCACATATTTTATATCATACGGAACTTTACAAAGGTGTGATTATTTGTTAGTCCAAGGGCGGACCTTACTTTGCTACGCGCAAAATAAAATAGATACAAAAGTAACTACACACCGAAATAAGACATCCGGGCGGCCATTGGCTAAACGATTTATTCCAGATAACCTTTGATCACCCTTCAAGGGTAGGCCGATATCCCAGCAGTGGGATGTTTACAGGCTGGTGCAGAATCAATCTAATTGCATGCTTTTGCTACCTAATTTGGTAGAAAATTATTTTAAGACTATGACATGGCAAGGTTCTCTAGCTTGGTTGTTTTCAACGAATCGCAGTTAACACTTTACAGGTTACTTTAGGTTATCAAAGAGGTTGCAACCGAATTATCGTTTATGAGTAACTCGTTCAATTTTCTCCTAAGAGACGAAATATTACACGATCTCTGTTACTTTCTTGATTTTACTGCAATTGTGGTATTCATCCATCAGTCGTTAAAACATAATTCAACCCGCGAGGGTGGTTTATTATAAGAGTTTGTTTAATTAATGCTCGATTAAATTAAATAAAACATTTATTAGGCACTGTCGTCCGTTGTGTCCAACGATGGCGACCCTGGTTTCCTCCAGCAGAGCTAGCATGCGCACCGCGACAAATCTTTTTATTATGCATGAACAGGACACGACTAGGACTATGTATACGTTTGTGGCTGTGCGCTTGCAAGCCCTGCTGGCGTGTGCACGTATTTGGCTGGCAAATCTAAACTGTCTTTGCACAAGGTCACATGCCGTGCAATAAAACTGACCCGCGCTATTGTACATGTAGTTATAGGAGGATTTTGGTTGGTTCTTGCAACTTTGACGCTCGAGATCTAACTCTAATGTAGTCATAGGAGGGTTTTTTGGTTGGTTCTTGCGAGTTTGACGCTTGAGGTCTAACTCTAAAGGATTAACGTCTTCAAAGCTACTGACGCTTTGACCTTCCAACAACAGACTGATCTTTTATGAGCAGCCTTCTCCCATTTCATGGCGGGCAACTTACACGCAGTAAGATTGCTTTAGAATATATTTATAACGATAAGAATATATTTATAAGCTTCAGAATATATTTATAAGCTGTTCGGCATTCTTAGCTGTCCATTCGCTAAATGTGGCCGCACCAACGCAGTTGACCTCATAAATTTTTGATTTCCACGAACTTGGAACGTAGAACTTACTTTTAGTTCACTGCACCTTTCCCCTACATGTAGCGGTGGGTAAAAGAACTTGCTTGAGTGCACTGCACTTCTCCCCTTCGAGGGGCGGTGAGCAAAAACCCTGCGGGGCTCTAGGAGCGTAATGCCGCTAGGATGTGTTACAAACCAGTTCCAAAATCACTGTACTAGTTTTGATGAGCTCTTGGTGTTGACCATGATGAGGGTATTTTGCTAACTGATATTCACCCCACGAGGGTAGATTTTTGCAAGGATGGGATCTCCTTTGTAAAAATAAAACGTTTTTAGTGCACCTCTCTGCTGCGAGGGGCGGTGGGCAAAGTAGCATTCACCCCGTTAGGGTAGTTTCTCATATACATACAATGCGAGTGCATGTTGTATTCGTTGCTTCGATTCAATTCATTTATTGCGGGCTTTAGGTACAAGTAAATATTCTTAGCGACTTCATAAACAACTTAACACAATTATAAAAAATAATAAAATAAAAGATTTATTAAAATTCAAGTACAAATTTATAGCGCTGTAAAATCAATGAATGAAAGAGGGTAGCTTGTAAAAACGCATCCACCCTGCGAGGGCAGTTTGTTATAACTTACATTACAAAATGACATCAACCCCGGGTTACTTTGTAACATGCAAGCATGTGCATGTTGTATTTATTGATGTGGAGCAAGTGGGGGTTTTTGAGAAATACGGTATACGGTGATAAAGTAATTTTTAAAATTATTTCTGTCCCCATTTTTTTACCACTTCCGGTAATAAAGCACTAGCTGACCTGCCCGAAACTATTGAAGTAATTTTAAACCACGGCCACCTCTGGAAGCCCCTCGAGAGCTTCCACGGCCTCCGGTATTACCAGGCTGAGGCCTCGAGCCTCGAACCACACTCTCTCACTATATTAGTTGAGATAAGTTTGAGGAGGGTAGTAAAATAGTATAATTTCATTGAAATATTTACAATATGACATTCACCCCGCAAGGATGGTTTGCCACAATCATGCGATTGCATGTTCGTTCGTATATTCATATCTATCCCGCGAGGGTAGTTTGTTACAACAATGCGAGTGTTGTTGTAGTGATTGTTTCTTTAATTTACGAAATACATTGAAGTACTTGCAACATTAAATTCACCCCGCGAGGGAGATTGTATAGTTTTATTTAAATGTTGACGCTTCATAGACACAGCTACATATGGGGGATGCCAAGTAATAAATAAGATATTGACAAATAACACCCAGATCCAGAGCAGATATTGAAATTCACCATTTAAACTGCCCGGCCGGGAATAGAATTCAGGACTTATACTTATTAAGAAGACGCGTCCAATTAAGGCACGATGATCTTCTCGCATACTTGTAACGGTACCTCTGTCATGGAGATTTAACTGCTTTCAATACGATAGAAAACAAAAATTTAACGTTAGTTTAATGGATCTCTATATCTGTAATGATTGTTTAGCGTACATGCTAGGCTACGTAAGGTGTCATGTAAATTCCCATCATCGTTTGATTCTAGGTTTGTGAAACCTGGAGCATGATTATATCTTACGTCGAACTATAAGAGTTACACATTACACAACATGTTCGTGGTGTATGTATCAAATAAAATAAAATAATTTTTCATTTTTGGAACTAGTCTGTTGAAAGACTTTGTTTATAATTATAGTGATTGACACGTTGTCACGCCACATCAGGAACCTGTCTAATAAAATGTTGCTCAGCTCACCTATTTATCAATCATGGGTGAAGTAGTCACAGCGAAGTTTAGCACGCCTACCGCCTTTCGCTGATGAGAAAGATAGAAGATTACGCCCTCGTTCAGGCAGCATGAACCAAACCAAGACGATTCTGAAGCCGAGACATTATTTTCTGGTAACTAAACTATTTAAAAAAAAAACACTGGTAAGCCACAAATGGGTTAAAACACCCTTGGGCAAAATAAAAAATAAAATATCGAATCAGTGATTCGTATCGAACGGGAAACCCGTTTAAATTATAATCACGAACATTAAAATATTATGTGGGTACTTACTCCGTGAAATTTGATGTATTATTTATACATTACACTAATGTTATTTTAAGAAAATAACTTGTCTACTAAGAATTTCACCACATTATATAAATATCACTTTATAATAATATATCTATTACCACATAATAATAATAAAATTACGCAACAGACGTAGGCCAGGAAGGCTGCTACAGAGTTGTTGCTTCGACGAAAAATTTCACGCCAATGATTCCAAATGGCGCTCGATATTTCAAGAAAACAAAATGGCGCGCAGCTGCCAGGTGGCGCCCCCTAGCGACTTCCGGTTACAAGGCGATAAAAGTACAAAAACGCTGGTACTATTCGACGGAAATGGAAACGTATCTCTATATAAAAGCTTCCAGTTACGGTCAAGTTATTTAATTGATGTTTGCTTAGGTGCGCAGAAAAAAAAAATGTTATGGCCCTCGCAATATACCGAAAAAAATATTATGGCCCCAAGGCTTTAAAGTTTGGAGACCCCTGGTCTAGACGAGCAAGTCGCTCACCTGTTGTTAAGCGTACCGCTTTCCCATAACAGTTCAATGTCACCCTACATTTTGAACTTTAACAGTTCCAAGCTCTGCGCGGTACCGCACTGCGCTCGACACCCTGATAGATGTTAAATCTTTGTATGCCCAGTAATTACGCTGGAAACATTGCCCTTCAATCCGGAACGATGATTGTACACTACTGCTTGGCGGTTGAATAACTGGGAATACTTCCCCAGACGGATTCTGTTGTGACGTGTCGCGATCGCCATCTAGCGGTAGTCGAATATAATACTTGAGACTGGCAGCATAGTTTTAGCACGAACAGTAAAGGCCTCGCTACATGGCCTGATCTGACATCGTTTGAAAGAGATGGCTATATTATATAAGTTTCTGGGTGAGCGAAAGGGAGAAGCTGTAACCTTAATAGTTTGTTTCTTTTGCAAAAATCTTTATATTTGAAAGGTGATACATCCAGATTGGTTCCATTTTTATCAAAATTCAGTTCTGATGATGGGATCCATGAGGAATTGAGGGAACTCAAATATTTTTTGAATTTTAATTTAATTCTTGCGGCGGCGTCGTGTGGCGGGTCGCCCTCTTCCCTCCAATATGGTTGAGGAGAGCGATGGCTGGCACATGCGGCAACTCGTGAACGGGTGCTGCTTGCGGGTATATACTTTATACTCTGCAGGCAGCAAAACATATTTTCATTTTAGTTTAGTCTAGTCGAACCTCCGTGAGCACGACGTGGTCTCCTGTAATTGGGGGTGCACCCAGCTTGATGCCTATGTTTCATAATGTGAATGTAATGTGTAACTTCTGTTGGGGATCCATATTCTATAAAAAAAAATAAAAAAAATACGCAAAACTAGTGTTAAATAAATAAAAAATAATGAAATGAAACGTGATAACAGTAGCTGTAGCTTGCAATTGTGATCGCGTCATCTTGCTCGCGCGCATAATAATATCTCAATCGATTATTAATCTCAAGCAACAGATTTATGACAATAAATATCGCAGAAACCCACAAGTTACACAAAAAAATAAAAAATAAAACATTTTTTTGTCTTTTATTCTTCTTTATTCACAAACAATAAACTGAAAGTTATGTGTCGATAACTTGTGCAAATATGATTCATGAGCGCATCAGACACGGTACAAAATTGGGGGACATGAGTCACATATGATTCATTTGAGAAGAAACAATGTGTATTTTAAAAGTAAATAATACTTAAATATTCGATTAAATATTTTATTTCACGTCTTTAACAAAACCAAATTTAATATTACCAAAACTGGTCTAGCTTTAATTTTTTTTGTCAAGTTTTACTTTCCATACCATACTCTTTTAGGGTTCCGTAGAACCAGTTACGAAACCTCAGTTTTCTAACGCACACATTTATAACTATACATAGGTACATAAAACGTAGATGTCATTTTTAAAGATTTTCAATTTCAACTATAAATATGTTTGTCTTTTTAATGCAGTCAATTAGACAAAGACAACACTTAGTTAAATCCTATAATTTAAATGAAACCCCTTAAAATCGAACGCATAATAATAATTTTTATAATAATTTAAACTACTCCTTACAAGTAAAGAAAAAAAAAATTTTGCTAATAAAATATTAAAACTAAATACGTTTAGCGTCTAAACAATGATTAACTAAAGGTCCTGTTTTACTATCCTCTGATAATAAAATATCTGTCTGATAAAGTAGTGACACAATATGTATTAGTTCGCCAGCGATTCATGTCACAAAACCAACAAAAAATTATTCAACTGTCAATATTTAACAGTTTCCAACTTTACTTTATAAAGTAATATTATTACTGATATTAACTTGTCCCTTAGAGATTTGATTCAAGACTAAATTAATGTGCATATTACTACAATTCTTTATCTAACAGATATAGATATCAGAGGGAAGTGAAACTGGGTGTAAATATTGGCTCATGATACGCGAATAGTCTCAGTCTAATAGGAAATTATCAATTTTAAGGATATGTCATGAAAATAATACTAATAAAATTTATATGAGCTATAATATATTAAAGTTAGAAAGAAGAACAATTTGACACATCAAAAATATAAATACAATTTGCATCACAAACGGAAAGTTACAAATATATGACTGATGATGAATAGCGGGTGAAACCGCGGGGCGCAGCTAGTTTATAATATTACCCCCTTATTAATAAACGTGGAGTGCCCTTGGATTAGTTACCATGTGTTTAGTTCTTTACGCTTTTTCGAAATTAGAACTCGATAGATAAAGACAGAAGACTGAGTGAGAAGAGATGGCTATATATAAATTTCTGGGGGAGCGAAAGGGAGAAGCTGTAACCTTAATAGTTTGTTTCTTTTGCTCCTGTAAAATTCAAATCTAGCTGCCCTTTTCACGCGATGTCAGGTCAGGCCATGTATATACACCCTAATAAGGGGGTTAGTGTTTAGAATCGATAAAACTGTGCTGACTTGTCAAAGTATGACATTTAGAATTGATAAAACTAATTTTGACGTCTTGTCAAAGATGACGGTCAGAATCGAAAAGCTAATTTTGTCGAATTGCCTAAGTGTGACATAGAATCGATTAAACCAATTTTGTCGACATTAGATATAAAAACATGACATTTATATAATCAACTATCTGCGCCCCGCGGTTTCACCCGCTATTCTACAGAAAAAGAACATTTTCCGGAATAAAAAGTAGCCTATGTGTTATTCCAGGGAATAAGCTACCTCCATACTAAATTTCATTCAAATCCGTTCAGCCGTTACAGAGTTGAACGGCAACAAACACACTTACATTCGACTTGTAAAATCATGTCGTTTAATATCGATAAAAACGATTTGTCAACGACAAATGTCAAACATCAAATGTGACGGTTTTCGATTTGTTTCTTTCTCTTTCGTGTTCAATTAATGACAACGGGAGCAAAAGAGAAAAGAGTTCAACTAAGACTTTATATTTATATGCTCAATGTATAAAGTTATTTTTCATTTATTACAAAATTATTTGTTATTTGTATTTTATACAAAATTACTTGACTAGTGATAATGGCTATGCAAATAATTATACGATCAGTGCGAAACGGTAGGAATGCACACTACTGTATAACCTAAAAGTAAGACGTCCACTGCTGAAAAAAGGCCTTAGATAAGGGTTGGGTCGCCATAATCCCCACGCTTATCAGGCGGCATGGGGATCGCAGAACGCTCACCGTTTACTAAGAGGCCGCTGCTGCCACACTTCCGGTTGTTCTGGTCGCAGTTTTATTACACATCCGAGTCCCGTAATGTCACCGCGAGTTTTTTTATTTTTTATTATTGTCACTGATTAAAATAAATAATATTTAGTACAATAAAATTATAGAAGACACACCGAAATGACAATTAATTAAATAGACTCTCGCTACGTCGCAATAAAGTTCATTTTAGCACTGCTGTTGATTGACGAGACGAACGAGGCGCTCGCATGATGGTAAGCGTCACTGTCCCTCAAACTTCAACAATTCCTAAGTAACCTGCCAAGCGTGGAGATTATTCAACCCAACTTTAATGGCGAGGCCTTTGTTCTGTGGACGTCTTCTGGCAGATGATTATGATGATGAATTGTACAAAAACAATGCGCGGCAATGCACTGCGCTCGTCACCCGGAGCAGAGACGAAATATACAACCATAAATACAACAGTCGCAGTTGCTCGCTTGTGAGTATTTATGACGAAAGTTACGCTTCATGAGAGCGATCATTTTTACCTGCTCACACAGTGCAAGTGATCGCTCTGTCACGTTCGCTCTCATTAAATTAGATGTAAAAACGTATTACGCGGTAATAAACTATTTTTAAAATTCAAGACAATCCAAATAATGAAAAAAAAAAACTTGCATAAATATTTTTTTTATGGTAAATATTACCGAAAATGTATGGGAATATATACAAGTTGTTACTGAAAGGTGTGGTAATATTGAAGGGTATAATTATATTTTTTAATGTTGTTGACTTACACTATTGAATTAGGAATTTCCTGTAAGGATAGTTGTAATTTGCATGAATAAATAAATAAATAAAAAAAAAAAAAAAAATATATGTACTCATAGTAAAGGTTGTTCATAATGATGAGTACATACCTTTCAATATTACTACACCTTTCAGTAACACCTTGTACAATTTTTTTTTCTTGCAATTATTAAACTAAGCAATTTAAAGAAAAAACCGTCTACTAAATGTAGTCTATGACACTCCGTATATAAATACATATCTAACGAAAACTCAAGATCAAAAATCGGTCAAGCGCGGTGTAGGAGGTCATGAAGTACATACGCACGAAAAATCTTAACCTCCTTCTGGGCAGTCGGGTAAAAATAATAAACCTTTTACATATTCACTGTGTCTATGTGCCCTTTGTGGATTTTATAAAGAGCACCGGGAAGGAAGTGAAGAAAACTGACGATTCTATGGTAATTCCAGTATTACACTAATTCACACATATACAAGAATAATTCATTAATTAATTAATATTACATAATGTCTTTATTTTAACACCGATGATAATTATTAAAAAAAAAAATTACAACCATTTCTCCTCCCTATCGACAGGATATGTTCAGCCTTCCGAAATACACTAGCGACGTCAATTCTGCTATACCATAAGCTAAACAGCTATAACTAAACTTTTTTTAGTGTCCCTAAATTGTTGCCATATTTTTCTCACACATTAAAATGGAAAGGAATCGGCAATTTTAATGCTGTCGGGTAAGTTTAGTTTAGCAAATGGTAAAATAGATTGGACGTCAATTAAATATAGAAACACTATAATTTACAGCTAATAATTAAATTTAACGATTGAACTAAAATCTAGTTTTCAAAGTATTTTCAAGTATGGCAACAATGGTGTACCGTGAATCTTTGCCTTATATACAAATATATGCATATATAATATAAAGGGACTGTTTGGCGGACTGAACTGTTACTACATAGCTTGAAGTGCGCGTTGTTTCAAGTTGGTAAAGTTATAATAATCTTACCAACTTTGATCAACGCTTCTCTGCCTCAGAATGGCGCAACCTTTGTGAATCGCAAGAGTGCCATACAGTCCCCCCTCAAGTGCAAAGTTTAGACAAAATATATGTAAAATGTGCCGTTGTCAATTTGTATAAAAAGAGTATTTTTCAATGGCACATAATTATTCGTAAAATTATGACAAACTCGGAAAAAAAAAGAATTCACATACGAAGACTAATATGACATAGACATGTGAAAAAAGTGTGCAAAATCGCCTTGCCAGACTATTTTTAAAAGCAGGGGTTGTAACGTTTGTACATACATAAATTCTGTCCAAGAAAAAATAATTCTGAAAAATTGAGAATTCTGTCTGTTATTCGCTTATTGGCAGTTCGACGACTTAAAAAAAAAAGGAGAAATAAAATGTGTTCTACCTGTATATCTCTGCACAAAACACAACACATCAACACAGAAAGGCTTTCGAGGCATCAAGGAGAGAAAGACCCTAACAACAATGACGCCATCTACAGAGATTCCAGCTGCCAGCAGAGCGCTAGGGTTGGGTTAGGTTAGGTTATTTTCCCTGGGTCAAAAAAAAAAAAAAAAAAAATGTTACGAACTGGCGGGAAAGTCATATAACCGGGGGGAGTTGGTTGAAGGAACCCTCACGTATCTGACAACCTTTTACTATCTGTTGTATTAATGTATTAAGCTACCTTGAGAAACACCAATGAAGAAAGAAATTCTCTTTCCTTATGTAGAAAGAGTAAGGTTAGCTCTTCCGGGGCAGCCTCCTGCTGTGGCACAAAAGGCCGCAGTAGACCAAGCGATTCAGGACTCTGTATTGACGGCAGTTATGACCATGGCGAATCCCGTATCCCCGCAAAATCATCCGGCCTTCCAAGAGGTGGAAGGCGGTCATCGCCTCCATAGGCGCTTCAGGAAAGTGCCGGAAACATCATAACCCGAGGTGATAATGCTTGGGGGAAGATTGCATGCAATCCTAGGAGGGCGAGTATAAGAACGGCTATATTAGAACGAGTAGTTACAATGCCAAAGGATGGGTCGGTAAAAGGTGTCTTGGAGCAAGTAACAATGGTTTAGTTTGCATGGACGCGTTCGTCAAGTCCCATTGCAGAGCCCTCGAAAGCCAAGCCGTCCTTAAGCAGGCTCTTGACCTTAAGGCCAAGTGGGCGGCTGCGAAGAGTGCGCATCCTCATCTTGAATATAGCCGTGTTAAAAATCAGGCTTCGCATTCGGAGCTCAATCACTTCAGATACTTAGTATATAGCATAGCTTACGCTAAGCACCAGAAGTTGATTGGTGGGCCTTTGTGTTTTTTGTGTTGTCTCTGTGTCGTCAAATTTTGTAGTTTCCGTTCGGTTAACCTTAACATAAGCCTTAACATTGTCCGGTCCACCTTACATGACTACTAAGCTTAGATACTCTATGGTAATTCTTGTCAATGTTTACCCTCTCTGGAAATAAAGATGGCCGTTATGATGTTTTTTTTATCATTATAATCTTAAAACGCTTCCACTGCGGAGCTAAAATTGGAAATTAAAATAAAATAATGTGAAAAATCAAACTAATAACGTTCAATTATAAAAGAAAAGCTGGAAAAAGAAATATAGAACACAATGCCGTCGAATACAAATTACGTCTTACCGAAACTTCAAGACTGAGCTAACTTTTCTAATAGAAAATTCAGAGTTCAACTATTGCTCGAAAAAAAAAGGTTTGGAAGAGGCGCTGAAGGAAGAAACAAAGACAGTAAAGAATGTGGATGCCAAGACACGAAGTGCCATGGTGCAATGCTTATCAGACAAGTTTATCGAAATTGTGAAAAAGTGTACAACGGCTTCTAAAATGTAATCGAAACTCGCTGAAGTATTTGAGATGAAGAGCGTATTCAATAAACTATATTTACGAAAGAAATTGCTATCTCTACAATGTAAAGACAATGGAAAACTACAGGATCATTTCCTTAAGGTTCGAGAAACTTATCTCCGAGCTGGAAGGGACTGGAACAACCAAAGATGAGAACGACAAAGTATGTCACCTTTTGTTGACACTACCAGATGATTACAACACGGTAATAACTACATTAGAAACCATGGCTATGATTTTGTCCAATCACTGATGATAGATGCGGAGCTGAAGTCTAAATGCCAACAAACGAATACCAGTTCAGATTCAGACGCTCAAAGCTTTTTAGCTTGCTTCAGATGTGGCAAGAGAGGCCACAAAGCCTACCGCTGCCGAAACGGTCCAGCAAACTTCAGAGGGCGAGGACGTGAAAGAGGCAATCAGCATTATAGAGGCCAATGGTACGGTTCAAACAGAGGTACAGAATCAAAAACGTCATACGTCAAACGACGAAAGCAGGGTCCATGATGTTCATATTCACAGCTTTCAATGCAAGTGATGTTGACGCGAATGAAACCATACAATTAGTAATTGATTCAGGCGCGACAGAACATATGATTAAGGACGTATTTACCTTACATGACAGACGAGCAAAATTTAGAAAAATAAATAAATTTGTTGTAAATGGTCAATATAATAATATGCTAAGCACAAAAAAAGGGCAAACTTAACTTAAACTTAAAATACAAACATTCTAACATAGAAGTTGAAGGGTTAATAGTCTCAGGGTTGTCACATAACTTGTTATGGTTCAGGAAATTGCTCAAAAAGGGTTACTGGAATTAAATGTCTTAATGACTGTGTCAATTTCAAACAACATCTACCTACAGTAAGCGGTACAATCAAATGTAAACTGTATGTCATAGATACACAATTCAATTATGAAAGATGCTATATTTGAAATGAAATGACATGGCGTCGAAGGCTAGGACACGCCAACAGAAACCTGCTGAAAAGAATGAGTCTTCCTTATAGTAAATGACTATACGAGCCCTGAATGCAAGGTAAGTCAACCATGTTACCGTTCCCAGACTCAACAAAACCACAATCTCGTTGCAATGGTAAATTGATATACACATTTACATATCTGGCCCAATGCGAACTCCTGCTCTACAAGGTGAGCTATACTACCATACTATTATTGAAGATTATACACATTTCTGCGAGAAATGAAGCGACAGACAGACTCTTAGAATAGAAAGAAAAACAGGAAATAAAGTGATGAAAATTAGAAGCGACAATGGAGGAGAGTTCAAAAATGAAAAGATAAAGGAATTATTCAGGAGCATACCACATCTTACAGCCCACAGTCAAATGGAATTGCAGAAAAGATGAACCGAACTGTTTACAATAAAGCAAAGAAATTCCTAATTGAAACAGGACTACCAAAGGCACTATGGGGTGAAGCAGTAGGATGTGCAAGTCTATCAGATAAACCGGTGTCCATCATCTGCCATCAACGTTTATTTATACACCAGCAGAGAAGACGTTTGGTAATAAAGATTTGAGTAAACTCAGGGTATGCGAATCAAAAGCATGTTTTAATTAGTTCATATCTTACCAAAACAAGACAAACTTTTTAGAATTAGCAAAGGAAATGAGATTTGTGGAATATAATCCAAACGGTCATCGTTTATGGGATCCAGAATCCAATGAAATAAAAATATCAAGAGATGTTAGATTCGATGAGACTCAATTACGGTACAAAGAAGAAAACACAAGAGAAGAGAATGACAAATTAAATGATGCCTGTTACTTTGAAGATATATTTAAACAAAAAGAATATGACAGCTATAGCAAAGAAAATGACCAAAACAAAAAGAAATATACACATAATGATGTAAGTGATAATGTGCGTAATAAGCGATCTGGAGAGATTTTGAGCAAAGAAGTAATAACAAGTATAATAGTTTGCAAGCTGAAGTGGCAATGGGCAGGCCATGTCACTCGAGGAACCGTTAACCGGTGGGGTAGAAAGGTTCTTGAGTGGCGACCACGAACCGGAAGACGCAGCGTAGGTAGGCCTCCCACTAGGTGGACCGACGACATTGTGAAAGTCGCGGGTAACCGGTGGATGCAAGTGGCCCGTTGTCGGTCGGTGTGGCGCTCTAAGGGTTAGGCCTATGTTCAGTAGTGGACTTCTTATGGCTGATGATGATGATGAAGTAATAACGAAGAATAAAGAAAATAAAGAGAATATTCAAAAAATTAATCAAGAAAGTTGAAATACGAAGAAGAAAATAAGCAAGAATTAACAACAAGATCAGGACGAGTAAGACACAAACCAAAAGGATTATCAGAGGATTATGAGTTACATACGGCATATTGCTTGTTATTTGGAGACCCACAAGAATATGAATAAGCAATAGAAGACGATGATTGGAAGAATGCAATAAAAAAGGATTTCCCAAATTAAATTAGAAACATGAGAAGAAGCAACATTGCCAGTGGAAGCAAAGCAATAGATACTAAATGGTTATTCAGAACTAACAAGCAAGACTTGTGCCAAAGGGGTTCCAACAAGTTCAAGTCATGCTCCCGTAAACGGGTGGAGACTTTGCTAAAGGTTTTTATGGAGTTTTGGAAACAACACGAACAGTCACGTTTCACGACATTATACTATTCACCAACACTCGTAGACGTTCACTAACATTTAATGAATAAGTTAAAATCCACCGTTTTTCAAATAAACATCCGAAATAACACAAGTTTTGGAAAATAATACTTACAATGAAGCGACATGACTTCATCACGTTTCCGACAAAATTCAGAGGTTATATTTAGTAAAAGCTCTTTACAAGGGGTACTTTCCGCTAGGTAACACCCTTTCGTCAACAGTGTTGACGACCGCTACTTAAATGCCCCATTCGTCCAGTGTTGACGAACGCTACTTAAATGTCCCATTCTTTCACAATGTTCACAAACGCTACTTAAATGCCCCATTCGCTCAGTGTTGATGAGTGTTGACGAATGCTATTTAAAAGTCCCATTCGTTCACAGTGTTGACGAACGCTACTTAAATCACCCATTCGGTCAGTGTTGACGAACGCTACTTAAATGTCCCATTCATTCAGTGTTGACGAACGTTACTTAAATTTTCCGTTAGATCAGTGTTGAAGAACGCTACTTAAATGCCCCATTCGTTCAGTGCTGACGAACGCTACTTATTCTTCCGTTCGTTCACAGTGTTGACGAACCCTACTTAAATGCCCCATTCGTTCAGTGTTGATGAACGCTACTTAAATGTTCCTTTTATTTACAATCTTGACGAACGCTACTTAAATGTCCCATTCGTTTACAGTGTTGACGAACGCTACTTAAATGTTTCGTTCGTTTACAGTGTAGACGAACGTTACTTAAAAAATGTCCCACTCGTTTACAGGGTACACGGAAAAAAATGTGTTTTTGTGTAAAAGACAAAGGTACCAAGGGTACGTCAACCGTTAACTGTCGTACCATTCACACTAAATTTGAGTATTGTTGTCAACCTTTTTATCGACACGTTTTTAAATGACAAGACTAATATGTGATTAATTGTCGTTTTCAGTTTAGTTACTAGATTTAATATAACAGAATTGACGTTATGTTTGGATAATTTTTAATCACTTGTAACGTGCTATGTTTTTGGAATTCATTTGTTGCCCGTGGTCCAACTGCATTACTACCAGTAGGACTGTTGCCAGTGGTTCTTATGTTTACCTTTTAAATATTTACACTATAACACAGATCACACTAGATACCGCATTAAGAAATTCGTTGTTCCTACAAAAAAGTCACGTCAGTTTGAGGCGCGGCGCAGGGCGCGGGGAGTGCGGCCGAGCGTGCTCATTGGCTAGCTCAAGGTTACGCCTACTCGCGCCTAACAACCAACCAATCAGAGTAATTACTTATAAGTGTATTTAGACTGATGCGTGGTGCGCTTCGAGCGACCCGAATGCAGAATCTAGGGTGTGATCTGTGGACTATAATTACAGTACATTATCTTTTCCTTTTTTTGATAAATTTTAGATTGTCAAATATTGCTTAGTTAGTAAAAATGTTACGATTGTTAAAATATTATTGTTTTAACCGTAGTTTCGTTCGCTGGTTTTAAAAGTATCCTGTGTCAGAATGCACATGTCTTTTTCGTAATTTTTTTATCGAGATCAGTTCAGCCGTTTGCTTTTAAAAAACGGGCGAGAAAAAAAAGTAGCTTTAACAATTTAAATAATATAACTAAACATCGCCCTACAACCAGGAACGAAGTAATGCACACTACTACTACGGAATATCTAAACAATCGTAACATCAGTCAAATCAATATCGTCGATTCTATAGGGCAATTTGTGAACTAAACGTTTTTGATTGCGCTAAAATTATCTGTATCCCTTTTAAATGAAAAAACGTGAGAGCAGGATAGCAACAGTTTCTGTAATGTCAAATTTAGTTTAGAGCGCTAGTAGGTATTCTGTTACACCATACTAAAGTAAATCGACACCTAAAACGTAAATCGAAATACAAAAATCAGACTGTGATATCATAATTTCAGTAGTCAAATTTAGTTTGGTTTAAAATAGCACTAGAGAATCGACGTCAATGTTAGTACACTCGATGGCGAGTTCAGTCGGTAACTTTGGTATGAATCGATATGGCAAGCTTATACAAAGTCTCACATTACGAAAAACAGATTTTAAATCAATTTTCAATTACTATTATTCTTGCATGTATTTTATGTTGTAAATAAAATAAAATAAAATATAAAAAAAAAAAACAGAAAAGAACAGGAAACGTATGTTTTTGTTGTTGAAATAACAGGTAAATAAAATTAAAGATAAATAAGTCTTTGTGGAAAAATATATTTTTCCATACGAGCTTTTATAAAATCCGTTATCGGTACTGTAAGCTGATCAAAATGAGTCCAAACTCCATCAACCTACTGTTAGCTACTGAGGAGTTCCGTTTTCCACCTTCCATCTCCATCATCAGATCAGCTCGCTCTCATAATATTGTATTGTCATCGGAACTTGGCAGGCATGCAAACTTTCAACTCAATTGAACAAGAGGAACTGGTCTTAAATTCATTTGCAAAATTTGACCCTAACGTACATACATACATTGCAAGTTAAATAAATGCTTGTAAAAAAACCCAAGTGCATGTACCACACTGTAAATACAATGTCGCCCATCGGCAAGTGACCGCCCGAAAAGGACTTATAGTACTGATCATTATGAACAACTTTTACTATGGGACCAACCCTGAAATCGAGAATAAAATAATCGGCTGTTCCGTATAAAAATGTCAATGACACTCGACAAAATCCAGCAACAGATATTTTTTTCAGTGTTGGTCCCATAGTAAAAGTTGTTCATAATGATGAGTACTATAAGCCCCTTTCGGGCGGTCACTTGCCGATGGGCGACATTGCAAATAATAAAAAAAAAAAAAAAAAAAAATTGTAAATTGATTTTAAATCTGCGCTCCTACAAATATTTACCCTTCTAAATACATATACCTCACAAATGTATCACATTAATAAATAAAATGTGATAAATGAAAATAAATACGTTCTAATTATTGTAGTCATGGCGATTCTTGTGATGAGCGTCTACCTGTGAACAAAACCATCAGAAATCAGAATTATATTAATTGGCCATAAATAACATAGAATATTACTAACAAATCACTTTTACAGATTAAAATATGGTATATGGTATAGATGTTCTGCAAAGTCGTAGTATTAGGTATTTTTTTACATCTTGGGTTACATTATTGGAGTTTTAGTAAGGATCCCTAATTTTTTTGAAAATATAATATAGCGTATGTCACCCGGGGATAGTGTAGCTTCCCAACAGCGAAAGAATTTTTCAAATCGGTTCAATAGTTTCGGAGCCTATTCAATGCAAACAAACAAACAATCAAATCTTTCCTCTTTATAATATTGGTATAGATAGATTAGCAAAACTCGCTAGGTTCTCGAGAGGCGTTGGAAAATATTATTTTCGTTATATATTTCAATCTAATTTGAAATAAACCTTATATAGCGTACATATACCATTACTATGTTACTATATTAACCATATTTTCATCGGCTTTTATAGCGGTTTGAACTTTGACTAAATACGTAAGCGCCATCTAGTTTTAAGCACATATTTCGGGGGTACACTTTTTTGTATGAGCTTATCATTCTTCTCTTGTAGATTTTCTTTGGTGTAGACTATAAAGTGTTTATCTATCTATCCAATTTCGTTGGAAACACTGCTTCTCAAAACGAAACTCAGATTAAAAAAAAAGGTTTTTCTATTCAGCCTCATTAGTTAAGTATGTAGATTAAAAATCTTATTTTGAGATATATTTATTTTTATTATGTTTTTTTTTCCATCGTCCATTACAGCCAAGAGGGAAAGCAAGATTTTGTCGATAAAAAAAAAACATCGAAAAGACCTCGATTTCCACACATTTTTCGCTGGCGCTCGGATACCCTAGTGTATATTCAAGTGATTATTACATTAAAAGTGAGGTAATAATAATATCTAAGATAGCACGGAACAGAATTTAGATTAATTTCCTGGTTTAGATGTAATAAGCAATTATCTGATTCTTTTATAAGCGCGATATTTATATCTCTTTTCATCTGCGCGAAAGTGTGTAGCGCCATCTCTTTTTCGAAATATCATATCAAATTGATTTACCAGTTTATTTATTTATTAACATCAATTAGCACCGAACAAGAATTACGTTAATGAGAATTAAAATTAAAAACATGCAAAATAAATAAGTTTACTACTTAACTACTTAGTTTACTACTTACTAGTAATATAATTTACTATTTATAAATAGAAGTAATAATAATGTTAATAAAATCAATATTGTCAAGTGTTATATTAAGTTGTCGAAATGATTATGTTGGAAACGTAATCATTTCGACAACTAGTCATGCTGACGTCCCGCACGATCCCCTCGTCCCCGCACGATCCCCTCGTCCCCGCACGATCCCCTCGTCCAAACGTGCCCATCAGGCCGGCGGCGTTTCCCCGCTGTATAGCCAGGGAAGTATGCTGGGTCAGGTAGTGTCCCGACCGTGGGTCTCGCCCCCTTTCCCTTAAGCGCCGGCCGAGGTCCGAGACAAATTTCTTTGCCTCACTAGTTTGACTTACTACTTAAATAAGGTAATAATTAGTTCAGATAAGTGTACCTATTAGCGGCGGCGCACGCGGCGGCGGCGGTGGCGAGCACGGCGGCGAGGGCGGCGGACAGCGCGGCGCCGCCCGCGCCCGCGCCGCGCACCGCGCACGACACCATGTACGTCACCGACAATATCACCCCGTGCGCCGTGCACCTGGACAGACACGGGCCGTCACTGAATTTGCAATTATATTGAAAGGTAGACAATAGACAGTTATTTATTTGTCACAAAAAGAAATGAGTTAAGGTGCAACGTTTCGGTCGGCGCGCGAAATTCAAATTTTCTTGCGTTTTTTTTGTCAATTACAGCTTAATTACTCATCGTGGGTTCATGGAAACTAATTTTGCGACAATAAAGAGATTGTTTCAAGAAATTACACCAACAAAAAATTCAAGTTGTAAGCTAGTATAAGTACATTTGTCACTAAACCAAAAATCAAGATAAAAATCAGCTTATTGAAATTCGTAGCTAAACCAATGTTATCTAGGTGATCATTTTACCCGTAGTTTCTTAAAACAACTTATTTATTGGCGCAAAATTGGTTTCAATAAATCCACGATGAGTAATTGACAAAAAACGAAATAAAATTTGAATTTCGCGCGATAAGCGAAACGATGCACCTTAAAAGTAAATACATAAAAAATTTAATGTAAGGTATGTATGTACTCATCATTATGAACAACTTTTACCATAGGACCAAAGCTGAAATCGCGAAACACAAATCTGCTGTTTCATACATTTTGTCGAGTGTCATTGAAACTTTCTATGGAACAGCTGTTTTTTTCCTTACGACTTCAGGGTTAAAGTTGTTAATAATGATGTGTAGCTTTCAGTAACACCTTGTATATTAAAGACTTTAAAAAAACACATTTCTTAAACAGAAAAAACGAACTAGGAGAGAACGAAAAGAGATCAAACGTGCTCAAACATCTTCAAACGGCCGTACAGATTTTCTTGAATCATAGTTATAACACTAGAAATCACCTTTAAAAAAAACTAAACCATAATTGGTCATCCGTTTGGGAACTACAATGCCATAGACAGATATACACAATTTGTAAACAAAATGACAAACAAACAAAGAAATATATATATACGTATATTAATTTTCACAAAACAAAATACCCGACTACATCATGTAGCACTTCAAACATAAAGAGGAATCCAAAAACATCTCACTCGTCAAAATCGGTCAAGCCGTTTAGGCTACAGGAAGTAAAATAGGAACACGCAAACATACATACATTAATACATTTATAAATATTGACATAGACCCCAAAAACATTATAATTTATTGCTGGGCAGTTGGTTAAAAAATATATCCGCTAACACACTTGCAAATACATATAAGAACCAAAGATGCTAAAAACAAATTTAAAAACAAAAAGTGGCAGATTTTTCTGCGTCGGCAGATTCAATATTTCATTGAAAAAAAATCCAAAAAAAAAAAAACCTTTTCCCCAAATAAAAAATGATAACATGAAAATTGCGGTAAACATCGCCAATTGTATTCAAGTGTTCTAAATAATCATTTTTTTTCTTAATTTATTATTTTTCATATTTATATCTAAAAAAAGTTTAAAAAGTGCGAACTAGATGCGAGAGCCAAGGGATCCGTGTCTAAGGAGCAGATAACCGAATTTCTTTCTCTCTCGCTTGCACATTCAATATTTTTAATGAAAAGAGACAGTTATACCTCTAGCTTAGAGAAAGTATAAGTATAGAACGTCGGTTTGCGTGGCCGCACATGAGACAAAACATTATAAATTGATCTACCAATCACGATTACCATTACCCACCCTTGAAAAAACTAAAATTATGCTACGGGACAGATAAATTATACCTCTGTCCTTTATCTTCATGAGTAATACTTAGTTTTCCATCCTTTTTTTTTTCTGTAGTAAAGACACATGACATATCCAGCCGTCTATTTCTTTCTCTGTCTACGACATCTGGTTAGCCAGATGGCGCTGCCTCGCTCACACGTATGAAGAGTGAAAGAGACAGTCATACCTCAAGTTAGCCGGGTAGCTCTCGACGACTTGAAGCGCCACGTTGAAGAAAACGACCGTTATGAACAGTCTATATGCAGCCTCTACTACGTATAGCGCCGTCTCGCTCGTCGCTATGTAGAGTAACGGAGAGAGGAATATGCACGCTGCACATAGGGCCACTGGAAATAATTATTTCACATAATTAAAAATTTAAATCGGACTTCAAAAAATCGCTAGTTGTTCGCCCCGAACTGTGATATCGCGACTTTTTTTTTCTTTTGTGTTTTGTCACTCATTGTGTATTTAGCCAGTGTCAAATATTGTGATATGACAAATGAAGTCAAACATTACACAATTAAAACAAGTCTCAGTCGTAGTCTAAGTCAAGCAAAGTAAGTCACGGTCAAGTAAGTACGATATGCCCCAGTAAAGTGAGTAGAGTACAAGTAGTAAAGGAGACTTTACTAAAGGTTTCTATTGAGTTTTGGAAACAACACGAAGAATCACGTTTTACAACATTATACTATTCACCAACACTCGTGCACGTTCACGAACATTTAATGGATAAAAGTCCACTATTTTTATACATAAAGGCGAGGTCCAATCGCAAAACAACAAAGTAGCATTTTTCAGCGCTCTGTTGGAAAAACTTTCCAAAACTCCATAGAAAGCTCTAGTAAAGTTTTCACCACTTTACTGGGGCATGACTTGGACTTGACCGTAACTTGCTTTGCTCGCCTTTGAATTTGACTATGACTTGACACTGGCAAATGCATAAGACGTGCGACGCCAAAATCCTCTTAGGAGGAAAGAGACAAAAAATAAACAATGATTCTCACCGTTAGGCCTCATTCTGGCAGGCAGCAGCGCGAATAGAGAAGCGATCAGCATCGCGTGCGAGGCGTACGCTTGCTCCGATATTAGACCTCCCAATCTAAAGACAACACAATCATATCACTCAGAAACATACAGAATATCACACAGAACATTATTTTATATTGGGGCGGCAAACGGGCAGTCCGTTTATTTATATATTTATTGAGATACGCCAACAGTGAACATATTTTACATTCTTATAATGTATTTCTAAGTGAGCACATGAAACTGATATGATCACCCTTTATAGGCATATACAACATTAGATACTATGAAAACTGACGTGGTTTTGATACATTTTGTTTTAATAAAACGGGAATACTCACGTTAAATTGAGTCGGTTATTCCGACTATAGTTTCGATCACATTCGGTGACCTTTGTCAAGGAATGCTCAGCGAGAAACGCGCGCGACCTCGACAAGGCAAGGCAAGACAAGACGAGGTCGCGCAAGTTGTTTTAAGAAATTACGGGTAAAATGATCCTAAATAACATTGGTTTAGCTACAAATCTCAATAACCTGATTTTCATCTCGGTTTTTTGTTTAGTGAGAAATGTACTTATACTAGCTTTCAACTTGAATTTTTGGTTGGTGTAATTTTTTGATACGACCTATTTATTGTCGCAAAATTAGTTTCCATGAACCTACGATTTGTAATTACGCAGTAATTGACAAAAAACGCAAGAAAATTTAATTTCGCGCGCTGAGAGAACCGTTGCACCTTAATCAAAAATGCAGAGGACTAAAAAAAAAAACTAAAAAATCCTAGAACCTGTATGTTTCATGTTACGTTAAGATTGGTTGAAAGATACCAACATACGAACATGTGAAAGCAAATTTTGTCAGTTAAAACTGAAATCTTACGTTCGCTTCGCGCACTCGGTCAATTAGATTTTTTGAATATACAGTTTTTTGTAGTGTGAGTATGTGCATAGAAAAATAATACGATAAGATTGACATGTCATACAAAAAAGTGTACCCGCGAAAAAACAGGGTACAACTAGATGGCGCTTACGTATTTAGTCAGCCGACATAAAAGCCAATGAAAATATGGTTAATATAGAAACATACTATTAATATGTCTGCTATTTAAAACTATTTATTTTCCTAGTGATGAAACCACTGAAATAAGTGTTAGTAAGTATGTTACTTTTTATATATTTTTGTTGTTTGTGTTTTTATTGTCGTCTTTTCATTAAAAAAAATATTATTACATTTTCACCTACCATTCATGCCACAAGAAAAACTTAAGTTTTTCTTTAAATTATTCTTTGTTTGTTGTATTATTGTTTTAAGTTAGTTTTAAGCTTAGAATATGGTCTATGGGTGGCCGAATCGGTAATAGCCTGTAATGCCCACCCAATGGAAAAAAAATTGATAAATAAATAAATTTAAGGTTTAGTTCAAATTAGATTACAATATACGACGTCAAAAATATGTTTCCAATCATATTTTTTTCAGCGCCATCTCTTGAGAACCTAGCGAGTTTTGCAAATAAAATTAATAATTGTACTGATATAATTAATGCAGAAATGTTCATAACAAGTCGCGTTTTTCCTCCGTATCATTAGCTTTAGCGAATGAGTTAGCTTGGGTTTCTTTTTCAAGTCAAGCAGAAATTGTGACGATCAAGTCGCAGATTAAAGCACTAGCGACATCTTACGTCTTTATCAGTACTAAAATCGAGTTCGCATCTTTATATGGACATTAGGACTCTTCTTTACATAATTTATCTATGTACAAGTGTGTCTAACCTCGGTATTATGAATCGTTTGTTAACTTTGACAACAGATTAATTGTAATGCTGCCTTTGTCTGGCACTAAGCAAATGACAAGAACGGCAATAGCAAATCTGCTGTCAAAGTCAAAGTTAACAAACGTTTCAGAATCCCGAGGTAGGTGTGTGTACTGTTGAACTTGACATTGTGTATTAATTATGCTGTTTTGTATAATTATTATTATTATTTTGTATAATGATTAATTGACATATTTTTTTGTCTTGTTCTTTGTTTTTGTTATTTGATAAAAATATTAATAATATAATTATAATGCCGCCAGCATTCTGGGGACCTTTCCCTCCACTAATGGTCTTTTAGTTTAGTTTAATTTTTATAGTTATTTTAGGTTTTAGTTTTTAGTTAGTATTTTTAAGTTTTCTTTAATTGTCTGTTTTTTAAGTTGTACATAATAAAGTCTCATACTTAGGTCTGTACAATATTGTACGACATTTTTAACCTGTAACTAAACGTTATCAATAAATTGATTATGATTATGTACCTGGAGGTGAGATCGGCGTGTCGTGAACACCCCCCCTTCATCCCGCGCAGGATGGTCGAGTTGAAGACGCACCACGCGTCGAACTCAGTGCCCATCTCCATATCTGTGTCGATTATACTGAAAAATTAAACATTAATTATGACATTATTTTGTATAGTCTAGGTGTCCCGGGACAACTAGCAGCTGTCGTGAGACGCCTAACCCTACAACAGCGTCCGCCACTCGACGCTGTTGTCCTCCCCGGGCTCGCTTTGGTAGATGGTGGTTAGAGCCCCACCTCTAACCACCCCCGAGCCCAGAGGTCCCCTTTTAGTAGGCTCTTACTACAGGCAGGGGATACCGATGCCGTATTCTAGTGCCCCGGCAAAGGGCAAAGGCAAAACATACACCCTAAAAACATTACTCTCCTCAGTCAATCGGCTAAAACATACTTCTAACAATTCATAGCTATACAGAATGCTTACAACCTAGATTAATACATAGGTTATTTTTTTATCCCGGAACAATATTCGGTTTCTGCGGAATAGAGGATGAAACCGCGGGGCGCAGCTACTTTACTGTAAATACTTTTAATGAGGCGTTATTAAGAAAAAAAAAATTGTTTTACAATACTTACTAGATGGCGTAATAGTTATGACTATTACGTCTCAACTTTACCTGTCATTTTTAATTCTGTCGAAAGAGTTTTTTTTTAATCTTAAAGTTTGGCTCCACACGCTATGTATTTAGCCAGTGTCAAGTATTGTAATATTTCAAATGAAATCAAATATTTCACATTTTTTTTTTTAGGTTTAATTTGTTTATGTAAGTTGTGATTATAATAGTTTTAAGTTTTTAGTTATTGGCTAAATACATATGTGGAGCCAAAAAATACGAGAAAAAAAGGCACATATATTTTTTTTTGTCTTTCATGTCTTGACAGGGACAGAAAAAGTTCAAATTACATCTAACGCCATCTATTGTGTACTTTTATTACTAGTTTTTTTTTTAGAAAACGCCTCATTACGTTTTGAAACCTAAGTTCGATTGTTTTAACTTGTTATTTTTAAGGAAGTTGTGTGGTTAGGGCCTGTCCATACATTTTACTTTGGTCGAAGTCTAAACCTATACTTTTTCTAAGACTGTATAAGACTGTATAGGTCTCAGTTCGCGGCGAACTGAGACCTCGCGACCCCTATATCTTCACAACCCCTGGACCGATTCAGCTCATATTCGAACTTAAAAATTGAATTGAAATGAACTACTTGCCTACAAAATTTCATGAAGATCGGATCAACGGTTCGCAAGTTAACATCGGACAAATATACACACAAACATACAAATGCCGATTTGTCCCAGTAAACTCTGAGACCTTCGCTTCGCTCGGTCAACAATTAATAAAAATAAGAATAAATATACACTTACGTGCTATTAACAAACAGAGCTCCGTGGAACTCCGTCCGCGAGCTCTTTACGTTCGAAAAGGCCACATCGAAAAACGTACAGTTCCTGAACGTCACATGTGACATAAGCAAGTCTCTGAATGTACAATTCTTAAACGTACAATAGTTATATTCTATATTCTCTCTGGTCGTGTTGTAGAAATACGAGTCGAACGTTTGATTGTCTATAGTCTGAGTGGATGACTCAAATATTTCGTTGTCCATTTTCTCTATGGTTGTCGGTATGTATGAAGACAGGTAGAACTGAAAAAAAAAAATACAATTGTTTATGGCAGAGCCAAACATCTCTAGAACTATAGATTCGGGTTTTGGCAGGAACTTGAAGAAGTCATGTCGCGTCATTATATTATTTTCCAAAACTTGTGTTATTTCGTGTGTTAAAGTGTAAACACGGAGGATTTTTAGTCATTAAGTGTTCGAAAACGTGGACGAGTGTTGGTCAATAGTATAATGTCGTGAAACGTAACTTTTCGTGTTGTTTCCAAAACTCCACAGATGGCTCTAGAAAAGTTTTCACTAGTTTAGTGAGCGGTGACCATGACTTGGACTGGACCGAGACATGCTTTGTTCACCTTGACTGACTTTAACCTGCTTGTCAATATTTACCATAACTTGAAAATCACACTAATATTATAAATGCAAAAGTTTGTGTGTAAATGTGTTTGTTCCCGTTCAACTCTGTAACGGCTGAACGGGTTTGAATGAAATTTGGTATGGAGGTAGCTTACACCCTGGATTAACACTTATATGCTTCTTTTTATCCCGGAAAAAAATTCAGTTTCGGTAGAATAGCGGGTGAAACCGCTGGGCGCAGCTAGTTAACCACATTTTCATTGGGTTTTATAGCCTAGACATTAGCTGGTTTAATTATCATTATCTAGTTTTAAGCAGATTTTTCAGGGGTACACTTTTTTGTATGGGATTGTCATTCTTCTTGTATAATTTTTCTGTTATATTAGTGAGATTCGTAGGACTGATTTAAAAAAGGATAGAGTTGAAGGAACCGACCTGTATGGCAGTAGTGAACAGCAGAGTCCCCCCGAGACAGAGCGTGGAGCGCCCCAGGGGGCTCGAGAACAACTGGAAGAACGCCTGCCAGAACTGTCAACAATAACATAGTAAATACTAAGGGGGCGTATACACTGGTTCTCGCAGTCTCCTTCGCACTTTATCAACATTTTCTAATATAACATCTAACACGAAAATGGTGATAAAAGGTTGGCAATGTATTCTAAAGTCAATGACAAGACATTTTTTTTTGCATTTCTTTATATTAAAATAATATAGTGCCCACCACAGTTGGTATAGTTTAATACTACTTATATTGTTACTTATTAAGTAAGGCTGTAAGTTTTTCTTAAAATGTAAAAATAAAACTTTTTATGCTGTTTCTCGGGGCGGCATTGGCAGTGGCATTGCCCACTCACCATCTTGACGCTGTGCCGCACGTGGTGCAGTGCCGGCGGCCGCCGTTTCCCCGGCAGCTGTAGCCGGGGACGGCATTGCCCACTCACCATCTTGACGCTGTGCCGCACGTGGTGCAGTGCCGGCGGCCGCCGTTTCCCCGGCAGCTGTAGCCGGGGACGGCATTGCCCACTCACCATCTTGACGCTGTGCCGCACGTGGTGCAGTGCCGGCGGCCGCCGTTTCCCCGGCAGCTGTAGCCGGGGACGGCATTGCCCACTCACCATCTTGACGCTGTGCCGCACGTGGTGCAGTGCCGGCGGCCGCCGTTTCCCCGGCAGCTGTAGCCGGGGACGGCATTGCCTACTCACCATCTTGACGCTGTGCCGCACGTGGTGCAGTGCCGGCGGCCGCCGTTTCCCCGGCAGCTGTAGCCGGGGACGGCATTGCCCACTCACCATCTTGACGCTGTGCCGCACGTGGTGCAGTGCCGGCGGCCGCCGTTTCCCCGCCAGCTGTAGCCGGGGACGGCATTGCCCACTCACCATCTTGACGCTGTGCCGCACGTGGTGCAGTGCCGGCGGCCGCCGTTTCCCCGGCAGCTGTAGCCGGGGACGGCATTGCCCACTCACCATCTTGACGCTGTGCCGCACGTGGTGCAGTGCCGGCGGCCGCCGTTTCCCCGGCAGCGAAAGCTCGCCGAGCCGGTAGCTGGAGTCTGCATTGCCGGCGGCGACGTGCGACTTGCTACACATGCGTATTTGGTTGCTGCTGTGTATTGTCTGAAAAATAAGTAATAACTTAAAAACTTGATTCATCATCATCATCCTCAGAAAAGAAAATAATTTCATTTTGCAACAACAGTAACAATATTAATATTGAAGGGCAGGCAGGCAATATAATATAACTATTATATAGCTAATTAATGTTGTGTCACAAACATGTCCACAATTCAGCTTAATGCTTTTTAGCAAACAGCGCTGATCTTCCGTTGAAGCCGTTCAGTGACGTCACGAAAGGTTCAAAACAGTAGTGCAACGTAGAAACAAGAGTCACTAAACATAATAACTTAAGCAATTACGATCGTAAGTGTGTGTGTAAGTATGTGTGTTTGTGTGTGTGTTTGTGTGTTCCCGTTTAACTCTGTAACGAAAAGCGCGAGTAGCCGTAACCTTGAGACAGAATGAAACGCCAATGAGAACGCTCGGTCACACACCCCGCGCCCCGCGCCGAGTCTCACACTGACGTCACTGTTTGTAGGAACAACAAATCTCGTAAAGCGGTATCTAGTGTGATCTGTGGTCTACTAAGGTAATTGTTTACCTGATAAACAGGTAATTGTTTACCTAATAAACAGGCAATTGTTTACCTGATAAACAGGTAATTGTTTACCTGATAAAAAGGTAATTGTTTACCTGATAAACAGGTCATTGTTTACTTAATGAGGCGTTTTCCAAAAAAAAAAGAAATCCTGGTTATAAAAGTACCCAACAGATGGCGTTAGATGTACCTTGAGTTTTTTCTGTCACTGTCAAGATATGAAAGAAAAAAATGTACGTGTGCCTTTTTTTTTCTCGTGTTTTTTGGCTCGACATGTGTATTTAGACAATTTCAAGTAACGTAACTATGTATTTGACTTCATTTGAAATATTACAATAGTTGACACTGGCTAAATACACAACGTGTAGAGCCAAAATTTATGATTTTAAAAATTGACATAAAATATTTCGACAGAAATGACAATGACAGGTAAAACGATAGGTCTGTTACGCCATCTAGTAAGTATATTAGAACTACTTTTTTTTTTTTTTGTAAAACGCCTCATAAACAGGCAATAAACGCAAAACAGACTGCCCCGGTGGCTCAGTTGGTAGTGAACCTACGTTCTGTGCTTGGGGGCGTGGGTTCGATTCCCATCTAGGACAAACATTTATGTGATGAATATTTGTGTTTGTTCTATGTCTGAGTGTTAATATCTATATAAGTAAGTATTTAAAAAATATCTATGTACGTATATCAGTCTCTGGCAGCCATATTACAAGCTTTGCTTAGTTTGGGGTCAGATGACCGTGTGTGCAAAAATGTCCCAGATATTTATTATTATAATTGTTTACCTGATAAACCATCATGGCGTCCACTTCCCTCCCCACGTCTAATAAGAACCGAGGCGATTCCTGCGTCCAGATCAGGCTGACGAGCGAAGCGAGGATCGGCAGCACGCACAGCAGGAGATATCTAGAATGAAATCAGACTAATATTATAAATTCGAAAGTTTCTGTGTAGTATGTAAGTGTGTTTGTTCCCGTTCAACTCTGTAATGGCTGAACGGATTAGCATGAAATTTGGTGTGGAAAATGAAAATGGTATGGAAATGTGGTTTGTGGCGAAAAACAATGTTGTGTAAGCTAGTATGATAGTTCCTTATTGTTTTTTTGCTTTTGTGTACATAATGTGTTTTTTCTCCACAAATAAATATTTGTCTATTGTCTATTGTCTATTGTATGGTATGGAAAAAATAAATTTATTTACAGGGCCCGTACTGTAAGGTGGTTATTGCGATGATTGCTAGGTCCAGCCGGCGACGCTGCGCGACCATACACCTTATCGCGCGGCGATACGGTTCGTGGTCGCGCAGCATCATAGATAGATTCATATTCAGATATTGACCAACTGATACATTATGTGATATGCTAGGTGTTAGTGCAACAATAGTCTCTATAAGCATACACTAATCGGGCATTCAATATTCAGGATTTTACACATACATAAATTTTTGCATTAAAAGGTTTTTTAATAATAATACTAAACAATTTCTATCTTGATAAATGTCAAGTAATTTTAATTTTATGTAAATGATTAATTATAGAATTTAAATAAATTTCATGCCAATTATATGTTTACTCAAATTCGAAATTGCTTATTGACCGAGCGAAGCGAAGGTCTCAGAGTTTACTGGGACAAATCGGCATTTGTATGTATTTTTGTATGTTTGTCCGATGATAACTTGCGAACCGTTGATCCAATCTTCATGAAATTTTGTAGACAAGTAGTTAATTTCAATAAAAAAATTAAGTTCGAATATGAGCTTAATCGGTCCAGGGGTTGTGAAGATATAGGGGTTGCGAGGTCTCAGTTCGCCGCGAACTACTAGTTTAATGTCATTTCAGTAGACAGATAGATAAACTCTTTGTTGTTCACACAAAATTTTGCATACATTTAAAAAGAGTCTTATAAGCTGGTGTAACAACTGATTATCACTCATCTGACTGTTCATCGGCTGAACCTCACAATCATCGTAACAAGTACTCACTCGGATTTACGGTGTTATTTTATTTATTTATTTTTTTCCTCCTGAGAGGATTTTGGCGTCGCACGTCTTATGCATTTGCCAGTGTCAAGTATACTTATATATTTTCAAGTTTTGTTAAATAATATCAAACAAGTCACAGTCAAAGTCGAGCAAAGCAAGTCACGGTCAAGTCCTAGTCATACCCCAGTAAAGTGGTGAAAACTTTACTAGAGCCTTCTATGGAGTTTTGGAAACAACATGAAAATTCACGTTTCACGACATTATACCATTCACCAACACGCGTGCATGTTCAAGAACACTTAACGCGTAAAAGTTCACCGTTTTTACACATTAACACTCGAAATATTTTATGATTATGATTATGATTATGGCCTGTCGGCCATAGTCAGGTTTGGGTTAGTCTTGAACATTGTATTTAACAAACTCTCTAACTCTTCTTCTAGATATTTGTTTTACATTGATTTTATTATTAATAGTTAAAAATTAAGGAATATTAATGCATGCTGTGCTTCCTTAGATATATAACGCATTTTGTTTAAATTTAGTGTAAGATTATGGTGTTAGAATTAATGTTGTTATAAATGTGAAGCCTCAATAAATAAATAAATAAATAATAACACAAGTTTTGGAAAATAATAAAATGACGCGACATGATTTCTTCACGTTCCCGCCAAAACTCCAACGGTGTTATTTAGTATAGTTACCTATGCCAAGCGCTGAAGTGCTCCTTGTTCTCGTGTAAGGTGTCGGCGCCGGTGGCCGGCAGCGCGGCGAGCGCGAGCGCGGCGGCGGCGCGCGCGCCCGCGCCCGCGCCCGCCAGCGCCGCGCCCGCCGCCGCGCGCCGCCAGCGCCCGCGCACCGACTCGCACATGTACGTGTACGACACCGGCACCACGCCGCCCGACCCGATGGCCGAGCAGAACCTGCCGACACGTACACCGTGTTACCGGGAGGTGCGACAATATTTATTTAAGACCAACAGCACGATAATACAAAATAAAGAACATAGATACATTATATAATAAAACAGCCAATTATAGGTCTATTCTATTTTAAGTAGTTTCTTTTAAGTTGTTTTCTTACAAAGTGGAATAAATATTTATATATTATATATATTATTAAATAAATATATGTTTATATTATGAAATATAAATATTTATTAATTATCGTTCAGCAGTGTTGCTTTGAAAACTTGTATTATTTGTATAATTATACTTATTGGTTTTTAAAAAAATAGAAATACTATATTATCACTAATTAATAAATCGTGGATCTGTCAAGGAAAAAAAAAAAAAAAAAAAAATTAAGTAGTATAAACGTAGTTTAAATATTCGGAGGTATGTATGTACCACAGATCACACTATAGTTAGATACTCTTTATTGTATTTTGACTAGCCTTGTGGCTCAGTGGTTGGATTTCCGCCTTCTGAGCTGTAGGTTGTGGGTTCGTTGGTGGGTGGTAATGGGTGGTCGATTCCCACCCAGGACAAACATTTGCGTGGTGAACTTGCATGTTTGTTCTTTGTCTGGGTGTTTATATGTATGCTATGTAATATTTACAAAAAAAAAAAGTATTTGTGTTCTATCAGTTATCTGGTTCCCATAGTACAAGCTTGCTTAGTTTGGGGCTAGATGGCGCTGTGTGTGAAAAACGTCCCCGTTTATTTATTTATTGTTCACACCAGATTATACATAGCTAGGAAAGAAAACAAAAAAAATAGTGTAACAAATGGCGGCCTTATCGCTATATAGATACCGCATTACGAGATCCGTTGTTCCTACAAAATGTCACGTCAGTGTGAGGCGCGGCGCGGGGCGCGGGGAGTGCGACCGAGCGTTCTCATTGGCTATCTCAAGGTTACGCCTACTCGCGCCTAACAATCAACCAATCAGAGTTATTTCTTATAAGTGTATTTAGACTGATGCGTGGTGCGCTTCGAGCGTCCTGAATGCAGAATCTAGGGTGTGATCTGTGTACCACACTAATATTATGAATGCGAAAGTTTGTGTGTAAGTAGGTAAATGTGTTTGTTCCCGTTCAACTCTGTACGTTCTTACTCTGTTTGAACGGATTTGGATGAAATTTGGTATGGAGGTAGCTTGTATTCTGGATTAACACTACTTAAACACTGTTTTAGACTTTCGTGGTTGTTTACAACATTAGTACTCACGGGATATTTACCACGGTTATTGACTCAACAAAACAAAAACAAAAACAATAACCGTGGTAAATATCCCGTGAGTACTAATAGTAACACTACTTAGTTTCTACACACTTTCTTATTTTGTTATACGGTAACCATAGTACTTATATCAACCAATGGGAGAAGCCACTGGTTAGTTCGGAGCCTGTGGATTCAATCAATTTTTTGTGTTAAATCCATTTGTACCCAAATAAAGTATTTTGTATTTGTATATTTTTTCAACTTCCTCTATTTTGTGGAGGTCGGCTAAAAACAAGAAGCTACCAATTATTATTATTTAAAAAAACCCTCACTATAAAATTTTGCCTATGACACTCCGGATATATAGACGTATCTAATGATACCTTGCAATCCAATGGGCTGGGGAAGGTCACACATAAACATACAAAAACACATACATACTTACATACATCTGACAAATAACCTTTCTCCTGAGCTGTCGGGTAATTATTATTACAAAAAAAAACAAAAAAAAAGGTCAACAAAATGTATACTATGACAATCCGGACTTAAAAATGAGTAACCAACACCTGCTGATTCATCAAAATCAGTCAAGCCGTTTAGGCTACAGGAGGTATTATAGGAACACACAAACATACATACAACCCAAAACATTACATTCCTTCTTAAATAAAATATTACGAACACCAAGAAGCGACGGTCATTTTGCTAGATTGCTCTTCTTATACTGAGCGGAGTTTTTACCCGACTACGAAAAAGGAAGGTTATGACTTTGATAGTCTATGCATGTCTCATGTATGTTCATATGAGGAACTTGCGTAGTGACAAGAAACGGAACCAGCTTGTGACGCCGTTCCATAAGCTCGTGAGGTCGGAGAAGTCTGTCTACATCGCGGGACCAGCAATCTACAACCGACTCCCTGGTTATGTGCGTGACGCACCTTCCCTCGCCGCTTTTAAGATAAGACTGAGACACTGGGTTATTGAACAATTATTTTACAATAATAATGAATTTATGAAGTTCCCAGAATTAATTTAAAATGTATTTTTTTATGACAAATTAATTTTAGACAATTTTTAAGAGATTATACAATGATTATTTTTATTTTAACAATTTTGATTGACATGTAACTATGGAGTTATAAATAAATTATTGTATTGTATTGTATGCTCCCTCTAATTTCCTAAACCGCTTATCAGATTTTCACAAGATAGGTGTCTATCGATGCGTCTTCAAACACCGCGTGTCAGCTATACGGAATTATGCTAAATCAAATATGGCGGAATCTATAACAAAAAAAAAACTCACCTAGCCATCATGAAAGTCCCATATGTCGGCATAAAGGCGGCAATGGTGGCAAAGACGGCATTGACGGCGAGGCAGGAGAGGAGCGCGCGCCGCCGCCCCAGCCGGCCGGCGAGCGCGCCCCACCCCGCCGCGCCCAGCGAGCCCCCCACCAGGCTTATTAGCACTGCGGACAATACGCGCCGTAGAGAAGAAAGAAGACCAATAGACAGCTGAATACGTGTCTCTTTCCCACAGAAAAAAAAGGATGGAAAATGGAGAATAAAATTTGCAGAAAAATATATTTTTCCAGACAAGCTTTTATAAAATCTGTTATTGGTACTGTAACCTGATCAAAATGAGTCCAAACCAACTGATAGTTACTGAGGAGTTTCGTTTTCTGCCTTCCGTCTCCATCATCAGATGAGCTCGCTCTCATAATATTGTATTGTCATCGGAACTTGACAGGCATGCCAAATTTCAAATTTCAATTCAATTTAACAAGGGGAACTGCTCTAAAACTCAGTTGCAAGATTTGACCCTAACATACATACGTACATACAAGCACTGCAAGTTAAATAAAAACTAAGCTAAGCTTGTAAAAAAGACAAAGTGGTGGAGTCTTTAATAGAGGTTTCTATTGAGTTTTGGAAACAACACGTAGAGTCACGTTACACAACATTATATATATACTATTCACCAACACTCGTGCACGTTCACGAACACTTAATGGATAAAAATCCACCATTTTTACACATTAACACTCGAACTGACACAAGTTTTGTAAAATAATACAATGACGCGACATGACTTCTTCACGTTCCCGCCGAAACTCCATGGCGAATAGCGAAGGGAAGGAGAGAAGGCCTATTTTCAACGGCGGAGGTCTTATGGCTGATGACGACGACGCCAGATGATTCTTACCGAGCCAGTTCTTCTCGTGCGGCAGTATGCAGAGCTCTATCTCGGCGGAGGGCAGTATGAACGGTATGGCGCTGAGTTCGAGCGTGGCGCCCAGGCACGCCAGCGAGCACGCCACGATCACGCGCAGCTGGGAGAAACCGCAACCCGCCTATACGCAACAGATATACATATATATGACTAATATTATAATTCAGTGGATTATATTTTTTGTAGTGGTCCCTACCACTACAAAAATCAGAGATGCACTCCTATGCAGAGTCCGCCTGGGAAAGTACCACACCTTTGCCAGTTATACAACCGCCAAGCAGTAGTGTGCAAGTATTACTGTGTTCCGGATTGAAGGGCAATGTTCCCAGTGTAATTACTGAGCATACAGAGATTTAACATCTAACATCTCAGGGTGACGAGCGCAGTGCATTGCCGCGCATAATTTGAACTGTTGAAGTTCTAAAAACAGGTTGGCACTGAACTGTTATGGGCAAGCGTGACGCTTAACATCAGGTGATCAACTTGCTCGTCTCGTCACCGAGTAACAAAAAATAAAAAATAAAATAAATAGCCGCAGTCGTATCAGGACCAATAAAGCTTTGAGGGATAAAAATCAATACGTTCTTCTCGAGGAAAAACCTTGCGTGATTCAGAACTCCTTACATTACAACTGTCAGTCCATATAAAACGTCGAAAAATGCGTCAGCCATCTAGCGAACTATAGAAAGTAACATTGTCTCTCTGTCTGGATGTTTGTCGCGTTATCACAGCTAAACGGTTGAATGGATCTTGATAAAATTTGATATAAGGAATTACTGTATATCACATAGACAGAGATAGGATACTTTTTTATGTCAACGCGAACGAAGTCGCGGGTAACAACTAGTCTCACATATATCTTCACAACCCATAGAATCTATATTGAACTTTTTTTTTGATATTGAACATTTGCAAGCGCAAACGGCACAGTATTTCTTGCTACGCATTCTTAGCTGTCCCGCTTACACGATCCGTACGCTGTCGGATGGGCGGTCGCGATTCTGCCGCGAAAACGATTGACCAATAGCAGCGCAAGATTTTAGCGCCCGTTGCATTCTACTCTGCCATTGGTAGATCGAAGTTTCCTCTACTCTGCCATTGGTAGATCGTAGTTTCCTGCGTACAAGATTAGTCTACCGCGCAGGTGCATAGGGAGGAATCATTAGTTGTGCAAAACTGTACAAAAAGCGGTCTTATAGCTATTTCTACCTGTCTGAGAGCGTCCTCATGGAACTGGTCGAGCAGGCTCGAGTCGTTATAGTCTAGGAGCTCGCCGCTCTCGTTCTCATTGTTTTCCGGGGGACTCGCGGCTATATTGTGCGATGTGGCGCCCGGGGCCGGCTCCCCGCTCGCTTCTGTTGCTGGAAGGATAAGGGTGGTTATCGTTTGACTTCGAGTTTTCAATTTTGTAGAAATAAACATGGTTGTATTCGATTGCATCGGGCGTTACTTTGTAAAAGTTCATCACACTAATATTATAAATGCGAAAGTTTGCGTGTAAGTAGGTAACTATGTGTGTTTGTTCCCGTTCAACTCTGTATCGGCTGAACGGATTTGAATGAAATTTGGTAGCTTACACCCTGGATTAACACAAAGGCTACTTTTACACCGCGGGGCGCAGCTCATCTTCAATATTTAGCTACAAAAAAATCTCTAGCGGCTTTGCGCCGGCGTCTGCTTTTGGCAGTCTTCACTGCTGCAGCGCACGCGGCGGTAGCCGCAGCGTGCTTTGCCGCTTGTAACGCGAGATATCAAACAAAACGCTCATAAATACGCTTTTACATGAACACTCTCATAGATATGTTTAGTTTGTCCGCACGACGCAACGCACGCATCGAGCAACGCCCTGCTTCTCCCTGAACAGCTTTTAGACGTGCAAAGCTGGACGAAGCCTCCCCTCCTACTGCGGGTGTCCCACAATAAGATATACTATATCAGCCTTTAAACATCCCATTGCTGGTATATCAGCCTACCCTCGAAGTGATTGGGCCATATCCACCACGCTGGCCCAGTGCGGGTTGGCGGATTCACATACGCCATCGAATTTCTTCTCCGGAAATATGCAGGTTTCCTCACGATGTTTTCCTTCACCGTAAAGCCAGTGGTATATCCGTACGTAAGTTCCAAAGAACTCATTGGTACGGGCCCGCCCGGGTTCGAACCCGCTACCTCGCTCAATATCAATAAAGTCAATAAGGTATAGTTCTTTTAAATTGATGGCGCAGCTGATGGTGACCCATGCTACCCATATTGGGGGACCCACATCTGATGCAGGGACCAATAACTGTAGGTGGAGAGCATCTGTAGAGGGACCAAACCGGAACCAACATCTGTAGACGGACCAATATCTGTACATGATATACTAGCTGTTACCCGCGACTTCGTCCGCGTGACCTACAAAAAGTAGCCTTTGTCCGTCTCGGACCCACAAGCTACGAGTATATCTATGCAAAAATTTAGCTTGAGAGATAAGAGTTACATTCGAAATTATAATACAGGGTTATAAGGAAAGGGTTCATAGTACTCATCATTACGAACTACTTTTAATACGGGACCAACCCTGAAATCGAGAAAAAAAAAACAGCTGCTCGACAAAATGTATCGAACAGCTGATATTTATTCTTGATTTAAGGGTTGGTTCCATAATAGCAAAAGTTGTTCAAAACATGAGTACTATGAGCTCCTTTCGGCTTAGAATACCCTTTCCTTATAACCTTGTATAAGTTGGGATATATCGGATAGTTGCGCTTTGTTCTGTCACGCTGCAAGAAGTGTAGCAACATATCTGCCATATATCTGTACGATGCTCACTGTTTAGTTTGTCGTCAGTATAAGCCATGGCGCGGCAGATGGTGCCAAAAGTGCCTAGCTTCGAGCTCTCCGAGTCAGAGCGAGCGCGCACGAGGCACGCGTGCTCTTCCGACATGGTGTCTCACGCTACTGCACCGGAAGACTGACATCTGCATCAGAAATAATCATTATTAGACGAGTACAAAGGATATTTCCAAAACTTCATTGAAATCTCTAGTAAAGTCTCCACCTCTTTACTGGGGCATGACATGGCCTTGACAGTGACTTACTTTGCTTGACTTAGACTACGACTGAGACTTATTTTAATTGTGAATCATGTAATATCACTTGAAATATTACAATACTTGACACTGGCTAAATACACAACGTGTGGAGCCAAAACATAAGAGAAAAAAAAGTACATAAGACGCATTCCTGAGGGTGTCTATACATAGCCTGACATGACATCGTGTGAAAGAGATGGCTACATATAAGTTTCTGTGGGAGCGAAAGGGAGAAGCTATAGCCTTAATAGTTTATTTCTTTTACTCCCGTCAAATTCAAGTCTAGCTATCCCCTTCGCACGATGTCAGGTCAGGCCATGTAGCGAGGCCTTGACAAAACACACAAGATACGTCACTGCTGACAACAGCTCAAAATAAACCTTTTCTTTTTTTTTTATTGCAGCTGCACGGACTTTGGGGTCCATGCCCTTTGTCAACTATTAAAAACTAGCTGTTACCCGCGACTTCAAACGCATGGACTTACAAAAAAAAGGCCAATATCTGCTCCGACCCTTAATCTACATCTATGCAAAAATTTTGGTCGATCCGTTCAGCCGTTTAGCCGTGATAACGCGACAAACACCCAGACAGAGAGACAGAGTTACTTTAGCATTTAATATAAGTTAGGATAAGATATAACATAAAACTAATGATTTTAGATAAAGCTAATAATTTTTAACAAACTAATGATTTGATATTAGTTTTTTTTTAATTAAAGCTCTTTTATCTACAAATTTTTGATTGCTTTGGAAACAGAATTAAACTGAGGCGAATACCGCCGCGGGACGCGATTCGCTTGCGCAGATTGCGTCAACATAAGGCCTCGCTACATGACCCGACCTGACATCGTGCGAAAGTGACAGCTAGACTTTTTTTTTTGAAAACCTTTTGAATTTTTTTTAGTAAAATATTGAATGAATTTCAATTTCCTAAGGTTATAAAATTTCTGCTGAAACAAAAAAAAACAAAAGAAACAAACTACTACGGTAGGTACTAGGTACCTTAGTAGTTATAGCTTCTCCCTTTCGCTCCCCAGAAACTCATATATAGCCATCTCTTTCACACGATTTCGGGTCGAGTAATATAGCGAGGCCTTTACTTGTATGGGCGTGTTGAAACTGATTTATGAAATGCCATTGAACATGGAATTATTCTTACCAAAGAAAAGAAAACAAAATCCTATACGACCTTAACCACAAGGACTATAAAAATAATAGTATACATTTTCTTCTCGTCTTCCTCAAACCTCGAGATTCTTCTTCAGTGACCGCTAATAATAGTAAAACCTCAGGTTTGATATCAATATACATATTTCCTTATTGAGAAACTAATAGTGATGCGCGGGAATTCGTTTAACGGCCTATTTTGATTAAAATGTGATTTTTCTATAGTGCACCTCATTCGTTACGTAGATTAATTATTATTATTTTGAGATATGTATACAGGGTTATAAGGAAAGGGTATGCTAAGCCGAAAGGGGTTCGTAGTACTCATGATTGTGAACAACTTTTACTATAGGACCAACCCTGAAATCGAGAAAAGAAGGTCCCAGAAAATCCCAGAATAAATTCTGGGATTTCCTGGTTTAGTTGTAATTAGTAATTATCTAGATAACAATGATCTTGTTTATTATAGAGATTCTTATCCGAGAGGGGGGACGATTAGTCCTGCACGACTTCCCGCATGTGGTGTATTGTGCATTTCTCCCTGTCAGTATCTATACGAGTCAACCCAGCTGCAGTGGTGTATATGATAGTATCGATAATGATGAGAAGTTTCTAGAGATTGTTTATAACCAATTCTGCTGGACAGAAGTCTGTCTCAATTTCCTTCACACATCACTACCTCCTGATGACCCACACGGAATGCGTCAAGATTGTATTCGAATAGCTATTATTATATTCCAAGGATAGACAGCACTAGATCAGACAAAGGCTGCTATTATATTATAACATGTATTTTTAACAAATACATTTGGAGTTTCCTTTTAACATTGTACACAAACAGCACCTGTAATCTAGTCTGGCGTTTTAAACAGCTAAGTAATTTACTAGAGGAAGCTGATAATTTGCTTCAAGCAGACCACAAAATGTAGAACAAAACTGAATACTATTATTGCAGTACTGAACATACTATGAATAAGTGTTGTTCTAACTTGCCTAGATGTACACAAAGCTTCTACATGATAACTGTGCGATAACTCTTGCCTAGAACAATGCACTAGATAAATACGCTGTCTTATCTGAAACACCACAAAACAACTAAAATCGACTAATAATACTCACGGTTTCTCAGAAAACAGTTATGAGGAACAATAAAACACATCAGAGAACAAGTAAACCAATTAAATTATCAGTTTTTGTAACGAAAAATAGCGTAATAAAAATAAAAACATCAAAAATCAAAGAAACAATGCGTGTTTCGTGTCTTGTTGTACCTACTGAATTAATTTTAGTCAAAAGTTTAAAAGTGAGCTATGCAAATGGTTATCTCTTTCTAGCTTTCTAATTTTAAGACAGAGCAACAGAGAAGGAATATGTCAATTTATATTTTAATTTAGCTATGTTCGACAAAAATGACAAGTTGTCAAATCGATCGAAATAGTGATGTATAAGAAATCAATATTAGGAGAATCGATTTTATCGAATTTCGATTTTTACTTTGAAAATCGAGTGGGTCGATTACGTCCACCTACTATGTATCATCAACATGCAGTCACTAGCGTGCTGAGTACCCTGCCATGCCAACTGGTCGCTACCAGGCTATGATTTGAATTATCTTTAGATCCGTATTGGTCTAATAATATGTATTTACAACTGTAGTAGGCTATATAAAAGTATAAGAATATAAATATTATCAGTGCTATTTTGTTTGTTTTCATTTCTTTTTATTATTTAGTCATCCCTGAACCAAAAACGCCCGTCTGAAAACAAGGCAAGCCCAATAACTCAATATTTATGCTGGGATCGGTCACGTTTAATCGGAATCTAAGTTATTTTATGTTATTATTTTATTTCTTTCTAAATTAGGTAATTAGTGTTCGCTGGTATTTTAGTTAAATAGTGTAGCATTTTTCATGCTTTATTAGTTAGTCTGTCCATCCAAATGTTGCCTGGAAGAAATGGCTTTCGACGATATTACCACTCGTTAGTTATATAGTTATATATATATCGTTTATATTATTTTCTATTACCTACTAGATAATATATTTCATTATTGTTTAGTTTTAAGTTTAACTGTATTTGCGGAAAGTAGGTATCTATTATATTTATTTATTTAAGTATACATTGCCACATAATGCGTAATGGTACCATTTTCCAGAATGTACTAAATAACATGGGTTACCTAGTTACGCATTCCGGTACAGCGAATAACACAATACAAGTAGCAGCGTAGACTGCTGACTAAGCGTCTGGGCCCCTCTTGCACCGGAATGCACAACGAGATAAGAGAGTTCTCGAGTAGAATTAAATAATTTTTAAGAGCATTAATTAAGTTACTCTCAAGTGTATCGGACACAAATAAAAATTGTATTTTTTAAAAAGTATTTTTCTGGTTCTTCGATTTTGACTGGCGCAGCCGGTAGGATTTTCGCGCGCGATAAGGCTACGTCTTTAACGTTAATATCACGTAATCGTGGCTGTCGCTGTGCCGCTTCGCACTGGCGCGGAAATCCAGCAAACCAAATAAATTAGTCAACGGAGTCTCAACTACGGCCTGACCCCAACGGAAGGATGAGAGCGGCGACTATGTGAGTAAACCTTTTCGCATTTTCCTGCCCATTCCTTATCTATTTCCGTTTGTCAGCATTTTAGGTATTTAGTTATTTGATTTTCCTTAATTTTTATTATCGTGTGAATTATATTGTTTTATTAGTGTATTACTTGTGAAACTTTTTAGGTAAAATTGTATTTAAGAAGTTAGATTTAAAATAATAAAATAATTAAAAATGGAGCAAATAAGAACGATACCAAAAGATTTACTATGTATTATTCCGAAATTCGAAGGTGAAGAGGGCTTATTAAACTTATTTATAAAAAAGGCCCAATATATATACAACGCCTTTTCACCCCCGACAACAACTTCTCTCGCACAGAAAACTTATGTTTTTCACGCAATTTCAAGTCGAGTCACAGGTAGAGCAGCAATTCTCCTAAGTGAAAGGGAGGACGTGAATTCTTGGGAGAAATTACAGGAAATATTAATTCAACATTTTGGCGATCCAAGATCTGAGGAATGTATTGCGATAGAACTAGAACAACTAAAAATTAAGCCCGTCGAATCCTACATCGACTTTTGCCATCGAATCCAACACACGCGCAGTACCTTATTCGCGAAGGTCAACTTACTTTCGGATGAAGGTGTGAAAGCTGCTAAAATGATAGTATACAACAATTTGGCACTAAATGTATTCCTGTATAACTTAACAGAGGATTTGATCCGCATCGTACGCCTCAAGGGGTGTACAACCTTGGAAGCCGCTTTATGTATAGTCACCGAGGAAGTCAATTTTATGAATCAATACAATGCAAGAAACAAAATGCGCACAAATTCCGCCCCTCAGGCATTCAAACCGCTAGTAGCAGCAGCACCAACCCCGAACTTCAGATTTGGTATTCCGCATGGTATTTCCCAATTCGGTCAAAACAGAGTCCCGACGCCTAATCAAAATCTGAGACCGAGCGTTCCACAACAACAACCTCAAGGTTATAGGTTCGTCCCACAAAATCAGCCCACTGGATTTAGATTTAACCCAGCACCCCAACAAAACTTTAGGTTTGGCATCCCGAGACAACAGCCAAACTTCAACTACGGCACTCCTCAGCAAGGCTATAGGCCACCATTCAATAACGGCATCCCTCAGCAAGGCTATAGGCCACCATTCCATAATTTTAATAGACCACCACCACCTCAAGCAAATGCACCCCAACACAATTTCAAATTTGGAATCCCCAATTCCCAGACACAGGCCCCGAAACCGCAAGAAAACACAGACGTCTCCATGCGCACGGCGCGCCCATTTAGACAAAATATGCTAACAGGCACTTCACCAAACGCTGTGGAAAATGACGACCCCTTCTACAGCACCGAACAAATTGATTCACCCCCCGATCAGTATAGCGACCCCAACTTTGACTATTGCAACGAAAATTATTCGTACAATTTAGAATTGCCAGAAATTCAGCCTTACGACGAAAATTACGAAGCATGTACAGAACAAAGCAGCGCAGAAAATTTTTATGTTCGGGCCTCGAGCCTCCATCCCAAATAATACAAATAAATTGTGATTCTCTGTTAAAGCTCCCACACATTAAAATACCAGAAATAAAAGCCCGATTTATGATCGATACAGGTAGCACCCGGTCATTTATTAGCCCCGCAAAAGTCAAAGAATATTTCCAAAATTACCAGTACTACGAACCATTTGAAGTAGTCAGTACTCATGCCCGTAGTCAACACAACGAAGCTATTTACATCCCAATGCTGAAAACCTTCAAAAATTTAGGACACCACAAATTCTATGTATACGATGTAGACAGTCGATATGACGGCTTGATTGGCTCTGACCTTCTAAAACAACTCGAAGCAAAAATTGATATGAAAAATCAGGTCCTACAAACACCTACCGCAAATATACCTATAATCTACAACCCGCCGTATGAAATAACAATAGAACCAAGGACAGAGACACGAGTTAAAGTACCAACTGATCTACAAAATGGCGAGGCCATTATCGACTATGTTGATTTTGGCCAAGACGTAAGAATGCCATGTGCTTTAGTATCGTGCAAAGATTCATTCGCGTATACCATCATACAAAATGCTTCTGAAGATAGGGTAACCATGACTTTTTCGAAACCACTGAAAGTGAGTAAGTATGTAAGAGAAGAATGTACAGTGAATGTGACGATGAATGAATGTGAGATTGACGAATTGCTGAAACAAAATTTGCGAAAACTACGTTTAGAACACACCAATCAGGAAGAAAAACAGTGCATAGAAAAGCTATGCTACGAATACAGAGACATTTTCTACAGTGAAGATATACCGCTTTCCTTTACTAACGGGGTTAAACACGAAATAAGAACAAAAAATGAAGACCCCATATACATTAGACCATACCGACACCCTCCGACTTATACCGCGGAAATACAAAACCAAGTAGAAAAGTTACTCAAAAATGACGTAATTCAGGAGTCACACTCCCCATGGAGCGCACCAGTACATCTAGTTCCCAAAAAGACCGACGCCTCCGGAGAAATTAAATTCAGAATGGTTATCGACTACCGACGTTTGAATGAAATTACCACCGACGACAAATATCCACTTCCCAACATTTCAGATTTATTCGATAAATTAGGCAAATCTGTATACTTTAGTACAATCGATTTAGCAAGCGGTTACCATCAAATTGAAGTTAAGGAAGAGGACAGGCAAAAAACTGCATTTTCTACACAATCCGGACATTATGAGTTTACCCGAATGCCGTTTGGTCTTAAGACGGCTCCCGCCACATTTCAGCGAGCTATGGATAACGTCCTGAGAGGTCTACAGGGCTTGCATTGCCTTGTTTATCTCGACGATATAATTGTCTACTCAGCAAGCTTACAAGAGCATATAGAAAAACTACGTATGGTTTTTGACAGACTTAGAACCACCAATTTGAAAGTAACCTTAGATAAATGTGAGTTCTTCCGCAAAGAAGTTCTTTACCTTGGCCATATGATAACGAAAGACGGCCTTAAGCCAAATAACGACAAAATTCAGGCAGTACTAAACTTCCCCATTCCAAGAACCACAACGGAAATTAAAAGTTTCCTGGGATTAGTCGGCTATTATCGAAAATTCATACAAGACTTTGCCAAAATAACTCGCCCGCTAACAAATTGTTTAAAAAAACGAAATAAGATTGAATTAACAGATGAATATGTAGCAGCATTTGAGATGTGCAAAGAACTACTAGTAAACGCCCCAATTTTGCAATTCCCGGATTTTGAAAAATCATTCATTCTCACCACAGATGCTTCCGATTACGCAATAGGCGCGGTAATATCTCAAGGCCCTTTAGGCAACGATAAACCAATAGCATATGCCAGCAGGACCTTAAACGACGCTGAATCGCGATACAGTACAGTAGAAAAAGAATTACTCGCAATAGTATGGGCGGTCAAACATTTTAGACCCTACCTATATGGTAGACGTTTCACTATATATACAGACCATCGACCCCTAGCCTGGCTAAACAGCATGAAAGAGCACAATAGTAAATTGACACGCTGGAAACTCAGACTATCAGAATTTGATTATGACATTGAGTACAAAAACGGAAAACAAAATGTTGTCGCCGATGCCCTGTCCCGAATTAAAGTAAACGCCGTAGACAGCGACGACATATCCATGAAGGTCAATGTTGATGAAGATAAATTACAAAAAGAAATAGATGAAGTAATGAAAGAAATTGAAATATTGCAGAGGTTGCAGCAAAAACCAAACGAGGAAAATAACAGCACCATAATCTTATCATCAGACTCGGAGAAAACTGTGTCAGTAATACCTCCCCATGACACAAGATCACCCTTCTCTATACCATCCCCAACTAATAGCACCGTCTCGGCACAACTAAGTTCCCAAACGGAACATTCAGTTTTTGACACAGACACCACAGGAATTCCTATTTTACATGAAGCCATAGATACTAAGCCCAATCAAATATTAGTACATACTTGGTTTAGAAATGAACTTGCCGTAAAAGATATATCCAGACCTAAACAAAAAATTTTAGAGGCCCATCTACCATTGAATAAGCCACATTTAGTCAAACAATTTCTGAAAGAATATATTAAACCGAAAACTAAATATTTCATATATTTCGAAGATAAAATTCACCGGAAACAATTCGCAGAAGCTACGATAGCTCTTTTCAAAAAGAATACAGTAAAAATTTTGGAATGCACAGAAAGAGTAGTTTACGTGGAAAATGAAGACGAGCAGAAAGAAATAGTAAAGAAGTATCATGTAGGAAAAACTTGCCACCGAGGTATTAAGGAGACACTGATCCACATCAAACGAACATATTACTGGACTAATATGGAACTCACCGTAGCAACAATAATAAACTCTTGCGATAGCTGTAAAATAATGAAGTACGACAGGAAGCCCTTAAAACCGGAACTACAATTAACCAAAACTCAGACGAAACCATTTCAAGAACTCTTCATAGATGTATTCGGAATTGATGGAAAAACCTACCTAACAATAGTAGATGCTTTTAGTAAACTAGGACAGGCAATGGAAATAAACAATAAAACCACACCAGAAGTAATAAGAGCCCTTCTCAAGTACTTTTCCATATATGGAGTTCCACATAGAATAAGTGCAGACTCAGGCGCGGAATTCAATAACGATCTGCTGAAGGAAACCTTAAGTTTCTATAAAATAGACCTACACATTGGCACCCCGCACAACCCCAATTCTATGGGGATTGTTGAACGGTTCCACTCGACCATAATAGAGATTTACCGATTGGCAAACTATGAACACAAATTTACTGACGCGGCATCAGTAATGACATATGCACTTTTATCCTATAATCAGACTATACATAGTACAACTGGTTTAACCCCCTTTGAAGTTGTCTTCGGTCACACCGAAGCTATGAGCCCTTTTAACGTAGAATTCAATAAAGACTATACCCAAAAACTAGTCCAGGATCATAAAAAACGCACAAAATACTTATATGAGTACTTAACTAATAAGGCGATAGAAAAGAAAGAGAAAATCAAGGAAAAGCATGGAGGTGAAAAACATTTTAATGTACACGATGGAGATACAGTGTATGTGAAAGGCGTAAATGACAGAAGGAGCAAAGACAAACCACGTTACAAAAAAGCGGAAGTAACAGGAGAAATAGTTAGGAATATAGTACCAGTTAATATTAAGGGCCGTGAAACTAAAGCACCTATAAAGGATATAAAACGTCCTTCACAGGTTCGTCCTGATCCTGATGCAGACATCAGCAGGCCTGGCCCTTCTTCTTCAGCGGATTGACCGCAACCCTGGGATTCTCCCAATAAAGGAAGGCCAGGCACTCATTAGTAATGATAAGTGGACTTTAATTAAGATTTTAGACCTAAGCTTAATTCGCGAAGACTTAGAATTTAATGTGAACGGATATGCGATCCTAAACAAGCACGTTTCCAATCATTTCGAAAAGAAATACATTTTCCCGGAAATCAGTGACGTTAAAACTCAGACTGATTATGTTAGAAATTTGACAGTGGAAAAACTCAATCAACTTTTGCCACCAAAGAAAACCAAACGCGGTATTCTAAATCCTCTCGGTTCTATAATAAAGCTAATTTCAGGAAATCTAGATAACGACGATGCCATAAGGTATGAGACGCTAATTAACAACGTAAAAGTAAAAAAGAATGAAAATAATAAGAAGGTCACAGTGATCGCTGAAGTGTTGAAGACATTAGTAGATATTACCAATAGCACTAAATACAATTTCATCCAATTAGACAAAGCAATCTGGGACATTAGAAAACAATTAAATGATACAAACCAAAACCAAAATGTGCTAAGACTATATAATGTTTATAATTTATTTTTGCATAACTTCCAAACGCTTTATGCCAAACTGGATGAGATTGAAACAACAGTTGCATTTAGTAAATTAGGAATGCTGCATCAAGCAGTTATTGATACAAATGAATTACTTGTAATGCTCCAAAATATTGAAAAACAAAATCGGCTTATTTTTCCTGTTAAGGCCGAAAATATATTAAAATTAGAACAATGTATTGACTTAAAAGTTTACATAAAGGAAAATCAAATAACGTTCATTTTAGACATACCCCTAGTTGATACTGATGTGTATATATATTACAAAATCCTTCCCTTGCCTATAACCAATGTTCTCAATCAAACTTGCCTCATCCTACCCAAGTTCCCTTACCTCTTAGCGAAAGGGTTGAAAACTGTGTCGCTCCACCGCCCTTGCAGAGAAATAGATGACTTCCTGTTCCTGTGTGAAGAAGACTTCACATCATCCCTCGTGAAAGACGAGTGCGTCACCGATCTGATAACTTTTGCTGATAATACGACGCAATGTATTCCGATTCCAGTAAACATAGAAAACGTCAAGGTTGAAAGGATACAACCTGATAGATGGATGATTTACACAAAGTCAAGCCTCATACTAACCCAGATCTGTAAAGAAGAAAACACGTATCGCCACATCTATGGAACATATATCCTGACTATCGATGACGACTGTGAAACCGAAATAAAAGGAATAAAATTAAGAAAACGCCAAGGCAGTACACAAAAGATTCACTTATCTGTCCTGCCAATTATCAACCTGCCTGAGATACCCATGCCTGTAAGGACATCTTCCCTGGAAATTGGTCCTGTCAACTTGGACGACGTAGAACTGTCAAATCTGCAACATCTGACTGAAGTTTTAACAAAAAGTGAAAGTGTAAGTGAAAATTTTAGTGAAAATCGAGGCATTATTAACGCGAACGATATGAGTATCGGTACATTAATTTTATATGTAATCCTAGTTTTAGTCATTGTATTTTATGTTAAGAAAATGATTGTAAATCGAAATTCTCGGATTCACTCATGTTCACCCGATAATTTCGAAATGAGGGAGGGAGAAGTTACGCATTCCGGTACAGCGAATAACACAATACAAGTAGCAGCGTAGACTGCTGACTAAGCGTCTGGGCCCCTCTTGCACCGGAATGCACAACGAGATAAGAGAGTTCTCGAGTAGAATTAAATAATTTTTAAGAGCATTAATTAAGTTACTCTCAAGTGTATCGGACACAAATAAAAATTGTATTTTTTAAAAAGTATTTTTCTGGTTCTTCGATTTTGACTACCTAACCTGTTATGGTTGTTTTCAAACAGAATGATTACCTACATACTAAAAAAGTAACAATACCTATATTTATTTATATTGTATTGTAATAATGAGTTGGAAAACTAAACAATGTTATCAAAATAATTTTAAATTGAGAGAGAAAACAAACCAATAATTATAACAGTTAATTAATTCCCACGATAGTTGTTGTTAGATTCTACCTTGAATGCGGCACTATGAACCTTGAAAATATACTTCTTAGGAAGATTAAGAGAGGTATGGCTATCTTCATAAGTTATTTTATTGCTGAACCTTTTTATCTTTTATCAGTATCTAAGAGCTTAGGGTATTTCCTATACGCAAGTGGCCTAGTGGTGACCTGAACCTGAACCTTCACCAATGCACCACTTGTGCTGTCTGAAATGTCCTAATGTCCTAATTGTCACTTAATTCATATTCCTCATTTTTTGTAATATCTTAAGTATGTACTTGGGTGGGTCTTTAATTTTACTCGGAATAGGTACATACAAAATAGGGTAATGGCGATTAACATTAATGTAGCTTTATTCATGCACTAAATGAGCAGGAAAAATAAAAAGAAACATAGAAAACGGCGTATGGACATCATTTGTAACTTTAGCTACTTATGAGATTTAGCAGAGCATGCAAAAAATTATACTTAGATCAGGATGCTCTAACATTAATGTCTGACTTACAATTTTGAAGCATTAAGCAATATTTGCGTCCTGAAAACAATTATTATCCTTAACACATTAAGCGGTGGCACATTGCTGCAGTCTAATCAAAAATGTATCAAATAAATTACATTGTGTTTATTTATATGGCTCGTGTCTTGTGCAAATTTGTAATAAATATTTCAACTGTTTAGAACCTGCTGCACTGTGTGAAACTCATTTTACTATAATCAAATTTCATATTCACAAAAAATGTATTAAACCATAGTATATTGATTTTATCATGTTCTAAATTTTAAAGACTGAGTGAGTTCACTTTGATCTATTGTTCACTGTTCACTGCGAAAACCGATAACAAAAATCACTTTGACGTTTAATTCAAGCTATTAATTTTTTTATGCGATTTATTACAGAATACTTTATTTGTTGCACTTTGATCATATATTTTAACTTCTTATGTTCTTGTTAAACTGAACATTTTTGCAGGCTATTTCGAATAAGACTTCATAAAAGGTCAGGAAAAGGATGGAATAAAAATTTTAGGATATGATAGAATGAGATGTATTGCAATGATAAAAGTAAAGAAACATGAGGTAACGAAATTAGGATAGAATTTTTTAAGTTAATGCGGGATCATGAAAATAACAATAGAGATTCTTTACAAAACATGAATGCTCTTAAATTTAATTGTATCTAATAATTATGACATTCACGTTTATATTGAAAAAAAAAATTGTGGAAATAATCGCAATTTAAACGACTGCATGAATAATAATAATAATGTATTTTGGGATCTTGTTTTTTAGGACGATTTAAAACATTTTTTATTTAAGGACATAAAACCTACGAAATATATGTAGCACCGTAAATTAACTCATGTCTACTAAGCTTTGAATTTATTGATTACTTTAGTGCGTTGCGCATTCATAAAGCTGCGTCAAGTTGGTACTTGCGCAGTTTGTGTTACGTGACCATACGTGACGTCAACAAGAATATGAGTTGAATGGGTCCAAGTTCATCTTGTGTCTATTGATTTTCATCGATAATAATCAATATTTGAAATCAATGTCTCTTTACTACTTTTATTGTTTTGGAACGTGACTTTTCGTGATGTTTCCAAAACTTCATAGAAACCATTACAAAAGTCTCCGTCACTTTACTAGAGCATGATTTGGATTTGACCGTGACATACTTTAGACCTGTAAATTCTTTTTGTTGTGAAATATTGTGGTTCACTTGAAATATTACAAAACTTGACACTGGCTAAATACGCAAAGTTTGTTGCTAAAATTTAAGAAAAAAAAAAGATTGTTCTTTGACAGTGACAGTTTTTGATTTGACAATTGACATTAGCACGAAGGCGAACAGAGAGAAACCGCGAACTTGATTTCTATTTGTATATTTTTGTGATTAATACAATTTTAAAATGCACGAATTCTCATGTGAATTTAAAACCGCCAAGCAAATCAAGCTTATAAGGAAGTATTTGAAACTGAAAATAATGGAGGACAATGTTTCATTCCGCAACCACGCTGAAGAAAGGCACCATGTGTACGACTTGATGAAGCGCACTGTTTTACACGGAGAATCTCACTCTGCCCTGATGATCGGACCCCGAGGAAGTGGAAAGACTACTGTAAGTACTATATTCAACGGTTCAGATACATTTTACCCACTGTTGTAATTCTTCTTTTTATGGTACTCTGTCGTTGACGTTAGGAGCAAGCCGGAACGAGGATATTCGCCGAAGAACCAATGTCACCGATATAGCTTTCTGAGTTTGCAAGCTGAAGTGGAAGTAGGCAGGCCACATCACTCGAAGGACCGATAACTGATGAAGAAAGTTCTTGAGTGGCAACCACAAACCGGAAGACGCAGTGTAGGCAGGCATCCCACTTTGTGAACCGACGACATTGCGAAAGTCGTGGTGGTTCTGGCTTGCTGATTAAAAAATGCTAAATGCACCATTGGCCTCGAAAAACAATATTTTTTTATTTATAAGCAAGCAGCATAGGCTGATGTGCCTATATCGCACAGTTTTGAAACTTAATAACTTACAGTCAAGTTTATCTTCTCCTTAATTATCCAACTATCTAGCTTGTTTTTAAATGTTTTTATAGATTTTGCTGAGACCACCTCCTCAGGCAACCAGTTCCAATTTTGTGAACAACTCTAGCTGAGGATGTGGCGCAGTGTCGGTTTTAGACGGTGCAGGCTGCAGCAGGGTCTTGTGGTGTCTGCTGTCTCTTGTATAGTTCTTTAGCGTATATTTGCTGTGTATGTTAGGAAGATTATGGAACCTGTTCAAAACTTTGAAGGTTTCAATTAAATCACCGAGTAGTTGTAAATAATTTTTTATTACATTTTATGGTTTTGATGGGATCAAACTTTTCATTTATACCCTTTACCTTTTGTTTCAAACTGCTGAGGCACAACATTCTGGGTGGAACTGCCATGTAACTGGCAAGAGTTATGCTTACTATTATTGAATTCCAGCTGGTAAACTCTGCACTCCACCAGCTGGCTAAGGAGGCAGATCTGAACGAAGACGCTATCATTGTGAAGCTTAATGGATTGATACATAGTGATGAGAAGATAGCATTGAAATCTATTACTGCACAGGTGAATTGTTAGGACACATTTTTTTAAATTGATATTCTATGTGCATCATTGTGCACTCTACTTCATGGTCTGGTGTCTTATGTCCGAATTCGAATTTTATCAAAAATAATGCAATAAAAATCAACGCTGCTTTAATTTTCTGGATTGTCATAGTGGAGTGTGTAGTGTTGTCACCATAGGAAAGGGTTATCCATTCATTACGACACATCCTGTCACCTCCTGTCCTCGGTCACCTCGGACACTCCTAACACTATGAATGCCAGCACCACCTACGAGTATATGTGCAACCTTATGTTTGTATAAAAACACATGAATGCCTCCCGCTTCTAACTGCTTAGATAAAATAAAAATATGATTAAACGAAATTAAAATATTGTAATGAACATTAAATTAAAAAAAATAGTTAAATAATTTAATTAAAATATTTTTTTGTAAATTATTAAAATTAAATTAAATCACAATTTAAGAAAAAAACAAAATATAATCGCGCAAACAAACACTGCCCGCCTGCGCAGAGCGAACGAGGTCATGAATTGGCGGGGCACGTGCAGTTCCTGATATGGTATTCTGTGTTAAAACTCCAAACTCCTTCCAGATGCAGCTAGAAAATGCAGTGGGTGACCGAGTATTCGGTACCTTTGCTGAGAACCTTGCCTTCCTTCTAAGCTGCCTCCAAAGCGGCGCCGACCGCCGCTGCAAGAGCATGATCTTCATATTGGAACAGGTTGATATGTTTTGTAAAACAGGACGTACACAAACACTGTTATACAATCTATTTGATATAACACATAGCGGGGACTCGCCTATGTGTGTGTTGGGTAAGAAACATGAGATCCTTTTAGTAAATAATTATGTTGTAAACACACAATCATTTTTAGCATCAGCTTCACTGTCATGTGATGAACATGGATGTTTGTTCTTTGTCTGGGTTTTTCTATGTAATCTATGTATGTATTTAAAAAATAAAAAAAATATGTTTTTATCAGTGATCTGGTTCCCATAGTACAGGCTTGCTTAGTTTGGGGCTAGATGGCGCTGTGGGTGAAAAAGTCCACCAGTATTTATTTACTTATTTTTTTCAACTTAAGGTGCAACGTTTCGCTCGTCGCGCGAAATTCAAATTTTCTTGCGTTTTTTGTCAATTACAATTGTGCCAATAAATAAGTTGTTTTGAGAAATTACAGGTAAAATGATCACCTAGATAGTGCAGTGGACATTGGTTTAGCTATAAATCTCAATAAGCTGATTTTCATCTTGGTTTTTGGTTTAGTGACAAATGTACTTATGCTTTCAACTTGAATTTTTGGTCGGTGCTATTTCATGAAACATTCTATTTATTATCGCAAAATTAGTTTTCATGGACCTACGATGAGTAATTTTTTATGAATTGCTGCCTTTGTCAATTAGCACTAAGCCAGACAAAGGCAATATTAGAATTAATCTGTTGTCAAAGTTAACGAACGTTTCAGTATTCGGGGGTAAGTCCTGATAAGAAACATTAAATTATTATCTCAGAGTTTACTGGGACAAATCGGCATATGTATGTATGTTTGTATGTCTGTGTGTATATTTGTCCGATGATAACTTGCGAACCGTTGATCCGATCTTCATGAAATTTTGTAGGCAAGTTGTTCATTTCAATACAATTTTTCAATTCGAATATGAGTTGAATCGGTCCAGGGGCTGTGAAGATATAGGGGTCGCGAGGTCTCAGTTCGGTGCGAACTACTAGTTACATTAGTTGCAATAAGAAGGTGACTAACCTCCGAATACTGAAACGTTTGTTAACTTTGACGACAGATTAAGTCTATTGCTGCCTTTGTCATTTGCTTAGTGCCAGACAAAGGCAGAATTAGAAAAATGGCAAATCGTGAGTTTAAAAGTTATAAAAAATAGTGATAGTTAAGTTAACAATGACAGTTAAGCTGATGCTAAAAATGATTGTTTCTTTTGGCGTTGTGCATTGGCTTAGCATGAAAAAATATTTTATTTCCATACAAACTTTGGGGGTCCATTTTACCCCTTTAGGGGTGGAATTACGCAAAACGTTCTTATTGTTTACCTAGACCATCTTATGAGTATTGGTTTCAAATGTCACATCTCTATCACAAGCGGTTTGGTCTGTGCGTTGATTTCTAAAAAAGGGCTTGTTCTTTTATTGACCGAGCGAAGCGAAGGTCTCAGAGTTTACTGGGACAAATCGGCATTTGTATGTATGTTTGTGTGTATATTTGTCCGATGATAACTTGTGAACCGTTGATCAGATCTTCATGAAATTTTGTAGGCAAGTAGTTCATTTCAATAAAAAATTTAAGTTCGAGTATGAGCTGAATCGGTCCAGGGGTTGTGAAGATATAGGGGTCGCGAGGTCTCAGTTCGGCGCGAACTACTAGTATAGATAGTTCCATCTCTATTTGCAGGTGTAACCAACCGTTTGGACGTAATGGAGTTGCTAGAAAAAAGGGTGAAATCTCGTTTCTCGCACAGACACATATTGGTGTTCCCTACCACAGAGAACCTGTCGCCTACTGAGTATTATAAACAGGTTCGTTTTTAACGTTAACAGGCTAGGCGTTTGACCACAGCTTAGTTAACTACAGCCACAGATCACCCCTACGTTCTGCACTCAGGTTGGTTGAAGCTCACCACGCATTGATCAAAGTACATATATATATTTACTCTTATTGAGTCATTGCTAGGCGCGAGTACTACACCCTAGATTCTGTATTCAGGACGCTCGAAGCGCACCGCGCATCAGTCTAAATACACTTATAAGAAATTTCTCTGATTGGTTGATTGTTAGGCGCGAGGAGGCATGACCTTGAGCTAGCCAATGAAAACGCTTGGCCGCACTCCCCGCGTCCCGCGCCGCGCCTCACTCTGACGTGACTTTCTGTAGGAACAACGCATCTCGTAATGCGGTATCTAGTGTGCTCTGTGTTCATAGCTAACTACTTTGAGATAGTCAGCGGAGCTAGCGTGCGCACCGCGACAAAATCCTTTTTGTTATGCAAGAACAGGACACGGCTACGATTATTTATACGTTTGTCTCATTTTTCACGACATGAAGAGTAGAGAGTATTTTGTCGCGGTGCGCATGTTAGCCCTGCTGAACGCTTGGTCGCGGTCCCCGCAACTCGCGTTTTCCTGCAACTTTGGTAAGTTTTTTTTTTTATCGGAACAACGATCTCGTAATGCGGTATCTATACAAGGTGTAACTGAAAGGTGCGACAATAATGAAAGGGAAATAAACTTTAACTATGGGACCAACCACGAAATCGCGGGAAAAAAATATTCTTGATTTCAGGTTTGGTCCCATAGTAATAGTTCATAATGATGAGCACATAAATATACCTTTCAATATTGTTGCGCCATACTGAGACACGTTGTATACAGGTTGGGCCAAAAATCTGCACATTTGAAACATTAATAGAAATATAACTACAAAGTTAATTTGTTGATCATTTATTTAACGTAACAAACGCGTAATGTAAATTTATTTTAAAAAAATGACATCGTCGAGATATCGCGTCGTTCCAGCAAACGGCTGCACACATTTTGAAAAACTCGCTGATGTATCATGGCTGTCTCCTTGTAGATGTTCTGTTTTAATTCGGATATTGTAATACAAAAAATTTTGTTTGTGACAAAAATACATATAAAAATATAAAAACACTATAATAAAACTTGTCGTCGGTTTGTTTTTCATTGTATAACCAGTTTGCTCGAACTTCTCGACCCAAGTTAACTAAGTAACACTTGGACACTTACACGGCGTAATCCATATTAAATTCTAAACAGGGCCGTGTTCAGAAAGGACGTCCGACGCCCTCGATGACATTTGCAGCGTACTTGTAATGTCATGGAGCGTCGTCGGACGATCTTACTGAACACGGCCCAGGCGTCATACAGTAAAGTAGGATCGTTGTTTTTAAAAAATTGCTTAACACAAAAAGCACGCTATTGTCTCTCGCTTCGCGACTAAAATTGTATGAAGCGACACATAACGCGCCCCTTTCTCTGTTTTCGATAAAGTCGGTGTTGCTATTTGCAAATTTTGTTTCGCCCCTTCCTGTATAATTTGTAGCTACAGATCAGCAACTAAATAGTTAGCCCCACACTGCGGCAAAAGCGAACCAAAAATAAAAATAAAATTCACACAGGTACTGGTTGAACTGCTGAGTATGCCGGTCAGAAAACTGGCAAAAAAGGGAAGACGAAGAAAATCTACAGGTGATAAGAATCATCCCTTTAAATAAATTACAGCTTCAATGCTTCAATCTGATGTTTGGGGGGAAGATGAAGAAGTCATGTCGCGTAATTTTTGACCGAGCTAAGCGAAGGTCTCAGTGTTTACTAGGACAAATCGGCATTTGTATGTATGTTTATGTGTATATTTGTCCGATGATAACTTGCGAACCGTTGATTCGATCTTCATGAAATTTTGTAGGCAAGTAGTTCATTTCAATACAATTTTCAAGTTCGGTCCAGGGGTTGTGAAGTTATAGGGATCGCGAGGTCTCAGTTCGGCGCGAACTACTAGTTATCCTTTATAATTATTTATCCAAAAGCCTAGCCTTTCGACAATTATATTTTTTTCCATTTTCCGTCACAGACCAATCACAAATAGAAGGCGACTTTTCGATCCCAGACGAAGTACTGCAAAGATGTTGTATCGATCCATCGACATTTGACGCGTTGGAGCCAACGTTTGTCGAGGATTGGAACGCGCATGTTGGCGCGTTGGCCGACGACGAGAAGGTCACCGATGCTGTGGAGAAGTTCTGCTATTACACAGTGAACGAGCAGATTTTTCGAAACATACTGGTGAGCGTTTTAAAACGAACTCGATTTTAGAAATATACCGGTGATCATTTTAAAACGAACTCTAGTACAGTCTCCACCTTGGACTTGACTAGTGTTGCAAATTGAAAAAAAAACCTTGGTAGAGTTTTTTTATTTATTTTTTATTAACAATATATCTTATAAATAAGTAGCTTGCTCACATGGCTTCGCTCGCGTAGCTACAGTAAATAAAACATTCCATTTCACATGTTTAAAAAACATCTACCTTACAAAGGATTCAGTGGTTATGAAAAACAAAATGTACATGTATTTTTTCAAGTCAGAAAAAACCATTGAGCTGTTATTACTACGAGCTCAATGGAAAAAACACGGTTGCAACATTAGACTTGACTGTGACTTTGCTTGACTAATACTACTACTGAGTATTGTGAACTTATGATGTTACAAAACTTGACACTGGAGTCAATTTTGTTTATGTCACTGAGAGACGAGACGTGCAAGTCGCTCCTACTACAAAAGAGACCTATCACTACAAAAGAGTCCTACCACTACAAAAGAGTCCTACCACTACAAAAGAGTCCTACCTCTACAAAAGAGTCCTATCTCTAGAAAAGAGTCCTATCACTAGAAAAGAGTCCTATCACTACAAAAGATTCCTATCACTACAAAAGAGTTCTCCCACTACAGAACAGGTGCCTGTGCTATTAAAATGATACTATTCTACTCACACATTAAAATGGAAAGAGATGCAAATTATGTTTAATTGCAGTCGGTGTTTTTTTTTTCAGTTTCAATTAGTATCCAAACTCCGTCTCACCGCTCCGTTCATAGACAGCGCGGAGTTATCTAGTGCCATAGACAATACGGTGTCTCCGGAGCACTGCGTGAAGCTGATACATGCCTTGTCTATATTGGAGTTGTCTCTGGTCGTAGCTATGAAACACGCGATGGAGATATTCGATAATCAGCCGATGAACTTCGAAATGGTACTACATCGGTAAGTGCAGTCGGCGCGGGAGTTAAATGCAGTTTCTAGTGCTAGTGATGTGACCTAATCACTGAAAGTCATATCGATATCGATAAAACCAAGCAGTGGTGGTTGTATTATTTTAAAAGAAAATTTTGTTTACCATAATTATTATTAAAACAAAATAATAATGCTCTAATCAAATTATTAATGTCAAAGAGATATTTTGCCTTCAGTATACATATCCAAAACTCTTTTCGCCATCGATCGACAAAATGTATGGAACAGCCGAATTTTTTTCGCGTTTCAGGTTTGGTCCCATTGTAAAAGTTTTCATAAAAATGAGTACATACATACCTTTCAATATTACTGCACGTTTACTAAACACCTGGTATATGTATGTATAAACATTGAGCACTTAGCTGCGCCCTGCGGTTTTACCCGCTATTCTAAAGAAACCGAATATTTTTCCGGGATAAAGTGGCGTTTGTGTTAATCCAGGGTCTAAGCTACCTCCATACCAAATTTCATTCAAATCCGTTCAGCCGTTACAGAGTTGAACGGGAACAAAAACACTTACATACTTACACACTTACAGGTTGTAATTTGTGACGTGTAAAAAAAAATATTACTATTTTGATGTATGCGTGGTGCGCTTCGTTCGTCCTCAGGTTGGAATCTATTCGTAACCTATGTCTAACGCCTATGCCAAAAATTAAATATATGTATAATATATTCTTACAACTAGTTGTTACCCGCGACTTCGTTCGCTTTATGATATACAGTAACTAATTATCAAACATCAAGATCCGTTCAGCCGTTTAGCCGTGATAACGCGACAAACATCCAGACAGAGAGATAAAGCTACTTCATATAGTCCGCTAGATGGCGTTGATTCCTTTTTGTGCATTTTCGACGTTTTGTATGGACTGACAGTAGTTGTAATGCAGGGATAGTTGTAATGCGGGTTCTGAATCGCGCAAGCAAAGTTTTTTCCTCGAGAATTTTGGAGATTAATGTTTACCCTGGCAACACGTAGCGAAAAACTACAATTCAGAAAAATTTAGATTTGTTCCCAAAATGGCCACCTTACCAGTACGGCTAGCTTTTTATTGAAATTCAAAACTTAACTTCATCATATCATATAAGGTTTATTGTACGAGGTAATAAAAAAATGTGGATTCCTTGGTGGTCCAAGCGTTAATAATTTTCACTTTCTTGGAAAAAATTGCTTCTTTTTCTTGGCCTGGATATGTATCCGATATATATCGGATATATATCAAAAAATCGGATTCTTGATATTTATTATAAAAATCGGATTTTTTCTAACCCTTTTTATTTTATACAAAATGCTTTGTATGACGTCCGCTTAGTATGACGTGTTTGTCATATCACTTCGATGTCATTATAAACGGATTCCACTGTATTAGTTAGGAGTAATTGTGCCATTACGATTTTGACCAATTCCTCTTTGATTACAGGTACACAAAATTCGCCAACACAAATTCGTCTTCCCAAACGGTCCCCCGGCCAGTCATTCTCAAAGCTTTCGAGCACCTCCAAGCTTTGGAAATCATAATGCCTGTCAAAAACACAGACTCTATTTACAATAACAACGAGACAACCGCCAGTAGAGTGCAGAAAGAATATAAATTGTATACCTTAGCAGTGCCTGTAGACACTATTACTGAAGCTATAAAAACTTTCAAGGCACTGCCGACTGAAATCAGCCATTGGTATAATAATTCTGTTGTTTAGTTTTACCCGTAAAATGGGGAAAACAAGATCATTACAGATCACGCTAGGTAGAGAGATCGTTGTTCCGCCAAAAGTCACCATAGTTTGATGACAGCACGGGTTGCGGGGACTGCAACCAAGTGTTATCGTTGGCTATGTTAAGGTTCCGCCTACTTGCGCCAATCAAAAAATATTTTTATACATGTATTTGGACCAATGAGTGATGCACTTCGACCGTCCTGAGTGCGGAATCCAGGTGTGATCTGTGGGCATCATGCTGAAGGCCACTAAAATTCCCTGAAGTTGGGAGTTTTTTTCTGTACTGGTAACTGTTTTGTCTCGCTACCAGTGTAAGTGTACACGGCCTGACCTGACATCGTGTGAAAGGGACAGCCAGACTTAAATTTCACGGGAGCAAAAGAAACAAACTATTAAGGTTATAGCTTCTCCCTTTCGCTCGCCCAGAATCTTAAATAAAGCCACCTCTTTCACATGATGTAAGGTCAGGCCATGTATAGCCACCCTTATTGTTTTCTAATGTAAAAGTTTGTACTACTGAAATGAAATAGACTTTTTCGCAACTCTAAAACGTGTTTTTTATTTATATATTTTATGATATTATTACATTTCTATCTCTATTTTAACAAATCCAAAAGTCAAGCACTTTCATAAGACTCTTATTGCTAAAAATATTACTAAAACGTAAAATGCCTAATTAAGTACAATGCGTTACAAAATTAAAAAAGAACAATCTAGAAGTAGGATTTCCACAAGCTGCGTACCACAAACCACAAGTACTATCTAAGCTACAGTGACTTGCGGCAAGTCGCACGCGCAATAATTCGCTTATACAAACTCCAGAATCAGAATCAGAAAAACTTTATTGTATAAACTGTGTAAAAAGATGGTAAAGATAAATAGATAGGTAACAACAGTTTTGTTCATCACGAACATACAATGTTATAAATTGTACAAAATAAATAATTATAAGCCTAACATATCATCATCATCGTTAACACCATCTAAAACAATGGAGCAGCTATGCCAGCGGCCCAGAGCGTTGCTCCGTTATTTCAAGGAGCTGGGTTGGCTCTGGTAGACGCTGGCGGGGAAATGCACAATACACCCCATGCTGGACGTCAGTGCATGGACCCTATTCCTGTGCGCTCGAGATTATCTCGGTGACTGTCTCTCTAATATAAAATTTAATGGGAGTGAGTGAGAGAGAGATAAAAATGTCATTTCTCCGAATAGGGGTCCTGGACTTATCGCCCCCCATCTCAAATAAGAATAAGCCTGGAGTTTTGGCGGGAACGTGAAGAATTCATGTCGCGTCATTTTATTATTTTCCAAAACTTGTGTTATTTCGAGTGTTAATGTGTAAAAACGGTGATTTTTTACCCTTTAAGTGTTCGTGAACATGCACGAGTGTTGGTGAATGGTATAATGTTGTGAAACGTGAATTTTTGTGTTGTTTCCAAAACTCCATAGAAGGCTCTAGTAAAGTTTTCACCACTTTACTGGGGCATGACTTGGACTTGCCCGTGTCTTGCTTTGCTCACCTTTGACTGTGACTATGACTTGTTTGATAATATTAAACAAAACTTGAAAATATATATGTATACTTGACACTGGCAAATGCATAAGTCGTGCGACGCCAAAATCCTCTAAGGACAGAAAAAAAAAGAATAAGCCTAACATACATAAACAGTTTTATTACTTACCTACTAATAATATAATATTAAAACTACGAATTTGTTTACTATACCAGAGCCGCGATAACAAGCGCTCAAAAAATACTAATTCAAATTAAAAAAATAATTTACTAAGACAACATAGTCTGTTGAAAATTTATAATATCATAAAATTTTAATTTTCGACATGAATTCATCACGTTCCAAAACTCAAGACTACACTTGCTAATGGCGCCGCTTTTTCGAATTACGGCATGAAAACCATAACCAAGGTTGCCTTATTTTACCCTTAAATTCTGATTGGTTTTGCTAGTTGTTCAAACTTATGATTGTATTTGCTAGTTTTCATTCATTTATTTGAAAAAATGAAAAAAATGAAAATGAATAAATATTTATTTTCTGTAGCCAAAACTATCTTAACTAAAGGTAGTCTATTTGTCATTTAAGTTCATTTAGCTTTATCCAATGTAATTGCAGCTGGCAGAATGTTTTTTAGCGCAGCTCGGGTAAAGGCTAGGAAGTCGTATAACTTTTAAAAGTAAGTAGGTACTCAGGTCATAAAATTATGCATTCTGTTAGTCCTAATCTAACCACCTATTATCATTATTAGCATTCATAACATCCCTCTCATAATCATCTTCAGTAAACCTGTGTCTAAACCTGTCTTGGCTTGCATTAATTTCACCCAATTCTTTTAATTCCATTGCACTCAACTCTTTGAACTTCCTTCCTTTTAACTCTTCCGGCACAAATTGAATGACAGCTGTGCCGCCATGTTGGTTTTTATTTCCGTTCTTTTGGTTTCTCTTTTTGAAATTTGCGCCATCGATTTCATCGACCATAGAGTCTAGAGTTCTGTGGAGTTCATTCGCGGGGCCGCCAGGACGATTGTTCAAAAATCCATTGTTTCTAAACTTTGACAGTTGGGGTTCATCGCATTCGACTACGAAAGCGTTATTAGTAAACATTTGCAATTTTGTGTCCATTTTCTTTTTTTTTGCCTGCAAATCGAAAAAAAAACCTAGTTACTAAATGAAAAAATTGATTTAAGTAAAACCGAAGTGGTATATAACCTAACACTTGCAATAAAAAGGAATCTTCTAAATAACTAATTAACTTTGTTTCTAGTGGTACCTAGTTGAAATTAAGCTTCAAATCTGTATCTAAAATCAAATCAAATCAAATCAAATTTATTTGGGCATTACAAAAATTACAACTAAATTGTTGATCCCAGAGTCTCCCAAACTAGTCGTAGACTGTGTGTCGGGAGACAATGGCCTCTCCTATTTACTATATAAGTATGCCAAAACAAAATATGGTTAAATTAAGGTAACTAAACAATAATTTAGAATTTACATTATTACTATGCCAAGAAATAGCCAAAGAAAGAAAAAAAAATATTATAAATATAAAAAGAAAACAATCTGACGTGTGAGTGTGTGTGTGTGTGTATGCGTGCATGCGCGCGCGCGCGTGTGTGTGTACGTGTGTGTGAGTGCACGTGTGTGTGTGTACGTGTGTGTGAGTGCACGTGTGTGTGTGTACGTGTGTGTGTGTACGTGTGTGTGTGTACGTGTGTGCGTGTGTGTGTGAGAGTCTATAACGAATCTCTAGTGTTTTCAGTTGCGTCGCGAGTGACACTGGAACACTGGACGTCTCAATTTTTTTTAGGTTCCATAAAATTTAACAATGCGTATTGTATGTGGACAGTTAAAACCGGTGAGGCGATGTTTGTAGTTCGACTCAACATCTGAAGGCATTAAGAGAGGCCAAATCTTTTTATTTTTAGATGTTTGAACAAATGGGTAAATGTCTTCCCTGATCACTATCTATTATTATATGCCTTATAAAAATTACCTCATGTAACTTGTCAACGACGAGACTATGCCCGGTGTTGACGCCGACGTTGCCGACGTCTTCGATGCTCGATGACTGGTGGAAGGGACGAAGTGCCGACACGGCGCGAGAGACGCCCACCTGTGTAACACAACAGTATTATACAAGCTTTTTCTCGGGGTTGCTATCTCTCGCGGACCCGGATGGACCAGCGGGTGTATCCTCTAACTTTGAAACGTTCGTGACTCTGATTGCGAGAGCATGCCATCCCGCTCGTACCAACTTACTTGTAGTGGTAGGGCTCTCTTGCAGAGTCCGCCTGGGGAAGTACCACACGTTTGCCAGTTATTCAACCGCCAAGCTATAATTTGCAAGCATTACTGTGTGCCGGATTGAAGGGCAATGTTTCCAGCGTAATTACTGGGCATACAGAGATCTAACATCTTAGGGTGACGAGCGCAGTGCATTGCCGCGCATAGTTTAGTTTGGCATAGTTGAAGTTCAAAATTCTGGGTGGCACTGAACTGTTATTGGCAAGCGTGACGCTTAACATCAGATGAGTGACTTGCTCGCTTCGTCACAGAGTAAAAAAAAAAAAAAAAACTTAGTCGCACTATGCGTGGTCCCGCTCGCGCACTATCACTATCGCTTTCAGTTACGGGATAAGCCCGCTGGGTATGTCCTAGTACACCGGAGTATGGGCAACTGCATCCTGTTTATTTTATACGGTTCCTACGGTTTTTTTAAAAAAAGTCCGTTCTTATTGGTTTTGATATACATACTGGGAGCCTTCAATTCTCTTTACACTCTCCGCACGCAAGACTTAATATTGACCATGTAAAAACTCCTTCATGGCGTCCTGCAGGAGTAGCCCTGCTGGACTGCCCCACACTTCTATCCGAGGTTAGTCGCCTGTTAGTACTCAACTATCTTGCCCGTATCCGTAGTGGAAACGTGCCCCTTTTCACCCCCGCGCGCGCACGGTAGCGCGCGACCACTCGCCCATCTGCCGAGCGCATAGCATCAATGCGCTTGTATCCTCACAAGTCGAAATTTTTGCAGACAAATGCTCTCTTTGTCATGGAATACACCGTTTTTTCATAATCAGTAAGTATAGTTTTTTTTATTGTTTCGCGCCTTATTAATATTAGTCATGTCACGAAATTGTATTATTTTCCAAAACTTGTGTTATTTCGAGGTTAATGTGTAAAAATGGTGGATTCGTGAACGTGCACGAGTGTTGGTGAATAGTATAATGTTGTGAAACGTGACTCTTCGTGTTGTTTCCAAAACTCCGTAGAAACCTCTAGTAAAGTCCCCAGCACTTTACTGGGGCATGACGCGCACTTGACCGCGACTTACTTTGCTTGACCTAGACTATGACTGAGACTTCCTTTGAAATATTACAATACTTGACACTGGCTAAATACACAAAAAATTAAGTGCATAAAAAAAGTGTCAAATTACCGATCCATGCCTGATCCTGTGTTCAGTGAGGTCGGCCCCCAGCAGCTCCTCGTAGGGGTCCATGCGTATCGGCAGCACCTTGTCGATGAGCCACAGTAACGCCATAGTTACTACCACGCCCCACACACATAAACAGATCGCTGTCAGTGACTGCACGCCTAGGAGATACCATCCACCACCTACCAGAAGAAATGGTAAGTCTATAATGTGAGGAAAAGTATATTTCCGATCCAACCGCAGATCACACTAGATACCGCATTACGATATTCGTTGTTCCTACAACAAGTCACGTCAGTTTGAGGCGCGGCGCGGGTCGCGGGGAGTGCGACCGAGCATTCTCATTGGCTATCTCAAGGCTACGGCTACTCGCGCCTAGCAATCAACAAATCAAAGTATTTTTTGTGTATTTAGACTGATGCGTGGTGTGCTTCGAGCGTCCTGAATGCAGAATCTAAAGTGTTATCTGTGGCTCCAACAAACCTTGAGAAATACAAAAAAAATACACAAAATAAAATGTCACGGAATTAAAAAATTGATTGATTGATTAAATCTCAGGGTTACCTTTAAATAGGCCGGACCTGCCGTTTGTTGTGTCCATCGGGATAGGGTTGTCAGCAAAGAGACCCACAGCAATAACCCCTGCGAGGTATTTATACAAGTATGAGCTGGCTGTTTGAAGACAGGCAGGCGGCTGACTGGTCGAAAACTTGGTGATAGTAGTTACGAAATACTCCGTCAGGTCCCTTGGAGTCGCGGACGACATTTTCCTGTTATTTGTGGTAGATTTTTTGCTAATGTTTCGATGTTTGACGGTAGACCACATCGTTAGTTATTAAATTACGCCTGTTATTCAGGGTTCGCCGATATATATCAGCGGATATATATCAAGATATATACCAATTGATTTTTATCTTGAATACTTATATCAATTGATTTTTTACTGTCTTCACAAAAAAAAAAAAAAATTAAAATTTAAATAAAAATAAAAAATCTTCTTCTGAAATAAAAATTTTGGAGATTAATGTTTACCCTGGCAACACGTAGCGAAAAACTAGTTGTTCATAAAATGTCAACCTCATTTAAAGTTGGGAAATCCCTTTACTTTAACTTACCAGTACAGCTAGATTTTTATTGAAATTCAAAACTTAACTTCATATCATATAAGGTTTATTTTACGAGGTAATAAAAAAAATGGGGATTCCCTGGTGCTCCAAGCGTTAATAATTTTCACTTTCTTGGGAAAATTTGCTTCTTTTTCTTAGTCTGGATATATATAAAAAAAACTGATTTTGACATTTATTATAAAAATCGGATTTTTTCAAACCCTGCTGTTATTAAAAAACAACGCAGACCACGAGATGGTCGACTGCCACTAATGGAAAGAGAAAAGACACTTAAATTAGACATCAAGGACTTTGTATGCAGTTGCCAATAAATTTAAAAAAATCGTTCGTTTACCCCAAAACCCGCAAGCGCCGTGCACCGAGGAAGCTCCAACGGGGTCGTCGACGCGCATCTTGTCGAACAGCGGGCCCGTCGCCGACGCGATCGCGGCGCCGATCGCACCGATCAGAAGGGACTCCCACGCACGGTACAGGAAACAACCGGCTGGGGAAGATTGAGTCACAATTTAGGGAAAAACTTTTTTTTTAATTCTCTTTTTATTTGGGGACTTTGGCCTAGGGAAAAACTTAAAAAAAAAAAAAAACGCATTATTTTAAAATAATAAGTTTATGTGGAAAAAAAATTGCGAGACAAGCTTTTATAAAATTCTTTATTGGTACTGTTAGGTGCTCAAAATGAGTCCAATCTACTGTTAGTTACTGAGGAGTTCCGTTTCCCACCTTCCGTCTCCATCATCAGATCAGCTCGCTCTCATAATGTTGTATTGTCATCGGAATTTGACAGGCGTGTTAAATTTCAACTTAATTGAATAAGGGAACTAGTCTCAAATTCAGAGATCAAAAACTTACCTACAACAAACCTAGAACGCAAGATCTGACCCAAACATACATACATACAAACATTGCAAGTTAAATAAAAAGTTTTAAGTTTTTTTTTTTTTTTAAGGTTGTCTTTTTGGTGTATAATTAAGCTATATTGTATTGTAAGTTTTTTTTTTATAAAGACCCGACTTCTTGATAATTACACACACTGAAAAGGTGTAAAGCGTATTTATTTAATGAAATTATGAAATGTACTCTCAAAGGGTCCAAGTACTTGCCAAACACGATTACACTAGATACCGCATTACGAGATCCGTTGTTCCTACAAAATGTCACGTCAGTGTGAGGCGCGGCGCGGGGCGCGGGGAGTGCGGCCGAGCGTTCTCATTGGCTATCTCAAGGTTACGCCTACTCGCGCCTAACAATCAACCAATCAGAGTAATTTCTTAGAAATATATGTAGACTGATGCGTGGTGCGCTTCGAGCGTCCTGAATGCAGAATCTAGGGTGTTATCTGTGTTACCAAAGAACATTTAAAAATACATTATAAGATCATCATAACGTGTATTCGGAGGCTTTTCTAAAGCTGATCGTGAAATATTTGTGCCAAGTGTTCTTTGGTACATTTTCTCTCATGGACCCTTTGAGACACACAGGCAGGCCTCCCACAAGGTGGACCGACGACATTGTGAAAGTCGCAGTCAATCAGTGGATGCAAGTGGCGCGTTGTGGCGGTCTAAGGCGGATCTATGTTCAGCAGTGTACGTCTGGCTGATGATGAACCCCTAGCCTCTGATTCACAGAAAAAGTACCTGTGATTGAGACAAGGGACCCCAAGATGCTGTTGATCAGCTCCATGACATCTGCTCTGCCTTTATTCTTGATTAACGTGAAACTGCAAACGAAAAGACAGGGAATAATCAAAAAGACTCCGCTTTCATCACTCATTGGATGAAAGTCATCGCCATATGTACCCACATCTCTAGGTCACGTCTAGGTGACACCGCGCTACATTGCGACGTCGTGTAATTGTGGTCACTTTGCTCAACTTCACTCAGTAACTCGCTTTGTTATCACGCATTGAATAGTATAATTTGCATATATATCTGTGACGGGGCATATACTACGAGAGACGGTCATAAGTAATTATTCATGTGAAAACTAGTTGTTAACTGCGACTTCGTTCGCGTGGATATAAAAACGTATCCTGTCCGTCTTTGTGATATACAGTAATAATCCTCATCAAATTTCATCAAGATCCGTTCAGCCGTGATAACGCGACAAACATCCAGGGCGCTTATTCTCTATCGCACATGAGATAGCTTGCCAATAACGCGTGACGTCATACCATGCTCTAAACTTAAACGCGGTTCCAAATCGTGGCACGACGTGAAGAATCGCGCGTTTAAGAAACTTAGAGAATACCGTTTCATGCGACTAACACGGAGTGAACTTAGCATGGCGCGTAACAAGCTAGTTATGGCAATAGAGAATTAAGGGCCCAGAAAATGACACGAAAATAAGCATGCGCAGAGACATCTCTCTATCTTTTATCGCATTTACAATGGGGAGTGTTCTAAAGAATTGACCTAGTACTGGCGTCGCGATTCTATCACCGCACCAGCCGCCACCGCTTAAAAGCTCATCCGCATATAATCGATCAGTAGAAATCGCACACTGTGCGTTTTTTCGCCTCACACCAGGGGCCCTATTCGGAGAAATGACATTTTATCTCGGTCACTCTCAGTCCCATTAAATTCTAAATTAGAGAGACAGTGACCGAGATAATCTCGAGCGCACAGGAATAGGATCCCTGCAAATTGTGGAATGAGCTTCCACATGCGGTATGTCCGAGTAACTAAAACATGGGGCTCTTCAAAAGGGCTGTTAATAGTCTTTAAAGGTCGGCAACGTATCTGTGATGTCCCCGGTGTTACAGGTATACATAGGCGACGGTGATCGCTTACCATATGGCGGCCCGTCTGCTTGTTTGCCACATAAAAAACTACATTCTCAGGTTGGCTTAAAAGTGACCTGGTAAATAACTTACAGCAGTCCGAAGCAGCCTCCGCCGAAGGAGCCCATCATAGTCATGACCGCCGCGCGCGCTGCGTACTGCCACTTCGCGCCACTCACCTTAGCAAAATAAGGGTTTATTAAATAAGTTTGATAGAGAACCACGGCCCATTCCCCACGGACACTGCATCCTCTGCCTATCGTATAGTAAAACCATTGTGGCCTCGTAGGTGGTTAGAGAGCTATGCTCGGAGTTTCTTTGCGCGATAAAATCCGGAACGAGGAAATTCGTCGAAGAACCAAAGTCGCTGACATAGTTGTCAGAGTTTGCAAGCTGAAGTGGCAATGGGCTGGCCACATCACTCGAGGAACCGATAACCGGTTGAGAAGAAAGATTCTTGAGTGGCGACCACGAACCTGAAGACGCAGCGTAGGTAGGCCTCCCACTAGGTGGACCGACGACATTGTGAAAGTCGCGGGCAACCGGTGGATGCAAGTGGCACGTTGTCGGTCGGTGTGGCGCTCTTAAGGGGGAGGCCCATGTTCAGCAGTGGACGTCTTATGGTTGATGATGATGGTGATGATATTGGTTAGATTTGGGGAGCGGGAGGTCATAAGGATTGAAGGTCATGGAGAACGTAACCCAGGGAAGAAAAAGGGACAGTATTGCCCGCTGTTGCCCGTATGACATTTGTAGAGTGTAGCAAGGGAACTGCTCATAGCATTACGCAAGAGTATTGCCTCAGGTAACGTACTCGGGTAGTCTCAGTGCGTTACTATGGAGACCCGGTGCTCTCCACCAGGCATAGAGGCAGACTAGGTTAATGGGTATAACCCTACGTAGTCCGTTTTGGGGTTGGGGTACAGCCCAGTAGTGTATTTTTCGATTGACAAAAAATAAAGTGCTCTTACGAGCGTCGGTAATCTCGCATGATATACTCAAGCGAGCGATTCAAAAATAGAGCCCCTTGCGTGTTTCTGCGGTGACTAATAAAGATAGCGGAGTTTTGGCGGGAACGTGAAGAAGTCATGTCGCGTCATTATATTATTTTCCAAAACTTGTGTTATTTCGAGTGTTAATGTGTAAAAATTGTGGATTTTTATTCATTGAGTGTCCGTGACCGTGCATGAGTGTTGGTGAATAGTATAATGTCCTGAAATGTGACTTTTCGTGTTGTTTCCAAAACTCCATAGAAACCTTTAGTCAAGTCTCCACTACTTAACTGGGGTGTGACTTGGACTTGACCGAGACTTACTTTACTTGACTTATACTATGACTGAGACTTGTTTTAATTGTGAATTACTTTACTTCACTTCAAATATTACAAAACTTGACACTGGCTAAATACACAACATGTGAAGCCAAAATTTAAGAGAAAAAATAAATAAATAAAGATAGCGTAGTCGGGTAAAAAGAGACTTAGTATCAAGACACATTGTACCAACCTAAAACAATATGCAGCGGGAAGAAAATGAACTTCCGCAAAGTAATACCTAATACCAAATTAATAGTACAATACCATAATATAAATAAATAAATAGCATAGTAATAGTAGTACCTGAATCAATCAACTAAGTATAATTTACGTTACCAACTCTTGTCTTTGAAGTTGTATGAATTACCTTCAATTTCAAACTCAAAGTTAAAACGCCTTGAAATCCACAACTAGTATGTATTCTGTATAGCTAACATAAAGCCTACAATTAGATAACATAATGCCTACAAGTCCACAATTCAAACAACATGGTAGCCAAATAAGGAACTAAGAAGTCCTACGGGTATCCGTTAGTTTTGTTTAGAAAGTACGTCTATGGCTCCCCTATTTGACTAACCAGTTAAGTTGGTAGCTGTAAGTACCCCCATTAGCAATTAGCTAACTCATTCATTTATTAAACTAGCTGGCGCTGGCGTATGACTTAAACGCCGCCATTTTGGAATCAAGCTAACAAAACGGTCGTAATTTGATGCGCACGCGAAGATAACACGCCACATCACGTGCCTGTTCGTGCCTGCCTGTCATGCGTTCAATTTTAGAAACTTATTTTTCAGGAATTACGCTTACTTTTGGTTGTCGTTGCGTTTATTTCGGTTTTTGGCTACGCTTAGTTTGGGTTGTCGCTGCGCTTACTCTTGGTTGTCGTTGCGTTTATTTCGGTATTTGGCTACGCTTACTTTGGGTAGTCATCGCGCTTACTTTGTGTTGTCGCTGCGCCTACTCTGGGTTGTTTACGTCGTCGGGAAACTTTTCACAGTTTTCACTACTATCTATCTGTGATACTGTCTTATATTTCGGGACTCAGTAGCGTCCGGAAATCAGAAATCAGAAATATTTATTGGCCATATTAAATAACATTCTTCAAAGATCTTTCTAAGCGGCTGATAGAAAGAACAAACGGCCAAAGGGCTGGTGCTTACCTCGGCCAGAGAATTAGCATTGCTATTCAACGAGGTAACGTCACCAGCCTTTTGGGACCCTGCCCGCAGATACTGACCTGAGCTCTGTTTTTTATCTATAATTAATTTACAATAATTTTGGTTGTAATTTTAGCTCTTTTAATAACATTGAATATTACAGGCAAGTCACTTATACAAATTAAACTGTGTTTAGAGTTACATTAGGCAAACTTTATTTATAAAAAAAATTAAAAGCGAAACAAATCGAATTGGACTAAAGTCCCTTGTTATACCACGTTTAAGGTGCATCGTTTCGCTCAGCGCGCGAAATTCAAATTTTGTTGCGTTTTTTGTCAATTACAGCTTAATTACTCATCGTAGGTTCATGAAAACTAATTTTGCAATAATAAATTGATTGTTTCAAGTAATTACACCAACCGAAAATTCAAGTTGAAAGCTAGTATAAGTACATTTCTCACTAAACCAAAAACCGAGACGAAAATCAGCTTATTGAGATTCGTAGCTAAACCAATGTCATCTAGGTCATTATTTTACCCATAATTTATTATATAAACTTATTTTTTGGCGCAAAATTGGTTTCAATAAATCCACGATGAGTAATTGAGCTGTAATTGACAAAAAACGCAACAAAATTTGAATTTCGCGCGATGAGCGAAACGTTGCACCTTAATCTTATATTTTAAAGATGCAACAGCTTTCAGGCTAATTGTGAATGAATTCGAAGAACGCTTAGTGGCAGGGCCTTGCATGACTTTGTAGCTTGAATAGGAGGTTTAAATCTTTTATCTGTACGTTGTAGCTTGAAAAGGAGTTTTGAATCTTTTATCTACGTTGTAGGTTACTAGAAACAAAAAAAAATAAAAAAAATTATGCACAAAAACTAAACCCATGCACAAAACACTACAACATCAACTTCACAAAATAAATTAAATAGATATAATCACAGAATTCTCCTTATAAATATATTTACTTTATTTATAAGGAGAATTCTGTGATATTTACATAGAAATCGTTACTTTGTTCAAACTTAACAATTGTTAATGGTTATTAATAAATGAATATGAGTATTGAACCTCACCCCATAAGTGCTGCCGGAGTTGAAGGCGAGCCAGCCCCACCAAAGAACGAAGGTGCCCATGGCCGCGTTGACCGGGTTGCCCAGCGGAAGCGGCGCCGAGCCGCGCGAGTACCGCCCCAGGCGCGGACCCAGCATTAGTGCGGACCCGAAGGCGGAAGCTCCTCCTGAGAAAACTTAGAAAATAAAGAACATTCTTTTCCTGGAGAAAATCTTAGGTTTCTGTAGAATAGCGGATGAAACCGCGGGGCGCAGCTATCATTGTACTGAGCCCACCCAGCTCTTTGAAATACCGGAGCGAGGCTCTAGGCCGCTTGCATAGTTGCTCCAGTAGTGTAGATGGTAGTGTCGATGATGATGAGAACAAGTCAAGCTGTAGGGTTGGCATGGACTGTCAGTTGCTCTCATTTTGTGCAAGTGACTATTCAAATTGCAATGTCCGGTTATGAGGCATACCAGTAGGCCATGGTGAAAGAGGCATCGGTTTTACGACGAACATAATTCTAAGGCGTCGTAGGCATCATGGACAATAACCTAACCAAACTTCATCATCAGTCAGTATAGCCACTGCTGAACAAACTTAAGGCCTCCTCCTAAAGGGGGGCTGTTGATTTACCGTAATCCCCACGCTTGGCATGCATGGAGATCGCAGAACGCTCACCTTTTACTTAAAAAACAGGACGCTGCCCGTCCTCCGGTGGTTCTAGTCGTAATTTTAGGAATACCCGAAATTAAACAATGACGTAGGCGTAGGACGTAGGGCGCCCTGAAATGCGATGGATTGACGATATACGTAGGACAGCTGGCAGTAAGTGGAAGTTAAAAGCCGAAGATCGGGCTAAGTGGCATGACTTGGGAGAGGCCTATGTCCAACAGTGGACTGTGATGGGCTGATGATGATGAAACAATGACATGAGGAAAGAGCTAGGTTACCTATTAGATGTACGGGCCCAGAACCCGCGATGTCCACTGCTCCCATTCTGTTCAGGAACCCGTGGGAACCCCACACCCAACCAGCAGGCACGCAGTACACTATTGTATTCAGAAACGAAAACATGCAGTACGCCTTGAAGTTGCACCTGCAAAAAAAGGACAAATATAACGTAGGCTATGTCTATCTCTTTTACCCCCGAATACTGAAATGTTCGTTAACTTTGACAACAGATTAATTCTAATACTGCCTTTGTCTGACACTAAGCAAATGACAAAGGCAGCAATTGATTTAATCTGTCGTCAAAGGTAACAAACGTTTCAGTATTTGGGGGTATATCCGGTTACTGTGAGTTACATTACCTTATTAGGAGCGATACTTCCAACGGGGCGTAGGCCTAGCACGGGTGCCACTTAGGCATTTGCTTTGTATGCGTCCTATTATGAGGGTAATTTGCTTCGCAGTCATTTACCCACTTAGGCATTTTGCTTCATGGGCATCGGACATAGCAACTTGCTTCTTACCCATTGTCCTAGGTGAGCACGAGTCACGCGACGCGACACGACGCTATGCGACATAATCCGACCAATACTTCACGCGACGTGTTTCCTATTTCGAACTCATCCAAAAGCAACAAACGCGGCTCAGTTCCTTACCGTTTTATCCACGTTTAAGTATACTGATTTGTTACTAGGAAATTCATATTTCAAATACATATCCTTACAAAAACTTAGTACACAAAGAAGAACGACAATAGGTTCAAATCGTAAGGAAAGAGAATTCCTATCCTACACACTAGTATGATCGTAAGGAACTAATTTTCCTAACCTTCATACTGCTACACAAACAGTATGAAGGTTAGGTTAGTATGAACGTGTAACGAGTAAACCGCACGGTAGTAAACTGCGTGAGCCATGCCGCAGAACTGCCCTCTATAGTAACTGCACGTTTATGATGAGACTGACTATAATAAGCTACCTAAAAATTTAAGAGAATTAGATAATATTGACATTTTCAAATGATTATTAATTGAAAGGACATTTTATTCAATTAATGTGTTTCTAAATGACAAATTGTTAGTCATATGATGTAATTGTTTATTTTGACATTCAATTTTGTGTAATTTATAATCTAAATATTGGTAATAATTTTCGTTTTAATAATTTAAATAACAATAATAATTTTGCATACCATTGTGCTAGACACAGAAGAGGTTTTTTTTTTTACTTTACTTCTCTCTTCTGTGGTGCTAGAGCACGGTGGTCTCAATTGTGTTGTCTCAATGTAAACATCTGCATGTTACCCATGTCTCCGCAAAATAAATATTTTGAATTTGAATTTGAAGTTTTCTTCCTAACCGTCACACCAATGTTACAGAGCGGTGTGAAGGTTAGTCGGTCACGCAAATATCATGTATCAAATGCACCTCTGTGGTAACATTGCGTCGCGTTTCGTCCCTCAAAAAACAAGTCCGCACTTCATCGCTTGTCGTTACATATTGAATAGCGCGACAACGTAGGCCACACATACGCGCCGAATTGCGTCGCGTTGCTGAGTTTCCCGTTCATGACATGAATACCATGAAAATGGGTGAGGCATCTTGCTTTGCAGTTTAAATTCTATCCCATCCCATCCCATCCCAGCCTATCCCATCCCATCCCATCCCATCCCATCCCATCCCATCCCATCCCATCCCAGCCTATCCCATCCCATCCCATCCCATTACATTCTATTCTATTCTTTTTAGGCTACTAATCATAGATCCCATCCCATCCCATCCCATCCCATCCCATCCCATTATATTCTATTCTATTCTATTCTTTTTAGGCTACTAATCATAGATCCCATCCCATCCCATCCCATCCCATCCCATCCCATCCCATCCCATTCCATTATATTCTATTCTATTCTATTCTTTTTAGGCTACTAATCGTAACTTTGACTTTGATACAGGCTACTTTTGTGGAGGGGTTTTTCTTTTTTAATTCTTCTTAATTCTTAATAAATGCTCGCTTCGCTCAAACTAAGAAAAACGGATACTAGGCAGCAATGGCGTAGCTTGCCACAGAAGGGCCCCGTATCAAAATTTGTTGGGGGACCCAAATGAAGGGTCACTATTTTTCAAAGAAACAACGTTCGAGGCCCCTGTAGCCCGGGGGCCCCAGTAGCCCGGGGGCCCCGTATCGTTGATACGGCTGATACGGCGGTAGCTACGCCCCTGCTAGGCAGGGCGCTTTCGGTACAGCTCATGTAGAAGGCTTGTACTTTGTTCTCCACTCGACCTAAGGTGCTCTAGAAGAGCGAAAGCCTAATGCTGGGCTTCGGCACCTTCCTAGTCGTTAACTTCATTGAATAGTTACCCTCTCTTAGAGGTAAGAGAGAGTAACTATTCAATGAATAAGAGGTAAGGCTCTTATATACAAATACTTTCCATGCCAAGGTTGGTTGGAAGAGATCGCTTTAAGCGATAAGGCCGCCAGTTGTTACACTAGTTCTAAGTTGTTTTTTGGTCTTTTGTATGTTATTTCTGGTGTGAACAATAAAGAGTTATTTATCTATCTATAGTTTCGGATCTTTTTACATTAGACTTTTTTTATGCTGTTAAGTACCGAGACAAGCAAGTCGCTCTCCTGATGGGAAGCGTCACGCTTGCCCATACCAGTTCAGCTGGAAACATTGCCATCCAATACAGAACACAGTTATTCCTTCATGTAAGAGAATTTTGAAGACTTTACAGTGAGCGCCGGCGCTCCCCTTGCTTCAGTCGCTCTCAGTCTGTGAAAAGTGCGAGACGTACGTTCGTCAATACATGTGATTCAAATATCCGCAAAAATATGCCTATTCTATTCGCTATCTCTTTTTTGTGACAAACTATACCTACATACTTTTAATTACGTATTGAAGCCTAAGCCTAAGCTGTGTGGTTAGGGCCCGTCCATTAATTTTGGTCGAAAAGTTATTTTATGGCTCAGCCCAGAACTGGCGTACCTCTCAGACATGGCTCCGCTAACAATGGTCGTCGCAGTAGTAGCAAACGACAGCTGGAAGAGGAAGGACGCAAACATGGGCCCCATGAGCTCGTCCCCCACCGGCGGGTCCACCAGAAAGTCGCCCACCCCCACCACCGGGTTCGACAGTGGCCCTGAGCCGAATGACATGCCGTATCCGAATATCCAGTATGTAAGACCTGAGGGAAAATAAAAAATCCACTGAGCTATGCCAGTTATTCAGCCGCCAAGCAGTAGTGTGCAAACATTACTGTGTTCCGGATTGAAGAGCAATGTTTCCAGCGTAATTACCGAGATTAAACATTTAATATCTCAGGATGACAAGCGCAGTGCATTGCCGTTCACGGTTTTGAACTGAATCAATGATGGTAAGCGTGACGTTTAACATCGGGTGAGCGACTTGCTCGCCCCGTCATTAAATTCCACAAAAAAAATAAACTTTTGACTTTGGGTTACATTACGCGGTCCCCTGCTCAACGCTCAGACTCACTCACCCCCGAATAATGAAACGTTTGTTAACTTTGACGACAGATTAAGTCTATTGCTGCTTTGTCATTTGCTTAGTGCCAGATAAAGGCAGTATTAGAATTAATCTGTTGTCAAAGTTAAAAAAAAGGTTCAATATTCGGAGGTCAGAGTTTATGTTCCTTGGTCACTCGTATCGTAAGTGCTCGCTTTGTGATCACGCACCCCCGATGTTATAAGTTTAACTTGTGATTACTAAGTTTTTTTTTTTGTTTGAAAGGTGACTTGATCAATAGTGTAATTTGCCATTCATTATTAAAGAAAAACCAGTGTGTTTCTCCAACTGGACAGTGACTAAAATTGTTGACTTTTGAGTAAGAGAGACTTAAAATGCGACTTTTTATTGTAAAATACTATACGTTACTTAATTTTAACAAATTACAAAACTTGACATTGGCTAATACACTTTGTGGAGCCAAAATATAAGACAAAAAAAAAACTCACCACCAAGCGAGATATCTGCGAGATTTTTCATCATAATGTTAGCTTCGTTCTTGATGGACACGCAGCCCGACTCCAGCATTCCGAAACCTTAAATTAATTCAAAATATCTTATTAACATTAACACCGTCCAAAACCATGACAAATTATTTTAAAACCATCACAAAATGCTGTCAAAACTTTTTAAGCCGGCCAAAACCAGGTCAATTTATTTTGAAACCAAGACAAAACGTTAAAACCGTCCAAAACCAGGTAAGTTTATTTTGAAACCATGACAAAACATTAAATCTGTCCAAAACCAGGTAAATTTATTTTGAAAGCATGACAAAACATTAAAACCGTCCATAACCAGGTCAATTTATTTTAAAAGCATGACAAAACATTAAATCCGTCCAAAACCAGGTAAATATATTTTGAAACCATGACAAAAAATCAAAACCTTTAAAAAACCAGGTCAATTCATTTTGAAACCACGAAAAAACATTAAAACCGTCCTAAGCTAGGTTACATTTTGAAACCACGAAAAAAAATTAAAACCGTGCAAAACCAGGTTAAATTTAGAAACCACGACAAACATTTAAGAGGTTCAAGCCTAGGGCAGTCCATATTTAAACAGTCAAAAGACCTTTCAAAATTAATAAAAAAATACAACAAATATGTTCACTTACCAGTCTGCATAGTGAATATGATGAAGGATGACGTTAGTATCCAGTTGGTGTCCTCCAGGTCTATCTCGAAGTTCCTCTGCAGGTTCACTGTCGTGTTCGTCAGGTTTGGAGACCGGAGCCCCGTCCGGGGATTCGTTTCCATCGTCCAGTTCGAATCCATTATAATGTTATGGCTGTTTTAAACCAAGTTTTCCCGTTCACATCGATGTTAAAAAAAAAAAGTTAAATAAAAACTATGGTCACGAAAGAATACAAATTACCATGGTTATGGGGGAAACCTTCGGGAAAACTATAAATATGCAGCCGGGTTTATAGCTATCGCGCTATAGCCCAAAACAAAACTAGGAGGACTATTGTAAGTAAATAATAAACTAAATAATACATAAAAATAGAAATATGCAATTATGATTATTATTTATATGGTAACCACACACTTACGAAAAATCTTGTTAAATCTTAGTTCCTAGCTAGTTAAGTAGGTACATTTTTTAATTATTATTGTACGTCCGAGAGGATAATTACTGTTGATACTTATTTTGTTATTTTAAGACCTTTGTAACCACAGTTATTTACAATAAAAGTTTATCTTATCTTATCTTATCTTATCTAAAAAGAAAACAACCAAAATGATAACTATTGTAAGTAATTAAACTATAATTCGTGTTTAGTTCTACAATTTAGTTTCCAAGTACAAACCTAGTATTTATATCTGGTCAAGTTTTTTGTTTTGTGTTAGACACGTTTTTCTAAAATACGACATTCCAGTTGCACAGTTTAACTATATACTAAGGCATAATACTATCGTTAAACTTAGTAATAAATTTCTTGAATTAAAGTTGTTTTCCCGTTGCCAGTCGGTGACAAATTGGCGAATGGAAGGGTAATTTTAGTGAAAACTCTTTATAGGAAAACGTGCTTGTCCATCGCGTGATCTAAGAACTAACCATCGATGTACAAACCAACCACTTTGCTAGATGTGACAGACTGGCGTATTTCCAACTGTTACTGTAGTCTAACTGTCTCTCTATCTATCTGTCTCTATATATTTTTGTAATTTTAGCAATTTAGAATTTAAATATTTCCTAACTAATATAGTAAATGCGAAAGTTACTCTGTCACTCTATCTGTCTCTCTGTCTGGGACCTTCCTGTGCGCTCGAGATTATCTCGGTGACTGTCTCTCTAATTTAAAATTTAATGGGAGTGAGTGAGAGAGAGATAAAAATGTCATTTCTCCGAATAGGGGTCCTGGGTGTTTGTCGCGTTATCACGGCTAAACGGATCGACCTGAATCTTTGCATAGATATAGCTTAAGGGTAGGAGACGGACATAGCCTACCTTTTTTTTTGTAGAAAAAAGTTGTTTTGTAAAGTCGCGGGTAACAGCTAATATATATAATTTAAATAATTGCACAATAAATATTTTTTGTGTAGGTACCTATTATGAGCTAATGAAAGCTCAATGTACGAGTTTAAAACACAGGGTATGTATGCACACAGGATTCTACAAGTTATCCGAAATCAATATAAAATATAATATATAAAGAAATCTTTGATGCTGGTGCTACTTCAGTCGGTAAAATGCACAAAGGTACTTTTTTAAAAGAGACATAAATGGTCCCTAAATTTGCCGCCCTAGGCTCAAACCACAGAGTGGCTCAAACCTACTCACCGTGCTGCTAGATCTGCCACTGACCACTGTTACTGTGTGCCATCTTTATATTGAAGCTTGGAGACCAGTAGGCAAAACTAAAACACAGGTTAATTAATAAAAAAATTTAACCCGACTGCAAAATGCAGGTTATGTCATTCTCACCTAGATAGCTTGACAAAAATCAAAATACAGTACAGTCATCATATAGTGTGTGATATCCAAGGTTTCCATTTTGCAGTCGGATTTTTTGTCAATTCCGATAGGGTCTGTTAGCCACTTGCCCCTTTCTGTTTTCGTCTATTTTTAGTACGTGTTTAAAAAGATTGGTTCAAAATGAATAGATTTGTTTTTAGGTTCTCATGAAAAACGGTTCAGGATATGGTACGACTTTGGGCGTGGTACGAGTTTAGTTAAAATCAAATAAGAAAGTATTTTGTTTTAATAAAACGGAAATACTCACGTTGAGTCGGTTATTCCGGCTATAGTTTCGATCACAAGATGAGAAGTGCAAGGCAAGGCGAGGTCGCGCGCGTGTAACGCTTAGCTATTTCTTGATAAAGGTCACCGAATGTGATCGAAACTGTAGTGGGAATAATTGACTCAAATAAACGAGAATTTTTATTAAAACTAAATGTGTCAAAACCACGTTTCATGGTTTTCGTAGTAAAATAAGAAAGCGCTATCTATTAGCATTATGTTGTAGCGCGTGGCTATTAAGCAAGCTTTATTTTGCATTGTGACTATAGTTTTACTACTCGATCATAGATGTCTCTGTTTGCGTTGTAAATTTGTTGAGTCGCTCAATAGCAGGTGGCGCTAGCTGAAGCTAGAGCTCTGGTTGCAGCTTTAATATCATACTGTAAGTAGAGCACATTATGTTAATTCCTAGGAACTCTATCTTCTGCATTTGGTACCTATTTTTTTTAACAGTATCCTTACCCCACAAATTCATGGAGAGATATAAAAAAAAAAAATTGCGCTTTGTTTATGCTTTTTCATCAAGGTTAGTTAGGTCACAATAAAAATCTCTTTTATAAACAAACATATTTAAATAATAGATTTTCATTATAAATATTTTAATAAGTAATAACATTATTTCTCTTAAAGCAGAATTATGGTTTTATTAAGTTTGAATTTATACTTAACTCTGTTTCAAGATAAATAATAGATAAAATTATAAATATGCTATTATGCTTATTATTTATATGGTACTTACAAAAACTTTACCCTACTAAATAGGGAATGCATGCATAAGCAAAAAAATAATAATAAAAAAAAAACATTTTCTCGCCTTTCGTTTGCCGCCACATTCAAGGGCGCGTTCAAAAGAAAACAACCAAAATGTTTTGTCATTTCCGACAATGCTCTCTGCATTTTACAAGCCGTGACAAAATGGCTACGATCGGCCTTGCCATTCAGCCAACGGCAAAGAAATTACCTTATTGTCACATTTCCACCACTACGGTAGTATTTTATTATTATATTGCGACTGTAACGTAATTAAAATCCTACCGCAATTTTGTGGGCACAGAAAATAGTTTTTCTTTGTTTTTGAATTTCGAGAATCGTCACCGGCGGACATCTTTGATCGTAAGCGGTCATATTTCTTTGTAAAACTTTAGGGCGTTGTAAAATATCTAATAGTTATGTAGGCAAAGGACTAATGTCTTATGATTGGGAATTATTTAAACTGTTACTTTAATGTTAAAGCTGTGTTCAATAAAACAATAAAATTAGATGGTTATTCAAGAAAAAGCGCCAACTTTCGCGTGCAGATGAAAAGAGATGACATTAGCGTGCGCTTGTCTAACATCACATATTTGTTAATTACAACCTTAGACGAAGCATCATGCTAAATCCATGATTACAACTATACCAAGAAATTTGAGTTTTGGCGGGAACGTGAAGAGGTCATATCGCGTGATTGTATTATTTTCCAAAGCTTGTGTTATTTCGAGCGTTAATGTGTACCATATGGATTTTTATCCATTAAGTGTTCATGAACGTGCACGAGTGTTGGTGAATAGTATAGTGCTGTGAAACGTGACTCATTGTGTTGTTTCCAAAACTCCATAGAAACTTCTAGTAAAGTCTCCACCACTTTACTGGGGCATGACGTGGGCTTGACCGTAACTTACTTGACTTAGACTTATTTTAATTGTGAAATATTTGACTTCACTTTCAATATTACAATACTAGACACTGGCTAAATACACAACGCGTGGAGCCAAAATATAGGAGAAAAAATACGAAGCTGCGGACGTGGACATACATTTTTTTCTTCCTTATAATTTGGGTCCACACATAGTGTATTTAGCAAGTTTCAAGCTGGCCATCAGCCAGTCCATTTCTCCCCTCTGTGATGTTATGACAAGTGAATATGTAAATAACACCGATTCAAATAGAATTAACATGATTTAGTTAATAACTGTCGCACCCTCAATAAAAACATGGGGATACAATAAAGACTCGCTTTTATGTTACTGGTATCATAATCCTACCCCATTTGTCTGTCTGTATTTTTACCCACTGATGTCTAATTTTACTAGTAAGTACGCGTACTTATTATAGATAGACGACAATGTTTTTGCCCGACTGCCCAGAGAAGGGGAATGATTTTCTTATGTATGTAGACACTAGCTTACCCGCACGGCTTCGCTCGCATAGGCTACGGTAAATTAAACACCCTATTACAGCTCTTTAGGGTTTGATTTAAAAAAAATCCTGAAACATACCTTTTTTTTAATAGCTGCTACCCGCGGCTTCGGTCGCGTGGACCTAAAAAACAAAAGTAGCCTATTCAAATCATTTAATTCAGACTACAAAGGTCCACATGACACATAAAAAGAAATTCAATTACAAAAAAAAAAACATAAAATTAAAATTAAACTAGTAGTTCGCGGCGAACTGAGACCTCGCGGTGCCTATATCTTCACAACCCCTGAACCGATTGAGCTCATATTCGAACTCAAAAATTGTATTGAAGTGAACTACTTGCCTACACAATTTCATGAAGATCGGATCAACGGTTCGCAAGTTATAGTCGGACAAATATACACACTAACTACAAACATACATACAAAAGCCGATTTGTCCCAGTAAACTCTGAGACCTTCGCTTCGCTCGGTCAATTATAATATATTACGTCTTACATGTCAATTATAATACAAAACAGAAACACACAGTTTTATCAAACCTATGTCCGTCTCAGACCCTTAAGCTATGCAAAAATTCAGGTCGATCCGTTCTGCCGTTTAGCAGCAGAGAGACAGAGAGGTGCCATTAGATACGTATTTACTTATTATAAGGAATGTCTGCTACTTTTTGCAGTAGAGTTTTCTGCTCTAATATTTTAGAGGTCAGCTATGAGATGATAGATTTAATAAAGTTTCATACCACCACGTTTTAAACATACTTACATACACTCTAAAAACATTACCCTTCTTCTTGGGCAGTCGGGTAAAAACCTAGCAGGTATACCTATGTAGGCATCTCTAGCTGTCGCAAAAACCTTCCAAGACAGTACCCCTTTCGAAATAAAACATACATCAGAGCGTGGGCGGTCCCCAGGGGGCAATGCTACATTTTAACCGGAAAAAATAGTGCAGATTGCCGGATGATTGCGCCGGTATATCCGTTATACCGGCCGGCCGGTGTTTACGACCCGGCCCGGATTAAAAAGTAAGAGGGTCGCGTAGGGAGGGGAAAATTATCGTGGAGACTTTAAAAAATATATATTGGCAGTAACGTAACAGCAGAAGTCAGTTGATGAATAAAACCGGTGAACCAAAAATGTGTTTTCTTACATATGGTTGTCGCCAGGAAAAACTATAAAGCATATCTTTGCTTGGAATACAGCTGTCTCACTAGAAAAACTGTACAGGATAGCTTTGCTCGGAATACAGCAGTCTTACTAGAAAAACTGTACAGTCGCTTCGAACATCACTGTCTCGCCGGAAAAACTGTACAGTATAGCATTGCTCGGACCTCCCTTGTCTCGCCGGAAACCCAGCCATAATTATGGCTTTGCTCAAAACATGGCCGACTCGCAGGAAAACCTGTATAGTTTTGCTCCGAACACCACTGTCTCGCCTAAAAAACTGTACAGTATTGCTTTGCTCAGAAAATCTTTGTCTCGACGGAAAACTTTACATTATTACGAAAGAAAAAAAAAATTCATTGTAAAGTGCTACTTTTAATGTATGTTTTAGAAATGTACACGTATTAGTAAAAAATTCATTTTTATTAGAAACATAATCATAGATCAAAACAACACCATTAGAGAAAACATCTTGTCATTCATATAAATAGCAAAACTTGTACCGGATTGTCTTTAAATCAAATCACATGAAATCAAATCATTTATTGATAACACCCAGTTACAGTCACATTCCATTAACAATTGACAATACAAGTTTAATAACATTAAAATAAATTAAATTAATGCCATTAATAATAATTATCAATATAAATTTAATAATAACAAATTAAATTAATACTCGCTGAGCTTTAAATAATTCCTAATGTCATGTCAGGTTTTCTTGTAACCAAGCTCTAAGCTTGGTTTTAAATAACGTAAACAAGTGAATATCGATATCGATAGGTGACTATCGAGCCGTCGCGTCTCCGCCCTACGTCGTAGGGAGGTATCAGTAGTTTCAGGGATACGCCTTTATTCCGTTGGTGGGTTTGATGAATTTTTTATTCGGGTCTGGGATGAGCGCGGGATCTCTCACAGCTACCTAACTCGGTTTTATTTGTACGACAGATTATTTAATCATGAATACACACATGTATTGGTTTACTGTTTTTTAAGGCCCTTAATCGCGTTTACAGATTTGTCTCTTGCGGATTTTTTGACCAACTGCCTAAGAAGTAATGCTGACCTGCTGACCTGTAATTTTTACAATTATTAATAAAGAATGTCTAATGTCGAAGTGCAATGTTTTTGGGGTGTATGATGTAAGTATGATTGTTTTCTCCCTGTAGCCTAGACGGCTTGACCGATATTGACGAGTTTTGTCGTTGGATTCTTCTTTATGTTCGAAGTGACATAGGCTACATTTTGCAGTCGGGTATTTTGTTTTTATTTTTATAATGGTAATTGTTATATTATTTGAGGTCACAGTTCGGCGCGAACTGCTAATTTAGATACCTTATCTTGTACTTAGGGGCGCGGTTATATACGTAATACACGCTCTCTCGCTCACATAATCAACAATTTTCATCTAAAATTATTCTAAGCATTTTCTTTAATAAATAATTTAACTAGTTAATTCGATTTAAGCATATTGGCGTCGATTGTGCTGTACCATTTTATAAACTAAAATAAATTTGACAGTTCTAAAATTATCGTCATCCATTTCGCACATTTTGAAATGAAATGAGACGTTGATAATGTTAGTCCTGTCAAATTGGTTTAGTTTAGTGAACGATATAACAGAATTGACACCATTATTTCACACCACATGATACTATTAATCACTAACAAATAGAGTAGAGATCATCTCGTTCGCTTTAATCACAGATCAGCTTTAATAAATGAAAGTTTGCATGATCGAGCGCTGATGATTTTAAGGGCTATTTTACGTATACAGCTCTCAAAGTGTAATACGTAAAACAGCCCTTAAATGTTTTGTTTTAATAAAACGGGAATACTCACGTTAAATTGAGTCGGTTATTCCGAATATAGTTTCAATCACATTCGGTGATCTTTATCAAGGAATGCTCAGCATCTACAGAATAAAATGTATCACAACCACGTCAGTTTTCATAGTAAAAGCCCTTAAATGCTTTGAATTCATATAATCTACATAACAATCAAGCGGTTTATGTATAAAAAATAAAAGAAAATTACTTGTCCGAAGCTCGCAAAATGCAAAGAGTGTGATGCCAAAACGAAAAGAAAAAAATCTTCCACAGCAACAAAAGCTGCTTGTTTTATGTAAACCTTTAAAAGTTACATTTAGTATCGGGTGTAATAAACAAGGTCATTTTAACTACAAGATTATTTACACTTGTAAATGGTCACCGAAACTAATCATTTGCTACTGGTAGCAAAATAAACAACAATCATCGCAGCAGGACATCTGCCATTAGGAAATTATTACAGAATAACATAAAAACCTTTTTGGACAATCGACTTTGAAGTCTTTGAACGCAACCTTACCTTTTTTTCGTCTATTTCAGATGAGATGTCAAAATGTTTCCCGCGCTTTTGTTATTTTTTTTTGTTTCGTCACGGTATTGTTTACAATAAGCAAGGAGGTTGTAAATAAAGTTTGGAGAAATTGTAACAATTTCTTTTAGTTCCGTATCGTTGTTGGAACGAAATCATAAATGTTATGGTTTAAGTCATTTGTATCGGCAGTCGCAAATAATTTTTTGAGCTGTAAATCATCGTTTCGGCGATTTGTAGATAATCGAAAACAACTATTTTATTATTTTAGCTGTATTGCCATAATAGCTATAGAAAAAAACGTTAGTAACGGATTCGACGGAACTCGCGATTTGCATCCACCGGCCCGCGACTTTCATAATTATTTTAGTTCAATTTAATAATTTTAATTTCTTTACACACAAAAAACACTCCAACAACATATACACACACATTATTGTGCTATGGGGTGGCCACAATTCACTAAAAACATATAGAGTAAAGTGGACTGTCTCCACTCTACTAGTTATGTGAGTAGAAAGCAGAGCGTGATGACCTAAAATGTGTCACACTCATGAAGACTCGTGTGCATGTCATGTCATGAAGCAATTTTCATTCCCTATTTAATTTAAAAACAGTGGTACCAGCCGAACGGAACGCAGACGGCAACAAATTAGCGCGCCATTTATTGGCGGCAACATTTTCCCGCCAAATGAGCATCATTTACAGAGCTACCGACATATCTGTGCAAGTGGCCAGATGAGGGAACTAAAGTTTTACAGTGAGGTTGTCAGTATTGTTCAAGAAATACGATTGTAGCTCCGTAGTTCGATTTTACAGATAAGTTGGTTTTATTGTAGGTTCCGTGGAGGATAAACAGCTATCATTGTCGGAACGTTGGCAGCGCCGCGCGCACGTTGTTTTATGATAAAGCCATTAAAATGTTCGTTGCAGCTTTGGAGGAACGGACGTAGAATGTAACGTGATAAACTTAAAATATTTTAATTTTATTTAAATTTACTTTTCTTTTTAAATTATAGGTTATGTGCCTGAAATAAACGTTTATTTTAATTTATATTTACTTAAATTTTGTAACGAGTCACCTTCATACAACAAATAGATATTTCGGTCGCCGTGTCGTAACAGTTGCCACAAAATTTGTAACCGTTACGATTTGTAAGTGTTGCGACAAAGTGGATCTCACAATTTTCAATCGCCACTAAGTGTTAGGGAGACAATTTCTAAATTATCGTTGTGATGTAACTTATCAGCCAGAAGACGTTAATTGCTGAACGTATAGGCCTCTCCTTACAGTGCCAGCGTTCTCATAATCCCCACGCTTGGTAGGCGGATTGGGGATCTCAGAACTATCACGGTTTACTAAGAGGACGCCACTCGCTTCAATGACGGTCATCCATACCATCGACAAATTATACTAAGAGCCCCTAAAGGCCTCGCTACATGGCCTGACCTGACATCGTTTAAAAGAGATGGCTATATATAAGTTTCTGGGGGGAGCGAAAGGGAGAAGCTATAACCTTAAGGTGCAACGTTTCACTCAACGCGCGAAATTCAAATTTTATTGCGTTTTTTGTCAATTATAGCTTAATTACTCATCGTGGATTTATTGAAACCAATTTTGCGCCAATAAATAAGTTGTTCTAAGAAATTACGGGTAAAATACCTAGATAACATTGGTTTAGCTACAAATCTCAATAAGCTGATTTTCATCATGGTTTTTGGTTTAGCGAAAAATTTACCTACACTAGCTTTCAAATAGAATTTTTGGTTGGTGTTATGTCTTGCAACAATCTATTTATTATCGCAAAATTAGTTTTTATGGATCTACGATGAGTAATTAAGCTGTAATTGACAAAAAACGCAACAAAATTTGAATTTTGCGCGTTGAGCGAAACGATGCACCTTAATAGTTTGTTTCTTTTCCCCCGTTAAATTCAATTCTAGCTGTCCCTTTCACACGGTATCAGGTCAGGCCATGTATAGACGCCCTAATGTCCATAGAAAGACGTGTAATTATAGGATAAGATAAGTACTGATTAGGACGTAAGATGTCGCTAGTGCTTTAATCTGCGACTAGTGGGCTTATCCCGTAACACTGAAAGCGATAGCGAGAGTTGCGCGAGCGGGACCGCGCATAGTGCGACTAAGTTGATACGAGCGAGATGGCATGCTCTCGCAATCAGAATCACGAACGTTTCAAAGTTAGAGGATAAGCCCGATGATCGTCACAATTTCTGCTCGACTTGAAATTTATCCAAAGCGAACTCATTCGTAATGGTACGGAGAAAAACACGACTTGTTATGAATATGATTGCATTAATAATATCAGTAAAATTATTAATTTTATATTTTGTTTACAAACCTAGGTTTGTAAACAAAAAGGTAAGGTAAGGTTTGTTTAGCTAGCTAGGTTCTCAAGAGATGGCGTTGAAAACATTATTGAAACATATTTTTTAAGTCTTACATTTAAAATTGAAATCTAATTTGATCTAAATAGCAAATATATAATATTATGTTTTTTTGTTTTTTATTTTACACTCTTTTGTCGTAAGGCTGACAGCTATCCAACTACACAGGGGAGTAAGATGCCTGCCGAAATACAGGTGTAAGCCTAGCTCGATTTGAAGATTTTTTGTTATATATCCGATATATATCGGATAAATATCCAGGCTAAGAAAAAGAAGCAAATTTTCTCTAGAAAGTGAAAATTATTAACGCCAGGAGCACCAGGGAATCCCCATTTCGTGATTACCTCGTAAAATAAACCTTATATGATATGAAGTTAAGGTTTGAATTTCAATAAAAAGCTAGCCGTACTGGTAAGTTAAAGTAAAGGGGATTTCCCCAACTTTAAATGAGGTTGCCATTTTGGGAAATAATCTAAATTCGCTACGTATTGCCAGGATAAACATTAATCTCCAAAAATTTTAGTCCAGAAAACAGGAAAAAATCAATTGATATATATCAATTATCAAGATAAACATCAATAGATATATATCCGCTGATATATATCGGCGAACCCTGCATAGAAGTAATAGGTGTTTTCATCACTATTTTCTGAATACAAAGTACCTAACTAATTTCAATCACAAGTTACATTGTACGTCTGCTTCCCTCGCTTCACGTTGAATAAAAGCGGGAAAATTACTTTATCACGCCTTACATCCAAACCATCCTAACCACCACCTATCTCTATCCCTCTCTCCCAACAACTGCCCCATCCCACCCTCCCTATCACACGCGCAGTGGAAAACCAAGCGAGCTAAGCTTTTCTTTGAAACGAATTTACGGATCGCCCTCGCCTGCCATGATGGCCGATTATACAACAGAATACGGTCCGAAACTCCCTTTACACTTTTCCTAGTGAAACAACGGGAAAATGACAACGGATTTCCCGAACGGAATGTTGGAACGGAACAGGCTTTTATCTACGTTCCACCATTGGCTGTTTCAAAAAAACTACGTAGCTTGTGATTGGCTAAAACAAATTGCTCGTGGCGCGTTCTTTATTATTCCGTTTTTGAAATGTCGTAAGTGTCTTCTGTTTGGTGGCAAAAGGGCTTATAAATCGCCTCACTATAAAGGAGTTTTCGCGTTTTGGTATAAGAGATGGAGTATTATACGCGCAGAGACGAGTCTTGAATGAAACTGCAATATTAGAACAATTACGTAGGGTTTTTTTCCTTTTGCTGTAGACATAAAATGTATAGAGTTGGCATAAAAGTAAATTTCTACATACTTAGTATTACTAGCAGTTCGCGGCGAACTGAGACCTCGCGACCCCTATATCTTCACAACCCCTGAACCGATTCAGCTCATATTCGAACTTAAAAATTGTATTGAAATGAACTACTCGCCTACAAAATTTCATGAAGATCGAATCAACGGTTCGCAAGTTATCATCGGACAAATATACACACAAACATACAAACATACATACAAAAGCCGATTTGTCCCAGTAAAGTCTGAGACCTTCGCTTCGCTCGGTCAATTAGCTGAAGCAGAGAATCGCAAGTTCAGGACACGTCACGTCTGCTTAGCGCAATTTTATTGACCTACGAGTGCACAAAACAATTAAAAAAATACTTTGGAGTTTGTACATAGATTTTGTAAGATAATAATTAATTTATGCAGGTTTTCTAAATATTTTTGGCGACTATCAAAATGGCGCTAGCATAACTAGTACCATTGAACGGGAATTCTGTCACTAAGACATTGTTTACATAACATTTGACATTTTTGAAATAGAGAAACCGTTTCATACATGTTTATTTATAAGTTTTATTAAATGTTTTATATTAGGTAGGTACGCGCGCCAGACTGTAGGCAGGTCACAGATAAATCCATGGATCTTTTCGTCCAAGACAGAAAACCTTACGATTCTGCTAAGCTTAATTGTACCTATTTTCAAGGTCGTCGCAGAAGCAGACCCAAGAAGTACAAGCTATGCTAGCGCCATCTGTATTAAATCAACCGGCCAAACCTAATAAAATGACTTATTGCTTCATCATACAATTCGCTCTAACTTCACCCATATTGCTTTATGTATAACGTATAAAAAGGCGAGAGCGTGAAGAAACCATGTCGCGTCATTTTATTATTTTCCAAAACGTGTGTTATTTCGAGTGTTTATGTGTAAAAACGGTGAACTTTTACCCGTTAAGTGTTCTTGAACATGCACGCGTGTTGGTAAATGGTATAATGTCGTGAAACGTGAATTTTCATGTTGTTTCCAAAACTCCATAGAAGGCTCTAGTAAAGTTTTCACCACTTTACTGGGGCATGACTTGGACTTGACTGTGACTTGATTTGCTCGCTTTTGACTGTGACTATGACTTGTATGATAATATTTAACAAAACTTGAATATATATAACCATACTTGACACTGGCAAATGCATAAGACGTGCGACGCCAAAATCCCCTTACGAGGAAAGAAAAAAAAAAAAAAAAAAAAAACGTATAAAATGTCCCACTCATTCAAATCTACCCAGTGCCCATAATGAACGTGGTGAACAGTAGCACTGCCTCGCCAAACTATAATACTTCACCGCATGTGTCCTACAATATTACAGATATTCTCAGAAGTAATGTCAAAATCACCAAATATTATGACATCATAAAACTTTTTGCCCAAATCGAATAGCCCAGAAACAATTGTCTCCTTTCAAAAAGAAAGTACAATGTGACACGGATGAGGGCGCTGCACCGCTGTTACGGCATCTCTCTTTACCACTAATGAGAGAATAGGACGGAAACTGTCCCATCGCACTGGAACTAAACACGACTATACATTCAAGCTTGCAATGATAGAACAGATAATAACTTGGACAAATGGCGGGCGAAACGAATTTTCGGCGTCGCTACCGGTAGTGATACGAATGCTTTAGCCTGTCGTAGCGATTGTTTTTAAGGCCTCGCTACATGGCCTGACCTGACATCGTTTGAAAGAGATGGCTATATATAAGTTTCTGGGGGAGCGAAAGGGAGAAGCTATAACCTTAATAGTTTGTTTCTTTTGCTCCCGTGAAATTCAAATCTAGCTGTCCCTTTAACACGCTGTCAGGTCAGGCCATGTGTAGACATTATTTTTTTGTGTTACTCGGTGACGAGACGAGCATGTCGCTTACCTGATGTTAAGCGTCACGCTTGCCCATAACAATTCAGTGTCACCCAGAATTTGAACTTCAACAGTTCAAAACTATGTGCGGCAATGCACTGCGCTCGTCACCCTGAGATGTTAGATGTAAAATCTCTGTATGCCCAGTAATTACGCTGGAAATATTGCCCTTCAATCCGGAACACAGTAATGCTTGCACACTACTGCTTGGCGGTTGAATAACTGGCAAAGGTAAAAAGGTAAGAATACATACAAATGCCGATTTGTCCCAGTAAACTCTGAGACCTGAGACCTACCACAAATTTATCGTAGACGTCTACGATGTGTCTACGCTACGAGCTACGGCGTAGCAAAATTGTATTTTAACTAGTAGTTCGCGCCGAACTGAGACCTAGCGACCCCTACAACTTCACAACTCCTAGACCGAAGCTCATATTCGAACTTATTTTTTTTTATTGAAATGAACTACTTGCCTACAAAATTTCATGAAGATCGGATCAACGGTTCGCAAGTTATCATCGGACAAATATACACACAAACATACAAATAAATGCCGATTTGTCCCAGTAAACTCTGAGACCATCGCTTCGCTCGGTCAATTATTCTGGGATACATGTATGTTTTTTTTGGTTCTGTCATTTATTAGTATTGCATGGCGGGAAGACGCAGACGCAGCGTAGGCAGGCTTCCCATTAGGTGGACCGACGTCATTGTGAAAGTCGCGGGCAACCGGTGGATGCACGTGGCTTATTGTTGGTTGGTGTGGCGCTCTAAGGGGGAGGCCTATATTCAGCAGTGGACGTCTTCTGGCTGATGATGATGAAGAAAATAACTTACAAAAATATCATTAAAAATATTAAATATGCGAGTGAGAGAGAATGAAACTCGGTTTCTGTGTGACTCCTAAGCAGCGTTGCCTCACGTCCCGATTTTGGCGGGATGTCCCGATTTATAAATCAAAATTAAATGTCCCGCGCGGGACAGGCTCAGTCCCGCTTTTCGGGAATAACTCGACCGTGCTTGCAGCGTGCTGAGGAAGCGCGGGCGGGTGGCTCATCAGAATTACTCATCCAGTTTAATCTAGAGCTATCCTGTGAAGAGTTCTTCATCTTTATTAAAGAGAAAAAGGAAGCTTTAAAAGAAGTTAAATCTTCTCAGAAACATCATGAATAAGTAATTCTTATAAATAATTATTCTCTTATTGTAAGTTGCAATTTGTAACACTCACTCCTCAGACTATTGTTTGAAACGCCATATTTTTCTAAACAACTATTTAACGATAGGGTAAATCTGATTTAAAATATCATATTTTTATTAAAATACATTTTCTATGGGTATTTTTGCTATCTATTGTCACGTAAACGTAATTTGAACTCAAATAAAAAGATAAATATTTAAAAACTTCTGATTATATACGTTTTTTTACTATGTCCCGCTTTCCACGAAAGAATCCCGCTTTTTTCACTCAAAAAGTTCCAAAATCTCGACTTGGCAAGAAAAAAATCTGGCAACGCTGCTCCCAAGATACATTTTAGGTTTTAAATGAATATAATTTGCAACAATGCCACGTCTATGTCATTCGTAGTGGCTCGGTTGCGGGCGTCGGTTCAGGGGCTATTTCTTCACGTCGTATCTTCATCGCAACGCTAAATAATAGAGCTGACGTCGACGGACGGACTAGTGTTGTTAATTTGGTAGGTATTTTATACTTATTGACCGAGCGAAGCGAAGGTCTCAGATCTTACAAATCGGCATTTGTATGTATGTTTGTAAGTTTGTGTGTAATGATAACTTGATAACTTGCGAACCGTTGATCCGATCTTTATGAAACTTTGTAGGCAAGTATTTCATTTCAATAAAAAAATTAAGTTTGAATGTGAGCTGCAACGGTCCAAGGGGTTGTGAAGATATAGGGATCGCGAGGTCTCAGTTCGCCGCGAACTACTAGTTTAATTACTAGTTGCCTTCGTTCGCGTGGACATAAAAAATGTATCCTATGTCCGTCTTTGTGATGTACAGTAACTCCTTATCAAATTTTATCAAGATCCGTTCAGCCGTTTAGCCGTGATACCGCGACAAATATCCAGACAGAGAGTTAAATTTAGTTCCTTCGCTAGATGGCGCTAGTTGGCCATTTTTGTGAATTTTTTGAAGTTTTGTATAGATAATTGACAGTTGTAATGTAGGAAGTTCTAAATCGCGCAAGCGAAATATTTTCCTCGAGACGAACATATTAATTTTTATACCACGAAGCTTTATTGGTCTTGTAACGACTGTGGTTCTAATTCTCTGAATTATAATATTAGTTAGGATTAGGATACGGGACTGACCCCCGAATACTGAAGCGTTTGTTAACTTTGACGACAGATTAAGTCTATTGCTGTCTTTGTCATTTGCTTAGTGCCAGACAAAGGCAGTATTAGAATTAATCTGTTGTCAAAGTTAACAAACGTTTCAGTATTCGCGGGTGAAGGTCTGGAAAATCGTATTGCTAAGGGAACATTTTATAAAAAAAAAAAACAATAAAAAAAACTGACGAAAGAAAGACGGAGAGACAGACAGATAGACAGAGGGACAGATAGACATAGGGACAGATAGACAGAGATACAGTGTTACATTCGCATTTAAAATATTAGTTCTATCTGTCCCTCTGTCTATGTGTCTGGGCGTAAGTTTTTGTGAAGTCTTGTTTTCAGGTTAAATATAAGAGGTGTCTATACATGGCCTGACCTGACATCGTGTGAAAGGGACAGCTAGATTTGAATTTCACGGGAGCAAAAGAAACAAACTATTAAGGTTATAGCTTGTCCCTTTCGCACCCCCAGAAACTTATATATAGCCATCTCTTTCAAACGATGTCAGGTCAGGCCATGTAGCGAGGCCTTTAATATACAACAAGACTCCCGAATCTCAGAGACTCCCGCCCCCGTCCCATCACTACCCGAGGCAAGATATTCATGAAGTTTATTTTTCATTAACCGACGCTCAGCCGCCATAATTGCGCTCGGTTGCGAAAAACGCGCCAAATAATTTTCTGTTGAGGATTTTATAAATAGGTTGTATTTTTTGTAGACCGATGTTTTACATAAAAAAATGTATAATAACATTGCCCGGCGGCTTTAGAGTGGCTACATGGCCCGGCCGACCTGACACCGTATGAAAGAGATATATAGGTTTCTGCGGGAGTGAAAGGGAGAAGATATAACATTTGTAGTTTGTTCTTTTGCTCTCGTGAGTTTCAAGTCTAGCTGTCCCTTTCGCACGATGTCAGGTCATGTATGGCAACTTTTAGAACTAGCACATATATGGCCCATATTATATGTAGGTATTCACATAAGAAAGGCAAACGATTTTTATTAATTTTATTCTTTCAATTAAGAAAATAATAAATCTAGCCTACGTATTTTATTAACTTATGTTCACTCGATTTTGATCGAGTTGCCTAAAAAGCAAGATGCCTAAGAAAATACCTAAATTAGACCAAACTAAAAGCCGGATTCCTAAAAAGCAGGGGTCTAAGAAGTCAGCGTCACACTGGCAATGGAGAGAGCTATTCTCGGAACTTCCTTGCGCGATAATATAATGAACGAAGATATTCGCCGAAGAACCAAAGTCACCGACATACTGTTCCGTCAAGAAACTACCGGGAAAAGGTCAATAATACACAAAATGTTCTTCCAATTTTATTTTATCGCCTTCAAACACAGAATTCTCCTTATAAATAAGGCCAAAATAAGCTCCTTCAAAAATGATACACTTACGCCAACGAATAATCGAACCATCGAAACATTTTTTTAACGCCTTTTCCAGAATTAATTAATTGTGTGTTTATTATGTTTTATGTAATTATTTTTAACTTGTATTTTTTTGTTTTGTTTTTGTGACAAATAAATAACTGTCTATTGTCAGAATTGAGTTCATTCTCTTTCATATCTTCTACCGAATGAAAACGGGCGCCACGAAGTGGTAATTTGAGTTTTGGAAAAAGAAAGAATTCGGCTGGAGCCATGTCTGGTGAATAAAGTGGCTCGATGGTATTTATTGAGTTTTTGGCCAAAAATTCGTTTACAATGATGGCCTTGTGCGAAGGCGCATTGTCGTGGTGCAAAATCCAAGATTTTCTTTGTGCGTCATGAAATTCGCAACACACACTAGAGATGAGACAAAAGCAGCACTGTGACAGATGCAACTCAAACATCGCGCCTAAATGGAAAACAGTTGTGTCAAAATAGCAACATTTTTTTTTTTATTTGAAACCATAAACAATTGATCAATTCTAGATACTTTTTTGACAGAATGTATAGCTTTCAGAGTCAAAATTCAAAATTCAAAATTCAAAATATTTATTTTTGCGGAGACATGGGTAACATGCAGATGTTAACATCGAGACAACACAATTGAGACCACCATGCTCTAGCACAATGGCATGCAAAATTATTATTGCTATTTAAATTATTAAAACGAAAATGATTACTAATATTTAGATTATAAATTACACAAAATTAAATGTCAAAATAAACAATTACATCATATGACTATAATTTGTCATTTAGAAACTCATTAATAGATGATAGTCTGCAAGTATTGCAAGTGGCAATGGGCAGATCAAATCATTTATTGATAACACCAAGGTACACGTCACATTCCAATAATAAAAATTATTATCGATGAAAGTTTAATAAAAATAAAATAAATTATATTAATAGCCGCTGAACTTAATATATTCACTGATGTCATAGAACAGATTGGCATCGTTCGAAGAACCGATAACCGGTGGGGAAGAAACGTTTCACTCATCGCGCGAAATTCAAATTTTCTTGCGTTTTTTGTCAATTACAGCTTAATTACTCATCGTAGGTTCATGAAAACTAATTTTGCGAAAATAAATATATTGTTTCAAAAAATTACACCAACCGAAAATTCAAGTTGAAAGCTAGTTTAAGTACATTTCCCACTAAACCAAAAACCAAGATGAAAATCAGCTTATTGAGATTTGTAGCTAAACCAATGTTATCTAGGTGATCTTTTTACCCGTAATTTCTTAAAACAACTTATTTATTGGCGCAAAATTAGTTTCAATAAATCCACGACGAGTAATTAAACTGTAATTGACAAAAAACGCAAGAAAATTTGAATTTCGCGCGATGAGTGAAACGATGCACCTTAAATTGCGACCACGAACCGGAAGACGCAGCGTAGGCAGGCTTCCCACAAGGTGGACCAACGACATTGTCAAAGTCGCGGGCAACTGGTGCAATGGGATGCAAATTGCAGATTTTAGTTCAAGATGGAAGCCTTTGCATACAGCATCAGCATCATCAGAAGAAGTCCACTGCACAACATAGTTTTTTTGACTTTGACTTCAGCTACACCGTTACTTAAGCCGGCTTTACTTCCCTATTTCGTTCGCCCTTTAAAACCCTTTTTTTTCAAATATAAAAGTTACAGAGACGAAATTAAAAAAACATTGGTCTCTTTGGGCCTTACTCATAAAAGTATATTTAAGTTAATCATTGCTTAAAATCCTCTGTCAACTTCAGGATGAGATGAGACGAGACAGACCTTTTTAAGCATTGATTAAATTTAAGCAACAATTATTATTATAAGTAAGGCCCTAACCCCCGAATACTGAAACGTTTGTTAACTTTGACGACAGATTAAGTCTATTGCTGCTTTTGTCATTTGCTTAGTGCCAGACAAAGGCAGTATTAGAATTAATTTGTTGTCAAAGTATACTGAAACGAATACTAAATACCGAATACTGAAACGTTCGTTAACTTTGACAACATATTAATTCTAATACTGCCTTTGTCTGGCACTAAGCAAATGACAAAGGCAGCAATAGACTTCATCTGTCGTCAAAGTTAACGAACGTTTCAGTATTCGAGGGTTAATGTCTTCAAATATCTTTAATAGAATGCCAATGTTAAAGCAATTTTCATCTTATTATTATTTTGACAAAGGAGTAAGAAAATACAGTTCTGTGTCGTGAAAATCCTACGCCATCCCGCCCCATGGTCACTCTACCCATGTCAAATTGACTCACCCTGCTCCCTTAACATTTATTACGCAGTTATCTGCCTGCTCTATTACAGATATACATCTTAAGCCGTATTATTAGAAAGGATATTTGGTGAAGGCAAATTGGAACTTTAGTGAGGTGATCGGATTTTTTCGGCTTCGAGTTCGGAAAAAAGGTTTTTAACAAAAAAAAAAAACACTTCAACAACATACATTGTGTAATGCAAAATTGTTTTAGTTATCATTGTATACATTGAATAGCCTCTACTTAAATGGATACTATTGTATACATTACATTATCAGTCAGAAGACGTCCACTGCTGAACATAGGCCTCCCCTTAGACCGCCACAACGACCGACAATGTGCCACTTGCATCCATCGATTGCCCACGAATTTCAACAATGTCGTCGGTCCACCTAGTTGGAGGCCTGCCTATGCTTCGCCTTCCGGTTCATGGTCGCCACTCTAGAACTTTTCTTCCCCACCGGTTTTCGGTTCTTCGAGTGATGTGGCCTGCCCGTTGCCACTTCAGCTTGCAAACTCTGAGAGATATATCCGCTACTTTGGTTTTTCGGCGAATATCCTCGTTTAGGATTTTATCGCGCAAAGAAACTCCGAGCATAGAACTCCATTGCCTCATGTGAGGCTAAGTTTCAAGTATTGTTTACAAAAGGTTATTATTTTTGACTTGAATATATGAATATTTACCAATAAATATCTTTGACTTTAGATAAGATAAGATAAAATAAACTTTTATTGTAAAGATGAAGAAGATTTATCAGATGTAAACTCTAGTAAAGTTTTCACCACTTTACTGGGGCATGACTTGGACTTGACCGTGACTTGCTTTGCTCACTTTGACTGTGACTATGACTTGTTTGATAATATTTAACAAAACTTGAAAATATATAAGTATACTTGACACTGCATAAAGACATGCGACGCCAAAATCCTCCTAAGAGGAAAGAGAAAAAAAAAACGACAACTATTTGACTTCCGTTATATGACATTTCATTATGTAGTAGTTTTCTTTTTTTTTTTTTTGGTAAAAATACTCGTTACTGTAGCTTGTACTTACCCCAGCACTACTCTGAGTACTGTTTTGCTGATCTATTAGATTATTTTTATGCCCTCATTCACTGTTTCGCTGTGCGACGTTAGTTTTATGGCTTGTTTTTTGGCACGGGTCTCTGGAACTGCTATTTAATCTATCTTTGCGACAGGTCACTAATTAAGTGTTCGAAGCCATATTTTTCGGTTCTTGACGTACCTATCTATTACTTATTTTATTTATTTATTTATTAGGTACACACAACAGATCACCGATGATACATTATATAACAATTTTATGAAAGTTCTATTCGAATCCGCGAACCAAACTGTAGGCACACAACATGGTTATAACAGCGATTACTTGCTAGACTAATTGCGTTACAAAATACATAAAAATTATACTGTACGGGGAGTAAAGATTATTCAGTGGCAATCACGAACCAGACGACGCAGACAGACTTTCCACTAGGTGACGATGCCGGGGCGGCAGAAGCTCCGTTGCCCTGATGCCGGGGTATTAGAATACAACATCGGTATCTGTATCTGTAGTAAGAGCCTACTAAAAGCGGACCTCTGAGCTCAGGGTTGGTTAGAGGTGGGGCTCTAACCATCTACTGAAGCGAGCCCGGAGAGGACGACAGCGTCGGGTGGCTAACGCTGTTGTAGGGCTTACGCGTCTTACGGCTAGCTGTCCCGGGAGGAGCTGAAGCGTGGTGCTGAAGGCTCCGGCGCGTTTCTTTGGAGATGCCGGAGCCCTCGGTCAAGCACCAAGGCAGGCCGCCGGGGGGGTTTTAGTGGGTCCACAGAGCCCGGCTGCACCCCAAAGCAGTTGAGTATCTTTCATTTGAAACTATTTTCCAATACTCGTGCACGCTACGGAACAGGTAATGGAATTACTATTATTACAATTTATTATCAATTAATGATATCAATGGTATTATCATTAACTGATAAGGTGCGTGAGAAACTACGAGGAGAGATCCGTTTAAATGGTTTCCCCTTCAGATGCCCCACAACTGGCAGGATACTGTGGTTGTTGTTTAATTGGTGTATTTGACCGAGCGAAGCGAAGGTCTCAGAATCTACGGGAGCAAATCGGCAGTTGTATGTTTGTATGTTTAAATGTATCGGTCGCGCACGAGACAATCTGGTCTCGCATACGTGGGGCCCATTTAATAAGACAATATTGTGGTGCGTCGCGAGCGACGCGGGTGGTAAATAACACAAGCTTATGGATAAACGACGACATTATTTTTTCAATAGCTTTTACCGGACTCTAAATAGATAGATAAACTCTTTATTATCTACTAGCTGCTACCCGAGACTTAGTTCGCGTGGACCTAAAAAATAATAGCTATATCCGTCTCCGAGTCTCCGAGCCTTAAGCTATATCTATGCAATAATTCAGGTCGATCCGTTCAGCCGCTTAGCCGTGATAACGCGACAAACACCCGTACAGAGAGACAGAGTTACTTTCGCGTTTATAATATTAGTTAGGATTCCCACCAAATTTTACAAAACGATACCTAAAAGATAGTTTCACAGCTGACGGCATTATCGCTGAAAGAGATCTCTTCCAGGCATTATCATGGTTTGTTAGTTTGTCCGTGAATATTTTTCACTATGGTCACCGAAAAAGCTAGCGCAATATTTCTCATTCCACGCTTATCATTTATTACATTCTTATCAGCTAAAATAAATGGCGGACATATTTGTTATAGCCGAATTATTATACGGACTTGGTAGATATTAATTTTAGACATTTTAGCTTAGGATACATATTTAGGCACTAGCTGTGCCCCGCGGTTTATCCCTTCTTGGGTAATCCCAAGAATCCTGCCAAAAAATCTGTCTGTCAAAAGTACATGACTGAGTAAGAGAATAATGACTAACGAAATTAATTGACCGAGCGAAGCGAATTTGTATGTATGTTTGTGTGTATATTTGTCCGATGATAACTTGCGAACCGTTGATCCGATCTTCATGAAATTTTGTAGGCAAGTAGTTCATTTCAATACAGTTTTTAAGATCGAATATGAGCTGAATCAGTCCTAGGGTTGTGAAGATATAGGGGTCGCGAGGTCTCAGTTCGCCGTGAACTACTAGTATTTTTAAGTTTAGTTAATATTGTTTATAAGATCAACTAAGATTTAATAAACGTCTCCCGTTAAATTAAAAAAATAAAATAAATGTAAAAACACAATAATAATAAAAGTTTATGAAAAACACCTCTATGACTCACCATAGAGGTCAAAAAACTGTTATTTGTGTACCTAGAGACCAAAGTAATCTTTTTTCACTGAGGGCATTATTTTGGATTCAGAGCGAAGTGAAGGATTCTATAGTAGAATCCCGAGCGTAGCGAAGGACTCTACAGAAGAACCCTGCGCGCTTATCCTCTAACTTTGAAACGTTCGTGATTCTGATTGCGAGAGCATGCCATCTCGCTCGCACCAACTTAGTCGCACTATGTGCGGTCCCGCTCGCGTAACTCTCGCTATCGCTTTCGAAGTTACTGGATAAGCCCACTGAGCGTAACTAGGAATTCAATACATGCCGCCCGACAAAATATTTTGGCTCCGAGTGACACACTATTTTTCATCATTACTCATGAGAGAAAGAAAGAGCTAAGTCTCGAAACTCGTAATTTCCTAAACATTGGGTTGAAAGTGAACATAAAACAGAAAAAAACGAGACTCGTCACGTTGTTTCCAAAACTCCAATGTAACCTCTAGTAAAGTCTCCACTGCTTTACTGGGGCATGATGTGGACTTGAGCGTGACTTATTGCTTGACTTAGACTACGACTGAGACTTAGTTAATTATTTTGCCTTAGACTTATTATAATTGTAAAATATTTGACTTCACTTGAAGTATTACAATACTTGACACTGGCTAAATACAAAATGTATTTAGCTAGTATATATATAGGCTATTCTTCGAAGAACCAAAGTTGCCGACATAGCTTTCAGGATTTGCAAGCTTAAGTGACAAGGGGCAGGCTATATCACTTGAGGAACCGATAACCGGTGGGGAAGAAAGGTTCTTGAGTGGCGACCACGAACCGGAAGATGCAGCGTAGGTAGGCCTCCCACTAGGTGGACCGACGACATTGTAAAAGACGCGGGCAACCGGTGGATGCAAGTGGCCCGTTGTCGGTCGGTGTGGCGCTCTAAGGGTGAGGCCTATGTTCAGTAGTGGACTTCTTATGGCTGATGATGATGATGATGAAAAGAATATTTATTTTCCCCCGGAACATGTTCGGATTCCTGTAAGATAGCTGGTAAAACTGCTTGTCGCAAGAAACGTAATAAAAACTCGCAATAAACCGTGCTATACATCACGGGTGGGTAAGCGTGTCCCGATAATGCCCCGACGTAATTAACGTCCAATAAAGCCCCACACGTTTTTGAGGTGACAGAACAGTACTGCAATAAATACTTACCTTTATTGGGTTTAATGCCCGTCTGCACAAAAGTCAACAAAGATAGAATTTAGCTAAATATCACCTTATCCAAAGAGAATATCATCACTACGTTTAAAAGACTAGTTCCATATAGAAAAATTAAAACAGGTGATTGTATGATACATGTACTAGAACTGATTACCGATAGAGACAGTGCGATAGAGTCAAGCCGTCGATAGAGCAAGACAGTGATAGCCGCCATTATTTCTAGTACACGTTTCATACATGTTCAAGTCTCTTTTTTTTACTAGGCACATGCGCCAGACCAATACGGACTTTTTTTTTTTTGCGAGGGTAAATCTTCACCAAGATACCCGTCTGCTTTGGTGCAGCCGGGTTATGTGGGATTATACCCACTAACTAAAACCCCCCCGGTGGCCTGCCTTGGTGCTTGACCGAGGGCTCCGGGATCTCCAAGGGAACGCACCGGAGCCCTCAGCACCACGCTTCTGCTGCTCCCGGGACAGCTAGTACCTGTCGTGAGACGTTTAAGCCTACAACAGCGTCCGCCACTCGACGCTGTTGTCCTCCCCGGGCTCGCTTTGGTAGATAGTGGTTTGAGCCCCACCTCTAATCACCCCCGAGCCCAGAGGTCCCCTTTTAGTAGGCTCTTACTAAGACCAAGTCGGACTTAGCCATCAACTTCCTCTAGACCAACCATTTAGGTTAAGTGGCTCCTACAACTGACGTTTGAATGAAATACAGTTTTGTTTGACACCGACACTTGTTAAGCGCTTGCTTAGCCTTGTGACATGCAAAATCGGTGTCCTAAAGTTACGACGTGGTTTACGCATTGAGGCAGCCTCCTAAGTTTGGTGCAACGCATTTTTCACTGTTGAGTAGGTACGTCCTAAAGAGTTAAGTATGAACTTAGGAGCTTTCAAAGTTTAGTGCAAACGGGCATAAGGCACGTCAAAGGAAAGAACATGACTTACGTATTTAGGCGATCTCCTAAGTTTGGTGCAACGCATAATTCGTAGACGCTTTGAGGCAGCCTCCTAAGTTTAGTGCATTTTTCATTGTCAGATACGTCCTACAGAGTTAAGTATGAACTTAGGAGCTGTCAAAGTTTAGTGCAGACGGGCATAAGAAGTCAAGATGTGCCCGGAAATGGATCTGCGTATGTCGTAACATTGCGACCAGAACCACTGAGTTCACACTGAGGTTGGTCAGCAGCGTCCTCTTGTAAACGGTGAGCGTTTAGCGATCTCCAAGACGCCAGCGTGGGGATTATGACACCCATTATAAGATTATGGTGATTGTGGTTCTAAGGGGAGGCCTTAAGCCGTGGACGTCTTCTGGCTGATGATGATGGAGTCGAGTGGTGCTACCAGATAATGCAAAGTATTAGGTAGACTCAGAATATCTCCAACGCCAGGACACACGCGGGCGGTTGATGACCGGCGATGTCGGGTTAGTAATGGTTCATCATCATCAGCCATAAGACGTCCACTGCTGAATATAGGTCTCGCCCTTAGAGCGCCACACCGACCGACAATGGGCCACTTGCGTCCACCGGTTGCCCGCAACTTTCACAATGTCGTCGGTCTACCTAGTGAGAGGCCTACCTACGCTGCGTCTTCCGGTTCTAACTTAAGGCTCTATTTTCTGTCTTTTACCAATTTTGGTTATTATTAAACGTTTGCGGTTGACCATATCCCACCTGCCTGATGTTACACACGTAGGTGTTTACTCTGGATTTAGGGTGTCTATACATGGCCTGACCTGACTTCGTGTGAAAGGGACAGCTAGATTGGAATTTCACGGGAGCATAAGAAACAAACTATTAAGGTTATAGCTTCTCCCTTTCGCTCTCCCAGAAACTTACATATAGCCATCTCTTTCAAATGATGTCAGGTCAGGCCAAGTAGCGAGGCCTTTAAAGACCATTATTCTTTCTACATCCTCAGTGAGCGTCTAAAAAAAACTTTCATAAAATATGCCATTTTGAAATAGCTGTTTTGTTGTACTTGGGTACTACCTCAAATTAAAAACCTCAAATGTAAAGTCAAAGTCAAAAAGGAACTTTTTTTCTCTCTTATGTTTTGGCTCCACATTTTGTGTATTTAGCCAGTGTCAAGTATTGTAATATTTCAAGTGAAGTCAAATATTTCACAATTAAAATAAGTCATAGTCTAAGTCAAGCAAAGTTAGTGACGGTCACATGGATCTTGATGCTTCATCTAAGGACGGTCAAGTCCACGTCATTCCCCAGTAAAGTGGTGCAGGCTTTACTAGAGGTTTCTATGGAGTTCTGGAAACAACACGAAGAGTCACGTTTCACAACATTATACTATTCATCAACACTCGTGCACGTTCACGAACACTTAATGAATAAAAATCCATACTGACGTGCGACATGACTCTTTCACGTTCCCGCCTAAACTCCCCAAAGGTCCTTCATTTCTGTTTGTCTATTATCATTGACTACTAAATATATCCACCTCATGACAAATCACCTCACTCGTAACGCACGCTCCTGCACTCTCATAGTTTCATTTAAAACTACCCTACTAAAATAAAAATGTTATCATTACTTCTTAAGTATTGTGATGTATTAAGATCGTGTAATGTAATGTAAGTACTTTCTGTATTATGAAGGGCCTGGAGACCACGACACAGGTCACCCTAGTGTGGAATCCAGTGCACACTGTTTATCTTTAGATCCTAGTTTTTTTGCTCAAATAAACATTATTATTATTATTATTTTTATTATTGAGCGACACGGTACCGGCCCGAATGGCCCAGGGCCCCTATTCGGAGAAATGACATTTTATCTCGGTCACTGTCTCTCTAATTTAGAATTTAATGGGAGTGAGAGTGACCGAGATAAAATGACATATCTCCGAATAGGGTCCCAGATAGGGCATGTAATACCGGAGCGATATTCAATACCGGTATTGGGTCCGGTATTAGGCCTCAATACCGGGATACCGGTATTAGTACCGGTATTGGTGGTTTTTGTAAACTTTACTTGATATCAGTTGCCATTTTTATCAAATCTCTTTAAAAACACTGAAAATTAACGAAATACGAATAAATTGACTTCCATCATTATTATAATCAACCAGAAGAAGTGCATTGCTGAACAAAAGCTGCCTCTTAAAGTGCCACATTCTGAGACCCCACTGAACAACAACTTTCCACTTGCATCCACCAGCAATGCATTGCTTTCCACTTGCACTTGCATCAGTTTAGTAAGCGAATCGGCGGGCAAAACCTACTTAATGAATTTATAATTGTATGAAATAATGCAATTTAATAGAACCAGGCAACCAGGCGTATGGTGTGGAATGTGCAGTACAAATAGAAGCGACATATCTACTAATCTGGTATACTGTAAAAGAGAAGTACCGAGTAGCAAGCGCGTCCTAAAGCGTAATGAGGTGATTAACATACGCTTTAAATAGTTGTGCTGTCATATCATATACTTTTAACCCAATACCGGGATCCCGGTATTGAAATCCTCAATACCGGTATCGTAATAGCGGTTCGTAATACCGGTATTACGCAATACCGGGATCCCGGTATTCATGCCCTAGTCCCAGATCGGCCGGAGGACTGTGATGCTCAATGTCTATTATAATCATATTATACTATAGCGGACGGGCCACAAAGTATTGTTTGCTCACGTCAGTTGAGACCGCCATGCGGCACGTCGGCCATGTTTTGTATCCCAGCCAAGCTAGTATGTTAGATTTCAAAACCGGTCAATATTTTTGAAGTGTTAGTAAATCACTAGTGAAATTGATGCCATATTGTTTACTCAAAGTGCCGCAAATGACGTGACTTGTAACAGGTCCTCTTTTTTCTTTTGTCATAGATTATAATTGTTTTCTTAATATCTTCAATGTCAGTTTTTCTATTCCGTGTTAGGGCGTCAATAAAATTATGAGGAAAATTAAATAATATTACTTGTGTAAAATTAAATGTATTTTGCCTAAAATTTGAGGTAACTTTGGCCTCTTTTTACTGGCGACTCAGTGGGCCCTTACCTGGCAGCACTTGGCAGAGCGCGGGCTCGGCGCGCTAAATCAGTGTAAGCCGATAGTGAATGCGAAAATTATACCTACATTACTTATGTATATAACCGCTTGCAATCATACCAAGGTGGATTTTACACTTGTCTTACAATTAACTTCTCAAAATGAAACGACAAAATAAATGTATAATATATAATGTGTAATAACTTTTATTTCTTTTATAGTTAATTAAATCGTTACTATGTACAATTCTTAAAATGAAACATATTTGTATGTTATTCTAAGTATCTATTATGAACACTAGAATTTATTTTTAAGAACTACATTCACGGTTTTTATTATATTGGTAGACATGCAAGATTTTTACAGAGTGAAGTGCACTATGCTTTGAATTTTTTTTAAATAAATTTTTAGTAAATTGTATACATAGGGTGGTCCAAAAGGTGACGTCCATCCTTAAAATGTAGGTTTCGGATGCCGATATATCTTTAAATCTACGAAAATAAGATTATACTACGCTACTATACCATGGGTATACGAAAATACCTATAAATATATAATATTACAGAATTTATTTAGTAAAAAAAAATTCGTATATTTTAATATTAATTTTCCATATGAGCGGCTTAAAAAAATTCAAAACGTCAATAAAAATTCACCTAAGTTTTTTTTTGAAAATTGAAAAAATCCTTTTAAAAAAAACAGCACCTAAACAAAAAAAAAATATTTAAAAATTCAAAAATTCAGTTATCTAAAAAAAAACGTAGAACAGTCATGGGGTATTTTCGAGAAGCTTTTCGTTTAGGGAACCTAAATTGTTCGGATAGACGTCAACGTTTGGACCAACGTCCATCCCTATCATGAATTATGTCCTTCCAAGATAATTAAGTAAAACATAGATTTTTACGATACGATTTTTATTCTTACTTAAATAATTTGATTTTATTTACAATTTAGGAAATAACCGTTGACCGTAAGTACTATGTGCTAGAGGCAACACTGCAGTAGGTTACAATGCCCCATTTAATTGTGATCAAGTTTGCGAATGTTTGTGTCAAAATCTCATTCGCATAAATCAAATATAACCGGGTCTGTCTTGTACTTCCACTTCCTGACATTTTTCTGCAAATACAACGACGCGTGATCGCACACCGAGCTCTAGCGATTGACTGAATATTGATTGACGTTGAGCAAAGTGACCACAAGTACACGGCACATGACACTATACTGCCACATCTAATATGAAGTACATAATGGCGTCGATTCCTGCTAAATTAAACTTAGTGCTATTGCTGTCTTTTACTAATAGAAGCACAAGAGATAGCATGCATTCTAGTTTTGTCAAACGACTTTACCGATTAAAGCCGTGAAAAAAAAGTACACTAGCGACACTTAAAACTTGTTTTAAATCGGCACCCGCTACGGTCTCGTCCAAGTTTGTATGGAGAACTAAGATTTGACTAATTTGACAGCACTATAATTCATGCCATCTCTATCTTGTGTTTCTATTTAATAAAAGACAGCGATAGCTTAATTGCGTTTAGTGAGTACACGGTGGAATTGCGCCAATAGCTTAATAAAAATAACGAGAAAACAGATTTTTACAATTATTAAGCTATTAAACACATCTACTTAAAAATAATCTAAAAATTAAAAGCCATCTGGAAATTTATTTTATGTGAACATTTTCAAACTTTTGTAGGACTTTAATCTCTAACAATACTTACGTTCTAAATTTCAAATCACAAAACAACCCAATAATCATTATACAACTCTACCACTCTACCGTAGACAAATATACGAACGAATTGTTTTTCTTTTTGGCTCCGCACAATAAACTTAATAAGCCAGCGTCAATTAACAAATCGCAATGGAATGACCTATACACAATATCTACAATTTTATAACTTATCAAAATGTCTTTTTTTAACAAATACTTATCTCTAAACAACATGACCAGCATTTAATAAATTACCTAGAAATTAATACGAAGATATTTACATTGTTGGTAATTTTGAATGTTTTTGTTAACGGGACTTAAAAGTGATAGAACTCGAATTTCAATTTAGGAAATCACTGGGGAAAAGGTGGAGTTGACGCCATATTGTGTATTCAAAGTGCCGCAAATTACGTGATTTGTAACCTATTTTTTCTTTAATGTCGAATTGACCACTTGTTTAGAAGTGGCGATAGTTTATTTAGTCCATACAAAATCATTCAAAATCTGCCTTTTAGTCTAGGCTAATCTATTTATCGACATTTAGATTAAAATTCGTGTACGTGGGTCTTAAGGGTGTCTCAGAGTTGACAGGCGACGGTGGGGTAGGAGGGATGTAAGGGTAGCGGGGGTACGTAGGGTAAGGGTAGGGGTACGAACTGGGTAAGAGCTGGGGGTTGTGGAAGGGTGGTATTAAAGCTGGTGAAGGGTAGCCGTAAGGGAGGCCTACCGAGGAAGCCGCAGCTTGTAAGATGGAGGCAGCGAAGGCTGGGTCGCTGTAGACAGCAGCGTAGGGCCAAGCGACTGCGATACGTTGGCGCTTATCCTTCATTCTTCGGTTTTGGAACCATACCTGGGGACAAGACGAAACAGCTGTAAAATTTCTGATTGATCTCACACAAAATGTCACTGTCAGATTTCATGCCATTTCTGTAAAAAAAAAACACGAATGGCTGCACTTTTAGGGTGTCTATACATGGCCTGACTGCATATAAGTTTCTGGAGGAGCGAAAGGGAGAAGCTATAACCTTAATAGTTTGTTTCTTTTACTCCCGTGAAATTCAAGTCTAGCTGCCCCTTTCGCACGATGTAAGGTCAGGCCATGTAGCGAGGCTTTTATTAGCGTCCCCAAAACACACATAAATTACCAATAAAACTTTTTAATTTACAACTGTCAAAAACGTCTGACATTTAATATAAAGGAAAAAGAAATCGATAATTCAAACGAGTGGCATTCGAAACGTAATAAAAATCTAATAAACAACACATTAAAGTAAGACTAGCTTATCTGTACACTTGGCCAAATAAAGAACATACAAAAATATTGTGCAGATTTGTTTAAAACTGCAATGGTGGCTCCACCACCCAACTCTAGAGATAAGTTGGTCACACTGTGTCATAGCTGAGACTCGCGCAAATCGCTCATAAAAACATAAAACAATTTTATCGGAGCGTTTTTCGCACGCTAATGCTAATTAATTGCATATACTCAACATGAATAAGTAGAAACTTTGGTTTAGTGTTCATTACTATACTTCGTGTAATGCATCGCGAACAGTCTGGTGCCTAGTAAATAAAAGATTTCAATATGTATAGGCCTCGCTACATGGCCTGACCTGACATCGTTTGAAAGATATGGCTATATATACGTTTCTGGGGAAGCGAAAGGGAGAAGCTATAACCTTAATAGTTTGTTTCTTTTGCTCCCGTGAAATTCAAATCTAGCTGTCTCTTTCACACGATGTCAGGTCAGGCCATGTATAGACACCTTATGAAAAGTGTACTAGAAATAATGGCGGCTATCCGCTGTCTTGCTTTGTCGACCTCTTGACTCTATCGGTATTTTTTTATTTTTTGTTTATGGAAGTTCCCTTGATATTCTCCTTGAAAGCGAACAAGAATATTAGCCTGTCTTTTTTTAAGAAGTGGCGCCCTCACTCTTTCTTATGAGTGAAAGTTTTACAGCTCCATGCGAAATTGCTTATTTTCACCCACACTATAATTATGCCGTTGTGCAAATCGGCTTGCTTGCAAAAAAAATTACAGCATTTCCATCAAATATTTTGAAATTCAGTTTCCAAACACCTAACAATAACTTTAATTAAACTACATGGGCAGAACTTTCAAAGAATTTCGCAAAAGTGGTTCGTGATTTCTTTTTCTGGAGAAAGACAACGTGTAGCTAGTTAACAGACAGAAAAATAAAAAAAATGATGAAAAAAAAATGGAATAAAACCTTGTCTATGCTGTATTATGCTTTTTAGAGTAACGCGGTCCGCCATATTAGACCTTAACATAAAGGAGCTCTAATGAAAGGAGAATGGACCGGCTTATCAAGTAACCATGTAGTACGCAAGAATGTTGCATTACACGTTACGTGCATTGCAAAATGTATGTAAATATTAAAGTCATTAAGACTGCATTATGGCCTCTGTCTTCGACAAAGTAAGATCAAACAAAGGGTTTTCCCTCTAAAGCGCTATAAAGCGCTTTTAAAGCATCGCTTTGTTCGCGAATGCGGCGAAAGACTTGCTAATTGGCGGGAATATCGCCCGCGAAAATGGCGGACTTCCTTTTCACTGGCCATAGACAACATTATTACTTTTGTGTTTGCTTGAACGTCCTTTGTTTCAGTAAAAGCTTCTTCGTAGAATTTGGGCAGATAAAATGTAAGCCTTGTATTATTTATTATGTTTCGGTATGTAAACATATTATTAAATATATTGCTATAAGTACCAATCAAAAGCGTAACTAACACGTATCATATTTGTTAAAAAATTAACATTTCTACCAAACATATCACAAAAGTCATTTGAGCTTATTTTTTATTTATTAATAAATGTACTTTTTCGGAATTAATATTTTGAAGATGCTTGAAGTAGAGCAAATTTAAATTAATTTAATTCAATTAAAGATATGTGTTGTTAAATTTTTAAGTTGATTTTAAGTATTTATGACCACGCGAACAAAGTCGCGGGTAAGAACTAGTAGGGTTATAATATGATGTGTTATCAGAGAAAACCAGCGTATATAAAGACATTTTAGAGAGAAGAAAGATGAAAAGACATTGCGGTCGTGATTTTAAAGTTCAATAATGAAAGTAGGTTAAAATAGGAACGAATGAATTTATAAAGCAGGGTTAAGTTCAATGTTACGATGAACGTCCATTTCAAGATTAGAGTTTACGGCCTATGCCACAAAAGTATGGGCGTGGTGGTTTGTGCCTGATTAGGTACAAAAGAATTTGTTAAACTTATGGCTAGAGCTAGGTTCAAATTCAAATTATTTATTTCATCTAAGTACAGATCAATAATGTAGCAGCACTATACCCCAAACTGGGTTCAATTAAGTACCCGTATCTTGGGGCTTAGGCCTTCCCTTCGAATTAAACTATTTAAAAGTACATTTAATGAAAACATTCGGTTATGGAACTACAAAATTATAGAATTAAATTAAACAGTAAATCAGGTTCCGCAAAAAGAAAGTAAGAACACAGAGTTTAAAAATTTAGGTTTGATAATAATAGCTTTAAAAAATTTTGAAGATTTCAGTAAGTAATTTTTTTTTTTTTTTACATGTTATATCATTTTTTTTTTAAAATGTATAGTTGCATTTGACCCGTCAGTCAACAAAACTTGAAAGTCACGAACGACAAGATTTAGAATTTTATTGATTCGTTACATCGCTTTATTGCGCAATAAACGCTCATCACAATAAACAAACACCGAGATAAAAAAGCCGAAATTTTTACAACGCATCAAATGGTAGCCGACGCTTTAATTTAATAGTTTTTAATTGGTATAATCGCGCTGTAAAACAGATGCCGGACCATAGACAACCGATGAAGTGTTCCATTCACTCACTCACTAATGACATGCTTTTTTCTTTTTTTCTTTATGGCCAGCGTTTCGTTCTTTACAGCATTAAGGTTCATTAGCGTTCTACAGCTACTGAATAATTCGGTCGGTTTCTTTTATTAAATGCGCGTCGACAAATTAGCGTGAATGTAAAATTCGAATGAAGCAATAAAAACACGTGTTTTTTTTTCTGGCCAGCCAGTTGGTTTTCTTTTTTTATTAGAGGTGATAATTGAAATTATGAGACAGGTGACGTGCGAAGGAATGTAGATTGCGTAGAGCATGAGTGCTTCAATTTAATTCAATTACGTCCATTAAGCTGAGAATTTATATTTTTGCTTTATTTATTCGCAGGGGAATGCTTCCGCGAGATAGGCCAATAAATACGTCAATGAGTCAAAACATTAAATAAAACTTGCTAAATATATTTACAGAAGTAATTTCAATTCAGAAAATGATACACTATTTTTCCTAAGAGGTTTTTTAAATATCTTGTCAATTAGCTAGATAGGTACTTAGTCGGTGCCAAATAATTTATCAGAATTACGTACACCTGTGTACTTATTCGTCTGTCTGTTTATCTGTTATCCATTCAAGACTACAAACAATTGAATCATTGCCGAAATTCAGTAAGAAAGTAGTGTGCATTAAAGGAGGATCCCGAAAAAGTGAAAAAATCACAAATAACTTGTAAAGTATATCTGGATAGGTCGATCGGCTAGCCGCTAGCCTAGGCCTAATATCAGTTTTTAGGACGCTTAAAGGCCAACATGGCTATGCGGTTGTTGTAATAGGAAAAGACAATTAGTCATCCGATCTACGATAGTCAACATCATCATCATCAGCCTGTCCACTGCTAAACAAAAGCCCCCCCCCCCCCCTTAGACCGCCACACTGCACGACAATTTCCAATTTCCATGCTCCGGTTGCCCGCGGCTTCAAAATGTCATCAGTCCACCTCGTGGGAGGCCTACCTACGTGATCGTCACTCAAGAACCTTTCTTCCCCATCGGCTATCGATTGTCCGAGCGATGTGGCCTGCCCATTGTCACTTAAGCGGTACGATGCGGCGGTTCTACGGTAGTGTTCAGTTTTAAATAACATTCGCGATCACTTATCGGAAATCTGACCTTGTCGTCCATTGCTTTAATTAACATTGGTGATCGATTAAGAACACCTATCCAAGCTATGCTATAAATTACAGATGAAGCCACAGGGAGCAGCTAAAGTATTATTATACCTTGCTGAGTGCTATTTATAAAATGGTCAGGCTGAACACAGATCACACCCTAGATTCTGCATTTAGGACGCTTTAAGCGCACCACAGATCAGTCTAAATACACTTATAATAAATTACTCCGATTGGTTGATTGTTAGGCGCGAGTAGGCATAACCTTGAGATAGCCAATGAAAACGCTCGGTCGCACTCCCCGCGACCCGCGTCTTCCTCAAACTTTGGGGACTTTTTGTAGGAACAACGGCTCGTAATGCGGTATCTAGTGTGATCTGTGGGCTGACCATAAATACCACCGCGGACTCTTCAGGTATGTTTCTAACCTTGTATCTGTCTAAAACTTGCTGTTCATTTTCTGAAACAATCATCGTGTGAATGCTATTTGTTTATAAATTTTCGCGTTCCACATCAGCCTCGCCTATTTTTAATGATTGATACTAAATGATATGTCAGTCAGAAGTAATACAGTCCAAAGAAACAGTATCGTATGTGCATACACCTGTTTTAACTAAGAGTTTTTTATATGAGGATGATATTTATTTATGAGGATGAAGAAATCCAAACCCATAGAAGATACAAGAAAACTGTGTTAGGAACTATACGATATTTTTTTGAAAAAACCACTTTGGCAAAATATTTTTTTTGGTCAAGCGTGAGCTCATATAAATATATAATTTTCCATTTTCCAATCCGCCAGATGGTAAGCAAACCGCTGCATATTCCCACCCGTAAGACTAATGCCAGCCCGGAGAGTTGTTTGAAGATGCTAGATAGCTAGGTTTCTTAACAATTATTAACATTAAATTACATATTAAAGTCAGTTTAGATTCAAATTCCTCTTCACAAATACTCACTTAACAACAGACGAGACAGCGATCGTACGTTAGCTTATTATGATAAAATCAAAATATATCGTATTTTTACGACGTTCATCATCATAGCTGGAGATTAACAGAAAAAAAGACTATTTTTTTGTCTGTCCATAAAATTTTGAACATGCACTTACGGCTGTTTTCATTAGGAGAGCAGTATAATAGATTTCTCTGTTTCATCTGTTCACACGTAAGCCGCATGATTTCTGCGAATTAGCGGTCGCTATAACGTTTTTAGGAAATTATTGACTAGCTAATTGACGCATCATACCTACTCGTGGTTCGGAACGTTAACAAGTCTATTCACTATTGTCTATGGTTTTAGTAACCGTTGAGAAAAGAGGTCAATATGTTTTGGCACAGAGTAGATAGAAGTACCTACTCCTTCCCGAAGGAAACCTCGCATAATTTGCGAAACATTTAGATTTAGACCATCGATTTTCAAATGTCATACAGATTTTGGGACTTCATCGCTGCGTCTCCAGAACAAATTAATTTTATCAAACTCTACATATAGTCTCGGGCAGCGCTAATATTGTGTAAATTCTGCTTAGGTTTTGATTTTCAAAACTTTGATAACTGATAATTTCAAAACTTTAATAAATGCTAATATTTGAATTTGAAAGCTGACAATATCTGTAAAGTGCGTGTTGTTTTGTGACACGGTCAAACGGTCATGGTACATTGGACACCTTCAGCGTCCTATTAGCAAGCGGTGAACATTCTTCGATCTCCTAGCCACCTGCCAAGCGTGGCGATTATGGCAACCACCCTCCCTCAAATAGGGGGTAGGTTTCGTCGAGCAGTGGACTTCTAAAAGCTGGTAAGAAGGCAATGAAACTTCGACAGGTTTTTTGGATGTATTGACGAAATGAAACCATGAGTCAAGCAATTGCGACAGAATTTCATTGACAATTTTCGCGTAACATTTTAGCTATTAGCAATAGCTGAAGTGTTAAGTTGTGTAGCCTATATTAACCCAAACCACCCATTTCCCACGAAACTGTGACATGAAATCTGAAAGTTTCTTCATTCATGGCCGCCCACGCTGTGGCCGAAATGTGACAACCTCATTGTCAATTATAATGGTACGGCTAAGTCATTTTCGTCACGTAACCAGCGCGAGGAGAAAATGTATAAAGAAATAAATAAATATCTGGGACATTTTTGCACACACGGTCATCTGACCCCAAGCTAAGCAAAGCTTGTAATATGGCTGCCAGAGACTGATATACCTACATATATATTTTTAAATACATACTTATATAGATATTAACACCCAGACATAGAACAAACACAAACGTTCATCACATGAATGTTTATCCTAGATGGGAATCGAACCCACGGGTCAGAACCCTACCAACTGAGCCACCGGATAGCTGTTTCAGCGCAAAAGTTTTACACAGTCATGTATGTATGTATTGGACATTCATTCACATTTGAGAAGTTAAAGACAAGTCCTGTCCTAATGTCTCGTATGGGGTGTATTTTGCAAGTCCCCGCGTCCCCGCGTCCCCGCGTCCCCGCGTTATCTGAAAGCGATAGCGAGAGTTGCGCGAGCGGGACCGCGCATCATGCGACTGAGTTGGTACGAGCGAGATGGCATGCTCTCGCAATCAGAATCACGAACCTTTCAAAAGGTTCTGGGCCGCGGGCATAGTTGCTCCAGTCCAGTGGGCATCTATCTTTCACGACATTTCATTAGCCAGAGTAAGATATCGCACAGAAAGTTATCCATTCCAAGCATAAGTGAAACGTTTAGCTTTGGTCCCGCCTAGATGTGCCAGTTTTACATCTAACCTGAGTGGTATAAAAGTGACGGGGCAATCTTGCACTCTCGTCTTCTCGCACACGTTTCGCGTCTGTAGGTATTTATGACGAGAGTAACGCTGTGCACCGTTTATCCCCTACATGTAAAACAACCCTCACTAATATTATAATTCAGAGAAATATAGCCACAGTTGTATCAGGACCAATAAAGCTTCGAGGTATAAAAATGAATACGTTCATCTCAAGGAAAAAAACTTCGCTTGTGCGACGTAGAACTCCCTGCATTACAACTGTCAGTCCATAAAAAATGTCAAAAAATGCACAAAAATTGAACGCCATCTAACTAATAATAGGAAGTAACTTTGTCTCTCTATCTGGATGTTCGTCGCGTTATCACATATCAAACAAACTTATTCAAAATTAGTAACGAAACTTATAAAAGTATATATCTACATAAACCTAATATTGTCACACAAATATTTAAAATGCGAAAGTTCGTGTGTAAGTGTGTAAGCATGTAAGTTTTTTTTTTTGTTATTTGGTGACGAGACGAGCAAGTCACTCAGCTGATGTTAAGCTTCACGCTTGCTAATAACAGTTCAGTGCCACCCAGAATTTTGAACCTCAACAGTTCAAAACCATGCGCGGCAATGCACTGCGCTCATTACTCTGAGATATTAGATGTTAAATATCTGTGCCCAATAATTACGCTGGAAACATTGCCCTTCAATCCGGAACACAGTGATAATTTGCACACTACTGCTTGACGATTGAATAACTGGGTCCCTGGAATAACCCCATATCGGGGGTTCTAAAGGCACCGAGTCTGGTACCTTCCGAACAAATTTTCCACTTTTTTTCGGTTTTTTTCAAATTAATTTCGAATTTTACATACCTAATACCTAATGAAATGACCTAATGAAATATGCAATACCCAAAAATGTTGTGTTCTCCGCGTCGATAGACATTATTCTGCAACTAAAAATATGGATTTTAGACCCGGGTTAGATTAATTTAGTCCATAGTAGGTACTGTTGTTTATTATTTGTTATTTTGTGTGTACACAACACACAAAACTAACTAATAGGTAGGTACGTAGGTAGGTAGGTTTGTTGCTTGGTTGGTGGCTAGGTAGGTATTATTAGTATAATGTGCATATTTTGATCGCGCAGCACGAAATATTCAAGATTTTCATATACCTCTATCTACCACCTTACCACCTACCTATATAGGTACCATACCTATATAGGCACCTTTTACAAAAAATCTATTATTTCACTAAGAAGGAAGTTTTTCAGAATTTTTTCAATATTTTTCCCGGGATCAGTGAGCGTGCGCGCAACGAGATCATACATAAAAATGCATTCATCATCATTATTGAGGTGAATTTTTTTCCCGAAATTTTGCATTATTTTTCCTGGCAGCACTGATGGAGCGCGCACCGAGCCCCATACTCAGAAATGCTGAATTCCAACAAATTTTAGATATGGGGTTATTAGTTAGTCACACCAAAATGCGAAAGTTTGTGTGTATGTAAGTAGGTATGTTAGTATGTAAGTGTGTTTGTTCCCGTTCAAATCTGTAACAGCTGCACGGATTCTAATGCAATTTGGTATGGAGGTAGCCAAATTTAGGTATGGTAGCCTACATACCAAATCTCATCCAAATCCGTTCAGCCGTTACAGAGTTTATACCGCGGGTGAAACCGCGGGGCGTGGGTAATGGGTAAGAAATCTCGGTACGATATGGAACAGGCTGATGATGATGATGATGAATTTTAAATCTATGACCGAATCACATGCGAATTCAAAACGGTTACAAGCAAATACGAAATTGAGTACCCGATTTTCGGCATTCCACCTATCAGATCGACTGGCCGAGCGGTCGAGTGGACGGATTTTCATTATGCTTCGTTTTGTAGTGTGTATCAATGAGACGAAGGTCCCCGGATCGAATCCTCATTTGAAAATTACTGTTTTTGTAGATTTTTGTTCCTTTTGTGCTATTTTTTTACAGAATAAGTTATCAAACAACACAACAAACACCACACACAAAACTAACTAACTAACTAATAGGTAGTTAGGTAGGTATGTAGGTTGGTTGGTTGGTTGGTAGGTAGGTAGGTAGGTATTATTAGTATTATGTACATATTTCAATCGCGCAGCATGAAATATCCAAGATTTTCATATACCTCTATCTACCACCTTACCACCTACCTATATAGGTTCCTATACCTATATAGGCACCTTTTACAAAAAATCTATTATTTCACTAAGAAGGAAGTTTTTCAGAATTTTTTCATTTAGGTTATTAGTTAGTCACACCAAAAATAAATATTATAAAGAGGAAAGATTTGACTGCCCGTTTGCCCGCATTGAATAGGCTCCGAAACCACTGAACCGACCCGAAAAATCCCCCCGCTGCTGGGCAGCCTTTCAGCCCTCCTTACACTTCCTTCTTTTCTGCAACTTGACGCAAATAGAAGGGTTCTGCGTGTGCATTATAATTTTCATTCCCTCGTCAAACACCCGTGCGAAGCCGGTGCGGGCTGTAAAGGATTCAAACAGACAGACGGACAGACAGACAGACAGACGGACATGACAAACTTATAAGGGTTCCTTGTAGTACTACGGAACCCTAAAAATGTATAAATGGTTACCTATGTCAAAGTCCTCAAAATATATATTTCGCGAGGCTGCGCGGGCCGCGAGCGGCCCGCGGGGCGGTCCTGCAGTTGGGTATGGCTGGATCGTTTAGGTCGACTTGTAAAGTTAAAAAAAAAGGAGGAGCATGATGAAAACGGATAAGAAACCTCCATACGGTAGCAATTTGGCTAATGATGATGATGATTATGGTTAAAATCTATGACCGATAATGAACGTCGCAGTTTGACGGGTAGAAATCCCCCCATCACCATGAAAATGGGCAAGAAGTCTCGATACGTTAGGAAACGTGCTGATCATGATGATGATGAATTTTAAATCTATGACCGCAAATGAAAATCGCAGTTGGAAGGGTAGAAATTTCCCCCATTGCTATGAAAAATGGGTAAGAAATCTCGGTATGATAGGAAACAGGCTGATGATGATGATGATGATGATCCTTAAAATCTATGACCGTAAATGAAAATCGCAGTTGGAAGGGTAGAAATCCCCCCATCGCCATGAAAATGGGCAAGAAGTCTCGAATTATATTTTTTATTTATAAATTAGGTAGGTAGGCACTTACGAAACACCTTCGCCATGATAATATTTCAGCCGAGCACGAACACGTTTCGTGCTCTTTTTTTGGCCAGAATATTGATGGCGTCTATAGCGCAACGATGATGTCTGCTGCATTCTATTATAATTATGTACGTTATTATTAGGTTACTAGCAGCCCGCCCCGGCTTCGCACGGGCACCCAACAAAAAAATAAAAACCATAATACACACACGAAAACCCCTCCACCCGCGTCAAGTCACAAAAAAAAAAAAATATATTAAGAAAGCCGAAAAGCCACCCAACAGCGAAACAATTTTTCAAATCCGTTCAGCAGTTTCGGAGCCCATTCAATGCAAACAAACAAACAAACAAACAAAGAATCAAATCTTTCCTCTTTATAATATTGGTATAGATAGATTATTCTATCATCATCAATAGTTGTCGCAACGCACGCGATGTAAAGGATATTTTAGGTATTTTTTTTACATCTTGGGTTACATTATTCGAGTTTTAGTAAGGATCCCAATTTTTTTTAAAATAAAATATAGTATAGTATAGGGATAGTGTAGCTTCCCAACAGTGAAAGAATTTCCCAAATCGGTTCAGCAGTTTCGGAGCCCATTCAATGCACACAAACAAACAATCAAATCTTTCCTCTTTATTATATTGGTATAGACTATTCTTTCATCATGAATAGTTTTCGCAGTGCACGCGAAATACATCATCTTGGGTTACATTATTGGAGTTTTAGTAAGGATCCCTATTTTTTTTGAAAATATAATATAACCTATGTCACCCGGGGATAGTGAAGCTTCCCAACAGCGAAAGAATTTTTCAAATCGGTTCAGCAGTTTTGGAGCCCATTCAAACAAACAAACAATGAAATAAATAAACAATCAAATCTTTCCTCTTTATAATATTGGTATAGATAGATTAGGTAACCAAATCAAACACTGCACTGCACACCGATACCGAATCTCGCAACGTCGCAATTATCGAAGGCCGCGCGCGGACTAAGCCGCGAGGCAAGGATACCTAGTCTCGCTCACACACGCACCGACAAGCTGGCAACGTCGCGTAAACCGCGTGACGCGCGCGCGGCACAACCAGTGTACACGATTTTTGCAAGACGCACGCACACATCAATATTTCACGCACACCATGATCGCATGATTCGCATGTTAAGGTCCTTCGACTTTCATACAAAACTATCGACGCCTTTTTAGGCGTCCTACTACGATTTTGAACTGGGCATGACTTAACATAGGTCTAATTTGGCCTCTAAGTATCGCAAAGTCGATAATTTAAAATGTTCATGGCTAGGAAATACCATTTTTCAACCCAATAATTACGACAAATTTTACGAATGTAGTGGTGTGTTCTTTACATGCGAATCATGCGATCATGGTGTGCGTGAAATATTGATGTGTGGGTGCATCTTGCAAAAATCGTGTACACTGGTTGTGCCGCGCGCGCGTCACGCGGTTTACGCGACGTTGCCAGCTTGTCGGAGCGTGTGTGAGCGAGACTAGGTATCCTTGCATCGCGGCTTAGTCCGCGCGCGGCCTTCGATAATTGCGACGTTGCGAGATTCGGTATCGGTGTGCAGTGCAGTGTTTGATTTGGTTACCTAATCTATCTATACCAATATTATAAAGAGGAAAGATTTGATTGTTTATTTATTTCATTGTTTGTTTGTTTGCATTGAATAGGCTCCGAAACTACTGAACCGATTTGAAAAATTCTTTCGCTGTTGGGAAGCTTCACTATCCCCGGGTGACATAGGTTATATTATATTTTCAAAAAAATTAGGGATCCTTACTAAAACTCCAATAATGTAAACCAAGATGATGTATTTCGCGTGCACTGCGGAAACTATTGATGATGAAAGAATAGTCTATACCAATATAATAAAGAGGAAAAATTTGATTGTTTGTTTGTTTGCATTGAATAGGCTCCGAAACTACTGAACCGATTTGAAAAATTCTTTCACTGTTGGGAAGCTACACTATCCCTATACTATATTATATTATATTTTTAAAAAATTTGGGATCCTTACTAAAACTCGAATAATGTAACCCAAGATGTAAAAAAAAATACCTAAAATATCCTTTACATCGCGTGCGTTGCGACAACTATTGATGATGATAGAATAATCTATCTATACCAATATTATAAAGAGGAAAGATTTGATTCTTTGTTTGTTTGTTTATTTGCATTGAATAGGCTCCGAAACTACTGAACGGATTTGAAAAATTATTTCGCTGTTGGGTAGCTTACCCGTTTTCATCATGCTCCTCCTTTTTTTTTAACTTTACAAGTCGACCTAAACGATCCAGCCATACCCAATTGCAGGACCGCCCCGCGGGCCCGCACGCGGCCCGTGCAGCCTCGCGAAATACTAGTTTATATGTATAAAAATGAACCCCTATTCTTGTATTTTGAGGACTTTGACATAGGTAACCATTTATAAATTTTTAGGGTTCCGTAGTACTACAAGGAACCCTTATAAGTTTGTCATGTCCGACTGTCTGTCTGTCTGTCCGTCTGTCTGTTTGAATCCTTTACAGCCCGCACCGGCTTCGCACGTGTATATAACAAAAAAATAAAAATTATAATACACACACAAAACCCTTCTATTTGCGTCAAGTTACAAAAAATATATATATATAAAGAAAGCTAAAAAGCTTCCCAACAGCGAAAGAATTTTTCAAATCGGTTCAGTAGTTTCGGAGCCTATTCAATGCAAACAAACAAACAATCAAATCTTTCCTCTTTATAATATTTATTTTTGGTGTGACTAACTAATAACCCCATATCTAAAATTTGTTGGAATTCGGCATTTCTGAGTATGGGGCTCGGTGCGCGCTCCATCAGTGCCAGGAAAAATAATTCAAAATTACGGGGAAAAAAATTCACCTCAATAATGATGATGAATGTGGTTTTTGCATTTTTATGTATGATCTCGTTGCGCGCACGCTCACTGATCCCGGGAAAAATATTGAAAAAATTCTGAAAAACTTCCTTCTTAGTGAAATAATAGTTTTTTTGTAAAAGGTGCCTATATAGGTATAGGTACCTATATAGGTAGGTGGTAAGGTGGTAGATAGAGGTATATGAAAATATTGGATATTTCGTGCTGCGCGATTGAAATATGTGCATAATACTAATAATACTTACCTACCTACCAACAAACCAACCAACCAACCTACCTACCTACCTACCTACCTACCTACCTACCTATTAGTTAGTTAGTTTTGTGTGTGGTGTTTGTTGTGTTGTTTGATAACTTATTTTGTAAAAAAATAGCACAAAAAGAACAAAAATCTACAAAAACAGTAATTTTCAAATGAGGATTGATCCTTCGTCTCATTGACACACTACAAAACGAAGCATAATGAAAATCCGTCCACTCGACCGCTCGGCCAGTCGAACTGATAGGTGGAACGCCGAAAATCGGGTACTCAATTTCGTATTTGCTTGTAACCGTTTTGAATTCGCATGTGATTCGGTCATAGATTTAAAATTCATCATCATCATCATCAGCCTGTTCCATATCGTACCGAGATTTCTTACCCATTTTTCATAGCAATGGGGAGATTTCTACCCGTCCAGCTGCGATTTTCATTTGCGGTCATAGATTTAAAATTCATCATCATCATCATCAGGCTGTTGATAACGTACAGAGATTTCTTGCCCATTTTCATGGCGATGGGGGATTTCTACCCGTCCAACTGCGATTTTAATTTTCGGGCATAGATTTAAAATTCATCATCATCATCAGCCTGTTGATAGCGTACAGAGATTTCTTGCCCATTTTCATGGCGATGGGGGGGATTTCTACCCGTCCAACTGCGATTTTCATTTGTGGTCACAGATTTAAATATCATCATCATCATCATTAGCCTGTTCCCTATCGTACCGAGATTTCTTACCCATTTTCATGGCGATGGGGGATTGGTACCCGTCCAACTGTGACCTTCGTCACAGACCTTCGTCGTTTATCGGTCATAGATTTTAAGGATCATTATCATCATCATCCGCCTGTTCCCTATCGTACCGAGATTTCTTACCCATTTTCATAGCAATGGGGGGATTTCTACCCGTCCGACTGCGTTTTACATTTGCGGTCATAGATTTAAAATTTTCCATCATCATCATCAGCCTTCTCCCTAACGTAACGAGATTTCTTAAAAAATACATAAAATGATTAAATTAAAAAATATTTTATTTTACTAGAATACCTTTGCCAAAATTCGTAAAGGTCGGTCCAGCCGTTTTATCGTGAACAGATAACAAACAGAAAGACAGAGCTACTTTCAAAATTTATAGGATACTAGATGCGCCCCGCGGTTTCACCCGCGGTATAAACTCTGTAATGGCTGAACGGATTTGGATGAAATTTGGTATGGAGGCTACCATACCTAAATTTGGCTACCTCCATACCAAATTACATTAAAATCCATGCAGCTGTTACAGATTTGAACGGGAACAAACACACTTACATACTAACATACCTACTTACATACACACAAACTTTCGCATTTTGGTGTGACTAAGTAATAACCCCATATCTAAAATTTGTTGGAATTCGGCATTTCTGAGTATGGGGCTCGGTGCGCGCTCCATCAGTGCCAGGAAAAATAATGCAAAATTACGGGAAAAAAAATTCACCTCAATAATGATGATGAATGTGGTTTTTGCATTTTTATGTATGATCTCGTTGCGCGCACGCTCACTGATCCCGGGAAAAATATTGAAAAAATTCTGAAAAACTTCCTTCTTAGTGAAATAATAGTTTTTTTGTAAAAGGTGCCTATATAGGTATAGGTACCTATATAGGTAGGTGGTAAGGTGGTAGATAGAGGTATATGAAAATATTGGATATTTCGTGCTGCGCGATTGAAATATGTGCATAATACTAATAATACTTACCTACCTACCAACAAACCAACCAACCAACCTACCTACCTACCTACCTATTAGTTAGTTAGTTTTGTGTGTGGTGTTTGTTGTGTTGTTTGATAACTTATTTTGTAAAAAAATAGCACAAAAAGAACAAAAATCTACAAAAACAGTAATTTTCAAATGAGGATTGATCCTTCGTCTCATTGACACACTACAAAACGAAGCATAATGAAAATCCGTCCACTCGACCGCTCGGCCAGTCGAACTGATAGGTGGAACGCCGAAAATCGGGTACTCAATTTCGTATTTGCTTGTAACCGTTTTGAATTCGCATGTGATTCGGTCATAGATTTAAAATTCATCATCATCATCATCAGCCTGTTCCATATCGTACCGAGATTTCTTACCCATTTTTCATAGCAATGGGGAGATTTCTACCCGTCCAGCTGCGAATTTCATTTGCGGTCATAGATTTAAAATTCATCATCATCATCATCAGGCTGTTGATAACGTACAGAGATTTCTTGCCCATTTTCATGGCGATGGGGGATTTCTACCCGTCCAACTGCGATTTTAATTTTCGGTCATAGATTTAAAATTCATCATCATCATCAGCCTGTTGATAGCGTACAGAGATTTCTTGCCCATTTTCATGGCGATGGGGGGGATTTCTACCCGTCCAACTGCGAATTTCATTTGTGGTCACAGATTTAAATATCATCATCATCATCATCATTAGCCTGTTCCCTATCGTACCGAGATTTCTTACCCATTTTCATGGCGATGGGGGGATTGGTACCCGTCCAACTGTGACCTTCGTCACAGACCTTCGTCGTTTATCGGTCATAGATTTTAAGGATCATTATCATCATCATCCGCCTGTTCCCTATCGTACCGAGATTTCTTACCCATTTTCATAGCAATGGGGGGATTTCTACCCGTCCGACTGCGTTTTACATTTGCGGTCATAGATTTAAAATTTTCCATCATCATCATCAGCCTTCTCCCTAACGTAACGAGATTTCTTAAATAATACATAAAATGATTAAATTAAAAAATATTTTATTTTACTAGAATACCTTTGCCAAAATTCGTAAAGGTCGGTCCAGCCGTTTTATCGTGAACAGATAACAAACAGAAAGACAGAGCTACTTTCAAAATTTATAGGATACTAGATGCGCCCCGCGGTTTCACCCGCGGTATAAACTCTGTAACGGCTGAACGGATTTGGATGAAATTTGGAATGGAGGCTACCATACCTAAATTTGGCTACCTCCATACCAAATTACATTAAAATCCATGCAGCTGTTACAGATTTGAACGGGAACAAACACACTTACATACTAACATACCTACTTACATACACACAAACTTTCGCATTTTGGTGTGACTAAGTAATAACCCATATCTAAAATTTGTTGGAATTCGGCATTTCTGAGTATGGGGCTCGGTGCGCGCTCCATCAGTGCTGCCAGGAAAAATAATGCAAAATTTCTGGAAAAAAATTCACCTCAATAATGATGATGAATGTGGTTTTTGCATTTTTATGTATGATCTCGTTGCGCGCACGCTCACTGATCCAGGGAAAAATATTGAAAAAATTCTGAAAAACTTCCTTCTTAGTGAAATAATAGATTTTTTGTAAAAGGTGCCTATAGGTATGGTACCTATATAGGTAGGTGGTAAGGTGGTAGATAGAGGTATATGAAAATCTTGAATATTTCGTGCTGCGCGATCAAAATATGCACATTATACTAATAATACCTACCTAGCCACCAACCAAGCAACCAACCTACCTACCTACATACCACAGATGAACTACATACCTACCTATAAGTTAGTTTTGTGTGTTGTAAATAACAAATAACAAACAACAGTACCTACTATGGACTAAATTAATCTAACCCGGGTCTAAAATCCATATTTTTAGTCGCAGAATAATGTCTATCGACGCGGAAAACACAACATTTTTGGGTATTGCATATTTCATTAGGTTCATTTCATTAGGTATTAGGTATGTAAAATTCGAAATTAATTTGAAAAAAAACGAAAAAAAGTGGAAAATTTGTTCGGAAGGTACCAGACTCGGTGCCTTTAGAACCCCCGATATGGGGTTATTCCAGGGACCCAGTTATTCAATCGTCAAGCAGTAGTGTGCAAAACATCACTGTGTTCCGGATTGAAGGGCAATGTTTCCAGCGTAATTATTGGGCACAGAGATTTAACATCTAATATCTCAGAGTAATGAGCGCAGTGCATTGCCGCGCATGGTTTTGAACTGTTGAGGTTCAAAATTCTGGGTGGCACTGAACTGTTATGAGCAAGCGTGAAGCTTAACATCAGCTGAGTAACTTGCTCGTCTCGTCACCAAATAACAAAAAAAAAAACTTACATGCTTACACACTTACACACGAACTTTCGCATTTTAAATATTTATGCGACAATATTAGGTTTATGTAGATATATACTTTTATAAGTTTCGTTACTAATTTTGAATAAGTTTGTCAAGAAACCCACAGCAAAAATTAAAATAAATAGTATTCTCGAAATTAAATTATAAAAAAAAATACTACCTAATTTTAGGGGTTCGAACCCAGAACCTCACGAGCGCGACCTAATCAAACTGATGACTTCGGCCACCGAGACGATATACAGAGCAACGAAATTTCGTATTTGCTTGTAACCGTTTTGAATTCGCATGTGTGCGTAATGTTCATGCGTGCATACAGGCGTTGAACATTATTTGAATTTTCAGTCGAGTGCAGCTATTAATGGGCTCTATTATTTTTGAGATGTGTTTATAACAATAGTAAGAGGTCGCAAAGTGAATTAAAACTGGGGCAGATTACCTCAATTGAGTTTTCAACGACAGCGCCATCTCTTGGCGCCTACCTACCTAGCGGACTCAAACGAAGAACCTTAAGAACACACCACTACAATCGTAAAATTTGTCGTAATTATTGGGTTGAAAGATGGTATTTCCTAGCCATGAACATTTTAAATTATCGACTTTGCGATACTTAGAGGCCAAATTAGACCTATGTTAAGTCATGCCCAGTTCAAAATCGTAGTAGGACGCCTAAAAAGGCATCGACAGTTTTGTATGAAAGTCGTTTATCCTTAAACGGGTGAGCGGATCGTGAGCAAAATTTAATAAGGAGTTACTGTATATCATTAAAATTGACATGGAATACTTTATTTATGTTCACGCAAACGAAGTCGCGGGTAACAACTAGTGATATTATATGTATGTTTATATCTATTTATATATTTATTGTATGTACTGAGGTATTATACAATTTCGAGCGCTTAGTTGCTGTGCCTCTGTGGTATTTATTACTCTGTATCACTCAATTGACATGCCACTTACATGACAAATAACAGTCCAATATAGCAAAAAGCATATTAGTTATGAATGGTATAAAACTTATTTTGATGCTGGTTGAATGGTATAAATGCCGTTGCCCAATTGCTAAAAAGTTTAAGTGTCATAGACAAAAAGTTCATTCAATAAATTTTATACGTCATACTTAGATATGAAACAAACAAAGAGCTTTCAATAATACTACCAAACTATTTAAGTCACTGTTTAAATTAAAACTAATCATTTTATTCTGGAAAATACTATTTTGGTAATCGTAAATAAATAATAATAAATTTTTACTACTTCTGTATATATAATAAGCATATCGACATATATGTACAACGCACTAGATTTCGCGATCCAAACACTGTTCGACTGAACTGTACTGCAATCCGTACACCTTCTTGTTACACTATGTTGAATGAAACTCGTAAGCGCCGTGGATTTCATAGCGCTTACGACGTTTAGGTCGCGAGTTAACTAAGCCCTATAAGTAGATTGTAGCTATCTATAAGCGATCTAGCGCTGCTTTTGGTTTGGTTAAATAATGTTTTAGCGAACTTTAGTTCTTCTATGTTTTTTAAAGCGATATTGTTTATACTAATTAAAATATTCCTTCCGTTTGGGGTTGAGACCATGGGACTTTGGGGTCCGGCCGCCCGTTGTTTAGTTAAGGAGCTGTCCAGGCGCCTCGTCGAAATTACAGGTGACCAAAGAGGTGGCGCTTACCTCGGTCAAAGGGTGAGTTTGGCAATTCAACGGGGTAATGTCGCCAGCTTTTTGGGCACCTTACCCGCAGACAGCGACCTAAATGCCGTTTTTTATTTGTAGATATTTTAGATTTAATTTCTTTAAGTACTTATTTAGTTTAGTATAGTTTATAGTTTTAGTTTGTACATTTAAGTTTAGATTATTTTAGTAAAAATTAAAATATAATAGACCTATAATTGGCTGTTTTATATAATGTATCTATGTTCTTTATTTTGTATTATTGTTGGTCTTAAATAAATAAAAAAAGCTCACGAGCATTTGAAAAAAAAAAGGTTTTCATGAATGTTCTTGTCTATCGGTAGAATATAATTATGTCAATGAATAAGAAAATTTGGTGAGCTGCCGTTTCTTAGCTCAAAGACAGCTTATAGCACTAAACTTTATAAACTAGTAGTTCGCGCCGAACTGAGACCTCGCGACCCCTATATCTTCACAACTCCTGAACCAATTCAGCTCATATTCTAACTTAAAAATTGTATTGAAATGAACTACTTGCCAACAACTACAACTACTTCCAAATTTCATGAAGATCGGATCAACGGTTCGCAAGTTATCGTCGGACAAATATACACACAAGCATACATACAAATGCTCTGTAAACTCTGAGACCTTCGCTTCGCTCGGTCAAAAACAAAGAATATTTACAATTGTATCTATGATAAAAACACACTTATGTTATCAAATTCAAAAAATGTTATATTTAATTGTTACGAAATTCTTAGTGATTTTTTGTTTTTTTTTTATCTTGTTCAATAAATTTGGTAGGAGTCAAATCTCTCAAATTACTCAAATTTTGAACGTTGCTCGTCGAATGTATTAAGGGCCCGAATTTATTAAGGATAGGTTACCTTGATAGTGGATTCCGGGAGTTGGAGTTGAGCAGCCAGCTCGCACCTCCTCGGCCGCGAGACGTAGTTCTCCTTCATGAATTCCTTCTCAAGCCTTGCGAGCTGTTCGCGTGTGAACGCTGTGCGATACCTCCTGTTAATAAACACAATTATAAATTATGGAGTCTGCGTCACCACATCCCAACTTCTGGGATATAAGCCTATCCTCGAAGGGTGATTTATTTTTATTTATTTATTTCATTAGTACGGTATTAAACCAAATACACTAACTACATTACAATCAGATACAAAATAACGATAAGAATTAAACATTAAATAATAATTTAACTTTAGTTAATATAATTAAATAATAATAATACTAGTAGTTCGCGGCGAACTGAGACCTCGCGACCCCTATATCTTCACAACCGCTGGACCGATTCAGCTCATATACGAACTTAAAAATTGTATTGAAATGACTACTTGCCTACAAAATTTCATGAAGATCGGATCAACGGTTCGCAAGTCATCATCGGACAAATATACACACAAACATACATACAAATGCCGATTTCTCCCAGTAAGCTCTGAGACCTTCGCTTTGCTCGGTCAAAAATTTGTCTGAAGCATTACAATAACATAAATTATATTTAAAAAAAAGTATTTTTTTTATTACTATGAGTATTACAAAAAATTTACAATCACGCTTTGTTTAGGTAATCCAATAATTAAAGATTGTGTACTATAGTGTATTTAGATTAAACTAAGCGTGATTGTAATTTTTTTGTAATACTCAGTAATATAATATATATATATATATATATATATATATATATATATATAAATATAAAAGAATATAAAAGTTATAAATATGTGTTTAAAAATAAGATATAAGATAACCAAAAATAACCAAAAAAAAAAAAAAAGTTCGAGTGTATAGTGTATATATAGTGCTACACTATATACACTACTATAAATATCTATATATACACTATAACTTTTTATTTTTTTTGGTTATCTTATATCTTATTTTTGAACACATATTTATAACTTTTATATTCTTCCAAGAAATATGGTTATGACTAGGTTGGAAGTTAATGTGTTTAGATATATACTGTTTTTGAGCCTTTCGTGACTTCACCGAACGGCTTCGACGGAAGATCTGGGACCCTATTCGGAGATATGTCATTTTATCTCGGTCACTCTCACTCCCATTAAATTCTAAATTAGAGAGACAGTGACCGAGATAAAATGTCATTTCTCCGAATAGGGGCCCAGCGCTGTTTGCTAAACAGCATTATGCTGAGTGGAGGCCATTTTTGTGACACATGACATTGACAGCTATAGTTATCTGATATTGCACCTGCTTACCCTTCAATTTATTTAATGTTAATGTTGTTGCAAAATAAAATAATTTTCTTTCTTTCTTTCTTACGAACTCGCTCTGTGAACAGTGGAATATGTCAATGTTTTCCGCCACTCAATTTAGTGCTTGTGTAGTTAGGACTAAGCTAGTTCCTTACCTAATATTTGGGTCTGGAGCCGAATTGGCATTTGTCATCTGTTCTGACTGAGGGCTGAGCGATTCTGTGAACAAAAAAAAACATTTACATAAATCCTACTCCAACAATTCTTATACCCTGAGGACCGATTATGGAGTTATCTCCACTAGAACGCTACTGTATCACTTGAAGGTCTTAAAGGGTTGTAAGTACGCACTCAAATGCGTCTGGCTTCACAATAAGGACCAAATTATCTAAACAGCCGTCATATAGATATTCTATAAAAAGAGAGCCGACATTTTAAGACTAATTATTCTCTAAGCTCAATTGAGTTGTAAAAAAACCGTTCGGGAACCAGAAGGCTGTAGGTGCTAATTGCACACACCAAAACTCTACAAAAGGAATACATTAACATAAAACAAATACAAATAACGTATTTTCTAATTAAATGTTTTCCCATACTGGTCACAAAGAAACCGCTTAGTAAAAAAAAAAGTTTTTAAAAAACGCTTTCAACCAACGCCGCCTTTACAAATCTGATTAGTCGCTGAAGTGGTTCTAAATTTAAAAAGGGAGGCGAACTATGTTTGTTGACACTAGCTTTTTTAAAAAGAGAATATTGAACGCTTTCAAGTCAATTCCCATTGTCTATGGTCTTAATGGCGGCATGATTAAGACGTCTATTTCCGGTCAGAATTAAATTAGTGTGGTCATGTTGATGCTTGTATACTTACATTGCATAAGTACGTAAGATAGTGAGTACAGGTTGATTATTTAAAAGCGACAGAAAAGAGGGACAAAAATAATGTATCTATGTTTTATTGCAACGTGATTGCACGACGTTAAACTAAATTTGCATGAGTAGAGGCCAGGCTTAGGGTATAATAAAACTAGTAGTTCTCATCGAACTGAGATATCGCGACCCCTATATCTTCACAACCCCTGGACCGATTCAACTCATATTCAAACTTAAAAATCGTATTGAAATGAACTACTTGCCTACAAAATTTCATGAAGATCAGATCAACGGTTCGCAAGTTATCATCGGACAAATATACACGCAAACATACAAATATACATACAAATGCCGATTTGTTCCAGTATATTCCGAGACCTTCGCTTCGCTCGGTCAATTATAGATCTATTTCGATATTCCCGCTAGCAATAAATGTATGGGTAAAAAAAAAACATAATAATAAACTGGCATCAATATAGCTATTCATACGATAAAAAAAAAATTGCAATGCCATTAAGACCTCATTATACACAATTTATCGTCCGTTTAAGTGCTCCAGGCTGTAGTTTTTTTTAGAATGCCACTGTGGCGTCATCCCCACTTGACATGTTCCCATGCTGGGTGGCGACAACACACTCAAATATCAATTTGCAATAGTCTAGCCGACAACTTCCTCAAGACAAGACAAACGGATTTGTCTATGGTCACCAGCTGCGCTTTTGGCGTGTGTCGAGAATTAAAAAAAGAATTAAAAAGTAAGAGCTTCCGCTTTGATTTTCGAACGGAAGGAATCATGCGTGTGACTGGCGACATAGATTTTGTTTTAAATCCGTTTTGTTTATTTTTTATAAAGGAAGTTTTAACGTCGGACATTGATTTGGATTTAAATGACCGGAGTTTTGAAGTGTGTTTTTGAGTATAGTTTTTTATTTGTTTAAAACTTATCCTGTTCCTTCGTCTAGGAACTAGTAGGTATAAAAACGTTTTCATTTATAGATTGTTTTTTTTTTTTTTTTTTTTTTTTGTTGCACAAAACATTGATTTTTTTGTTAGACGAACCCTGTGCCCCACACTAGGATGAGTCCTGTGTCGTGGGATCCAGTGCCTTCCACTCACAAAATAGAAAAGTGATATTAGTAGACTTAGTCAAGTATTATATCTAAATGATTGAAGAGCTTATGACATTTGTAATTAGTAATTTTTATTTTATTTTTGTAATTAGAAAATGCATTTCCGCAAAGTAAGACCCTGATTCAATCAAAATTTTAATTCAAATTGAAAAAAAACAATTGACTTGAGAACCTAATTTTTTTGGAAGTCAGTTAAAAACAAGGTCACTTTAATAATGTATTTGTATTTATTCCTTTAGTGTATTTCCAATGAAAACTGTGTATTTGTCGTTACCAAGTGTTGTGGTAACCCAAAGTCCGAATAAATTAATTGAATAGAATTGAACAAAAACTATTTCTTTTTTCAGAGATGTACATTTTTATTTCGAAATTTAAAATCGAAACACCTTTACAGTAGTTGTTCATCTCGAGCTACCACAGAATAAAAATTGTACAAGTCAATACTTATCTCTGAGTTGACCATAAACACCGTGTCGTCCGAACGATTTCGAAACACGTCGGCCTTTGTTTCAAAACGTGTTAATTTTCAAAACAAACGGAGCAGAATACAATCGTAATGGAATAAAAGTGGTTGCAGTGATGCAAGTAAAACAAAAAAAAAACTTTATTTATTATATTTTATTCTTTTAGTATAACTAACAGCTTAAGTAGCAGGTTTAATATTTTAACTTACTAATGAGGCGTTTTCCAAAAAAAAAGAAATCCTGGTAATAAAAGTACCCAATAGATGGCGTTAGATGTACCTTGAGGTTTTTCTGTCACTGTCAAGACATGAAAGACAAAAAAATGTACGTGTGCCTTTTTTTTCTGGTGTTTTCTGACTCCACATGTGTATTTAGACAATTTCAAGTAATGTAACTATGTATTTGACTTCATTTGAAATATTACAATAGTTGACACTGGCTAAATACACAACGTGTGGAGCCAAAATTTACGATTTAAAAAATAAACATACAATATTTCGACATAAATGACAATGACAGGTAAAACGATAGGACTATTACGCCATCTAGTAAGTATTTTAGAACAATTTTTTTTTTTGGTAAACGCTTCATTAAAAGTTACCACAAATAGGCATATACACAAGCGTAATTTTAGAAATTGAATGTAGATTCTAGAACAGAAAAATTTAGGTATACGTATATATACAATACCTTTTATATGAATATAAAGATTAGTTTCAGGTTTTTGCGGCGGTTATCATCACGAATTGATATCCAAATAATATATAATTGACCGAGCGAAGCGACGGTCTCAGAGTTTACTGGCACAAATCGGCATTTGTATGTATGTCTGTATGTTTGTGTGTATATTTGTCCGATAATAACTTACGAACCGTTGGTCTGATCTTCATGAAATTTTGTTGGCAAGTAGTTCATTTCAATACAATTTTTAAGTTCGAATATGAGCTGAATCGGTCCAGGGGTTGTGAAAATATAGGGATCGCGAGGTCTCAGTTCGCCGCGAACTACTAGTTATTATAGGCAAAGGTAAGGGGTATAACTGGATACACGCATAATAATATTCCTATATATTTGGTATAATTAGCATCAGTGTTGTCATCTCAATTTGTTTAAAAGTTCGATTATAGTCGATTTGTGCGAGGCCATAAAAATGATCCTTATTTGTTTTGCATGATGTGGTTTTGACACAATCATTCGAATTATCATGACGCCATAATTGTTGACAAGGACTTAAAAAAGCGATTAAAAAAATGTTCCACCGGACTCTATTAATGACGCTACTCACTAAGTACATGCGTTTTGGGTTTATTTATTTGTGTATTTAGCCAGTATATCGAAAGACAGATTGGATTTAGTGTATCTAGTCTAAATATTTTAAAACAATTCCCAGGCACAGCTATGGATGTAAGATATGGCCAAAAGGACTCTGACAGACCTGTAAAAATATGACTCCTGGTGCTTACTAATACACTACGCACCACTGCGAATTCAGTTGCGGGTGATGCTCACTAGCGCACAGACGTCTCGCGTCGCACCGCTCCCGAGAGCCACTCACACACGAATGTTCGGAATTAGTTCAGATCTTCAACTATAGTTATCTGTATCTCGAAGTATAATAATAGCCCAGTCAATTTGGCGTTTGACCCAGAAATAATAACAGCATTTTTTTTTGTACATAGTTGTAAAACTAACTTCTCATATTAATATAAAATAATTTAACAAAATGCGTATCCGGAACACACCTAAATTTTACTTTTTGCAATATCGTCTCTATTTGCGCTATGTTAGAGTCTATTTCAGATGACGACCGTAAGCACGGCAGTGCGTCGTCGGCGACGATAATGTATGGCTCAAGCATAAATGCTTTTTCCATGTTCCGTACCTCCAGACCTTTAATTTAGTTTAATATTGATTCCAAAAACCAAAAACAATATTATATTTATGTTGTAAATTATGTCCGGGACCTCCATACTAAGTCCCGTAACTTGACTGGGAACTGCAAAATTGTGGGTAAAACAACGTAGCCCATCTAATAAATCACTTTGCCACTATGAATCAATTCCCGATCCAATCACACTAATAAATAGCTGCATTCGGACAGGTGTGGAAACAACCCAGCCAAAAATAAATGACGACAGTTTACCCTCGCGAACCAATCACAGCTTAATTAATAGTGGCCGCGCTCAATTTGCGATCCAAATAGCCCTTGTAATACGCACGAACCGATCTATACGTTAAATTGGCATTATCGAGAATTGCCGCCAGCCACGCGTCAGTAATTGTATTGTCGTGAATGGTCACCCTTAATACGTTTACGTTTGTCTATGGTTCGATAATGCTGGCTGGCGAGATCGTTCCGCTGATTTGAAATTAGAACGGATGAACGTTAGTAATTTTTCTTTTGTTTGTGGCCAATTACTTCGCCGATGCTTGTCTCATTGGTGGAATAATGGAATGGTCTCACTAATTATTGTGCCATTTTCTAAATTTCTTTCCAAAACTCCATAGAAGGCTCTAGTAAAGTTTTCACCACTTTACTGGGGCATCCGTGACTTGCTTTGCTCGCCTTTGACTGTGACTATGACTTATTTGACAATATTCACCAAAACTTGAAAAAATATGAGTATACTTGACACTGGCAAATGCATAAGACGTGCGACGCCATAACCTTCTTAGGAGGAAAGAGAAAAAAAAACAAACAAGAAAACACACAATAAAAGAGAGTTTTGGCGGGAATGTGGAGAAGTCAAATGTCGCGTTAGAGTATTATTTTTTAAAATTTATGTATTGCGAGTGTCTCTAAAATGTAAAAACGGTGGATTATTACCAATAAGTGTTCTTGAACGTGGACGAGTGTTGGTGAATACTGTATTGTCGTAAACATGACTCTTCGTGTTTTTTCCAGAACTCCATAGAAGCCCTTAGTAAAGTCTCCGCCACTTTACTAGGAAATTACTTAAACTTGACCGCGACTTAGTTTGCTTGAGCCTTGCTTTAACTGTGAAATATTTACTTCACTTGGAATATTACAAAACTTGATACTAGCTAAATATACACAATAATAATAATATATACAAAATGTGCATAGCCAAAAAAAAGAGAAAAAAAAAGATCGCCGGTAAACAATATTTTTAATTATTATTTAATACAGGAAAGATAGTTTGTTATAATCTAATGTAGCAATAACAAAATATTTATAAATAAAACTAATCTAACCTACAAAACAAACACGCCGTCAAGTTCGCCACCGTGCGGCGGTACCCAGAACACTGGCAGCATTTCCCCGTTGAATAATTATACTAACAAACAATATTTACAATAATCATATCGATAGTGGATATGTGTATTGTTTGCACTCCGAAGTTATTTATACACTTCATAATTAAAAAAAAAAAAACATATGAACATCAATATAGCTTGGCACTAAAGCATCTGTGAAATTGTCATGATGACTAAAAACTAAATCTAATAATTAACAATCACAACCCTCTAACCCTTTGCAATATAAGATTAACTCTATTTTATTCATGAAAGAAAAACATCAACGCATCCTCAAAGGAATTAAAACAATTTACAGCTACCGTTTGCCGACCAATTATCCAATATACAGGCAATTATACGGTGTCATCCCCCCGGCACGCTCCCCTATACAATTTTCATGATAAAATCCGTATCTACTAGTCGGCAACAATGTAATGAAGATAAATATCTCAGTGGGGAGTTGCAGCCAATAAAAACAAAATCAGTTTAAGCTCATTGACAAGACATATTACATTCTCGACCCCACTGGCGTTCGATTTGAAAAAAAAAGCTGTCAAATTGTGGCGGGAACTTGTATTCGAACTCCACCCGCGCTGACGTTTTTACCTTTTCTTTTCGAAACCATAGACAATCGGATGCGGTCGATTTAACTTTGTGGTAGTGACAGCTGCGTTTGACAATTAATTTTGACGTTAATTAACGGGTTTCGTGGATTTATTGACTATTTGCTTTATGTTAGACGCCAATTTAATGTGTTAATTGATTAAGACATTTTGTCATAGCTGTTTTATAGTGTAACTGGCAGCCTCGACGCATGATGACTTAATTATTTTTGTTTATTTCGTTGAAAAAGGCCCTTGACCATAATTTTATTACGTATTCCTCAGAAACACAAGAAGCTGTAAATTTTAGATTTAAGGTATGCCTTTTTGGTCTTATAAAAAAACATTTATTTCGGAATCAGTATTTTAGGTATTTCTGTATTTTTTACTTGCTAAGAAAAAGCTGTTTGTTTTTGCTCTTCAAAATAAAAGTTCCCTTCACTCGGAAAAGCATAGATTAAAGACAATGCACAGAACGGTCACTAAATTGGCCAGCAAAAACTTTACCTACGTAACGGTACAACAACCTTCAGTGTAATAAAAATATTTAGCTTTGAACCGACAAAGAAGTCACTTACGGTACTAAACGATATTCATATTTTATGGACCACCAACAAAAGTTCGGCACAGCTCAAAGTTGTTGTAAAAAGGTTATAATTGCTTTTAGGATTTTACAATTATAACATTGATGCCTTATAACCGTTCCTTAACACCCTTATCCGAATAGTAATAAGACTCAAAATTGGACGCAAATGTTTCTAAGGAGTTATTAGTATGTTTGTTGGAGATTACCTGCCAATTTCAATAGTTTTTGTTTATAATGTTGTCAGCGGCCCTTCTGATGAAATTATGACAAGTTATATTAGTTTTATAACACCAAAAACTTCCGTGATTATTATTTTGCTAATGGTTTTATGTAGATTCTTTAATTCTTATAACATATCTATATGTACAACTAACTTTATGAATTTTAAAAGTGAGTAAATAGGTTACATAGGTAAAACCTAGTTTTTTGTATTTTTTATATATAAAAAAAAGAGTAAAATTGTTTTAAGACGAGGAAATTTCCGTTTTCTCTTTTAATATTTTTAATGATACAAATTTACTGAAGAAGGCAACGTTTTTTTTTACACTGTGACAATAAATTTGTCTTTTAATTTATTTGTCATGTTGATCCAAATTTTCATATATTTAAAAAACGATGTGATGTACCTAAATAAAATGATTTAGATACACTAAATCCTATAACCATAATTAAAATGTTACATAAACATTTCACCCTCAGTAATTTCATAAGGTTGATTGTGCGAGCGAGAGAGCGCGTGGTTTGTAAAAACTGTTGAATTAGATAAAGAATAAGTAACGTAGATAATTGGCATTGCACTGGCCAGCCGGCCGCCGCCGCCGACGGCGACAACTTGACGAAAACTTCTATCAACTAGAAGTAGAACAATCTAGATACATTGAACTCAAATAAATACAATGACAAAATATTACATTAAAGTGTATTCTGTTAATGAAACAAAAAGCCTCTAGTCCAAATTCAATGGTCGTCAAAACTTATGTAAGTTGTCCAATTTAGATCACGTATTGACTTCTTTGAAGTTATATCCCGATGAATAACAAAATACATCTAAATTGATTCGTTCCTAATTAATGGTGGTTATCGTAGAACAACACATCACTCCCAAAATAATACCAACTGAAGATCCCAAGACATTATGTACTTACAAAGAGCTAATAAATTAAGCCACATGAAATAGAGAAGTATGTATAGAGTAGAAAATATATATTGCTTTGACAAGTCAAGTTGCAGATTGAAATATTACATGTCACCTGAATTAGGTTACGTAGGTTATTAAAAGCAGAAGGCACTTGTAAAACATACCTTTACTCTTTGGCGATGATGGCGGCGTGATAGAGACACCCGAATCATAATGCGATTTCGATATCAAATCAACTGACAGCGGCTCCCGAATCGATTTATCGAATAAATAATTTCTGTACATCGTAAAAAAAGGAAAAATAACAACACTAATAAAAAGCACTAGCTGAACAAAATTAAGAACTCGCTAAATTAGCACTGGCCGTAATAACTGAATAAAAAAAGAAAAGTACTGGCTGGAGAGAGGCCGTTAGCGCGCGTCGAAAAAGTAAACTGTCAGTGTCAGGGATGACAGTTTGTTTTCGTTGCACCGCGACGCCCGCCTACTAAAAATCCATAATGTTCTAGCCAGTAACGGGCCCAGTTTGGTGCCCCCACCAATCAGGGCGGGGCCAATTATGTGCCATCTCTTTCGCTCAGGAGCTTTCATGTTATGAGCTTATTTTACCCTGTAACGACGTAAGGTCTGTGGTACATTGGGTCTAAGCAAGATTTTCTTTAATGTTATCAATATTAGCCATTTTTATTTTTTTTAGAGGAGCATTTTTTCCGGACATCGCCGTCCAGTTACGACATTATCCAATCTCATATGGGTTTTCTAGACTCACAGTGTGCTTAGCTCTCCTTAAAATAGTTATTGTTAAAATAAAATAATATTTTTTGTCTGCAGCAAAAAACATGTTAATAGCATTAGTATTCTAATTTTTATTTTATTTATTACTTTAGTTGTAAGTGTTTTGTTTTCACCACCATAGACTTTTTTTAAGCTCATTTCATAAAGTTCATTAAATGGTAGACAAATGTCTTACATTTTGTAGGTAGACAAATGTCTTCCATTTAATTACATAGGCGGTGTAATTCGTGAAATAAATGGATCACAATCAATATTAAACACTTAAATCGTTATCAAAATTCAATTTAACTTCGCCAAAGAAATTACCCAGTGCGCCACCGCCCTAACGTTTTAATCATACCTCCTCATTTCATTTTAATACGGCCCCCGGAGCATTGGGCATCATGGACCGTTATTACTTCGGCTGCGAGCTGTTATTAACGATATATAACTTATATTACAGTTATCGTATTGTTTATAGTAAGATACATGCTGCGTCCTGCTGTTTTACTCGCAACTTGCGCGTTTTGCACAGAATTGGTGCCTGGAGTTACCAAGGGTCTATGATTTTCTTCATTAAAAAATAATATAATTATTAGCGTGGTGTAATTTTGTTTCGGCTATGAGCAGTTATTAACAAAATAAAATAAGTACTTATGTAACAGCTGTCTTAATGTTTATAGTAAGCTACTTTTTGCAACTTTTTTTTTTGTTTTTTCCAACACAGAATTTACTCCTTGAAGTATAAGCTGACAATCTGAACTTATATAACCTATATATCAGTTAACTTATATAACAGGTTATGGGCAATGCTAAAAAGAGGTAGGTATAAGTTAATAAAATACTATTAATCCTAACTAATATTATAAATGCGAATACATATTAACTGTCTCTCTGTCTGGGTGTTTGTCGCGTCATCACGGCTAAACGGATCGAGCTGAATTTTTGCTTAGATATAGCTTAAAGTTAGGAGACTACATAGGACATGGGCTACTTTTTTTTGGAGGTCTACGTGAACGAAGTCGCGGGTAACAGCTACTAAATAATACATAGTAATTTACTTGCTCTCTCTCTATCTCTCTGTCATTTGTTTTAATCGCGATTTTTTTTCTACAAAATGTACTCTATTGGCTGGGTTTACCAGAACAAACATTTTTTTCAGTGTTACACAGAAGCATAATGTCGTCGACCGTTTTTAATTTTGCTGCGAGCTGTTAACTAACAATATAATAGGATTTTCGGACATCGATATCCGAGCTGAAAACACTTATGATTAGGTACTCATAAAACTGAATAACTTTTAATATGGGACGAACCATGAATCCATATATAACAAAATCATAAGTATTACAGGCTAGTACTTATTTTAATACAATTTTTAAGTTTGTATGAGAAAAATCGGTCCAGGGGTCGAAGGTCGCAGTTCGGCGTTAAGTACTTGTTTAAATTGAGGTATATAAGTAAACACAAGATAGGTATACATAAGTATGAAAATATTGACTAGAAATATTTCCTTATCTACTTGCCTAAATAATAAATTGGTAGCTATAGTTAGGTAGATACTTTTAAGAAGTAATTAACTACCTAGTTCAAAAGAAAGTCCAAATAGTTACTTATTCACTAAATGTACTTTTGTCATCATGAAAGATACAATTCAGAAAAAAATGGTTGAGGATGAAGATACGGCAGAAAAGTAAAATATAACAAAATGTAGTCATTATTTATAATTATTTTCTTAATATCCAGAGGTGTAAATTTCAAATTTGACGTGACTTCGCCGAACCATTACGTATTCACTAAAAATGTGGAAGCTGTAAACGAAAGACAAAACCGAAGGACGAATAACTATAGAGAAATTCCCGTAGTTATTGAGAATGTGGCTTACAATTACCACATTGTGTGAAGCCAGAAAAAAACAATAATAAACCACTCTTTAATTGAGCAAAACAATAACCTTGTATACCAACAACTTTACAAAAGAAAAATAAACTGTTAAGAAAAAAAGCTATTGTCTATGGAAAGGCTTTTGGCGGTAAAAATGACAGACGTCACGCAGCGACAAGATGGCGGATTTGTTTTCTTTTCTTTTATCGGAAACAGTGGCTATTGATTTCCAGTGCTACCGTATTGATAATTTGTCAAAATTAAAGCGTTAAGCAATTTCTTTACAATTTTTTGGGTTAAGGGCAGTGTAGACATAAGTTAAGACAAGATGCTTTATTACTTAACTATTCTAACAATTACTTATGTATTTACATAGGCAAATAGTGTAGGTATATTCGGTCGATTCTTATTAAAAAGCCATTTTGTGATATGAAGTACGGATGATCTATCTGACGCCTGTAGGCCTGGCGTGCCCGACAAAATTTTCTCTTTCTAAACTTTATATCGTACGAAAGTGAGACTAAAGTAATTGTACATTCCTAATCATAGCTGTGCACTCTTTTGCACGACCTAATTAACAAGTTTAGTCAAGGTCTAGTCCAAGTCTCAATAAAAGATGGAAGCTTTACTAGAAACAAAAAAAATATGATAAAACTCGATCTGCGTACGTTAACGAACACAAAATGGACAATATTCTGCCATTATTATACATTAACACTCGAAATAACACAAGTTTAAGAAAATTTTAATAACACAAAGCAGTGAATTGATCCTTATTCGACATTGAGAGGTACTTATTAGGTACAATAAAAAAAGTAAACAGAAAAGAATATAGATATCTAATATTGAAATATATTACTTACAAAAGAAAAGTACGAAGCTATATTATTACCGTCTAGATACATGTCGTCAGTTTTTTTTCAAAGTCAGCATCTTGACGAATTGCTAAACAACCCGATAAAGTAATCATTTTTTTTTGCACATTTCGTTTTCATTATCTTAATTTGGATTCTTTATTATTCTCTTAAAACAAATATTTATTTTATTATTATTGTGATCATTAATCTTATAATATTTTTTTACATTCATATTATACATTTATTTGAATCAACAATTACATGCATTAAAGGTAATTCAAGAATTCATTACATTGCAAAATAATATATTTATTATTGTTTTTTTAGTGCTTTAACTAAATACTGCTTACAATATTGAAAGAGAATATCATCATTACGTTTACTACGTTTATGAAACGGGAGTTCCATAGAGAAAAATGAAAAAAGGCGATTATATGAAAAGTGCTCTAGAACTATACCGATAGAGATAGTGCGATAGACTATTAAAAAAAAAAAAACCGAAATCGGATAACATATAGGTGTGGGTATCAACTACGATTTTTGTATGGACAAGATGGTACATCAATTATGATATTAATAGATGACGATGTCTTCTATTTCATGTGGCTACGCTATCCCATTGTCTATAAGTAGTTATTCTACGAGAACGCCGGCGGCCGTCGGACGAGAAAAAAGGTTTTACTAACTCAATACAACAATAAACACCATTTGTGTAAGCTCCTAATAGCATTTACCGCTATGCGATAATTTTGGAGTAATATCTGGGTTTTATTTTTATTGCTAATTGTTATGGATTTTTTGAAGAGAGCTAGATTTTATTACTCCTCCAAAAATTATGACATTTATTGTACATTCCAATAAATTATTCTTTATTCTTTCTTTATTGCATATATGTACATATTCTTCTTCTAAAACTACGCTTAGCTTACATTATGACATATATCCTGTAAATAAGAGCGCAGCAATATTATGTGGCTGGGCCCCTATTCGGAGAAATGACATTTTATCTCGGTCACTGTCTCTCTAATTTAGAATTTAATGGGAGTGAGAGTGACCGAGATAAAATGACATATCTCCGAATAGGGTCCTTGGTCACAGACCATGTCACAGGTAGACATACTAATATGTAGGTAATGAGTATAACTACTAAACTACATAATACGAATTTAATGAAAATTATATAATAATAAAAATAAAAAAAACTATTTAAAAATTAAATAGTTATTTAATGCGCATTAAAATTGCCCTTACCAATTTCAATTAAACTAAATATTTACTTTTGCAGATCCAAATCGGATAATTGCTAAGTTTTTTTATTCTGGCCTTCATTAGCTATGGAGTTTTTACATGGTGCCCATAATTATTTTGATGTGTAGATTAGTTATTTATGGGCCTAGTGTTACGCCCATCTAACATTCGAGCTATACCTAGCTGTTATTAGAATAGGTAAATACTTAATTTTAAAACGTTTCCAAATTAATCATAACGTATTTCTAGAAGCAGGTAAGTATTTATTTTAAAAGAAAACTGTTAATTTTTTTATCTGCGCTCTTCGGCTTCACGTAGCAAAATATTGTAGAGCAAAGAAAAACATTAAAAAAAGCTTTTAAAAATTAAGAAAAAGTATTTTTCAATTTTTTATATAAAAGCTTTGTTTTCTAAGATTCGCTTGTATTGTTTACCTTTTAATACTTAAACAAAAACATATAAATTAATTATATAAAATGAACATTACATTTATTGGTCTGATAGTAAGTAATTACTTATTTGTAGATATTTTAGATATAATTTATTTAAGTATTTATTTTTGTATCTAGTTTTAGTTTGTATTTAATATAGATATATCTTTCTACTAATTAATTAAATTACAAGTTTACATAATATTACTTAGCATATCAAACCAAGATAATAGATATACTTCATAATAGTTTGATTTAAAAAAAAAAATATTATGAAGTATCCCTACTCGTCTATTATTATCTACTATAAATTTCATAGCGTTTGTTGGTTTGTTTGTTTATCTTTCACGCAGGAACAGAAACGTATCGACACACGACGACGTGATTTTTTTTAGTGAATTCCGGAGAGAGACAAAGTAAACCACTGAGCACAGCTAGTCATAAATAAAGCTACCACTAGAATGACAATTTTGTTTAAAAACAGGTAGCCTATTTTTTTTTCCAGTTTCATCCGTAATCAGTCCCAGGACTTTAAGAAGGTTTGGTGAAGTTTATTTTTCGTGCAGAGTTGGTTTCCCATTGGAAACTTCTCTTCTGCATACATTCAATACAATATAACTTTATTAAACACCGAAAATACAATTAAAATTAAACAATAATTAAATATCCGGCAGTATAATGGGCGGCCTTATCGTCTAAAGCGATTTCTTCCAGGCAACCTTAGTATGGACAGAAATTTTAAAGAGAAATACGGTCGGTGGTGTACATAAATTCAGGTAAGTACCTATCTACTAAATTACTACATAATAAGTATAAATAAATACAATACATATGATATACGTACATACAATAGAAATACACAAAATGATATCATAACTCATCATATCTTATGTATTGCGGCTGTCATCAAAGATATTCACTGCCCCGGTGGCTCAGTTGGTAGTGAACCTACCTTTTGTTTGGGGGCGTGGGTTCGATTCCCATCTAGGACACACATTCATGTGATGAACATTTGTGTTTGTTCTATGTTTGGGTGTTAATAATTATATAAGTATGTATTTAAAAAATATATATGTACGTATATCAGTCTCTGGCAGCCATATTACAAGCTTTGCTTAGTTTGGGGTCAGATGACCGTGTGTGCAAAAATGTCCCAGACATTTATTTATTTCTTTTTTTATTCTTTGGATAAGCTGTCTTGACTAGTTCTGCTGGCAGTTTATATGGATGCTTGAGAAGCGTAAAAAAAAAAAAAACAGAAAAAAACTCACCATGTGGCCTGTCGTCGACACCATCACTATCCACTTCACTCCTGACACTTCCCGGGCTGGCCCTTTTCAATTCCTCTTGCACTGGCTCATTATAACCCCTTTTATCATACGACATAAAAAACGGGAAATTAGCAACCCTATTCTGTTGAAAATAATAACCCATTTTCCCATCTCTAACTTTCACTTCCTCGTCCTCGGAATGCTCATTGAAATCTTGAGAAATGTTATTCTCGATATCGATTTCCGGCGATCGTCGATTATTCAAGCCAACAATCGATTCAATAGAAAAGTTCTTCGGTTGAATTTTCGTCTGCATCGTCATTTTGTCCGTGGAATCCATTTTTCAATTAAAAATGTAAATGTCACTTCACGAAACGTCACACGCGCGCGCTTTTTTTGTATTTGGAACGTTCGGATGTCAGATTCGAACTGAGATTTCGTGGTGCTTCCGAGCTGTGTAGAGTGACCACGCCTCTCGCTCGTAGGGAGGTGGGTCCCCTTTGTTTTGTACATCCACTGAAATTCCAACCTTACCATTCACGATACAAGACGTAGTTTTGCTAAAACTCGGAACAAGGTTGCAAACTAAATTGCAGTTTAATACGTTAAGAATAAAGTTTGGTATTAGTTTGATATATAAATGCATGTATTAGTAATTTAGTTATGATAAAATGTCCTTAAAGATAGATAAACACGTCGTAATGAATTCGCGCGATATCTTTTATTATAAAAGGCTTTGCATGATGTGTGGGTCTTAGTTTAAGCGCATGTCGACAGTTTCGATGGCAAATTTTCAATGTAAAAAACTTTATACATAGAAATACTTACCCCAGAATACTGAAACGTTTGTTAACTTTGACGACAGATTAAGTCTATTGCTGCCTTTGTCATTTACTTAGTGCCAGACAAAGGCAGTATTAGAATTAATCTGTTGTCAAAGTTAATTAACGTTTCAGTATTCGGGGGTTAACAAAAGAATTATGTCTAAATAATAATGTGGCTTGTTCCGTCTTCATCCCAACAGATCTCATCCCATGACGTCATTTTCTTAAGTCAATCCACTTTCGATTACTGTCTCGTCCCACACTTATTTTTTATATTCTCGAGTCATCCCAATTTATATTAGCTGCTATTATTAACTCATCCCGTGCCGACATTTTCAATATGTTTATGATAGAACTCATAAAATAACAATTGCACACAGCACTTCCATTATTTTTCATATAAAAAAAAAGCTACAAAACAATACACGATATAGACACGAAAACATAATTCAGATATGAAATGTGAAAATGATATAATAAAAAAAGTTTTTTAGTTTTTTATATAAATAATATTTCTAAGCTATAGGTAAAACATTAACTTAAATAACATAAGCTTTTAGCAAACGATTTTTACTAACGCAATTGATAGCGTGGATCGCACTAATATTATAAAATTAAATGCGGAAGTTTGTGTGTAAGTAGGTAAGTATGTAAGTGTGTTTGTTCCCGTTCAACTCTGTCACGGCTAAACAGATTTAGATGAAATTTGATATGGAGGCAGCTTATTCTCAGGATTAACATATAGGCTACTTTTATCCCGAAAAATTTAAGCGTTCCTGAAGGATAGCGGGTGAAACCGCGGGGCGCAGCTAGTCTGGTATAAAACATTAGTAACGATACATAATATATATTAAGTTAAGGTTCCTTCAGCATTTTTTTTTATCTGGCGTAACGCTTGCTAAATATTGGCCGACAAAGTTGCCAATCCTATATTATGCATCTCAGAAACTTGTTATCTTCCATGTTGATAGATCTTAGTAAAAACTTTCTTTTAAAGTTATTTCGGGCAACATCTGATAATGGACTTTTTGAGATAAGAGGAAAAAATCTGAAAAATACTTCAAAATTCATACGCAAAAAAAAATAGCAATCCAGTAGAATAGCGGGTAAAACCGCGGGGCACAACTAGTAATAAATAATTAGACTAATATTAACCGTTTTATCCCACCAGAAAAATATCAACACTTATAATACACACAAACCGCTCACCCCCTCGATACCACCCGAAATCCAGTTAAAACTGCCCAAATCCGCCTAAATCCGGATTAATAGTCTGTCAAATTGCCGCCGGGGGGTGCGAGAGGCACCTGCGCCTCGGCTTCGCCCCCTTCGTTTTTTAATCTACACTTGTCGGCAATGATAAATATTGGATTAGATGAAAATGATGCGCGAATTGAATATTATGTTTTATTTATTTTAAGTAGGGGGTTGAATGAAAACAATATTGTGAGTGTTGCTTGGCTAATATTTAAAAAAAATATTAGAGATAAATAATTATCGTCTTAAAGAGCATCACATTAATATTATAAATGCGAAAGTTAGTGTGTAAGTAGGTAAGTATGTGAGTGTATTTCTTGTAGAGAGCATCACACTAATATTATAAATGCGAAAGTTAGTGTAAGTAGGTAAGTGTGTGAGTGTGTTTGTTCTTGTAGAGAGCATCACACTAATATTATAAATGCGAAAGTTAGTGTAAGTAGGTAAGTGTGTGAGTGAGTTAGTTCTTGTAGAGAGCATCACACTAATATTATAAATGCGAAAGTTAGTGTAAGTAGGTAAGTATGTGAGTGTGTTTCTTGTAGAGAGCATCACACTAATATTATAAATGCGAAAGTTAGTGTAAGTAGGTAACTATTCATCTGTGGTAGGTAAGTATGTGAGTGTGTTTGTTCTTGTAGAGAGCATTACACTAATATTATAAATGCGAAAGTTAGTGTGTAAGTAGGTAAGTATGTGAGTGAGTTTGTTCCCGTCCAACTCTGCAATGGCTGAACGTATTTGAATGAAATTTGGTATGGAGGTAGCTTATACACTGAATTAACATATACGCTACTTTTTATCCCCAAAAGGTTCCCGGAGTATAGCGGGTGAAACCGCGGGGCGCAGCTAGTAAAGCAATAAAAATATACTTTAAAAAGTACTGTCAGCACAATTGTGGACGTTGTAATGGTATCTGGGACTCTTTTGCAGGATCCATCTGGGGATCCTCCGTATCAAATTTCATCTAAATCCGTTCAGCCGTTCAGAGTTGCACGGGAACAAACACACTTATATACTTACCTAACTAATACTTACATACTTATACACTCACACACAAACTTTTGCATTTATAATATTAGTGTGATCATATAACTGTTTTACAATATAACTTACCCCCGAATACTGAAACGTTTGTTAACTTAGATAACAGATTACTCCTAATGCTGCCTTTGTCTGGCACTAAGCAAATGACAAAGGCAGCAATAGACTTAATCTGTCGTCAAAGTTAACAAACGTTTCGGTATTCGGGGGTTAGTCACCTTTTTATTACAACTAATGTAACTAGTAGTTCGCGGCGAACTGAGACTTCGCGACCCCTATATCTTCACAACTCCTGGACCGATTCTGCTCATATTCGAACTTAAAAATTGTATTGAAATGAACTAACTATTTGCCTAGAAAATTTCACGAAGTTCGGATCAACAGTTCGCAAGTTATCATCGGACAAATATACACACAGACTTACAAACATATACATACAAATGCCGATTTGTCCCAGTAAACTCTTTGACCTTCGCTTCGCTCGGTCAATAAGGAAGTAATGTACTAAGTTATTTATTTAAGCAAATAATTCATATATACAGCGGTATAATCCGCAAACCTACACATCACATCGTCTCGTCACCGAGACACATAAAAAAAAAAAAAACATGCGAATCCGAGAAAAAGAAGTAGTTGACATAAATGAATAACCACTTAACGTTTTTGAGTTATTTTAAGCGATTCGATTTGGCTTTCTAAAATACTGTCTAAAATAAGCATCCATTAATTTAGTTTATGGTGTTTATACACACATCAATTTAATCACAAATATATTTTTAATATTGTTGTTGATTCAAAATATATATATATGTAGATAGATAAAGTCTATATTGTTCCCACAAAAAAAATTATAAAATTAAAAAGAGGCTTAAAAAGTAGTGTAACAACTGGCGGCCTTATCGCTGAAATATACTTATCTATTACTAGATTGCCCGCACGGCTTCACTCGCGTAGGCTACAGTTGCGTACCCTATTTCACCTTTTTAAGGGCTAATTTTAGATAAACTCTGAGACATGCCTTTCTAAGTTTTTATTCACCGAGCGAAGCGAAGGTCTCAGTGTTTACTGGGACAAATCGGCATTTGTATGTATGTTTATATGTTTGCGTGTATATTTGTCCGATGATAACTTGCGAACCGTTGATCCGATCTTCATGAAATTTTGTAGGCAAGTAGTTCATTTCAATACAATTTTAAGTTCGAATATGAGCTGAATCTGAAGTTGTGAAGATATAAGGCGAGGTCTCAGTTCGCCGCGAACTACTAGTATTTGAGTTCTGGTTTTATTATTATTATAAATTAAATTATCTTATTTACTACACCGACTATACCAATTTCGAGTTCAAATAATTTTGTCCATAAAAAAATTGTCTAGCGTTCTGTGCGTTTAAGATTCCTGATTTTAAATCTATTAATATCGACACCCTAAGATACGGGAACCGTTGCAAAGGAACGACACTTCATTCATCCGCGCATTAAACAAACAAGAATATCACATTATGCTTCTGTTTTACGTTTAAAAAAAGAACTCGACAGCTAATTGGGCCTTTATTGGCCGATACTTTTAAAAAGATTTTAATGTGACATATTAGGAGCGTTCACGAAGCATGCTTTGAACATTAAGTGGTTAACTAAAAAGGTTTTAATGTTGTCTATTTTTGTCAATGGGATGTTCTATATTTATGAAGTTTTTTTTTAATTTATTAAGTAATTTGTGAGGGGCGATGATGAAACAGATTACAGATAGTTCAAATCGCGAAGCTGCATAACCACTGCTCCCAATGCGTAATGTTCTTTCTACTTTTCTTGGAAGTATTTTTTCTTTCCCCATAGGATTTTGGCTTCGCACTTCTTGTGTATTTTTCAGCCAAGTACAAGAAAGTAGCACCCCCACTCTATGGTCTCCTTTCGATGTTTTTTACCGGTAGTAGCTCAAACTCTAAAGGTGTCTACACATGGCATGACCTGACATCCTGTGAAAGGGACAGCCAGATTTGAATCTCACGGGAGCAAAAGAAACAAACTATTAAGGTTATATAGCTTCTCCCTTTCGCTCCCCCAGAAACTTATATATAGCCATCTCTTTCAAACGATGTCAGGTCAGGTCATGTAGCGAGGCCTTTAGTCTTTGTTGGGCTTTGAACCCACGACCTGCGGCGTGTAATTCGAACGCGCTAACTACTAAGCTATCATCGCTAATTACATAATGATTGTAAGGTATAACGCTACGAAAGCTTTTTCAATAGTACTACAGGGCTATAAGGAATGGGTATGCTTAGCCGAAAAGGGCTCATATTACATTATGAACAACTTTTACTATAGGCCCAATCCTGAAACCGAGAAAAAAATACAGCTGCTCCATAGAAAAATGTCAATGACACTCGACAAAATGTATGGAACAGCTGTTTTTTTCTTTCGATTTCAGGATCGGTCCCATCATGAGTACTATGAGCCCCTTTCGGCTTAGCATACACTTTCCTTATAACCCTATATAGTCGCAATTAAAACTTACACAACTATAGTTGCGACTACATACTTATACGTAAGCGTAACTAGTAGTTCGCGCCGAACTGAGACCTCGCGACCCCTATATCTTCACAACCCCTGGACCGATTCAGCTCATATTTGAACTTGAAAATTGTATTGAAATGAACTACTTGCCTACAAAATTTCATGACGATCAGATCAACGGTTCGCAAGTTATCATCAGACAAATATACACACAAACATACAAACAAATGCCGATTTGTCCCAGTAACCTCTGAGACCTTCGCTTCGCTCGGTCAATAAAAAAAGTCTACACCGCTTAACTAATTGAACCTCGCAGTAATAGAGCCAACGGTCCGAAACGCCTCAATTCAACTGCGATTCGATATTTTTTTCGAGAGACAAAGACATTCCCTTGCGCGCCAAAATACAGCCCGAAACAGAGAAATTACCTCCCTAAAATAATCATAGCCGGTTTCACCCCCTCCTACCCCTCTCTCGGTGGGTGGAGGGGTTAGATTATATTTTAATGCAATAATTCTACGTGATCATACAGCGTTTACGAGTGGCGATGGGTACATACGGCGTTGGGGTCGTTGGGATGTGTCGGTGGGTATTTCTTTGGATATTTTCATTTAGAGTTCAATCAACGAAGCCACTCACCCCCGAATACTGAAACGCTTGTTAACTTTGACAACAGATTAATTCTAATTCTGCCTTTTCTGGTACTAAGCAAATGACAAAGGCAAAAATAGACTTAATCTGTCGTCAAAGTTAAAAGTTTCAGTATTTTCGTATCATTTTCACCTCACAAGCTCGGAAAGATTTTGTTTATCGTTCGAAATCTGAGTGCAAAAGCTTTTTAAAATTCGAAATTATCTATTCAATATATTTTTTTTCTCTTGCCTCCTAAGAGGACTTTGGCGTCGCACGTCTTATGCATTTGCCAGTGTCAAGTATACATATATTATATTCTCAAGTTTTGTTATATATTATCAAACAAGTCATAGTCACGGTCAAAGTCGAGCATATCAAGTCACGGTCAAGTCCAAGTCATGCCCCAGTAAAGTGGCGAAAACTTTACTAGAGCCTTCTATGGAGTTTTGGAAACAACACGAAAATTCACGTTTCACGACATTATACCATTCACCAACACTCGTGCATCACGAACACTTAATGGGTTTTCAGAAATTTCAGAATTCACCGTTTTTACACATTAACACTCGAAATAACACAAGTTTTGGAAAATAATAAAATGACGCGACATGAATTCTTCACGTTCCCGCCAAAACTCTTTCAATAATTTTCCATACCGCTAGTCTACTGAAAATGCATTAATACTTATTTCATGTCAGTGCGCCAACCTCATTTTTAGAATAACCGCACTTGACGATTGCTTGAAAAAACCGACTTGTCTTCCATATTTTGTCTAGAAGCTTCTATGGAGTTGTGGATACAACACGAAAAGTGTTCACGACATTATACTATTCACCACCACTTAATGGATAAAAATCCATCATTTTTATACATTAACTCACGATAGACAATATAGTCAACTTTTGGAAAGTAATAGAATTACGCGACATGACTTCTTCACGTTCCCACCAAAACTCCTCAATGCTAATTATAGGCAACTAATTTGAAAAAAAAAAAAAGTGATTTATCTATTCAGTGTATGTAGGTTAAAAATATTATTTGAGATTTTATGTTTTTTAGATTATATCGTCCAGTATAAACCTTTTTAAATACCTCTATTTACCTACACACATTTTTCGCTGCCGCTCGGAGCCCCTGGTGTATATTCAAGTGATTATTACACTAATAGTGAGGTAATTGACCGAGCGAAGCGAAGGTCTCAGAGTTTACTGGGACAAATCGGCATTTGTATGTTTGTATGTTTGCGTGTATATTTGTCCGATGATAACTTGCGAACCGTCAATCCGATCTTCATGAAATTCTGTAAGCACGTAGTTAATTTCAATACAATTTTTTAGTTCGAATATGAGCTGAATCGGTCCAGGGGTTGTGAAGATATAGGGGTCGCGAGGTCTCAGTTCGGCGCGAACTACTAGTAATAATATCTGTTTGCATCGAACTTAATTTTGATTGATTTCCTGTAGTTATCAATTATTTGAGCCGTTTGGAGTAGAGACGTCGGGTCCTCGGGGACCGGGGGCTCATCTTATTTTCAAAAACTTAACAGAGCGCCTGGTTGACGCGACGCGTGACCAAAATGTTGGCGTTTATTTGGCTCAACGCATAAACATTGCCATTCAGGTGGTAATGCCGCCATGCTGTACGCAACCAACTGGTAGTGGGCTTGAACATTTCGATTATCTAAAGACCTATCTCTGGATAATACAACTGTTGTTTTTATGTAGTAGGCTAAGTAGTTGTAGTGTATTTTGCTTAGTTAATAAAGGCACTTGCCCGTTAAAAAAAATGGATTATTTTACTAGCGCGCTTTCCACCTGCGCGCGAAAGTGTAGTGCTATCTTTCTCTCTAAATATCCTTTAATCCCGTGTGTATCGCGACAGTTCACTCGCAAATTAAATTGCGTCGAATCGAGCGAGGTTTCATCCTTAATACAATGCTCTACCTACTGAGATGAGAACCATTTTAGATGTCGAGACGTCGAGGTGCCTACCTTGCTACCGATATAATCACATTAATATTATAAATACGAAAGTTTGTGTGTTAGTATGTAAGTGTGTTTGTTCCCGTTCAACTCTGTAACGGATTTGGATGAAATTTGGTATGGAAGTAGCTTATTCCCTGGAATAACACATAGACTATTTATTCTGATTTTACCGTTCCTGTAGAATAGTAGCGGACGAAACCGCGGGTCGCAGCTAGTAATAACATATAGGTATCTACAAGGATCTTGGTATGATGCTTCGTCTAAGGGTATCTATCTATAGAGCAACATGTCAAAGGACTAGAGAGAAGAGAGTTAAGGGGGAGGCCAAAAACAAAAGATTTTGTATTGTATTTGAATAACAGACTATCTCCGAAATCTTAGACGAAGCATCATACTGGACAGACCCATGAGACGTTGCCGCTCCGACGTTCACATTGTCATGTTTCTCTTTTTATTTCACGGGTCGTCGCATAGAGTAAGCGAGAGAGCTATTGTAAGATTGGCAACCTCGCACTCTGTGTCCATTTTATGACCGACTAGTCGGTCACAACATTGCGACCCGTCTTACTAAAAAAGCAAATTGGATCAAAATATCGCTGTGAATACTTAATATTGTTATACATAGTGGCATTATGGCGTGTTGTGCTGTGTATTGTGCATCGAGAACAACGAAAGGGGGAGTAAAAGATCCAGAATTATCATTTCACACGTAAGTCTTTTGTAGCGTTTTTTACCTAAAATAACCAGAATCAAAGCTAAATATTCGTTTCACTTAAAGAATATACATGTTTGAAGTCATACAACTATCACGCAGTGTTATTTAGTAATGAATTTAAGCATTAATTTAAGATAAATAAATGCATTGTTTTACGTGTTCCTGCTAGTGAAGTACCACTGCACGTTTCAAACTTTGTCGATATTTGGTCGATATTTATCTAATAATATTCTTGTAATATCCTACATATACTACATTAAGTGAAACATGAACCGTTAATTCCTTTCCGCGTTTAATCGGCTTGATACGTATTCTATCGATAATTAATTTTAATCTTTTTGAAGCTTTCGCGGCTTGAAATGTATGATAATTTGTACCAATGTTGTGTCATGGTTAAACAATTAATTAAAATAAAACATTTTGTTATAGGTTTCCAAAATGTCCGGAAATCAGAAATCAGTGGATAAAGGCTGTGAGGCGCGAAAGCTGGGAGCCACCTAAATACTCTCGACTTTGTTGAAAACGTTTTGAAAAATCTAGTTTTATGACTGGGCTGTCAATTAAAAAACTAGGAAGAATAAAAGAAACTAGGAGACGGTGTAGATACTTATTAACTTTCATAGTTACTATATATACTATATATATTCGTACTATTTACATGGCAATTACGAGTTTCGATGTTCAATAAAGTACATATTTTTGCAAACATTGTGTTCTTAATTTACAAATTCTTAGTTTTGTACACTGTGTACATTTTTATCGATAGATTCTGCACTAGTTTTCACTTCCCTACTCACTAAACGTCACAACAGAAAGTGGACACGCTGCCAAAGCAATCACTCTATCCAGTGTGATACAAGATCCTTGTCCGAAACGCTAATATCATCAAAAAGTTAGGAAAATTCACTAACTGTCTCTATCGCACGCACAAGAAACAGAGCGACAACTATACAATTTCAAATATCGAATGCGTAAAACCTCGCGGAAAGACTATCATCCTCTTTAGTCTCGTGATTTTTAGCAAGACTTGTTTGCTAATATTATGAGCGAAATCTACACACAAACGCCGACTTGTTACAGACTCAGAGACCATCGCTTCGCTTAGTCAGTAAAATAATGAATGATAATAATCTGTCCTTTCCATCTTGTATTTATTCCGTGTATTCCATTATTATTTGAAGAATATACATTGACTGCCATCTGTAGCGGAGTAGCAAAACTAAGTAAAACTTTAGGTAGCAAATCGTAATTTGAAGCGACCTAGTAAAATTAAAATTATTCACCTACTTGACGATAGATGGCGCTATTTGAAATGTTTCCCAAACAGCTGTTTTGTCAATTTGACTTTGACGTTTCTTATCGATCAAATCAGTTGTGTTGTGTTTTGGTCTTGCCTCGGCGTGTAAATTTCCGTGGTTTTATCCGGAAACAAGTTATTACATCATTTTACTATGATTTACTTTTAGTAAGAAAGAAGCCGCCGCGCGCTGGAGCGCGCCACCATGGAGCAACTGTACGCGCTCGGCGTATCCTGTATACAATTTGTACAAGAATGGTAACTATTACAATTTGACGTACTATTGATTTTTGGATTAAGTTCTTCACGTTACATATTGATTTTCTCAAGAGATTAGACTAGAGGATGTACTTAGAGGTTTATGGTTAAAAAATCCTTTAAAACATTTGGATTATCTTTAGACTTTCAATGGCCTCTGGGTAATTCAACCGTTTATTTTGTGTATGTTTGTTTTGTGTATGCTAAAAATAGTTTAGTTACTTTAGTAGGTACTTAGTTTATTATAGTTTGCACGTGTTTTGTTTAGTCATGAAAAGGCAATTGCTCGTACAAAAAAAAACATAACCTACGTTTGTCCTCAGAGTCAGTAATGAGTCATAACTATACCTACATAGTTATAGTAGAAAAAGTCGCTTTCCGCGTCTGTCTGTATATCCGCTAACTCCTAAGCTACGCAACGGATTTCGATGCGGTTTTCACCATCAGCTAGATGATTTTTCGTGGAAAGACACCTACTTACACATTTACAAGTTTTCTAAATTACACACGTGCGATGCTGGGGCGGGTCGCTAGTAATATCTCAGGGGGACGAGCAAAGTGCGGTGCCGTGCAGAGCTTAGAACTGTTCAAGTTCAAAATTTTGGGTGGTATTGAACTGTTATGGGCAAGCGTGACGCTTAACATCAGGTGAGCGGCATGCTCGTCTCGTCACAGTATACAAAAAAAAATAAAAAAATACAGTGTATAACGAAACGGTATGTTAAGCCGAATAGGTATAAACATATAATTATATAGTGGTCATTATTATGAACAGCGTTATTCTAAGTGAACAATGTTATTCTAAGATTGATTATACTTGATTCTAACAATAGTACGAGGTCGCAAAGTGAATTAAAACTTGCGCAGATTACCTCAATTGAGTTTTCAACGACAGCGCCATCTCTTGGCGCCTACCTACCTAGCGGACTCAAACGATGGACCTTAACAACTTTTAATAAGGGCCAACCCTGAAACTGAGAAAAATAATATTCGAGGGCGTATGATTTATATAGTAGGTATAGTTTTTACCTGACTTCAAACAGAAAGATAGCTCATTTTTAGACGAATACGCAAGACAGAGGCGTAATGTTTTTGGGGTGTTAGTTACTTATGCATGTGTGTTCCTATTAATGCCTGTACCCTAATACTACTACTAATAGAGCACTAATAGTGGGGTATAAAATATTATCTAGGTTTGCATGGCACAGAAATTCGATTGATTTCTTGGTTTAGTACTCACGGGATATCTACCACGACTATTATTTTTGTTGAGTTCCCGATATTTCGGCACAGTTGCATGCGCCATGTTCACGGGCAGACTGAAGATGCGGGTGGATGATAAGAAGTTACGAAAATTTAGGAGACTAGAGAATTTATCACCGATCTACCCCCTTTCTCAGTCTTTTGCTATACCACTGGTACTAGAACTCGATCGCAAGTCCGTTGGATTGCGTTGCGTGTCGGTCGTAATAAACCACCACGAAAGTCTAAAACATTTTTTAATTAGCAATTATCAGATTATTTATTAAAAAATGAGCCTGGTGCAATAGGCTTTTTACCGTAAATTTAAGTCTATTAATAGTTTGTTTTCACTAATACTTTAGTAAATATTCATGGATTTAAATATAATTAAAATCAAACTATGTTTTTAAAAGACTTACAGAGGCGTTGCTAGCCTGAAGAAGTTATTCACACTTTATTGGTGTATACAATATTTTAGACTGTGTCTAGTTTGTGCGTATTTTATTATTATGTTAAATAAAGAACTTTTAAAATAATAATAAATAATCAGATTTTTTGACTAGCGCGCGCAAATGCGCTAGTTTTCAAATTCAGATGGTGTTTATTGCTTTCATATTACGAATTACTTTATTTACAATATCTATTTACAGGTTTCCCTTCGACGGTTACTTCGAGTTTGTGAACGAGCTCTCAAACCCATACCACGCTTCAGAGACACTGTTCCCTCTGGTGTCCGTTTTGGATTCTGTGTTTGCGTCTCAACTGCTACTGTGTCTCTCCTTTGGGGGCTGGCTCAATGCAGTCATGAAATGGTATGTGACTGATATTTTAAGGTATAGATGGGCAAAGCTAATTCTTCACGGGACAAAGTAAATATATAATAAAAATATAATAATTTTACTATGAAAACTGACGTGGTTTTGACGTCGTTTTGTTTTAAACGTTTTAAAGGTCACCGAATGTGATCGAAACTATAGTCGGAATAACCGACTCAATTTAACGTGAGTAGGTACATATTCCCGTTGTATTAAAACAAAAAAATATAATAATTTAATAAAAATAATATTTCTTTCTTTCCTTTTTTAACAGATTTCCAAAAAAAGTGGTTTTCAATGTATATTTTTTTTTTACCCGATGATCTCCGTCATTTATAACTCGATTTGGGATGAGGAATTGAGGGAACTCCTCTAATATTGTAGCGATTTTGTTATTTTCATCAACAAGTCAAGCATTTGCATTCAGAAAGTATCATTTGGTGAAATGGAACTGATGAAGAAGACCACAGATGGCCGGAACTCCTCAATGATAGTTATTTCACGGGCGGCGCCAAGATAATCTCGATTATGATAGTTAAGCGACTATGACGAAGCAAATTTAAATCAAATGGTTTTGATAATAATAATAATTATTATTATTTATTGCAGATAAAAATAATATAAAAGTCAACTAATATACACACACATCAACATTAATAATTAAAATTATAGTAAGGATTTTTTTTTTAAATGGTTCTCACAGTTCGGTTTATTATCTAGCATTTAGTTAAACTATATTATATTATAATCTAAACTTAATTTTTTTTTATTGCTTACTTTTTATTCTGTAGTTCTGCATAATTTTAAGGTTGTAAATATTTTATATTTTATTATTATATTCTATTTTTAATTCGTAACTTCTCCCCCATTAAAACACACATCCATTATTCTGGATGGATACAAGCGAGCAAAAAAAAAAATATTTTGTTAAAAAATAAATATTATTATATTACTTAAAAAAATATATATTATGTTATGATTTTATATTATATTTGAAAATTTCAGGTGGATCCTCGAAGATCGTCCATACTGGTGGGTCCGTGAGACGACGTTCTACACTGACGAGGAACGGCCGACGTTGCGCCAGACTCGGCAGACGTGCGAGACCGGCCCGGGCTCGCCCAGCGGCCACTCCGCCACTATCGCAGTGATACTCACTCTGATAATCATGAGCGCAGCGCACGTTGCCAGCGACAGGTGGGCAGACTTGTTATCATCATCTTCATCAGCCTGACATAGTCCACTGCTGGAGATCACGCTACTCAGCCCTATCGAAGTAAAAAATTTATTTGCGTGATAATGGGTATACAAGTCCTTAAATCTAAAATGTCCATCCATTAACAACCTTTTCAGGCGTGCAAAATTGTTTAAATAAGTTTATTACTAGTAGTTCGCGGTGAACTGAGACCTCGCGACCCTACATCTTCACAACCCCTGGACCGATTCAGCTCATATTCGAACTTAAAAATTGTATTGAAATGAACTACTTGCCTACAAAATTTCATAAAGATCGGATCAACGGTTCGTAAGTTATCATCGGACAAATATACATACAAACATACATACAAAAGCCGATTTATCCCAGTAAACTCTGAGACCTTCGCTTCGCTCGGTCAATTAACATGATTTTAGAAAAATTGTAATAAAATAAATTTCGTTTTTTTGCTTCCAACCACTAATATTATAAATGCGATAGTTTGTGTGTAAGTGTGTTTGTTCCCGTTCAACTCTTTAACGGCTGAACGAATTTGAATGAAATTTGGTATGGGGGTAGCTTTTACACTGGATTAACATATAGGGTACTTTTTATGCCGGAAAAATATTCGGTTTCTTTAGAAAAGCAGGTGAAACCGCGGGGCGCAGCTAGTTAGTACGCGAGCACGAACAGCGCCGTGAACTGCTACCAATACAGACAATATAAATGTACAGTTTTACACAACGAATAATTTCGATCATCAGTTTTCGTTTCCACAGAAAAGCACAGATCGGTTTCCGACAGTAGCCGAACGTGAAATAATCTATATTCGACTTAATTTGCAAGAGAATATGGCAGAGTATCGCTTGATATGCTTTCTTAGCTCTGTCCCGCTTACAAGATCCGTAGAATGTCGGATGGCCGGCCGCGATTTTGCCGCGAAATCGATCGACCAATAACAGCGCAAGATTTTATCGAAGTTTCCCGCGATACTAAAATTGTTCTACTGCACATTGTACATCGGGAGGAAATATTTGTTGTGTAATAAGTAGGTTTTTATGTGAATACTTTCATCTATTTAAGACCCCTGATCCCGTGCTGTTTTCTCGCTCACACATTATAGCTACATTGTCATAACTAAAAAACTAAAAAATTGAAAAAAACATGTTATGTGAAAAATCATGAAAATTTGATTTAATTAGTTTATTTTGTCTATACTTGCCTACATATATTAAACTAGCTGTTACCCGCGACTTCGTTCACGTAGACATACAAAAAAGAAAGTAGGCTATGTCCGTCTCCGATCCGTAAGCTAATTATATATAGTTAATATATATGCAAAATTTCGTTAGTCGTTTAGCGGTGAAAACACGACTAACACCCAGACAGAGAGACAGAGTAACATTCGCATTTATCATATTAGGACGATAGAGTAAATCCAGACACCCCCCTCCTGGGTCTACTCTAGTGGTTTGTAGTAGTTCTGGTTGGGAGGAATTATTTGTTGTCTAAAACTGTACTAAACCTTATTGTTACAGAAAATGGCAGATCCCCTCTTTCGTCCAAAAGGCAGCTTACACATTGTTCACCGTAGCCCTGGTGTCCGTTTTCCTAGCGCGCATGTACGTCGCCGCGCATTTCCCGCACCAGTGCATGCTCGGTGCTCTAGTTGGTATGTACTTTTCTATCTGTCAGATAGAGCAAAAACGCAAAAGTATTGGTAGACAGTTTTGGGTAAAGTTGCAAACATAGACACTTTTGAGCCAAGTTGCAAACAGACAGTTTTGGGCAAAATTGCAAACATAGACAGTTTTGAGCCAAGTTGCAAACAGACAGTTTTGGGCAAAGTTGCAAACATAGACACTTTTGAGCCAAGTTGCAAACAGACAGTTTTGGGCAAAGTTGCAAACATAGACAGTTTTGAGCCAAGTTGCAAACAGACAGTTTTGGGCAAAGTTGCAAACATAGACAGTTTTGAGACAAGTTGCAAACAGACAGTTTTGGGCAAAGTTGCAAACATAGACAGTTTTGAGACAAGTTGCAAACAGACAGTTTTGGGCAAAATTGAAAACATAGACAGTTTTTAACCGAGTGGCCAAGAAGGAAAGAAAATGTAAAAAAAGAAATGGAAGCCAAAGTTGGTGGTCATATGGGACAAAGTTGCAAATACGCGCAAAAAATGTCAATGATATGTCCGAAACGAAATTAAAGAAAAAAAATATAGCTGAAATATTTAGTAATATATTTACCAATGGCGGGACAAAGTTGTCATCGGGCCAAAGTTGCGCTAGGGACAACGTCGTTCACATCTGACACCACAGACAGACTTTGTCTCGGCGAGCGTATACATCCTCAAGAATGAGACAATTCTTTTTGTTGACCGAGCGAGCGACGAATAGATTAGAATGGTTTTGTTGGCATTATAACATTGGTAGTTACACTGGGCATGTCATATTTTCAATATATTCAGTTCATAATTATATAATTCGTACATAATTTTAAATATCTAATTAAAAGCCAAAACAAAAGTCTTTGCAACAACTGGCAAAATTTGCTTTCATTTGTCCGTATGGATGTTGGTAGTTGGTACTCGAGTACGGGTCGTATCTTACAGCTAATCGTGACGAAAATTGGTATACAGATTCTACAATTTTATAGAATTTGTTAGTTGTCAGCGATTTCTGATTGGAGAGGTATTTCCCCCAAAATGAATACCGGGGAAACTTTCCTGCGGCGCCATTTTCCGGCCGATTTTGATAATATTCGGCAAAAACATTTGGAACTCAATGATTATGAGGTTGTCAAGATATAAAGTCGTAAGGTAAAGTAAAACACTTTACTTAATGCGTCTTACATCTTTCTAGGGTTATTCCTAGGTCCAGCTCTCTGCATCTACGTATCGGATCCTTACATCTGGTGCTACGGACGCTACGAAGGTTGCACGGGTGAGAACACCGCTCGGATCTGGCACGTAGCCAGTGCGGCTTGTGCGGGGGCTGTCGCTATGATCACCTACTGGGGGCTCACGGCTTGCGACCACGACCCACAGTTTACTGTCAAGTTGGTGAGTAGCTTTCTATTCTATCACGAAGTCCGTTTGACTATGTTTGTAGTAGTGCATGCATTGTTTTAGTGTGCGTAAGGTCCGGGTCCACAGGTGCTTATTGTGTTTTTTTCTCATTATGTTATGAATCCACAGATAGTGTATTTAGCCAGTGTCAGGTTTTTTTTTAAATATTTCAAGTGAAGTAAAATATTTCACAATTAAAACATATCTCAGTCATAATCTAAGTCAAGCAAAGTAAATCACTGTCAAGTCCAAGCCATGCCTCGGTAAAGTTGCGGAGACTTTACTAGAGGTTTCTATGGAGTTTTAGAAACAACACGAGAAGGCACGTTTCTCGACATTATACTATTCACAAACACTCGTGCACGTACACGAACACTTATAGTCTGTCCATTATGTTACTCGCTTTTAGACTGTGCGACGATATAAATTTGTATTAGCGTATAGAAAATTATGTGCATGCAATGCGTTCTATTTATTTATAACCTTATTACAAGAATACATCAACTGTTCAAGTATACTTGTAATGAGGTAATAATGAATAGAACGCATTTATTGTATGCGACATAATTTGATAGACGCTAATACAAAGTTATTTCATCGCACTGTCAAAAAGCATTAGCATAACGAAAAATCCATTATATGTTTAGACATTGACTCGAAATAACACAAGTTTAGGAAAATAATACAATGTCGCGAAATAACTTCTTCACGTTACCGCCTAATTACCCAATATCTTCTTTTATCGTCAGGCGTTCCGTTGGTGTGAATTCCCAGACCACCTCCACGTGACGACGACTCCAGTGTTTGCGCTAGTCCAGTGCACGGCTTATTTATTAGGATGGGCATTGGCGGTCACTCCAGATGTTGCTAAGTAAGTTTTACTGTTCTGTTCAGAAATTATACGTGCAAGAAAGGTTTTTGTGTGGCGACCACGAACCGGAAGACGCAGAGTAAATACGCCTGCGACTAAGTGGAGTTGAACCTTCCTTCTTGATTTGGTGTATAAAGACTTAATTAAGACGAGACTAATATAAAAAAAAAATATATATTGTCAAAACTCAATGTAAAAACTAAATTTTATTTGTATTTTTACAGATACCGCCACAACACTCAAAATCGCTCCCTAATAATATCAGCTTTCGCCACAGCTTTAGTATTTTACGGCTACAAACACATAAACGAAAATATATGTAAATCTAACACATTACAGTATTACGTCTCTAAATTCTTAATGTACATGCTAAAGCCCATGTTCTTTCTTAGAGTAATACCAGCCATCTCCATGTGGCCTTTTAGCAGTGAAATTAAACAAAAAATTGAATAAACAAGTAGGTTAAACATTTAGTAATAATAGGCAAATGTTATAATAGGGTGACAGAATTGTCATATGGCAAAATCGCGCTAAGTACAGAGTTGTCAATTAGACAAAGTCACCATCGCCACCGGGAAAAATTGAATAAATAGGTAGCTTAAATATTTAGTAATAATAAGTCAGTGTTATAAAAGAGCACATCACATCTAGATTCCGCACTAAGAACGATCGAAGTAAAACCTATAAAAACGCAGCAGAGCTGTAAAATAATAATCTCATTAATAGAATAATAAAGTAGGCGTCACCTTGAGATAACCAATGAGGACCCGTGGTTATATTTCCAGGTTATATGGTTATATCCTTAAACTTTGACGACTTTTTTGTCGGAACGACGATTTCGTAATGCGATATCTAGTGTGATCTGTGGAAAACGAGAACAAAGCTGTCATATGGCAAAGTCGCTCTAGGGACAAAGTTGTCAAATGGCAAATCTTTTCCAGAAGATACAGATTGCTTGTGATATAGCATGAATTATATACGCCGAGTTTTAGCGTGAAAAGACTTTTTTTTTGCAGTTTTCCGTAACTGTTTCAGTCTTGAGAGTTACGATACGTTGCTGTTAACCGCATTGGGTCATTTTGTAACGAAAATTCTGTGGAAGCTATAGGTACAGGGTTATAACGAAAGGGTATGCTAAGCCAAAACTGACTCATAGTACTCATCATGAACAACTTTTAGTATTGGACCAACCCTGAAATAGCGAAAAAGTACTGTGAGCCCTTTTCAGCTTAGCACACCCTTTCCTTATAACCCGGATTTCTTTAGTACATTTACTACTATTACAATTTTATGTATTTTCTATCGCACAAATTAATATTCTGTGATATTAATTATTTATTGTGTTCGTCTTATACTATAAGTGTATTATAATTTAACACTGATGTGATACTTTCGTATAAGTTGTTAATGTTTTTCACGGGTTAATAAAATGTGTGCAATTAAATAATGATGGCCTCATGATTTTTTACAAAACTGGTCTCAGCGTTGAGATTCAAGAACCTGCATTTAATGACGCTAGTTGTCTGACAATAAAAGTGGATTCTGAACTAACTGTGATAGCTATATATCGTTCGCCAGCCAAAGATAATATATCTAATTTTCTAACATCTCTGGAAAGTACCCTATCTGCTGTTTCAAGTGACTCGTGCATAATAACCGGTGACTTAAATATAGATATAAAGCCTTGCAACAATGATTCTAAATCCTCTGATTATCTCGAGCTCACCGCCTACCACGGATTCATTCCAGGTCATGTTCGTCCCACGCGGTACCAAAATTGCCTGGACCACGCTCTTATCCGTTCCAAAAGTCCAGCCTGCGTCTTAGTATGCAACTCTGGAATTACAGATCATGATACCGTTTTAATTGGTATTAGCAAATTTGTTTCAAAGAATCCTCCTATATCCAAGTCAATAACAAAAATTAACTATCCTAAAATAATTGCTAGCCTCGAGAACATTAATTGGGACAATTACTACATTGAAACCAACGCCATATCAGCGGCTGAATTTTTAGTTAATAATATAGGTCTAGCAGTTAAAAACAACACAGTGCATAAAAAACTTAAGAGTTCCGAAGTAATCACAAAGCCCTGGATGACATCAAAGTTACTCAACTGTGCTAGGCAAAGAGATTCCCTGCATTTAAAACTCAAAAGATCTTCCGATGACCAAGCGCTACAAGATAAGTACAAAAAACTAAGAAATTATTGTAATCTTTTGCTAAAAACTGAGAAAAACAAATTCGATTCTGATCTAATAGCTGCAAACAGGTGTTATAGCAAGAAGCTTTGGGACACGGTGAAAAACATATGCAATATTAAACAATCTAAATCTAACTCTGACGATCTTCTCAAAACAAAATCCACTCCCACCGAGTCACTTAACTCGGTTAATACCTTTTTTTCATCAGTTGGATACAACCTTGCACAAAATATTCTTTCCAAACTCGATACAAATGAGACAAACTTAATGAAATCCACTGTAGTTGATAGCTCACCTGTTGATTCGCTCTTCTTAACACCCACAGATGGACCCGAAATCAGTAAGATAATATCTGGCCTTAAATTAGCATCTGCTCCAGGCAGCGATCAGATCAACAACGAATTGCTCAAACGGGCTTGCCATGTCTTGGCATCTCCGATTGCCCATCTTTGTAACCTAAGCATGTCGCAAGGGGTAGTTCCCAATTGCCTTAAAACTGCAAATATTTGTCCGATTTACAAAGCAGGCAGCAAGTCAAGTGTATCTAACTATCGTCCAATTTCTTTGCTGCCATCTTTATCTAAGATCTTAGAAAAAGTCGTAAATAAAAGACTCCTGGGCTTTTTGGAAAGTAACCAACTACTGTCCCCTAACCAATATGGATTTCGAGCAAATAAGTCAACCGAAGATGCAGTAGTAGCTTTAGTTGATAACTTGACCAACAGTCTTGATAAGAGTCAAAAATGTGTAGGAGTTTTCCTTGATTTGGCCAAGGCGTTTGATACAGTGTCTTGGCCAATCCTACTTCGAAAGCTTGAACTACATGGCGTGCGTGGAACAACCCTAAACTGGTTTCGCTCATACTTGTCTAACCGAAAGCAAAAGGTCTGCATATCAAATCTCTATAGTGACTACGCATCTGTCTCCTTTGGTGTCCCACAGGGTAGTGTCCTTGGACCTACCCTGTTCCTGATCTATATCAATGACCTCTGCCAGCTCGAAATCAATCAGGCCAAGTTGTATACCTTTGCCGACGACACAGCTTTAGTTTTCCATGGTAAAAGCTGGACAGAGGTTACTGATATAGCTCAGCAGGGGCTAACAAAGGTAGCTCAATGGCTGCAACAAAATTTGTTGACTCTCAACACAGCCAAAACAAAATATATGACTTTTTCGATAACCCGACGGACTGACCCAAGCTCGATTAATTTAAAACTCCATTCATGTGGTTCATCCTCTTCTCATCTGTGTACCTGTCCAGAGTTAGAGCGTGTCAACGTCATTAAATACCTGGGTGTCGCAATAGATCACCGGCTAAGCTGGGAATGCCAAATAAATAACTTGCGTTCTCGTTTACGAAAAATGACCCATATCTTCAAGAAAATGGGGTCAGTGGCGGATCCAAACACACTTAAAATTGTATACCAGGCTCTTTGCCAATCTATATTGAACTACTGCATAGTGTGTTGGGGATCTGCTTCTAAAACCCTTTTCGAGAAAATGGAACGCGCTCAGCGCTTCATATTGAAAATTGCCTACAAGAAGCCAATGCTTTACCCTACGTATCAACTTTATGATGAGACAAAGTACCTCACGGTTCGACAACTATATATTCTAGCCGTGTTTTTGCGTTTTCATAAAACGGCTCATAGTACATTGGTACCCTCCACAAGATCTGCGCGGCGCAACTCCTGGATGCTTCCTCGTACAAGAACTACGTTTGCTCAACGCTCGTACCAGTTCAAGGGTCCGTTTTTATATCAGAAACTTGACAGCTCCCTTAGCTTGTTAGAAGCGTCGCGTTATGTTTGTAAGCGTAAACTCACGTGTTGGTTACTTTCGTTGGACTACGCTGAAACGGAGAATGTCCTCATAGTAAATAAATGACATTACACGGAAAAAAAAAACTCGTTGCAGTAACGAGAATATCGCACACTCAACAAGAATGTCTTGCTATATATGTGACGACAGACTCTTTTGTTACCACTACAAGACTGTTCTAGTTAAAAGAAGATTGTAGTTGCAAATGATTGTATAGTTAGAATTACTAGACAGGCTGTTCACTGGACAAGTGAATTCGTTACAGCCACTTCATAGTCTGTTAATCATAAATATATTGTATTGTTGTGATGAATAAATGATTTGCTGTAGTAACTATAACTCTAATACAGGTTACTGCTTAGAATACTTCGGGTTACGGGATATAACGTACACATTACAATGTAGCGTCGTATTAAATACTATATTGTAATGTAATGTTAAATAAATATGTTGTTGTAGTAACTACATCTATAGTTCTGGTAAATGATTAGAATAGTTCAGAATGCACTGTAGCATTGTATTAAATACTAATAATATAGTAATGGGGAATGTTTATATTGTACCTTTTGCCACTTTTACTATTTAGTAGGTGGCATATACTATGTACAGGATTACTGGTACCTAGATGAAAACCCCTTAGCAGCAGTTTCTGTACATCATATAAACACACATTTTTGCTTCTACAACATTTGAAAATTCGCGAGAAAAAACTTAGTTGTCCCAAATATTCTGTTGCATGTCAATGAACTTATTCTAAGGAACATCTGTTGTTTCTTGTGAATTTGCAAGTCGTAGAACTAAAGATGTTTGTTATGATGTACAGAAACTGCCATTAAGAAGTTGTCAGATAACTACCAGTGACCCTGTAAATAGCATTCTTGCTCACACATAACACTTTATTTATTGAGCATCTTTTGAAGAAATATACACAAATTTTAACAAAAGTAACTGCGTGTGTGACTTAAAAAAACTTTAGACAAAAACAACACAATAGTAAATATGGCAAAAGATACAATACAATTTTCAGTGGAATAAAAGCATAAGTTATTAAGCATTCATTATAGTTTTATAATTTTTATTACTTATAATAGTATTTATTAACAAATCCAGGAGATCTCACAATTAAATACACATTAATTATAGTTTTATTATTCTAATTACGAATGATATTAGTATTTACCAACTAATCCAGGACATTATCATAATCAAATTTAATACTAAGGCAATTACTAATTGCTATTTACTAATTTAACATTAAGGCGGTAAGCCACGTCTATGAATTCAAACAAAAGTATTATATTTGCCTGTTATTTTTACTGATCAAACATTATAATATTGATAAAAAATTTAGAGGTCAAATCAATAATTTTTTTCTTGCATAAACTCAAAGTTCTCATAAAACTTTTCAGAAGATTCTGGATAGAGGATTTCAAAATCTATGCATATAAGCTGAAATCCTGTCAGTTTCTTCAGGCTTGGAAATTGTCCCATATATATTCTGTAATTGACATATTTTTGGATTCTTCTAATCTCTTGGTAGGAGTCTGTCCATTTCTCTTCAACCATTTTTCAAGGTTCCATTGATATTTAAACCATCCAGGCTATATCATCAGAGACATTCTCTGAAACAAAACAATTTTTATTATTTAAATGTTTTTAAAAGCGAATACAATTGGTAAAGTGTTTTGAGACACGTATATTGTCGCACATCACCAAAATGGTTCCATCGCTTAGTTCAGAATTGCGAACTTGTGTAAACCCAGTGTGAGTGTGAGCACACCACCAATTTGCTGCTTGATGCAATTGGTGATGATATCATTGACGGGTTGCCAACTATATTTGTTATATCTAACAAAGAATCGCCGAACTCGTGGTGATGCTCCGACAAAATGTCAACACCATCCTTAGACAAAGCAATGTCCATAACCTTCAATGGCTGCAACCAGCAACACTCAACAATAAGTAGCTACAAAACTTTATTTCACTCAAAACTGTCAAGTTATTAAATTAATTTATTTACTAACCTCATTCTGTTGACTTGCCAACAGCTTCCAGTTCTCCAAATGTCTTCCTATAACAGGAATAATTTCCTTTACTACTTCGGTAGTAAGCATATTATTTTAGTGTTGATTGTGCAGTTTCCTGAACGAATTAACAACTTTATTAGGTACATGGGTAAGTACGTGCACCTAGCCTACAGAGGTACATTCTACGTCGATCCTCTATACCTACCTAAGGATCGAAATAGAATGTATCTCACTTTTTAACGAATTTTACTATTTTATAGGCGTGCTGGCTTTCGCGCGCTGCCGGTGGCTGTAGGTACCTACTGCGTAAACGAAGGTGTTCGGTGGCCGCTTCCAGTGGCCGTTGGACGCCTCGCGTGGTCGGCGTACATATCGCGGACATTACCTTCACCGAATCACAAAATCATGATTTTGTGATTCGGTGGCGCTAACTCGTGGCTCAGTGTCCATGTACTGCTTGTCGCGCGGTGGTCTATGGCTTGTTTGCGGGCTGCATACTTAGGTAATGTTTGTAGGTAGGAAATTTTTCGAACGGACCACATTTATAGCCTAAGATAGCTAGTAGATATGTACTGTACTGGTAGGAACAAACAGGTCTTATAATAGTACCTACTCCTGTTTCATAGACACTAGATGCCATATTCAGAGACACATATAGGTTCACAGACACACTTATCACTCAAATTCAAACCCGAAACAGATATTATTCAGATTCATGATTCGAATCATCAGCCAATTATGTAATTCGTAAGGTGGGTACGTACTGGTCAATACGTCGATGTAATCTGCGAGATCCCATGCTGTTAGAAGATTTTCCATCCACGTCGCATTCCATTTTCACAATTAATAATTTTAAAGGATCCCGAATTTAATACACAGCACTACAGTTTTTTTTACTTGGAGATATCTGAATATAATATTAAGAAATTAAGATGCGTCCACGGCGCGTCAATCAAGCAACTGTCGAATATGAACAAGATTGAACAGGTCTGCGCACTGCTTCTTCCCGCCGCCGCACACACACCCCTTTCACACCCTTTGATACTAGCCAGCGCGTTCCGAAAACAATATCGTTCGTATACTTTATGATTCACATTGTACTAATAAATAAGGTATTGTAATTAGTAAGAATGGATTGTATACATTACAAATGTTTGTAATAATTACAATTTGCACGTTAACATTTACTAGATTGAGTTTAACTAGAATGAAATCGTTCGCTTGTATACATTACAAATGTTTGTAATAATTACAATTTGCACGTTAACATTTACTAGATTGAGTTTAACTAGAATGAAATCGTTCGCTTTACAATCTGATCGGTTTCCTAAACAAGAATTTTAGTTATTCTAAACAAATTCTCGTTAACATAACACATTTTTTTTTAACTAAGCGTTCTTGTAGTATTGTAGAGAATTATTTTTTTCCGTGTAAAGGGGCCTGCTCACTCACCTCCGTATGACGACTATGACCTACTGAGGCTGAAACCATCATTGCCATATAATTAAAATGGTTGTCGGACCGATTCGTGAGGGTTCAGGTCTGTTTGAACTTGAGATTCTTGTTTAGTATCGTAATTGTTTATCCTCTATATATAATATTTTGTTTTGTTTTATATGCCCTAGTAAGTTTATGTACATTTCGACCTGGTGCAGGCGGCGCATTGGTAAAGGTTTCACCACTGGGCGGCCTGCATGGGGGAAATGTCATAAGCTCTTTAATCATTTAGATATAACTGATATAACTAAGTCTACTAATATCACTTTTCTATTTTGTGAGTGGAAGGCACTGGATCCCACGACACAGGACTCATCCTAGTGTGGGGCACAGGGTTCGTCTAACAACAAATCAATGTATTGTGCATCTAAATAAATAAATAAATAAAAAAATAGAATATAGTACATTATTTCGACCCCCGCCATTATCCAATCCAAGAGCTTGAAAACGTCCTCCAATGACGTGAACAGTTTCGGAGAAATAACGTCTCCCTGTCTCACGCCTGGAGATGAGGTGCTGGAGAAGAATGCTTGGGGTGTCGTGGACCGAGTTTCGCACAAACGTCTCGATACTTGAAGACCTCGGCATCAAGCGGCGTCTATCTTCCGTAGTACAATCCCTAATACTAGCTTTCTTTGAACACGTTTCAAGGCGGTGCAACCAGTCCTTAGAGCGTCTTGTCGTCCAGGGCAAAGTGGAAGGCATTAGACCGCGCGGGAGGTCACCCGTGCGATGGACCGATCAGATCGAATCTGCTGTAGGCGGTCCCGTGCATGAGTGCACCCGTATGACCTCTAACAGGCAGATATGGCAAGACATTGCGCTTGCCCATAACAGTTCAACGCCGCCCTAAATTTTGAACTTCAACAGTTCTAGGTTCTGCGCGGCATCGCACTGCGCTCGTCAATCTGAGATATTAGATGTTAAATCTCAGTATGCCCAGTTTTTTTTTGTATATCTATTAATACAAACATACCTACAGATATATTCACTTAGAGGTAAGTGACCTTATGCAGAGACCGCGCTTCCGATATTCAAAGGATTAATTAAGCTTTCCATGATTTGATTAAGTAAACCCACTCAAACTGTATCAGATAAAACCAAATCAGTTAATCAAACTCGAGTTTTATTGAATTTATTAAATACTAGCTGTTACCCGCGACATCGTACGCGAGGACAAAAAAAGTAGCCTGGCTATATCTATGCGAAAATTCAGGTCGATATCCGTTTATCCGTGATAACGTGGGTGTAACGCGACAAACACCCAGACTGAGACAGAGACATTTTTTTTTTGTATTTTTGGCTTTTTTTCGTCCGACAAAGGTAGGAGATTTTTTACAGCAAAACACTGTTGTATAACGTTTTAAGATTTTACACAACATTGATCTGTGATAGACGACAATACCCCAATTTAGAGATAGAGTCCCCAAAGGTAGGCAACGCACTGACAATGCTGTCGCGAAGTGTAAATTATAAGCACTCCACGAGGTACTGATGATGCTATCACACATGACATGTACACAAATTGTATATAAGGACCTGGATTCTAGTTTCTATAGTAATGATAATTTATAACACATAGATGAGAAAATTAAAAGTCATAAAAAACCACAATGTCTCAGTATCAGCTGAAAAGTAGATGCACTATCAGAGTGCCTGTTAATCGGAATATCCTGAGGGCCTGTTCCCCCAGGATAAAGACAACGTGAGGGTATTCCCCCCATGTTGACCTCGAGAGGGCTGGTCCCTCCTGTAACTGTATCGTGAGGGCTGTTCCCTTATGTAACTGTATCGTGAGGGCTGTTCCCTTCTGTAACTGTATCGTGAGGGCTGTTCCCTTATGCAACTGTATCGTGAGGGCTGTTCCCTTCTGTAACTGTATCGTGAGGGCTGTTCCCTTATGCAACTGTATCGTGAGGGCTGTTCCCTTCTGTAACTGTATCGTGAGGGCTGTTCCCTTATGTAATGATGTTTGGGGGGGTTTCCCCCCGCGTGGCCTCCAACCTCCCCTATAGCCACCCCATGCCTCGCACTGAATCTGTACCATGGATCCTGTTGATCCATGGAGCCCCCCATGGATCCTGCTGATCCATGGGGCAGCTGCTCGCTCCCCCTGGGCCCCGCAGGCAACCCCAGGGGTGCTCAATTTTGGCCTATGGATCCCGCCGATCCATATACCCTCTGGTTGAAAATCCATGGAGCCCCCCATGGATCCTGCTGATCCATGGGGCAGCTGCTCGCTCCCCCTGGGCCCCGCAGGCAGCCCCAGGGGTGCTCAATTTTGGCCTATGGATCCCGCCGATCCATATACCCTCTGGTTGAAAATCCATGGATTCCAACATAATCCATGGATTCTCACACCAACACAATGACATATAACAGTGACCTAAGAAAGGGACATATAAAATAAGCTCAAATCAATGGTCAAAAACTGAGATGCATGCACATTGTAAAATCTTGGATGGCTTACCAATATATCTCGAGCTCAGTGGTCACTTACTCAACAGAAAACAGCAATGGCGCCGCCGGGCCATGCCTGGGCGCCATTTCTTCCTCTTTCTCCTTTCCTCTACTATCCTGCTAGCCAATCACGACCCTTCCGCGCTCGTGATTGGTGATACTACTAGAAGGCCATGCCTGAATACCGCGCGATCTTTTGAATAAACCAATTACCTTCTGTAGGAGCCTTTTCCGGATGTGTCATCGTCGCAACATCATTCATAGATAACTGACCATAGATTGGTTCCTCATTATGTTTCTTCATAACAAATTGTCTATGAAGAAACATAATGTGTTTTCACCTTTATACTGTGCACAGATTATAATTTATGAAACTAGAGGCGAAATGTATTAGCCAATACTCGCGTTCCGCGACATTCCCGCCATCAGCGAGGTGAGAGACTAAAATTCTGATCAAATTAATTATTACATGTTTTAATCAAAAAAATATAAACAAATGAGTCTTTCCATTACACTCCATAATTATCATTTTCATTACATTAATTTCAATACAATACATTTTTGATCAAACAAAAATTTAATAACTGAGACGGTTTGTTGCTGCCCTAGGACGCCGATTTGTATTACTTGTACTATTTTGATTGTTCGCTATTTGTGTAATGCTGGCCGCCTGGTCTGTGGCTTGATACTACATGCTATGATGATGCAACATCCAGTCATGGATGTTCGCTACTAGTTGAGCTTTTTCTGTTAGTGTCGAGCTTTGCGTTTCGGTTTCAAGTCCGACACTGGACTTCTGGCTTGGACGTTCATTGGCAAAGGAATCGCAATTTCGGGTGACACTAAACGATAGCTCGTTCTGATTTGCTTCGAAACTGTTTGCATTAGGTCCCACAATGTTTGGAACAAGCCGAATCACTGCCTCTTCTGCAGGTGTGGTACTCGATCGAGTAAATGTCTCTCCAATTGGCAATTTAACTTTCGCCACTCTTATATGCCCATCTACACCCTCGATTCCCTCTATTATTTTTCATTCTTTCCAGTGTGCTCTATTTTATCAGATCTTATCTGAACGGTTTCGGATATTTTTGGTGTTTATTTAACTACAACCCGTGCCTTTGCGTAATAGTTCTTTCTCCGCAATATTTCTGGCTAAATAATGACCTGAAAAGATCTCTGATATTTCTTGTAGGATAACCAGCCCACGTTTCCATCCCTCAATTAAGTTGAACTTGGCTGTTGTAGCTGGACCGAGAAAATCGCAATCAGGTACCTCCGTAATTATCGGCCCTCCTACACGAAGGAAGTCAGTTGGTGTTAATGCATGTTCTCGCTAGTGTTCAAGCCCGAACTAGTATTTATAACCGCTTTAATCTCTTTCATGACAGTGTGTAAGTGGCTGTGATTTATTGTATGTTTGTCAAGCGTCCTCGTAATACAATTTATGACTACTCCTATCAGACGTTCTTTAAAAACACATCACCCTGGTGCTACTTCCGAACTTAAAATTCGAACCCACCTGGTTCTCGATGCAGTACTTAGAAGTAAGCAATTCTGCAGTTAGTTTAATTTTTCCAGTGCATTATCCGATACAAACTACTACGAAACCCCCTTTAACGGCGACAATTCTCCATACGGCTAATAGACAATTTTTAGCCGTTAATTCTTTGACGAATTTCATATAGGTGGTCTTTATTCTCAAACACGTGTACAGGTATACCCATCCTTTCTCTTTAGTTACCTTTAACTTCCTTTTTGAAATATTGGGTTGGTTTTATGAGGTCATTCTTTTTTTTTTTTTTTTTTTTTTTTTTTTTAGTACTGTCCTTCATAGTCAATTTTCATATATTTCATTCCATCCACTGAATCTGGTTTGTTGACTGAAAAGTCTAATGTTATCTAAGTCTTATTATGAAGCCATTGTTGATACCTACTAAGATACCAGGGCCCTTGAGCCATCTCTCATAAGACTGCGCCCGGTCTGATCTTGTCGCTGTGTTTGTTTGGCTGAGTTGAGTTTGGTCGGCACGTACTTAAGCCGCAATTCCCTATTTTCATTTGTATCGTTTATTATTGGCGCAACGAATGGTAGAAGTAGCCGTCCTGTCCTGTTCCAAGTTATTACTATTTGTCTATCCGCCCATAAGTATTGCGTGATATCTTCTCGTACAAAATCCCGCAGTGTCTGAAGACAAGGATCTTCAACTAATGCGTGTTGTCAGTGATGACATATGGAACTGAAATGTGGTCCTTGACCACTGGCCTTTTAGAGAAACTCAGAGTCGCACACCGGGCAATGGAGAGAGCTATGCTTGGAGTTTCTTTGCGCGTTAAAATCCGGAACGAGGATATTCATCGAAGAACTAAAGTCACCGATATAGCTTTCAGAATATGCAAGCTGCAGTGGCAATGGGCAGGCCACATCACTCGAGGAACCGATAACCAGAGGTTAATAAAGGTTCTTGAGTGGCGACCACGCACCGGAAGACGCAGCGTAGGCAGGTCTCCCACTAGGTGGACCGACGACATTGTGAAAGTCGCGGGCAACCGGTGGACGCAAGTGGCACGTTGTCGGTCGGTGTGGCGCTCTAAGAGAGAGGCCTATGTTCAGCAGTGGACGTCTTCTGGCTGATGACGATGATAAAGGTACATTTGCCGGAGTTTTGGTATTTGAGAAACCATTTCCTTTGAGTTGGAATTCCAGTCCTGCAAATTCCTTGACAGGCGATCGAAAGTTTGTCTAGACTTTTGGTAAAGCCTAACTGCATTTGATGTGGGTTTCGCCCCGGGTACTGTGTTATTCACGTACAAATCTTCTGCCATTTGTTTCATCAGATCATTGTTTAGTATTAGCTGAGATGGATGGCAAGTGATGGAAATGGGCTTGAAATATTTCCGAAAGGAAAGCGGAAAAAAAAAAACTTAAATGTAGAACATTATCTGAGTTAGGACTGCGGTTCTTGTCCCTGAGCCATAGAGGCCGCGTCACATCTATCTCTGTCTTGAAGACTCAACTGTAAGACGCGTTTAAGATATCAGCTAACACGCTTATTGAGTGCTTCCTACATTTTATCAACAACCCGGTAAGGTTCTTTAACATCAGAAGCCAAAGTCTTTAGTTTTTATGTTAAGTTTTAGTTGCCAAAAATTGTTAAATTTGATACAAACGGATCCCGGAGTCAGTGGAGCAAAGCATAGAATAATAATGCCAAGAAGATCTCTGTACAAACATTCGTGTAAGCTTTGATTATGTTTGATTATGCTTTGCTTTGATTGTGTTAGCTGCCAAAGCGGCGGATAACCGCCACTTTGGCTGATGCTGATCATAAACTACGAAATTTGACAGGTGTTCCGTACGAAATAGTGCGTTAGGTAACGAACCGGATAGTTTTTGGAAACAGTAAAATCCGAGACTACTTCTATCTTTTCTCGTTCTATCTGGTCCTGAATAACATTATCGTATGACCCAATTTTTGTATCATTTAGACGTTTCAGTAAACTTTTAAGATGTACAGTACCGATGGCGATGCTTTCACCAACGCTTGGCCCAAGTTGTCTTGATTGAATATCGACCCATGATCACTGCACATGGTAACGGCTATCCTTATATTTATCTATTTCATTGGACTGCTTAATTGCATTTTCCTTGCATGTTGACTTCTGAAAATCCACAATACCTATCGATTCAAAGCCTCACAATCTTAATGCATCGTCTGATTTTAAAGGTAGGTGTGGTTCGCATAATTTGTTATAAAATGTTGCATTCGATTGTAAATATTTCAACACAGTTAACTGGTCTACAATATCTAATGTCTCCTTCATTTTGCCCGACTTTATGCAGCCCAATCTGAAATACACCAAGAAGAGATCTTCTGCGACCTGTATCTTCTCACTCAACATAAGCGAGTGATAGTAATCGTAGCCGACCAATATGTCTATTTACTTTCTAAATGAACCATCGCCTGCAAAGGTAAGATCCTATTATGATGTTGCAAATACTAGCTGGCGCACCTGACAATGCTGTTCTAAAACTATTTGTGATGTGAGAGGCAACGTTAGCATGTATGAATCGCGTAACCCCCAGTAAGAGTTTCAAGTTTAAAGCTTACTACAGGGTCCTTTGGTGTAGTGATAGAGCCAAAGGTAAATTAATTGATAAATTCGCCCTTCATTGTGGGCAAATTCAAAGAATTTGCTGTTGACTCCATAAAAATATGATCGCTGACTACCAAAATCGAATAATATTCGAAACTGCAATTGATTCAAATCTGACTTCTGATTCCACGTGGCTGATTTCGGCGATGCAAGTCTCTAACATCGTGGTGTTGACTTGCAGTTATAATTAATACAAATAATTAATTATTCTTTTTTACAATTTTAACCTTTTTGTCTTAATTGGTGCTACTGGTTTTGACTGTGCGTTTATTTTTGGGCCTAAGGCTCTATTGTGAGTTCAGAACTGACCACATTGTTTATATTTACGCTTCTTCCGGGCCTCCTCCGCTAAAACGGTTGTAGAAGTGCTTTCACCTGCGGGATTTTCAGTCCTTCAAACTATATGATGTACATTGATCATTAAACTGGTTTTGGTTGCAAAATGCATTTGCAGCTATAATCTTTCTTCTTTGGTAGTTCGTCCTTATTGAAATTAATGTTGTGGCCCTTCTCTAGGGCTGTTGTTCAATGTGACGTTGCTCTTGAAATTCGTAAATTCACGTTGTCGAATGTTAAGCCTGTGCTCTGTGCGACGATTACTATCGTCCTATCTTAATCTTACTTATATTTCGAAGAGCAGATCTTCGGCCTGAATTTATTTTGACGTAAAATATTCCAATTTCGTTAATGTCCGGTGCAGTAACAGATTCTTAAAAATGTTAAAGTTCTGGGAAAACCCGTTGATTGGCACATTTTTGTCTAGATCCGATAAGTCCTTAATAACAACATCACTGTCAGGGAAGTTTTGGAGAGGCACCCTGGGTGGATTTAATACCAGTTTGAACAGATTCGCATATCATTTTTAGCCGAGTCCTTAATGCCACCTCCAATTGAAGCACAACATTTAATTATAATTACTAAGCGAAAAACCGTAACTATCTGTTTTTTATGTGAATTAACGATCCAAATATAAAACAAATGAAACTGTTCTGTAATGGCCAACTCTGAACATGTCTTTCAATATCATAAGACGTGTAGGTGTATGATTTAATGTTCTACAATTGGCCCTCGCCTGGCCCTCTACTTCATAGAAACCTCCAACAAAGTTTCTCCACTTTAGGAATTCGTTAGCTGACTACGACTAGACAATGACTGTTTACTTGACTTTACCTGTGCTTAGGGGGGGGCTTATTTAAACTGAATTTCTATTTGAAATAAACTGTTTATAATTAAATCTAAATGCATCTGTCGTGCGAAACCAAAACTAAAAATTAACAAAGGCAATTAATTCTATGAAAAATATTACAGTTCAACTACTATTTTGTGTACGAAGTATGTGTAAATAATAATAACAATAATAATTTTATTACCAGAAAACTTACATTATACAATTTAGATTTTACCAGCGATCCCCAAACTAGGCGAGAATGCCTGTATTTTGGGAAAATAAGCAATAACTTCATAATATTTTATAACGCTTGATATCCTGGATGTATGTGCACATTAAAATTACCAATCTACAAATACTTCTATAATTTTGTAAAATAATTTCAAAGTTTCTTCCAAAAAATTAAATATTTTTTATACTGGTCACTTTGGTGGGGCATATCCAAGTACCTACATACTACGTACATTAAATTGAAAATTGTAGGACTCAACCAGGATAAATCTTAAAAATACTGTTTCTGGCACTTAGTTTCAACACCGTGAACCCCTAAATTAAAGTCACAGTTCAAAAATATTCAAAGATGGCCACGAATTGTCTGGATTGAAAAAACATGTTTATGACTAAAATATCATTATAGTTCTCTTAGTAACAGCCACAAGGTAGCAAAAATCGAGACCAGTCTCCCAAATTACTAAAGATGGCCGAATCAATTTTATATAGATATCTTGGTATCACATTAACTCATTCTGTATGCCTGAAATATTATCGCCGGGCTGTAGTAATTGTCCCATGGAAAAAAGCAGTGCTATTGTCACAAAATATTTAAAGATGGACGAAGTAAATCCCAATGTATAATTGTAGTACGTTGTTATTATCACTAAATCACCGAAGAACATTGAATTATTGTTGAGAACTTCTAGCAATAGCCCTTTGGATACGAAATCAACATTATTGGTTAGAAATATTAATTGATTACCCAAATATTTTCAGATTTGAAACTTCAGCTTTACTTTAACTACCCTCACACGTCCATTTGCCATTGAATATGTTAAAATAAAATCCCCGGCATCTCCACCATGTCGCGAAGTGTAAATTATAAGCACTCCACGAGGTACTGATGATGCTATCACACATGACATGTACACAAATTGTATATAAGGACCTGGATTCTAGTTTCTATAGTAATGATAATTTATAACACATAGATGAGAAAATTAAAAGTCATAAAAAACCACAATGTCTCAGTATCAGCTGAAAAGTAGATGCACTATCAGAGTGCCTGTTAATCGGAATATCCTGAGGGCCTGTTCCCCCAGGATAAAGACAACGTGAGGGTATTCCCCCCATGTTGACCTCGAGAGGGCTGGTCCCTCCTGTAACTGTATCGTGAGGGCTGTTCCCTTATGTAACTGTATCGTGAGGGCTGTTCCCTTCTGTAACTGTATCGTGAGGGCTGTTCCCTTATGCAACTGTATCGTGAGGGCTGTTCCCTTCTGTAACTGTATCGTGAGGGCTGTTCCCTTATGCAACTGTATCGTGAGGGCTGTTCCCTTCTGTAACTGTATCGTGAGGGCTGTTCCCTTATGTAATGATGTTTGGGGGGGTTTCCCCCCGCGTGGCCTCCAACCTCCCCTATAGCCACCCCATGCCTCGCACTGAATCTGTACCATGGATCCTGTTGATCCATGGAGCCCCCCATGGATCCTGCTGATCCATGGGGCAGCTGCTCGCTCCCCCTGGGCCCCGCAGGCAACCCCAGGGGTGCTCAATTTTGGCCTATGGATCCCGCCGATCCATATACCCTCTGGTTGAAAATCCATGGAGCCCCCCATGGATCCTGCTGATCCATGGGGCAGCTGCTCGCTCCCCCTGGGCCCCGCAGGCAGCCCCAGGGGTGCTCAATTTTGGCCTATGGATCCCGCCGATCCATATACCCTCTGGTTGAAAATCCATGGATTCCAACATAATCCATGGATTCTCACACCAACACAATGACATATAACAGTGACCTAAGAAAGGGACATATAAAATAAGCTCAAATCAATGGTCAAAAACTGAGATGCATGCACATTGTAAAATCTTGGATGGCTTACCAATATATCTCGAGCTCAGTGGTCACTTACTCAACAGAAAACAGCAATGGCGCCGCCGGGCCATGCCTGGGCGCCATTTCTTCCTCTTTCTCCTTTCCTCTACTATCCTGCTAGCCAATCACGACCCTTCCGCGCTCGTGATTGGTGATACTACTAGAAGGCCATGCCTGAATACCGCGCGATCTTTTGAATAAACCAATTACCTTCTGTAGGAGCCTTTTCCGGATGTGTCATCGTCGCAACATCATTCATAGATAACTGACCATAGATTGGTTCCTCATTATGTTTCTTCATAACAAATTGTCTATGAAGAAACATAATGTGTTTTCACCTTTATACTGTGCACAGATTATAATTTATGAAACTAGAGGCGAAATGTATTAGCCAATACTCGCGTTCCGCGACAAATGCCCCTGGTATTGGAGGTTGAGGATAGGCGTCTTTGACCACTTACCATCAGGAGGCCCGTCGCTTGTTTGCCACCAATTACATTTTTTTTTTAATGGTGGGTACTCGACACTGTTCTATAACCTATACATTAATAGTAAGTGACATTTTTTTTTGTATGTCTCATTTACTTATCTAATTATATCTATTTTAATTTAATACTATGATGTTGTTACATCATCATCATCATCAGCCATAAGACGTCCACTGCTGAACATAGGCCTCCCCCTAAGAGCGCCACACCGACCGACAACGGGCCACTTGCATCCACCGTTTGTTACAATTGATGAAATAAATAATTAATTAACTAGGATAATTATAAAGTCGCAGGATAATTTCTGATTTCAGAGACTGAGAGACAGAGTTACATTCGCATTTATAATATTAGTTAGGATTAGGATAGTATGTGAGTAGATAATATTATGTTGCTTATTGAAATAATTTTTAATCAAACCTTTGAAATGGTCGGTCAAGAGAAAACGTTTAATTCTTCTGATTTGCTGAAATATGTAAGTTCTATTTCATCGCGGCCTCGGACATCGGTTACTTTACACAACTTTTTTTAAAAATAAGCGTTTTTTGGCTTGAGATCTACACTTAGACATCGTTTCAGACGGAACGTTATTTTGTTTCGGAAATTACTTGATCGATTTTGATGACTCTTTTAGTACTACAAGGAACTCTCTGTCTGTCTGAATCCTTTACAGCCTTATTACTTAAAAAGTTATAAACCTAATGCATACAGTTTTTTTTTTTTAATAGACCAACAGCACAATATCAAAATATAAAAATAATCTTAAACAAAAATATACTTAGTACAGCCAATAAAAGATCTAAGCATATTACTTAAGTAGGTAGAAACAAATCGTATTATTATTATGTGTATATATAGGTACTATAAAGAAATAAATTAAATGATATTTTACAAATAGTATAAGTATATATATGTATGAAATAAAAAAATAATTATATAATAAAATATATATATAAACATTAACACAGAACAATACATGCGCAGTTTAAGAATTAGTGGAATACAATGAATTATATCATATAAGAATAGAATTATAGCCTGTTTATGTACTTATATGAACTTATCCATAAATATCCATATCTTATCCATAAATTTGCACAACGATAGTCTAAGTGGAGACCTCAAGATATTTTTTTATTTTATTTTTATTTATTTAATTAGTGTGGCTCCTAGTCTTGTAAAGGGGGTATAAAATATGTTTTTCGCGGCTCCCCGTCATGTGTGGTGTTGTTGAATAGGTCTTTTAAAGTTTAAAAAAAAACATAATTTTATATTAAAGGGTTTAAAGGCTGGCTGACATTTAAAATTGAGATAAAAAAATATATCGTCGGTCCCCCAACTTGTGTGGTATTGAATAGGTCTTTTAAAATGAGGTAAGGTCTCAAATTTTAAAATCTGATATAGGTATTGCGTATTAAATTATATATATATATTACATATACAGAAGAAGAAATTAAGAAAAAAAAAAAAAAAAACTACTGCCCTCTATTCATATTATATATATACCATTTGATTACCAAACGGCGATCCAATCTGGCCCAATTGATTGTAATAAAACAGAAAACTGCGTAAGCAACATGTTCAGCTTGACAATGTCCCCGACTTGTGTTCGGGCTTCCAGGCTACAGGTGGAACAATAAAAAAAAAAAAGCGGTATTGCGAAATATGGGGCGACAAAGCAGCTTGCAATGTCCCGCCATTTCTAAACTACGCATTTCAGAAACTTATCATCTTCCGAGTTAGTAAAATCTTTCTTTTTAAATTATTTCGGGCAACATATTTTGATAATAAATTTATGAGATAAGGGGAATAACATTTTAAATACTACAGATGTCCTACGCGTCTATGGAAACCTACTAAGCTCGGCCCAACATGCTCTTAACATATATTTTTTTAATTTGATAAAAAAATAATACTTTATTGATAAAACGAATGGTACCTAAATTATCTTTAATGAAACCAGGTAGAATCGATAATGAAGGAGATAAGCCAGCTCCAGTGGAAGAACCTCGACCAGTCCAACTACGGCTGGCTGAAGTCTCGCCACCTGCTGAACGAGCATCAAGTTGAAGAGGGGCTGGAGGAACTGAAGCCTGTCCTACAAAAGGTAAGCAAATCAAATCAAGCTCAACCTAATTTTCCTAGGATCCCATCATCAACATTAATCAAGTACATCCAGCGGTGAACTCCTTTGGTGTGGCCCCGCTGACTTTAAAACCTGTTATTTTTTGTTTTGGTGACTAAGTAAATCTACGATATATATCTCTCTGCATTGGAAGAGAGACGGGCTATGTGGATTCTGAAACTGAAACTCCATCTGTGGTCTGGCTCTGTACCTGATTGAGGGTCCCGGTAACCCTATAACGCGTTGGCTCAGGTTACACTCATGGGAAATGCTGGGAGCATTTCTTCACACCAAGCATTTGTCTTCCCTGGGCTCGCTTCTGGGTGGTCAGATCCCCAAATCTAAGCCAGCTTCGCTTCGCGCCAAGTCGCGCTCCACGCTCCGTTCATCAGCAATTGAATTAATATAATACTAGTTGTTACCCGCGACTTCGTACGCGTGGACATAAAAAAAGTATCCTATGTCCGTCTTTGTAATATATCAAATTTTATCAAGATCCGTTTAGCCGTGATAACGCGACAAACATCCAGACAAAGCTACTTCCTATAGTTCGCTAGATGGCGTTGACAATTCATTTTTGTGCATTTGTTGACGTTTTGTATGGACGTTGTAATGTAGGGAGTTCTGAATCGCGCACGCGAAGCTTTTTTCTAGAGACGAACAAATGCATTTTTATACCTCGAAGCTTTATTGGTCCTGATATGACTGCGGTTACATTCCTTTGAATTATAAGAGTGTCTACACACGAAACGATTTGGTCGGTCCGGACACCGCTTGAAAGAGATGGCTATATATAAGTTTCTGGGGAAGTGAAAGGGAGAAGCTATAACCTTAATAGTTTACTATTAAAACTTATATATAGCCATCTCTATCAAGCGATGTCGGGACCGACCAAATCGTTTCGTGTGTAGACACTCTTATATTGGTTAGAACTAGTTTGCGCCCCGCGCGAAGAAATAGAAGCGCGTAGGTACTTAGAATAGCTGTGCCTTTCTACAGAAACCGCGTTTCTTTTTCCGGGATAAAAGTAGCCTATGTGTTAATCCAGGGTAAAAGTTTTACCCTGGATTACCAAATTTCATTCAAATCCGTCAACTTACATACTTACCTACTTACAAACAACAACACAACAACACTTTGTATACTTCCAAACTTTCGCATTTATAATATTAGTGTGATATACTGAATTTTAGGTTAGATTAGGTTCGAACAGTGATTTTTTATTATTAAATAAGTTTTTTGCAGCTATCTCCCGAAAGCTGCACATCAATAGCGGTCAAGCTCGACGTCTTAACTGAGCACATGACTTCTACTACCCTCATTCTGCCAATACTGAAAAACCTGCTAGAAGAAGAGGACAGCATGATGGCGATGTCTGGAAATATAAAGAGAGGGAAAGAATGGAAAGAGACGAAGCGAGTGAACAAGGTGTTTCCGGTGCTGACGTCCGGACGTCAAGCGACTGTCTCTTTTGTTTTTCAAAGTGACGAAAATTGAAGTCAAAATGAAAAACACAAATTTAAAATGAATTCTTTTAAAATAAATTTTTGATAATTTTCATGCAGTGTGAGATTAACCAATTTTTAAAAATAAATCAGTACACTCTATTTTTCTTGTACTTAATTATTAATTGTTAATTAATTCTTTATTTTCCAGGCAACATGGCCCATATCATAAATACCTTAAAACTAAATTACATATAATAAAAACATTATTATTTAGACCGTCTGTCGTCGTTGTGCTGGTACTTAGCGCCAAAATCCACAGCCCCGGATTCGCTTCCTCGATATCTGCGGTACTACTACGGGCCAAAAATCTGCCCTCGTGATGGTTCCCAAGATGTTGTTAGCAACTCGCACCACGAAGGATTTAAAGTGGACACCATAACGAGATACCAGGGGCCGGAACTATTAGAGTACCTATCGTTGGTCTTCAAACGGATATCTTCATCTTTTGAGCATAGGTGTACGCTGGAAACCAGCGCTGCGTGACCTTTCGGGAGCTCGCAGCATAGCGCTGAGCGTACCCCTATTGCCAATATAGTTTTTGTTTATGCTGCCGTGTCAATTTTAATTATTTTTTTGTTTTGTTTTTGGCAATAAATATATTCTTATTATTATTTATTCTTATTATATATTTAACCAAACCATCTTCATTGGTCTCGTTTTGCAGCCGTAACACGTACTGTAACGTCGTCGGTTCAGCGGGGTGTAACAAGTGGCCGGGCCCGGTCGGTCCTGTACCGCACAGGTTGCGACTTACCGGTACCGATTTTTTCTCTCCTTTAAGAAGCCATCCTAACTAATCTAAACTAATTTTGCGATAATAAATAAATTATTTCAAGAAATTACACCAACCGAAAATTCAAGTAGAAAGCTAGTATAAGTACATTTGTCACTAAACCAAAAACCAAGATGAAAATCAGCTTATTGAGATTTGTAGCTAAACCAATGTTATCTAGGTGATCATTTTACCCGTAATTTCTTAAAACAACTTATTTATTGGCGCAAAATAGTTTCAATAAATCCACGATGAGTAATTAAGCTGTAATTGACAAAAAACGCAAGAATGTTTGAATTTCGCGATGAGCGAAACGTTGCACATTAATAATCTTATTTTGCCTACATTTATACTAAATTAAAGTGTAAATCCTGCTCCCCCAGCTGGGTTTACTCAAGTGGCTTGTGAAGAAATTAAATAAACATTTAATTAATTATATTTTTGAGGTCCTAACATTTTTGGCGTCCTAATATTTTAGGCGTCCTGACATTTTGGCGTTCCTACATTATTGGCGTCCTGTCTTTAGCAGCTTTGGTTCGTGAAAAGCATTTGTTTCAAATAGCAACGGGGTACATAAAACAGAAACAGGTATTTAAAAATATTTTATTCACATTTTTTTACAAAAATCACAAGAGACAAGCATTAGCTTACTAAATGAGCAAGAAACTACTTTCTATTTACTTTTTTTACAATTAGATATGGCAATTACTTTTAAAACATTTGCTTAAACCACCAATAAAATATCCGAAATAAAAACAGACTCAAAATATTTGTTTTAGTTTGTGATAAATTCTTATTGGTTCTTATTTCAAACATTTTTGACTAGGCTAAATGGACAATGCTTTCTTTGCCTTTGAGTTAAAAGTAAGCTTTCTAATTGACAGGAGAACTGTCAGATTGACGTTGGCGTTTGGTGTTAGCATTTGTTTTGGCGGGAAAGTGGAGATGTTCACCAACAGTGAGGGTAGTTGGGACACAGAGCCGGCGGCAAGTTAGCAGGGTACCTGGGCGCGGCGGGGACGGACGCTACGGGCCTGAAATAGAAAATTAAAAGGTTAAAAAAACTATAATTTACAATCTATCTACGAAAAGGTAAATTGTACTTCCAAAATCAATTAAGATAAATCGTTTTTTTTAAACAAAATATTGTTTTTCATGTAGCCAATAATAATATCAGTGATCGAGGCTTCTTGAAAAACGATAATTTGATTGTTCATTTGTTTTGTATTTTGTTTATATCTGACTCGATTATACCAAATTACTCACTGAATTACGATAAACCTGATATTTTTCTCTGGAAATAAAAGACATTAAACACAATTACCACCAAAATATGGTTATAATTTCACATTGAAATGGGATTTTAATTTTGGTGATGATTTTACTAGTTTTGGCAGTATAAAGTTATTTTTTTGACGTTATTGAGCCACTAGGTAAGTAAGCACTTTCTTTCCGAAGAATACAAGTTGGAAAACCGCACAACACTTAACAAAAACGGGATCACAGACAGACAAAACGATTTTAAAGGATACCTTCTTGTATAATGGACCACTAAAATATACTAGACTCACGCGGACGCAGCGGCATACAGGGCCGGATTGAGTCCCCACTGCGGGATGGGCCTGCCGTCGGGCGTGTGGCGCGCGAGGGCGTCGATGTCACAGAAAGGGTAGTTAGGGCATACTGCCGGGTGCACGCCTGCCGGGTACTCGACTGCCAGCGCTACCGCGGCCAGGCAAAGGACGATGAACTGAAAAAAATATAAGAAAATTAAAAAAGTTAAACAATTCGTAAATGGGAATAAGCTTGAACATAATTTGTATTGCGTTTTTGCGATAGAACTATTTTATCTGTTTATTTCTTTTGCCGCAGCTATAAAGTTTGTAAAAAAAGTTTTTGATCATTTAGAAATAAAGCAATAACAAGTATAATAATGTAAAATGTAGTTCATAAATAAATAAAAAAATGCGATTAAACTTAATAACTGCGAGCGAAGCCGAAGAGTATAATGATATTAAAAAATATGTCATTACACATGATTGTGTAGATGTTTTAACAAGGTTTTTTAATAGTAATAAGAATACATAGGTGCCTAAGAAGCCAATATAAAACTAGGCCCATAATAATTAATAGAATTAAAATATTAATTATCTATCAAAAACCATTTAAAATACAAATTCTTATTTCTTCTTCTCTTAAATGTTGGCTTCTTTATTTAGCCAGTATCAAGTTTTGTAATATTTCAAGTGAAGTAAAAGTATTTCACAACTCAATCATAGTCTAAGTCAAGTGTCACGAGTGTAAGTCACCGTCAAGTCCAAGTTATACCTCAGTAATGTGGTGGAGACTTTACTAAGGGTTTCTATGGAGTTTTGGAAACAACACGAAAAGTCACGTTTCACGACTTTATTCTATTCACCAAAACTCGTGCATGTTTACGAACACCTAATGAACAAAAATCTACCATTTTTACACATTAACACTCGAACACAACATGACTTCTTCACGTTCCCGCCAAAACTCCAAAATTCTTATTTTAATAATGTAGAAGCTGAATCAATGTCCCAACTTTAACACAATTCACACGCCATGTAAAACTCTTTATAAAGAAGTAAGAAATCACAGATATTTCAATCTAACAAGCGAAACTAATTTTTACATTCAATTTAACATAGTTAAAACACTATTGCTAAGATCGCGTGATCATTCAATATTAACGCGTTAATCTTGTAATTCAAGATATTGATTTGTACAACTGTTGGTAAAAGCATTGCAATAACAATGCATGTTGAATTGCAGTTATGCACTGTTAAATATTGCTTTGCTAATCACTTGAAGGGATTACAACGTCTTAAAGTTTATTAATTAAAATATGAAATGTTACACAAAATTGCGTTTAAATCTTTTTATTAACGACCAGCTTGCTGTTATATTTTTTTAAACATTACGTTACAGACTTTTTTAAATGACAAAAGTATATTTTTGTGTGGCTAAATTTACTGCAGTAATTTCATGAAGTTGTGGTCATAAAATATGGTATTTAAGCAATGGTTAGTTTGTTTAATAGAAAAATATATTTAACAATTTGTTTGATAGTAATGAAAATATTTAATAAAGAGGTCAAAAGTAAAAAAAAACTAATATATTCCTTGCTTGCCTCATCGCCAAATTCCATAAAAATAAATTTTATTTTATTTTATTATAGTTGGACAACCAAACAGCCTTCATACAAATAAATTTAAACACTAGGATAATAAGAACACCTAGGCCAACGGAGGCTATCGCTTATAGAACAAACATGGTGCTAGTGCAAAACTACCTAACTTAACTTTACAAAAAAATAAACAAGCAATATGAAAGCGAGTGCCTGATTAAACAGAATATACGATACCATTTAATGGAAAAACAGTGGCTATTATTCATTGAGTGCATCTTTTATAATTAATAAAAGATGATGATAAAGCCAAACGAAATCATAAACAACAATAAATGAAACAATTTATCACACTATCAGTAAAAATTTAGTAGGTCATATTAGTTTGATTTAAAAAAAGTAAAGCTACTTCAAAAATAAAAATTTAAGACTGGGAGTTTAATTTTACACAAAAATAAATATTAGTTACTTTGTTAATTCTTAATTATGTAAAAAGCAGGGTGCATATCACTCTGCTTCTTACACTTTTCAGTTTTCTCGCTAATTTTGTGTTATTTAAATCTTGTTTTTTCAGTTTTGTAACTTCGTTAGTATCTGTTTCGTTGAAAAAAAATGACATTTTTTTATTTTTTTTACAACAATAACAGGTAGAGATACAGAAACAGATATCAATACAGATTAAATGTAACAGTACTTTGTCAATGAGATATGCAAAAAATATGTCCTATGCTTAATTTTATGTTTAAGCCTGAATAACTAAGTAATAATTTGATTTTGTGTAATACAATTAGCATAATAATCTATTTCTTTTTATCTTAGTAAGCATTTCAACGCCAGTTATTATTTGAAAGACTGCTGAGTCTAATAAACCAGATAAACGATTCTAATGATATGTATCAATTGAGGTAATTACCTACCTACTTCACGTATGTAAATCGTTTTTACATGAATGTCTTTGGTTTATTTTTAGAATTAATTTATAGGAACATGTATTGAAAATTTATTAGGCTGTCAGCGTGTGAGATCTAAGAATAAATCCCATTTTATTAAGAGTTTTTTTAAGTGAACATATAATTTTAATGAATTTACAATTTTAAATATTAATTCATTATCAATTTGATATCTGATCAAAAATGTTGTACATTTACACAAACGGATGAGTCGATCAATAGCCAAAGAAAAAAAAGTTTAATTTAATTCAGTTTTATGAAGAATTATGAACGATGAAATCAATGAAACAATTTTTGATTTGTAATGAAGCTTCTTATTTTTCGTAAAACAGGCTTACTGTAGAGACGTAATTAATATGTATGTAAATCCAGACATTATCACCGAGCTTCTGATTGATACATGAATAAATGTATGAGACATGTACTTAATTGATGAATTAATGCGACATACAAGTTCAGTAGTACAGGTGTTTGGAGTATGCAGCCTTGCTTGCGCCCGCGCAGTTTTCGGTATGCCTTTATATTTTGACATTCCGGAACGAGATTTTGTGAAGGTATAATTTAAATTTTGAATCATCGATTTACTTTACTACATCGATGTACTAAATGAAGAACCCTAAAATGAGGTAAATATTAGGTTTTGTATGTGGTGTGAAAGTAAATTGGAGTGCGTTTAAAATACTTTTAACTTACTACTTACTTTTTATGTTTTATTTTTTAAGTGACACAGATGAAGACTTTCGCGGTGGTATTAAAAAAAAAATCAGAAAAAGAAAAAAAACGTTAAAAATTATCGTATAAGCACTAATTTAGATGAGGTGATTTTATAGGAGGATAATAACTTATAACACTTAAATTTACTTAATCATAGGTTAAAGTTACAGGGGATAATGCATTTTTTTTTTCATAGAAGTTAAAATGGATGTTATTATATTTTTATACGAATATAAAAAAAAATATACATTAATTTTAAATGATCGTTTATTGAAGCCCAAAATAAAATGATCAAGCCATACAAATTACAAACTTTTTCTCATTTTGATCTGATTTTTTTTTTTATAGGTAAATATCATATTCCCACTTACCATTTTTCCGTACATGATTGTTGTATATTATCCTCTCAACTTCACAGTGAGACTGATGCCGGTGGTCGGCCGCGGCGGGTTTAAATACCCCCGGCTGGTCTCACGCCGGCCCTGGCCGAGGGTTGCTGCAAGCGCGCCGCTTCCTTCTAGATAACTGCGTTGAGGTTTTACCAAAACATTGTTATAAATATTTTAATTATTTATTTTTGTGTTTGCAATGTACTGAGATAATATATATTTAGTATTCATCATCATCAGCCACATGACGTCCACTGCTGAACATAGACCTCCCCTAGAGCTTTTTTTTATTTATTAGTGTTTGATTCTAAGATTTCTAAGTAATGTGATAGAGACCGGAAAAAGTAATAAAAATCAATCACTGTGAGGGTATGATAAGATGATAAGCCAAAAAAATATGAAACTAGCGTGTCCGCACGGTTTCTCTCGCATAGGCTAAAGTAATTGAAACACCTTGTTTTCACCTCTGTAGGGGATGGTATTCGAATAATCCTGAGACACGACTTTATTTATTTTTTATATGGTTATTATACAAACCGAGTTTTATTGGCGTAGTATGAAAAAACTTTATTTACAAACTTTGGGGGTCCATTTTACCCCTTTTGGGGTGGAATTTCGCACAATCCGTTCTTATTATTCACCTAGAATGAATGAATGAGAAGAATGAGGTTCAAATTTTACGTCACTATCATAAGGGGTTTGGTCTGTGCGTTGTTTCCCAGAAATAGGCTTCAAGAACAATGTAGGTTATATTTTTTTATAGTGATAGGACTCTTTTGCAAGAATCAACCTGGGGAAGTACCACACCTTTGCCAGTTATTCAACCGCCAAGCAGAAGTGTGCATACGTTAATGTGTTAAAAGGCAATGTTTCCAGTGTAATTACTGGGGCATACAGAGATTTAACATCTAATATCTCAGGGTAACGAGCGCAGTGGCGCATTTTGAAGTTCACAATTTTGGATGGCATTTAACTGTTATGGGCAAGCGTGACGCTTAACAACAGGTGAGCGACCTGCTCGTCTCGTCAGTCAGAACCATAAAAAAAACTGTTACTGAAATGTGCAACAATATTTAAAGATATGTATATACTTATCATAATGAAAAACTTTTACTATGAGACCAACCCTGAAATGCTATTTCATAGGTACATTTTGTCGAGTGTTATTGTAATTTTTCTATGAAAGTGCTGTTTTATTTTTCTTTATTTCAGTGTTGGTCCCATACTAAAAGTTTTTCATAATAGTGAGTACTATGATCCTTTTCCTTATAGACCTGTATAGATAATACGCTATGTAACCGAATGAACAGCATTTTTAACGAGAGTATTTTTCGTGGTTTTTTCATCGACGAAAGTTCATTATAACATTTGTAATTTTACCACCACCATACTATACCATACTACTACCATACTATACTATACCACACTACTACCATACTATACATAGTACTACCATACTATATTTTCATCACGATTTTTTTCACCGGTTGCTCAAGCTCTGATTGGATTTGAACTCCCAGTATGCGGTTTGCGATCCGAACGCTGTAGGTAACCACTGAGCTAACGGCACCACACACCAATACTACAAAATGTTGTGCATCGTATATTAATCGCATACCTACATTTCAATTAGAGTGCGCTAATAGGAAGCACACCACATTCCGGACCAAAAGGTGTGCGACGTAACACAAATGTCTTGTGGTCTTACTGCATAAAAATGTGTCACTGGTGTGTGGTGCGCCTTAGTATCTGTAATCAAGACTTTATTCTTCAAGTAAAGGATCAAGGCTGTGCTTAACAGAACTTGACTAACTTAGGTATCAGTTACTGAACTCTTAGATAATAATAAACAAAACAAGATTTTTTATTAAGAGACAAGTATTATTATCAAAAGAATAACAAAAAGATATTTTTTTGTTCTTATGTATCTATTTCATAAGCACAATACACATTGACAACACACAGTAATCTCTCCGATAAGTCCGCACTCGGGCCCCGAGATACAAGCCTCGAGCTTAGTTTGGGCTCACTGACCAACCTTATACAGACTGTATACTTAGAATCCCAAAAAACAATTTGTGCTATATCTAAGATTTTTACTTTTAATTACCCGATTACAAAATGTGGCCTATGTCACTCCACACGTAAAGAATCCAAGACAACTCCCTCGTCAAAATCGGTCAAGTGTTATTACAGGAGGTAACATAGGAACACACAAATACATAACTAAATATGTACTAAGTATATCTACAACCAAAAAAAAAATCCTTCTTGGGTAGTCGGGTAAAAAGCACTGAGTGAACATTTATAGTCAGATAGATAGATAGATAGATTAACTCTTTATTGTTCACACAAAATTTTACATAAATTTAAAAAGAGGCTTAAAAAGTAGTGTAACAACTGGCGGCCTTATCACTGAAAGCGATCTCTTCCAGGCAACCTTAGGATGGAGAGGATTCATAGAAGAAGTAGAAGACGAGGTGTGCAATGATGGAGATTATGTGATACTTATACTCTAATAAACCAATATAATTATAGACATACATACTAATAATAATACGTACTAATAATTAAATTACAAAATATAACGACAACATACTAATAAATAACAGAAATATAATTTACATAAAATTAATAAATATGAATATAAAATATATAGTCGTGGCTTCATCACCCACGGTGAAGCTGATGAACCAGCTGGGGCCGTGCTGGAGGGCGTTGTAGCTGGTCGCTCTCGGTAGGGGCCGCTCTACCGGGCTTTGCCTCTAAGCCCAAGTTGGAGCGGCCGGTTACGTTGCGTTTATGGGCGGCACCGCAAACGAAGCGGGCTGCAGTGCATGCCGATCAGACGACACGGTATCACGGAGCACCATCCTGCCTTCCGCGGCCTTGGATGGGCCGTCATCGCTGGATGGAAGACGCGGTGGGGCCACAGGGGAAGATCACTGTCGCTGTCGGTATAGCGAGTCGCCGCTATCCCTATCCTCTACGGCCATGTAGCCGGTGGGGTGACTCACCAGACTGGCCGCAGAACCTCGGGCGTTCAGAAAGTGGTTGCTTCGCGCCATGTGTCCTGACGTGCCACGACGTGGAGAGGGTGCACTACTCGATCCCGCAAGAGGGGTCCGGAGACGCACGGCCGCGGGATAGCGGATGTATGCGAGAACGTTCCCGTGTTCCCACCACAAACAGCGCAGGAGACCACCGTAGTTTTAGATCCTATATAACTACACTGTCTCCACGAGACGGTGTGATAAGCGTGAGCGTTTTTCGACGCAAGAAAAAAGAAAGATATCCCTGTAATTGAATTGAATTGAATTGAATCCCTGGAATTTGAATTTGAGTACTCCTGATTGTAAACAACTTTTACTTGGGACAAACCCTGAACTCAGCTGTTCCATACATTTGGCCGAGTGTCATTGACATTTTTCTATGGAATAGCTGATTTTTCTCCCGCGTTTTCTGGGTTGGTCCCATAGTAAAAGCTGTTCACAATCATGAGTAGGTACTACGAGCCCTTTCCGGCTTAGCATACACTTTCCTTATAATCCTGTATTTTCCTTAGCATTCAATGTTATGGTATTATTCAGATGTAGGCAAGAGCCATCATAATAATGACTTTTTGAGATATGCGGTAAAAACAGATAAATACTTCAAACGTCCTGCGCACCTACGGAACCCTACTAAGCATGGAGTTTAGTTTTGATGTCATAATCACAATAGAATTACTTAAAATACAGGTACCAAACCAACGTGGCCTCTAAATAGCCTGCTTTGTCAATTAATATAACTCATATTAATTAGTTTTCCATACATTAATCTAGTTACCGCGCAGGTTTTTATCAACGTAACAATTTAAATGTTGGTTTTGGATCGCTAAGTGCATCGCCAAAAGTGAAGCTATCTTCAGAGATCTATGAAGAGAAGTGTGCACGTAAATGTGGCGAATTGTTAAAACGGAAATGCGTTTAATGAACTATTACACATGCCACGAATATCCATAGTCGATATTATAAACACAGAGGAATATATCCGTAGTCGTTACAGGGCAAATCGAAGTTTCGATATCTAAAATGGATACGTTCATCTCGAGCCAAACACTTGCGCGATTCAACTCCCTCAACTCCCTAGGTACATTAATTTTTTTGCAAAAGGGCGCGAGTGCATCCTCGGATGAAAGTTATAAATGCGAAAGTTTGTGTGTAGCGGCTGCACGGATTTGGATAAAATTTGGTATGGAAGCAGTTATGCCTTCGATTAACACATCGGCTATACATACGGTTCAGATAGGAATATGATAGTGGATGAAATAGCGGACATTGCTAGTAAAATAAATAATGTGTAACACTGGCAAATTTATCCACTTTTTTTTTTTACAATTAAAATTAAAACGAAACGTATTGACCGCTGTTAATCGAATTAAACATTTCGAAATTCATCATCATCAGTCAGAACACCTCAAACTGTAAACAATGGCCTTAGAAGAAAAAAAACTTTTTAAAAAGTTAATACAGAATTGAATCTGTTTTCCCTTAATCCAAGCCAAAGCTTGTTAATGCCAAAAATTGAACCCACCACATCCATTCATCACCTACATTCCTGACACTACCATAATGTATATTTATGTATCATACAATCCTTCCGCATGCCTTCAAAAGGCGTGGTACACATACATATCGACATAAAATATACTTCATAAAAAGTTGAATATTTATGTACTCAGGTTTAATTGACGCGGCACTTGCTATATGGATCAGATGATAGCGTGGATATGAACCTAGCGACTTTTTTGTTTGATGTCTTTTCAATCCACCAATTTACACCAAATCCTCTAAATCTCAATGAAGGCCTCTATCTTGCTCAAAGAATCGCACTCGCTATTCAACGCGGTAATTCGGCCAGCATTTTGGGCACGATGCCTGCTGGTAGCGGCTTATTAGATTAGGGCTAGTTTTAAATTAAATATTTATTTATTTATTTCATAACACAAATAACAGAAAGTAACACAGATATGGTTAAAGAGAAAGCACAAATTTGGTTACGTACTAGGCTACTTTCCAAAAGTAGTATGTGCCTGATATGATACTATTAATTTAGCGAAATAGGTAAACATACGCAAGAGGGTATTAAAATATTCACATAATAAGGTATATAGATCATACAATTTAACAATTATTAAGGACATTTATTTTCCTTAATTATATTTTATTATTTATTAAATTGTATATATATTTATGATTTATTTTTACTTAGGGTTTATTTCAATTTATTTACTATTTAATTAAGACACCAAATCAGTTCAATCTGACCTTCAATCAGTAAATTGATGCCGTGTCTTGCTCTATCATGTCTGACCTGAAGTAAATTGATGCAGTGTCTTGATGAATTCTATAAATATGTGCCATTTCTTGATACATATATAAGAATTGTGGATTGATAAATACATATGACCCTATGTAAATAGGAGTTGTGAATTGATAAACTTTATATGACTTTATGTAAATATGTGCTATATCTTGATCAATTATATATGACCCGATGTAAATAGGAGCCATGTCTTGATCAATATACATGATCCTATGTAAATAAGAGCTGTGGATTGATACATTTTAGATGAACTGATGTAAATTAGGTGCCGTTTCTTGATAATTTCCTCATGACCTTATGTAAATAGGTGCCATGTTGATGTAAATAGGTAAATTTTCGAGTTCAAAATACGCGTCAGTACTTTACTTGTAACTTATATCTAATAAGAATATATTAATAAATAATATTATTTCGAAGGATTACAATACTTATTTACTACCCCGAGAAATCGAGCTGAAGCGCAGTGCTGAAGATACCGCAGGGTACCCTCGGAGATCCTGGAGCCCTCCGTCAAGCACCAAGGCAGGTCACCGTGGGTGTTTAGTTCATATAATTTCACATAGCCCGGCTGTATCCCAAAGCAACCGAGTATCTTGTGAAAATTTCCTCCCCAACTAAAAAAAGGTGTTTATTTCGGATATTTAACAATTACTACGTAACTCGTTGATTTCATGGCCCACAATGATCATTGTCGCCCGCTGTCCTCAATTAATTTACAATCAAAATTTATGGCTTTCCTCAATGATACCTGTGTACTGATTTATTACTTGGTAGGTGCTGGTCGCGTGCCCGCGGGCGGTAAAAAACTTAAATAAAATAAATCCATATATTAAAAAAAAAAACTCCCGGCCAGAGCTTACTTACATTTTCAAGCTCGCAAGCGTCACGCTTGCCCATATCAGTCCAGCCTACAACCTATTTGTTTTGATCTAATAATTAATCTAATATCAAAATCATATAATCAATATAATAATAATTAAAAAAAAAATATCAATATTGAAAATAATCATCAATCCCTTTTACAGTGAATGCAACCCTGATAATAATAATCTCGTTAATAAATTCCACTAGCATCGACGTTAAAATTATTTTTATTGCCTGGTGGCAATAAATGTTATTAACTGAATGTATTACTTTGTCCGATATTTATTTATAACTTATTATGTATGACATAATAAATAATACTAATAGCTCGCGTCTTTGCACCTCGAAATCTTTTAAAATAACTCACAAACAAAAAAACAAAAAAACGCTCACACCAATGTTACTTTACTCAAAAACCAAACTAGGTAGGTACTAAGTGTTTCTTTATATTTATTCGGAATCAAAACTATAAAATCAACTATGTATAAAAGCAAGAATGTTAAGATGACATCTGATACGAGAAATATTACAAAAACAAATAGTATTTAAAAAAAAAGTTGATGAAGAATAATTTGCATTCCTGAATGTCGTTCGACTCAGGTTCAGGAAGCGATGGTGCTTCGTAGTTCGAGAGTTACGAACACACCGAACATTATAATGAAATATGTTATGTTTTTTTTAATGGTTTCATTGATCTCTTTTATCTATAAGTAGTTTTTATATTAAAATATATATTTTTTTTATTAAAAATCTTTGCCTAGTTTACCGCCGCCGGCAGCAAGGCAGAACTCAAACTACTTGTGGTCAGTTCTATAGACTGAGAAACCTTCTGACATTATTACTAAATATTTGTAATTACTTACTTTTTTACTTATTTAGTAATATTTATTATTATGTTATTTAAATATTAATATATTTATCTCGCATTTATTATTAGATACTTTAGAGTTTTTAGATTATTTTACTTAAATAAAAAAAAAACTTTTTTTAAAATGTTTTTAAGTAAATATTTTTGAATATTATTTTTTTGTTATCAGCTCTAGAACTACCGAAAAAATATTTCAATTGCACCTGACGACTCGATAAAGATAAGCGTTACGCAAAGGTGCACCTTCAGGTTCTTTAGGTTCTATTTTGATTGATAATCGAAATCTTACATCGATTTCTACGTTTACAAAACGACGTAATTTTAGGTTTTAGTAAAATAGCAACAATTTGTCGAGAAAAAACGATAGCGCGGATCTTCCGCGTGAAGATGAAAAGTGCTCGCGCAATGGTCAAAATAATCAAATATTTACTAATGACCCCTAAATCAGATAGTCAACCAAAATTCTGTTCTAGGCGTTCCTAGAAACAGACTAGATAACATACCTTACTCTTAGTATATATATAACTTGAAAGTACGCAAGTAAATCGGAGATCTGGAGAAATAGTGTGCAAATCTAAATTTCATGTTATCTTGTTTTCCTATTTAGCTTCGAAATGATAGAAAGCTTTAGAATTGAATCTAAAAAAACATATCTCTCAAAATTAAAACATCTACTCTGTATTAAACACTGTTTTATACTTTCGTGGTGGTTTACTACATTACTGTTTATAGCAAGCAATACTTGCAATCGAGTTCTAGTGCCAGGTACCCATTGCAAAAGACTGAGAAAGGGGGTAGATCGGTTTATCTGCAAATTTTCGTAACTTTTTATCATCCACCCGCATCTTCAGTCTACCCGTGAGCATGGTGTATGCAGCTGTGCCGAAATATCGGGAACTCAAGAAAAATAATAGCCGTGGTCTAAATATCCCGTGAGTATTATAAATAATAATAGTGTAATGTAATATAATAGTGTAATAATCTATAATCTATAATTATATTATCAAAATAAGGCTGGCGCAGCGGCTGAATCCGCAGAAGACCTCAAGAGGCGTAAATATAATACATTGGACAGTTGTTATATGTTTGAGCCTTTTGGGGTCGAAACCTTGGGGCCGTGGGGACCGAGTGCTAAGAAAATATTTAAAGATCTCTCTTCTCGTCTGGTCGAAGCAACACGTGACCAAAATGCTGGCCTCTATTTCGCCCAAAGGCTGAGTATTGCAATACAACGTGGTAATGGGGCCAGCATTTTGGGAACAATTCCCACTGATAGCGTTCTTTTAGATTAGTTTATTTTGTTTATTATTACTATGTACTTTTAAGTCCTATTTTCATATTATTATAATATATAGGTTATATCTATATTAGATAATAATGAGTTATCAGGGAATACAAAAACCATTTTTTTTCGCTTTAGCACCTTAACAGATTTATTTCTAGATTAATATACAGGGTTATAAGGAAAGGGTATGCTAAGCCAAAAGGAGCTCATAGTACTCATAATTGTGAACAACTTTCACTATGGGACCAACCCTGAAATCAAGAAAAAAGAATCAGCTGTTCCATACATTTTGTCGATTTTCAATGGCACAGCTGTTTTTTTTCGTCGATTTCAGGGTTGGTCCCATAGTAAAAGTTGTTCGTAACGATGAGTACTACGAACCCTTTTCGGCTTAGCATACCCTTTCCTTATAACCCTATATATTTAAAAAAAACACGGGTCGAATTGAGAACCTTCCTCCTTTTTTAAGTTGTTTAAAAAATTAAACTTCTCTTTTACAGTTTACAGACATTTTGTAAAATGACTACTAAACTATAACATTTCGGATTTGGTTACATTTGGTTTAACTTAATCCAACCTGTCTTGTACTCTACTTACCGTACTGGGCAATAACATTACATCGCGAGCATGTTAATGTCACGGTCAGTTATTGGCGTAAACGACAAAATTACATTTATTAGCATCATTAAGGGTATTTTATGTTTTTGTAGTTATTCATTTACGCAGCTTATTGTATGATATTTATTGATACAATGTTGCTATCATAAAAATGTATAAAGGTACTATTTACTCTCATACGCTTGACAAATTAATCAATATTTCTATGACTTCCATCGAAAAACTTTCGTTATATATTCGTTTTTTTTTTAAATGAATGAGGCATTTTCCAAAAAAAAAAAGTAGTTCTAAAATACTTACTAGATGGCGTAACAGACCTACCGTTTTACCTGTCATTGTCATTTCTGTCGAAATATTTTATGTTTATTTTTTAAATCGTAAATTTTGGCTCCACACGTTGTGTATTTAGCCAGTGTCAACTATTGTTATATTTAAAATGAAGTCAAATACATAGTTACGTTACTTGAAATTGTCTAAATAAACATGTCGAGTACATTTTTTTGTCTTTCATGTCTTGACAGTGACAGAAAAAGCAAGGTACATCTAACGCCATCTATTGGGTACTTTTATAACCAGGTTTTTTTTTTTTTTGGAAAACGCCTCATTGTACGCATAACAAAGCGCATAGTAATATCATCGTGGTTGCCATAATCCCCACGCTTGGCTGGCGGCTTGGAGATCGAAGAATGTTCCCCATTTACTAAGAGGACGCTGCGGTGGCCTTTCTCTCGTGGTTCTGGTCGCAATTTTAGGACATACCCGGGTACATAAAAATATTATTTCTTACTGAGTATTATCACACCTCGGACACTCCAAACAACGTGAATGATAGCACCATCTACATACGCAAGTTTACGTCTGTGTACAAACGTACACACGTGAATGTCTTCCATGCAATCAGGGTTGCCTCCTGCTTCTAATACGCTTAAGATAATAATATTAATTTATTAAATTAAAATAAAAAATGTTATATTATAATAAATTAAAATTGTATTTTCATCAATTTGACTACTTTTTGACATGTATTTTTGTATTATTATTTAATGTTTAATTCTTGATATTTTTGTATCTGAATCTGATTGTAATGTAGTTAGTATTATTGGTTTAATACCGCACTAATGAAATAATTTAAAAAAAAAGTTTTACAAAAACTTTTTTTTTTGAAAATAAATTGACATTCACTTGAATCGCGATCGTTACAATGTCTGCTTGACTTGAAATATTAGAAACCCAAGCTAACCCATTCATAATAAATAGTACAGAGAAAAAAAATCAGTTATTTTTTTTATATTTTCATAGCTTGGACCTACAAAAAAAAAGTAGCCAATGTCCGTCTCTGACCCTCGAGCTATATCTGTGCAAAAATTCAGCTTGAACGCGACAAACACCCAGACAGAGAGACAGAGTTACATTCGAATATATAATATTATTTAGGATTTGCAAAACACGCTAGGTTCTAAGGAGATGGATGTGTAAGTGTAAGTAATACACAATGTGTAGTGTGTAAGTATGTAAATGTGTTCCCGTTCAACTTTGTAACGGCTGAACGGATATGGATGAAATTTGGTATGGAGGTAGCTTATTCCCTGGATTAGCACATAGGATTTACCGAAAAATTTAACTTTTCCTGTACAATAGCGGGTGAAACCGCGGGACGCAGCAAGGTAACCATTTTTTAATTATAATATTATTTAATAATTGTCTCATTAACTTTTTGAGTCTCCGACTACAAAGGTGTAATTTCTCGATACATTATATTTATGCGCGCAAAATTGGTTTAATTAATTCCACGATGAGTAATGATGCTGTGATTGCCAAAAAACGAAAAAAAAAAACTGAAATTGCCGCGCTGAACGAAACGTTACACCTTACCACAACTGTCTGACATACATTGCTGCATTTTCAGCTGCCAGCGTGATGTTGACGAATGGTTGTAAGCTTGAATAGATTTCCAGTTCATAAGCAACAGGCAGTAATTTTTTTTTTAAGGATCTACATACTTAATTAGCATTCAAGAAATTACTTAGAATTTTCATAACCCTCTTCCAAATGTGATTGATTACATTTCTATCCAAGTATTGGTAAACTGAGTAGCGTTTTTAGGCCTAGCGTAAGTATGCCATGACAAAAAATAGTCGTTATCTTTTATTGTTGCGAGAACATATCAAGTAACCCTAGCATGCTTATACGAAAATAAGACAAACGCGTGTATACGTTATACTATTATTATATTATACTATTATTTCTGTAACACATATAGCCTCCGTGCTATAGTATTTCCAAAGTACATATATTTTGTCTTTATTTCATTTCTAACATGAGGCCCTTTGCCAGACCGTTTAGACGTTCATCGAAATCACGTCAAAACTAAAATAGTCCGGAGATTTGCACGTAATGTTCCTCTATTTTATTGCCTTTGTACCACAGTCCCTCAATATCATAATTTATAATAGATGTTGCTATTTAGCATAACTCCGAAAATGTTTGTGCCATTGAATATTTGAGATAACTGCCGACGCCCAATCAATTGCCTAGTCATAATGCAACAGTAATTTATTGTCAGATTACAGTCAAAGAGGCAGTTCCATTGTTATTTTAAGTTCGTTAGCAGCGTAGGCGAAAATGTATTTCACTTGAGGGAATTGACGACGCAGTTAAAGATAACGCTGGTTTCTTACTAAATGCAATTCAATTCAAATTCAATTCAAATCATTTAATTAAAATACACAAAGGTCCATATTCCACATAAAAAGAAATTCAATTACAATTAGAACACAAAATTAAGTTATATTATATTATATTTTGTCCTACATGTCAATCGTAATACAAAATATAAATGTAAATGTAGTAATATAAATGTTTTGATAAGTTTTTTAATAATTTGACCAGGGCCGTCTTAACAATATTGGACGCACGGCTGCGAAAATCAGCCACCACAAAAAAACAACATTTTTTTTCAACACAGTTTACTCTCTAAGCATCTATTAATTAATGTGTTAAGCGATTTTCAAAACTAGCAGATTACGAACTGTATGTGCTGTATGGTATAAGGCGATCTGCTTACGCCCCCTTGACCCCTACGCCCGGGTACCACGCACCCCTCGATTTCCCGGGTAAAGACTGCCCTGGATTGACCATAATCACACAGTACCAGATAGTTCGTTTAATTATTATTTTATCAAGCTAATTATTGCATAATCTTAATAGAACAAGCGCTGGCGCCAAGAAAAACCTCTGCAAGTTTTTATGGTGCTATGCACCAATATAAATTTTAATTATTATGTTAGTTGTGATTTACCTACTACCAACGACTTTCCATTTTTTGTAATTTTTTTCAACGTTTGCCAGTTCAGCTCTTAAACTATAAAGTAATGCTGTTCAAATTAGAATACAATGCAAATGTATAAATATTAATATCATAACTGCATTCCGCTTTAATGATTTCTTCCGACAGTATCGCACCTGTCAAACACATTCAATAATTTGTTTCTTATAATAACTTAGTAGCGACTTATTATTGCGCCAGAGCATTAAAGTTTGTTTTTGTATAATTTTAATTATCTTAGTTTGAAACTGCATAGCGCTTTTTTTAAAAGCGTCGCACTAATACATCGTCGTCTTCGTAAGGCGTCGTTCGTGACATTGGGACAATTACGAAAATCAAATGGAGTTGGGCAGGACACGTTGCCAGGCAAAGTGATGGCAGGCGGACTAAAACGTTGGCGGATTGGTGGCCGCGTACCGGTAAACGAAGCATTGGTCACCCAGCTCGTTGGGATGACGATATTGTGAAAATAGCGGGTCGAACCTGGACAAGATTGGCACAGGACCGGGATGAGTGGCGTACAAGAAGAGAGGCCTATGCTCAGCAGTGGGCGATTACGGGCCGAAAATGATGACAATGGTGAAATAAAACAAAGTTTTCAAATGCACATAAATATTTTAATCATTACAATAATATTCGATAATCAATATTATTTAATAATAATTTAATAATCTCTTACAACACTATTAAAGCTGGCACAGATTTTTAATGGTTTCACTGCAATGACGCTAAATTCACATCAATCAGTAAAATTATATACTAATAGTGACAATTAATATAATATATGTAACAAACTCTCTCAGAAAAATATTACAATAATAGTGAAATAAGTATATAACATCGACACAAAATTGTAATAAATTAGGAACAAAGTTCGTAATCACGTCCTTACTGTGGACGTTATATTTTACATATAATGATTTAAAATAACATGTATATAATATATTTTTCATTCAGCTTTCAATAATAGGTAATCCGATGTTCATTCGATAACTTTAATAATTCTAAAAACATTAACAATAATAACTTGAAGGAATGGTTTTTATCCCTTTATTTAATAAATCGGAAATCAAAATTAAATAATAAATTTAAAGATTGTTTTTTTTTTATTGTGATGTCTTTCATATTATAATAATGAATTAATAATAACGTACGAAAATGTTTTTTTTTAATCCTACGTTATGTATATAGATATTTGTATAAGTAAACAAAAAAATAAATTATGGTATAGTGTAAAGAATGCGTACCATTTGTTTTTTTATGCCATAGGTGGCAAACAAGCAGACAGGCTGCCTGATGGTAAGCGACCTAATATAAAGTGATAAAAACCACAAACTCTTAACAATGTAATGGCTAAAATATAGACAGTTATAACTAGGAATATATAGTTTACAACAAATATTACGGAGTAGTTAGAATAACGCTTTCACAAATATTTAAATAATATAATACATTTATCTATTTACTTAAAATAATAAAATACAACTTGCCCATGGCGAATATGCGAAACTGTTTATTATTATGAAATAATATATTTTGTGTTACGTTACACTACGTTACGTGACAAATTAACATTGCTAAATTAATTAATTATTAATTAAAATTAATAAATTAATTATTATTTTTATTTTAAATTAATAATCAAAATGATGATTTGAGTGATGTGTGTAAAGGTTGTTACAAAGAATGCCGGTGAGTGTGGCACGGTACCACTATAAATAACACATATGATATTTTGAAAACAAACAACAGCTCGGGCTACCATCGTTTTGTGTCAGTTACTTGATTACCGTTTCAGCTAATATGTGAAAATATAAATATACATTTCGTGGTCGCAAATGTTTGACAAAAAAATTAGTTGCATTATTAGCTCAGTCAATTTAGCGTTTGGCCCGAAAATAATAACAGGTTTTTTTTTTCGGTACATAATTGTAGAACCAACCACTTATATTAATATACAATAACTAAACAAAATACATATCCGGAACAGACTCAAAATTTACATTTTGCAATATCGTCTTTATTTGTGCCATGTTAGTCTATTTCAGATGACGACCGTAAGCACGGCAGTGAGTCGTCATCGACGATAACGCATAAATACTTTTTTATGTTCCGTACCTCTAGACTGTTTAATTTAATTTAATATTGATTGTACGTCAGCAAATTATACCAATCGCAATGTAATATTTATGTTATGAATTATGTCCAAGTACTCCATACTAAGTCCCGTAACTTAGTCAAGCTACGGGACTATAGCTCGGGTTGGAATATAGCTCAGTCGAGCTATATTCTAACCTTAGCATTATACTTAACCATTCTCATACTACATATTCGAAATAGCCATGGGCACAGTCGCATATATTTTTACCCGTAAACATTCAAGAAGCACCAACACATACACAATTATTATACACATACAATGAACAATTATTATCAATAATTAATTTATGAAATATTTAATAGTACTAGACTAGGTATAATAAAAACCCATCAGACCTGTAATATCGAATAATTTGGTTACTAACTGAACTGATACTGAACACAACAAGCAAACATATTTACGTTGTTTTTAGCAACAACGCACGAAATAACCTAATAAAATAGATATGGGAAAAAATATTGTATACATAATAAATATCAAATTACTTTAGATATTTTCGTTTGCACACAAAAACCAAATAGTTGCTGTAAATGAATATAATGGTTTTTGTTTGCAAACGAAAATATCTAAAGTAATTTGATATTTATTATGTATACATAATAATTGTAGATGTCACCATCTACAACTATTATGCATTATGGACACAAAAAAATAGAGTACTTAAGCAGCCGTTCTCAATAAATTAATACAATTTTGCTATTGGTCTGAGTGGGTTTCGAACCTAAGATAAACTAACTTGACTTTTTACCTTTTTAGAATCATAACAGTGAATGAAAGCAAAATAATTATTATTTAATAAATACAACATACATACTTCAAACATTAATTAAACTTGCAAAAATAAACGTTGTGATGTATGATGAATAAAGTGGACGGAATGCAACACAAACTAGAAGTGATAGAATAATGTTTTCTACTATTCCTGCAATTATGATCTAGAAAAAATAATATTCAAATATAAATTCATAATTTTTTATTATATTGTATTAATCACTAGCCGATGCCCGCGACTTCGCACGCGACGAAGCTCGGCCTTCGACTTCGCTAAACTCTGCGTATAAACATTGTCCTGACAATTAGGAACACAACAAAAATTAAATCATCAAAATCAAAGTTTTGAGTTTTAACGAGACAAACGAACGGCGATTCGTTTTTAGATATATATAATATCGCCCCAGATACAAGACATAATTAAACACCGACGAGCAATATAATAAAGCCACTTGCAAAGTGCCTAGAACAATTTAAATATCTCTTAAACCACACAAATTAAGTACCTAGTTTCTGAAAGTTAAAAAAAAAAAAGCCGAAATCCATGCCCTGAAAAATGCACTTATTGAGGATCAGCATATGCTGAGGAATCTGGTATTCAGCATGTCAAATCGTATAGAAGCCACATTGTGTCAAAGCGAGTTATTTAATCACACTAATATTATAAATGCGAAAGTTTGTGTGTAAGTGTGCAAGTATGCAAGTGTGTATGTTCTCGTTCAACTCTGTAGCGGCTGAACTGATTTGAATGAGAATGAATTTGTATGGAGGGAGCTTACACCCTGGATTAACACATAGGCTACTTTTTATCCCGGAAAAATATTCGGTATCTGTAGAATAGCGGGTGAAATCGCGGGGCGCAGCTAGTGTAGAATAAATTTGGTTTCAATTTCGTAAACCAACTTTAAGAAACAATTGTTTTTTTGACCGTCTTTAACACATTTTTTTTTTTTTTTTAAATTATTTATCGGCTTGCGTTTGACTGCCATCACGCCTGATGGTAAACGAGGATGCAGCCTACGATGGAGCACGCTTGCCTCGAAGAAACCGATTCACTCGCGACTTGAAGACACCCAGATTATAATTATCAGGAAAAACCCACTCGGGCAGCGCATTCCACTGTTCAGCAGTTCGAATGAAAAAAGTGGAATCAAACCGTTTCGTACGCGTTTTCATATAATTAAGGTTTGTATCCATTAGATGTTTTTTATGTGTTAATACACTTGAATGTTGCTTTATACTTTAAGAAGCTACATTGCGTGGTTTCGGAAGTTTCGGTTTTTTTATACTGGTCGCCTGTGTGTATTCGTAGTAAAAAACACTATTCAATTATAATACTTCTATGTATAAATTTAGCTAGAGTATTTTTTTAAAAGCATGAGGCTCTAAAATTTATTTATACTTATGTAATACATATACTATTTTTACGTTTCTATAAATGGATAATAATAAATCCTATAGAAAAATATTTACAAAAATTGATGGTAGGAAATAGCGGGACGTATTTGGTAAATTGGCACAATTTTGATATTTTTTATATTATTTTTTTACCAATAATATAGATTTTTCACAATTCATACTCCCAAAGAATGGTACACTCCATTTATATAACAAGTGTTTTTAGTTATGTCCTTCACTAAAGTATAGTCAATAATCAAGTTTTAATAATTTTGCACAATTATTTTTTGTCCATTAATTAAATTTGACGTGTCAATTAACTGTTTATTAAAATGCCATTTCGAGATGTGTTAAAGAATTTGTTTATTTTCATCATTATCAGCCATAAGACGTCCACTGCTGATCATAGGCCTCCCCCTTAGAGCGCAACACCGACCGACAACGTGCCACTTGCATCCACCGGTTGCCCGCGACTTAACAATGTCGTCGGTCCACCTAGTGGGAGGTCTGCCTACATTGCGTCTTCGCATCGTATGTTTATTTTAGTATGTTGAAATTAATTCGATCATTTACAGATTTTTGTAAGCAAAAAAAAATTGGAATCGATATTAGAGTCGCTAGATTTTTTAAAATACAAATTCTATTTTTATCGTCAATTTCTCGCAAAACATCTAATATTTAGCAAAATAATAATATTATAACTAAAATTGTAAATAAATAAGCCCCAGAAAAAAAAGAAAAAATAAGCAATTTTTATCAGAGATCCCGTGTAGATTTATAAACTTGGAAATTCAATTACCTGTACAGGGCCCGTACCGTGAGTTGCTTATTGCGATGATTGATAGGTGCAGTCGGTGCCGCTGCGCGACCACGAACCGTATCCCCGCGCGATAAGGTGTATGGCCGCGCAGCATCTGCGGCTGAACCTAACAATCATCGCAATAAGCACCTCACGGTACGGCCCCTGGACAGGCAGTTAAGAATAAATAATACAATAAAAACATGAGAAACACCCATGTTTTACATAATTAAAAAAAAAAAATGCTAGAAAAATAAAAAAATTATAAAAAAATGCTAAATTTTCATAATCGTTATTAGAAACTACTTGTAAAAGTGAGTTTGTTTTTATGACAACAGTTCACTAACAATGCATGAACAACTTGAAGAATCCTCTTCCCTTCTCCGGTTCTGGTCCCATAAGCATCGGCACTTGGTTTTTGTGAGTTATTGTTACCTGAAAATGATACATAATTTTAAAAAAAACCTACTAATATTATCACATCAAGTCAAATTTGATTCACTAACCCCCGAATACTGAAACGCTTGTTAACTTTGACAACGGATTAATTCTAATGCTGCCTTTGTCTGGCACTAAGCAAACGACAAAGGCAGCAACAGACTTAATCTGTCGTCAAACGTTTCAGTATTCGGGGATAAGCCTTTATCAGTCTATACGTAATCCATTTGCGATTTGTGTTTTATTGTGCTAAAAGTATTTACCTATCTTTTGGATTTAACAAAACGGGAATACTCACGTTTAATTGAGTCGGGTATTCCGACTATAGTTTGCAAGGCAAGACGAGGTCGCGCCCGTCACGCTTATAGTATTCCTTGATTAATTTATGTCAAAAAATAAATGATTTGATATGATAAAGGCCACCGAATGTGATCGAAAGTATAGTCGGAATAACCGCCTCAATTAAACGTGAGTATTCCCGTTTTATTCAATCAAAATGTGTCAAAACCACATCAGATTTTACAAAAAAAAAAAAAAAAGATCTGTCTGCTCGTCTGGTCGAAGCAACACGTGACCAAAATGCTGGCCTCTATTTCGCCCAAAGTCTGAGCATCGCAATACAACGTGGTAATGGGGCCAGCATTTTGGGAACAATTCCCACTGGTAGCGCTCCTTTAGATTAGTTGATTTTATTTAAATTATGTTTCTTTTATTTTGTGTATTATGTTATTTAATTAGTTACTTTTTATTAGCATGAACTATTTATTGATTTATTTAGATGTATGGTACGATGTGTGAGTGTATGAATGTATAATTGTATTTTTTATCTTCATTATTTTCGTAATTAAGTATTTGTTAATGACATGACAGCTTTAGAGTTCAATAGTGGCTGATCAAACAATGTTTTTATAATAAAAGTATTCAATTTGTTTATATCTTTTTGCATCTTATAAAATAGGATTACAACCTCCTGAACTACAAAAGTGTAACCACGGTAGTGCTCAAGCTAAGTTCGCGTACCTTGCAAGGCGGCTGCATCCATGGCTCGCCGTCAATTTGCATGGGGAAAGTCCGTTTTGTAGTAATGGTTATAGAACTGCACTGTGCTAGCCGACGTCCAGACGCGCGAAGCCCTACAAAAAGAACGTACGTCTTAATTACAGCAAAATAAAATCAAGAGAGATTCAGTAAAATGATCCAAAACACAAATTATAGTATAAGTAATATGTTATAAATAAATAAAATCAAATGTAAATAAAATCAAGAGAGATTCAGTAAAATGATCCAAAACACAAATTGTAGTATAATATAAATAAATAAAATCAAATGTAAATAAAATCAAGAGAGATTCAGTAAAATGATCCAAAACACAAATTGTAGTATAATATAAATAAATAAAATCAAATGTAAATAAAATCAAGAGAGATTCAGTAAAATGAATTATAATTACCAAAACATAAATTATAGTGGGCGTACAAAATTGATTAAACATAAACATAATTTATTTCAAAAACATAAAACTAAGGTTAAATGCAAGTGATAGCTCTGCCTTTTGCGTTAGTTAGAAACTGTGTTGCAAAAGGCAGCTTCTTCCAAAGGTATGTGGTTAAGAGTGATTAAGTTTTATACAATGAATTATTTTAGACTGAGGGTATACAATAATATTCTGTTGAAATATAACATTTAACGTGAATTTTTCTATGTCATGTCAAGTGTCAGGTAAATGTTGATGTAAGAGGGTGTGAGAGCATATCATTGCTGCGATACTCAAGTCCTCGTAAGAGTCAGGGTTCGCAGCGATGAAATGTGTGATTGTGTGCGTGTTTGTGTGTGTGTGTGTGTGTGTGTGTGTGAGAGAGAGAGAGAGAGAGAGAGTGTGTGTGTGTGTGAGAGAGGGTAACATTAGTTTTGAGGGGATTGTAATCGTCACTGTTATTGTACCTTTTGTAATAGTTTTTCGGTATTGTCATAGTCAAAATTAGATAGCCATACAAGAATTTTACTTTTTAATTTGTAGAGTTGTAACATTTTGACGTTATTTTTAGAATTTAATACATTATAAAATTTAGGAGCCAAATGGTAGAAACTTTTCCAGGCAATTTGACTATTGTATGAGGGAACTGGGCACAGGTCCAGCCTTTTGTCAGTCACAGGAAGATTAGGTATAATGTCCCTATGGTATCTACAGATGCACTGGTAGATAAAAAGTTTTCTTACAGTTAGTACCTGACATCTCTTGTATAAGTCGTCTGTAGGATGTCTGAACGGTAAACCCATGGTGACTTTAAGTATTAATAGTACTTTATTATTTTTTAACTTAATACTTTTTAATTTTCAATTATTACTTTATTGAGTATTTATTACCTGTCCTTACTTGACCCATGTGCAGGCAGTTTTCCAAACCTATTACTTCTATTAACTTGTCACCAATATCTGGAAATAAAAACAAATAATCACAATTGTGTCAAGTAAACACAATTATAGTAATTGGCGCTGAGCTGATCCCATGTCGTAGTAAATATACCGAGGGAATACAATATAAACAACCGCGAAACTCTAAATCAATGGTAGCATCTATATTTTGACATATAGCAAATTGTACCAAGCACAATTTATATTTATGTTATGAATTATGTCCGGGTCGTTCATACAAAATCCCGTAACTTGACTGGGCTAAGTGTATTGACAGCGTAACGTGCCAACAGCGCCACATCCATTAATTAGTGTATTGACAGCGTAACGTGCCAACAGCGCCACAACCAATAATTAGTGTAATGACAGCGTAACTTGCCAACAGCGCCACAACCATTAATTAGTGTATTGACAGCGTAACGTCCCAACAGCGCCACAACCACTAATTAGTGTATTAACAGCGTAACGTGCCAACAGCGCCACAACCATTAATTAGTGTATTGACAGCGTAACGTGCCAACAGCGCCACAACCACTAATTAGTGTATTGACAGCATAACGTGCCAACAGCGCCACATTAACTAATTTAGAACCAACCTTGTTGTGCGTTAGGAAACCGTCCTCTCCTATGGGCTCCACTCGATCCCCACAGATTAGAGCCGCCATGAGCGTACGGTATGTTCAGTAGTGCTACGCCTTGCAAAGCAGGCCCTTTGTTGAGTTCTAGCGATGACCCGTCACACTGGAATGAATTAAAAACATACACTTAAAAAAAATTGATGTGGCAAATCAACTGGCAGGTTTCTAGGTTCCTTCTAGGTAAGTGTGCTCCATCCCATATCCCGTCTTTGCTTAGCATTATGTGAACATGACTGTGTTACCATGACATTGTGGTCAAACGCGAGCCTGTAACTATATTGAACAAAAAACAACGTCAATTTCTAGATTTCAAGATTTCCGTTTAATCGTTTTATCACCGCACGTTTCTCGTTGATATGCTAGGCAATTGACCACAACTTAACCACATCAGTCGAGGATGATAAACACACGTAGCTTGGAATGGGAACTGATCGCGAGGCAAGCTGCCTGATACATCGTTCGGTTCTAGGCGAAAGAAAACTTCTGAACTTGTCCTATTTGAACTGATTTGGAGTCTAAAATTGGCTTAGCCTACTACATAAAATAACAGTTGGATTATCCAGAGACCATTAAAGGTCTTTAAATAATAAGTCACCGACATAGCTCTCAAGGTTAGCAAGCTGAAGTGGCAATGGGCAGGCCACATCACTCGAAAAACCGATGGGGAAGAAAGGTTCTTGAGTGGCGACCACGAACCGGAAGACGAAGCGTAGGCAGGGGTCCCACTAGGTGGACCGACGACATTGTGCAAATGGTAGATTGTCTTTCAGTGTCACGCTCTAAAGGGAGGCCTTTGTTTAGCAGTGGACGTCTTCTGTGGACTGTTGGACGTGGCCGATGACATTGTGAAAGTCGCGGGCAACCGGTGGATGCAAGTGTAACGTTGTCGGTAGGTGTGGCGGTCTAAGGGGGAGGCCTATGTTCAGCAGTAGACTTCTCCTGGCTGATGGTGGTGATGATGATTTTAACCTATATTACCTCGATATCGATATTCTCGTGCAAGTTCTTGCAGCTTGCGGCAAACTGCTCCGAAGTAGCGAACTCGAAGTACCACAGCTTGTTCTTCATTCTGGAGCTGAACTTGTCCGGGTTCCGCTCTCTTTCCGTGTGAAACTTCACACATATTGCTGCGTCCTAGAATTAGACAATTTTTAATTTCTAGTGTGAATATAGGTAGGTATAAATTAAATGAACCGGATAAATCTGTCTCCGTCCCATCCCTACCGATAGGTCCCAACGCTGTCGCGGCTGATTGCGGTGACAATCGCTCAGCGCAGTAAATTCAAATTTTCTTGCGTTTTTTGTCAATTACAGCTTAATTACTCATCGTGGGTTCATGAAAACGAATTTTGCGATAATAAATTGGTCATATCAAGAAATTACGGCTAAAATGATCACCTTGATAACATTGGTTTCGCTACGAATCTCAATAAGCAGATTTTTATCTTGGTTTTTGGTTTAGTGAGAAGTGTTCTTATACTAGCTTTCACCTTGATTTTTTGTCTTATTTCTTGATACAACCTATTTATTAGCACAATACATTTTCATGAACCTATGATGAGTGATTAAGTTGAACCTTAATGTTGTTTACAGCGACTCCTGATTTCTTTGCAATTCGTTTGATTTCCCTTTTTTCAGCAACAACATGACAGCGACTTCTATTGCCCGGCTTATATTCAACAAGTTTTATTTAAATTGTAAACCCAGCTCTAAGTATGCGCTTTGTAACGCAGCTATGGGCATTGGGTATGTGTTAAAACTGCAACAAGAACCACCGAGGACGGGCAACAGCGTCCGCTTAGTTAACGGTGACCATTCTGCGATCCCGAAGCCGAAGACCCCGAAGAAGAGGGAGACCTCTTTTCTGAAAGGGATGCCTTTGATCAGCGGTGAACATCTGGCTGATGGTGATGACAGCGCAAACTAATTGGTACATTGCACCCACTCATCATTGTACATCTTTTATTGTGGATTCTGTGGTACAAGCCTTGCGGCTCAGTGGGAGGATGTCCGCCTTCTGAGCTGTAGGTTGTGGTTTCGATTCCCATCCAGTACAATGATTTTGTGTGATGAACATGGATGTTTGTTCTTTGTCTTGGTGTTTCTATGAATTCTGTGTATGTACTTACAAAAAAAATAAAAAATGTATTGTATTGTTTTGTAGTTATCTGCTTCCCATAGCTCAAAACTTGCTCAGTTTGGAGCTAGATGGCGCTGTGTGTGAAAAACGTCTACCAATATTTATTAGTGGTAAATCACAAAAAGTGTATATATGAGTACAGGTAGTCCTGTAGTGATAGGACTCTATTGCAGAGTTCATCTGGGAAACTGCTACACCTTTGAAAGTTATTCAGCCGCCAAACTGTGGTTTTTTTATTTTATATAATTTATTTATTATTCATTACACAGTTACATTTTATTTTTAAGAAATGGAGCACCGCAAAACTACTGTAAGTTTGTCGCGGTATCCACATTCGCAGCGCGCTGCCACATAAAACACAATAACATTTAAAAAAAAATGTGAGAACTGACATACTTAAAAAAAATTAAAATAATAGTTAATTTATAAATTAGTACATTATCTAATATATTTATTTATTTAATTGGTGTTACTGTGTTCCGGATTGAAGGGCAATGTTTCCAGCGGAATTACTGGGCACAAAATATCTAAGGGTGACGAGCGCAGTGCAGTGCCGCGCATGGTTTTGAACTGTTGACGCTCAAAAATGTGTGTGGCACTGATCTGTTATGGTCAAGCGAGCAATCGCTCATTCGAATTATTTAAAAAAAACAGTCGACTTGAGAACCTCCTCCCTGTTTTTGGAAAGTCGGTTAATAATGTAAGCTGTCAAGCAATTAAAATACATCTGTAACTGTTTATTATATTGCAGTTAATTTTTATTTTGAGTTAGCGCTTCATCTAAATTTAGTAAAGTGAATGTAATAGTCCAGTCAATTTAGCGTTTGACCCGGAAGTAACTAATAACAGGTTTTTTTTTCTGTACACAATTGTAATAACCTTTCATATACATAATATACAATAATTAAATAAAATGAGTATCCGGAACAGACTCAAATTTTACATTTTGAAATATCGTCTCTATTTGTGCTATGTTAGAGTCTATTTCAAATGACGATCGTAAACACGACAGTAAATCGTCGGCGACGATAATTTATGGCTCAAGTATAAATGCTTTTTCTATGTTCCGTACCTCCAGACTGTTTAATTTAATTCAATATTGATTCTACGTCCGCAAATTATACCAAGCACATTTTTATAATTATGTTATGAATTATGTCCGGGTCCTCCGTACTAAGTCCCGTAACTTGACTGGACTAATTTTAAAAGTGTTTTCATTGCTTGCCTAAAGTGGAATAAAAAATTCTTACGACTCCGATGGAGAAGTAGTTGTTGATGATGTTGTAGGGGACGCAAGTCGGGTGTGGGGCCGAGTCTGGCATCTGAGGCTGGTCACACTGTAACAGATCGATTTATTGAATCATTTTAAAAGTGGCTATACGTGACCTGACCTGACATCGTGTGAAAGAGATGACTATATATGAGTTTCTGGGGAGCGAAAGGGAGAAGCTATAACGTTAATAGTTTGTTTCTTTTTCACATACTTTTCCGAGCTTTTCTTATATGACAATCCGAAAAACGTTTGTATGTTCTTATCCTACTCAATGTTAGCATTACGACCTCAGCGCTACGTCTGTGATATTTCAGCTTTAGATATGTGCTATATTAGTATTTATGCCTGTGCTATACCACTATCAATTCAGTGCTACACATTGTCAAGTGTCATTGACAATTTTCTTTGGAACAGCGGTTTTTTTATCGATGGCAGTGTTAGTATAAGACCCATTGAATAAGTTGTTCATAATGATGAGTACTATGAGCCCTTTTCGGCTTATCATATCCTTTCCTTATAACCCTGTAGTACAATGAAAATTATTAACGACTAGCTGCGCCCCGCGGTTTCACCCGCTATACTACAGAAATCTATCTATTTTTCCGGGATTAACAGCCTATGTGTTACTCCAGTGTGTAAGCTACCTCCATACCAAATTTCATTGAAATCTGTTCAGCCGTTACAAAGTCAAACGGGAAAAAACACACTTACATACTTACCTACTTACACACAAACTTTCGCATTTATAATATTAAGTGTGATATAAATAAACAGTGCTACATACTAGCTGCGCCTCCGCCGCGCTGTTTTCCACTTGGATCGACCAGCGGTCCATCATGACGGTGCTGGCGTGGGAAATCTTATCCAGGATCTTGTGGATCGATTCACCTTCGTACCTGGGAAAAAAGACGCATTTAAAAAGGTTTTTTTAATCTAAAGAATTACATATCCATAATTATGGAAATATCCATAATAATATAATTTTAAAATTCAAGATTTTTCTTTGACTGTAAATGCCGCAATTCAGTAAAAACCTGTGTCACCCACACACCATGCTATGCGAAATGGAGTACAAACTTTGACTTTGTCTTTTACTTTGACAAAAGACAGGTACTCGTATACGAAGCTCCACGTTTGTAATGCAGTAGTCGCCTTGATACTAATCTCATTGAGTACCGGAGACTTGTGTAACACCGAGTACCAAGAGTCTAAGTGTCTAAGAGTCTACTAGGCGAGTTTAAAGAAGGTCTGCAAGACCTGGATGTAAAAAGCCTTATCATTAAGACCAGGGTTTGAAAAAATCCGATTTTTATTATAAATAGCAAAAATCCGATTTTTTTATATATATATATATCCAGGCTAAGAAAAAGAAGCAAACTTTTCCATAGAAAGTCTAGAGCACCAGAGAATCCCCATTTTTTATTACCTCGTAAAATAAACCTTATATGACATGAAGTTAAGGTTTGAATTTCAATAAAAAGCTAGCCGTACTGGTAAGTTGAAGTAAAGGGGATTTCCCCAACTTTAAATGAGGTTGCCATTTTGGGAAACAATCTAAATTATTCTGAATTGTAGTTTTTCGCTAAGTGTTGCCAGGGTAAACATTGATCTCCAAAATTTTTAGTTCAGAAGACAGGAAAAAAATCAATTGATATGTATCAAGATAAAAATCAATTGATATATATCCGCTGATATATATCGGCGAACCCTGATTAAGACCCGCCCGAAGCCTTCATACACCCAAAGAGAATATCATCACTGCCTTTACTATATTTAAGAGACGGGAGTTCCATAGAGAAAATCGAAAAAAGGCGAATGCGTGAAACATGTACTAGACCTGAATACCGATAGAGACAGTGCGATAGAGTCAAGCCATCGATAGAGCAAGACAGCGATAGCCGCCATTATTTCTAGTACACGTTTCATACATGTTCAAGTCTCTTTATTTTTACTAGGCATTTGCGCAACTATTTACAATCTCAATGGTCAGTTGCAACAACAGCGGCAGCAGGACGTTCAGGGTTTGCGAGCCATTTCCGTGGTCATCTAGCCGCGTTCTCCATTGTCGGATACGTTAAAGAGGACGATATTTTATAGGTGAGTAATACTTACCCTCCCTTACAGAAACGGAAAGCGCAAGAGTGGAAGACAATTTAAGAGATGGGAAGACGACATAAAAACCACTGCTGGAAATGCATGGTCAAGGACAGCCAGAGAAAGAGAAGAATGGAAGAAGCTGGAAGAAGCCTTTGTCATTTTAGGGCAAACGGATACAAACTCTAACAATCAATTAAGTTAAATTAAGGAATAATGTAAAAGTATCCGAAATAAAGGCTATTATTATTATTATTCCATTTATTTATTTTAATTCTTAAATTTAGGTTTTTTATAAAATAAATATAAAAAATAAATAATGCTATAAAAAACCTAAATCTAGAGTCCCGCCGACAGCGAGGCAGGGCCCAAGCTATCGGCGGTTAGGGCTGCAGAGTGAGGAACCTCCTGACAATGCGCGCCGTGTCAAGGATGGCTGCCTTCTGTATCCGGCCCTTCACCCAACCGTCTAGCGAGAGCCTCTTGAGATGTTGGTCGAGGCTCTTCGCTATAAGGCCGTTCGCCGAAACAACTACAACAACTATTATTATTATTATTAATACTTACCCTCCACCCCAACGCAAACACCTTGCCAGGTCGTTGCCAGTACCGAGTGGAATCACCCCGACTGCTGGCTGCATGTCCATTTGTACTTTATCTGGAATACAATTAGTTATTAAAGTTAAAGTGTGGCCATGCTGTGTGAGTTTGGATTAAACCCCCGAGATGTTGGCATGTTTCAGGGCATCCTGGCCGCACCCACCTGTGAGGCGGCGAGGACCTTGTATGCCAAGGTCTCGGTCATACTGTTACAGCGTAGGGACTCCAGTCCCTTTTAAGTGGTCGTAATAGTGTTGTAAAACGGGGCTGGCATAATCGCATGGCGACTAAAGCCCCAAAATAAAATAGATATTAAAAAAAATAAAAATAAAGTTAAAGTGTGGCAAATCCTGCTCATTCCTGGTGTAAAGGATGGCTTTTGCCATTCAGCATCAATATGCTGCCAGCATATCAGCTATGCCGACGACATGGTGCTGCTGGTACCCTCAATAAGCGCCGTAAGGATACTCCTCAGAATCTATGGCGAATAAGCTGGGGCACATTGACTCAGGTACAATGTTAAAAAAGCGAGATCTTGGTCTTTCAAGCAAACGGTTTACGGCTTATACCCAGCAAAATGTTATACCATACCTTATTCTAAGCAGTACCTCCTTTACTACTGAACGGTGTCCCTTTGGCCAGAGTCTCGCGTTTTAAGTATCTGGATCACTGGGTTTCGGAGGACCCCACAGATGTCATAGAGAGTTTGTCATAGAAAATTAGAAGACATAGAGAGGGAGCGTAGGGCATCGGCAATCAGAAGCAATATGTTGGCCTGCAGATTTGCACGTTGCACTGCAGCTGTAAGTGTTGCCCTTTAAGGCTCACTGCCAGTCTTTTATACGTGCAGTTTGTTGGTCAACTATACGCAGATAAAATGCCGGCTTACGCGTGCAATACAACAACGCGTTCAGGATGCTGCTGAGGCTGCCTCAGCGTAGCAGTGCATCAGGCATGTTTGCTGACGCTCGAGTGGCTTTTATGCCATTTTGCGCAAACGAGCCGCCTCGATGCTTAGCTATGTCCGGGGTGGTACCAACAGCATTCTGCGTGTTAGAACAGGCCAGGTTGACTGTCCTGGTTTGAATTTCGTGATTTAATTGCTATATTATTTTGTGCGATTAATGTTTGTTTATGAACCTTATAGACTGAAATAAATGATTTGATTTGATTGGGTGATAGTAATAGTGTCTTTAGAACCTCCTGGTTATGGGTCCTCCTGGTTATAAGGTAGACGCGCTACCGACTAGGCCAGGAGGGTCATCCAAATCATTCCAAAACAATAAAATGAGTAAGTAAATCTTACCCATGGTCTCCAAGACCCAACCAACAGTTCCGTCTCCGCCGCAGCATATCACTCGATACTGTTTCACATCTTTGAACATGTGTAGGCCTGGAATAGTAAGTTTAGTGAGATAAATCGAGAGATAATGATTCGAACATTTGTCCCAATATGTTTGGTACTTTTAAGTTGGCGACAGATAATGATTCGAACTTTTGTCCCAATATGTTTGGTACTTGTAAGTTGGTGCTATCCGTTGAAACTTTTAATAAATGCAGCGCAATTCAGTGTGCCTAATATGTACGCGTCGAGTGACGTACACTTTCTAGCGCGTGTCTTGGACTAAGCTCACAATCGTGCATTATGGAGTTTTGGCGGGAACGTGAAGAAATCATGTCGCGTCATTTTATTATTTTCCAAAACTTGTGTTATTTCGAGTGTTAATGTGTAAAAACAGTGAATCGTGAAAATGCACGAGTGTTGGTGAATGGTATAATGTCGTGAAACGTTAATCTTCGTGTTGTTTCCAAAACTCCATAGAAGGCTCTAGTAAAGTTTTCACCACTTTGCTGGGGCGTGACTTGGACTTGACCGTGACTTGCTTTGCTCACCTTTGACTGTGACTATGACTTATTTGACAATATTCACCAAAACTTGAAAAAATATGAGTGTACTTGACACTGGCAAATGCATAAGACGTGCGACGCCATAATCCTCTTAGGAGGAAAGAGAAAAAAAAAATGGTGCATTATATTAAAGTACACACCAAGGAGTCTGTAGCTATGAAATAAAAATAAAGTGAATTGCCACGGCTTTTAGTAAGTGCCAGATACTAAATGGCAATTTAGAGAACATTATAAGGATTATTAATTTAAAAAAAATATGTACTGTTTGACGAGACTAGCAATTCTCTAAACTGATGTTAAAAGTCTCGCTTGCCCATAGCATTTCAGTGCCATCATACCACTACAAAGAATTCTACCACTATAGAAGAGTCCTGCCAATACAAAAGAGTCCTGCCACTAAAAAAGAGTCCTACCACTACATACTAAGAAAATAATACCTTGCATTGGTCCCCCTTTAGTGATATCGTGGACTTGTCGTGGGTTGAGTATGTACTGCAGCTTGCGTAATACGCGTGACCCCTGCCGACCCCCTGATTTGGGGTTGATGAACACAAGAAGGGGGCACGTGCCTTCGAGGGGCGTGATCTGAATTACAGAAAATATAAAATGAAGTCAAACTGGAAGAAATATTCTTGGCGAGATGTCGTGTCTTGAAGGAGGATCACAGACCTTTGCGGAACAGTAAGGTTCTATCACAATAGTTTTCTTAATTTATAAAGTTTATTAAAAATGTAATTTCAATATATTGGCCGCAATTCCACCGTGCACTCACTAAACGTAATTAAGCTATCGCTGTCTTTTACCAAATTGAAACACAAGATAGAGATGGCATGAACTAATTAGCGCTGTCAAATTTGACAGCGCTAATTAGTCAGATCTTAGTTCTTCATACAAACTTAGACGAGACCGTAGCGGGTGCCGATTTAAAACAAGTTGTAAGTGTCGCTAGTGTACGTTTTTTTTCGCGGCTTTAATCGGTAAACTCGTTTGACAGAACTAAAATGCATGCTATCTTCTTCTTGTGTTTCTATTAGTAAAAGACAGCAATAGCACTAAGTTCGGTTTAGCGGGAATCGACGCCAGAATTCTCCTTACGTGTCTTTGACTATGGAGTATATACTTTACGCTCTGTGTTGTCTCCTGCAAATAAATGATTTTTACCTTTTATTTTTTTTAGTTTTTTGTTCAATTACCTGAAACGAGATTGGAGGCGCACGAGGTTTTACTTCATCTCTCTTTTCATCTTGAGTGATGGAGATCGGCAGAGATATTGACGTGGGAATGGACGACTGTAAGAAAAACAAACCTTCAGGCTAGGAACAAGTTATCGGACGCAACTTTAGGTCGCGGCTGACAATCGTGCTTTAATAATGAGCGACACGATAGTGTGTCGGGCCGTCGCGACTTACAGAAAGTTCCGACAAGCTAGGTATTTTTCGAAGGTATGGGCATTCGAGGCAATGTCCACAACTTAATCCATAATTTTTTTATAAGAACTTAATGCTCATAGTTTGGCACGTCTAGATGTATGCTACTGTCATTTTTTATTTTTATTTCTCCATAAATAAACATACATAGCATTTTTTCTGACTCTGCCAAACTGCATAGCAGATTGTAGGTAGAGTGTAACTCTCTTTATGAACATTGTCCTAAGTAGGTACTATGTATGCGTAGGTGACTTAAATAATTGACCGAGCGAAGCGAAGGACTCAGAGTTTACTGGGACAAATCGGCATTTGTATGTTTGTGTGTATATTTGTCCGATGATAACTTGCGAACCGTTGATCCGATCTTCATGAAATTGTAGGCATGTAGGCAAGTAGTTCATTTCACTACAATTTTTAAGTTTGAATATGAGCTTAATCGGTCAAGGGGTTGTGAAGATATAGAGTCTCAGTTCGCCGCGAACTACTAGTAATTATGTCATGATTAGTCTTTATTATATTGGAATATTTACGAAAATAACACGACAGCGTACTGTAATGAACAGTAGTGCCACGTTCGCAAATATTCTTAATTATTTTTCTGACAATTATTTCCACTGACAAGTGGATAAAAACGGTGGAAAGACAATTTGTCCACGCCCCGTGCTAGCCCCGCTGATACGACTGCCGCTTTTTTTTTTATGTTACTCAGTGACGAGACGAGAAAGTCGCTCACCTGATGTTAAGCGTCACGCTTGCCCATAACAGTTCTGTGCCATCCAGAATTTTGAACTTCAACAGTACAACACTATGCGCGGCAATGCACTGCGCTCGTCACCCTGAGATGTTAGATGTTAAATCTCTGTATGCCCAGTAATTATGCTGGAAACATTGCCCTTCAATCCGGAATACAGTAATGCTTGTACACTACTGCTTGGCGGTTGAATAACTGGCAAAGGTGTGGTACTTCCCCAGGTGGACTCGGCAAGAGAGCCCTACCACTACTAACTGCTCACTGCTTTATTCCGCTGAATTATAATCGACCGAGCGTAGCGAAGGTCTCAGAGTTTACTGGGACAAATCGGCATTTGTATGTATGTTTGTATGTTTGTGTGTATATTTGTCCGATGATAACTTGCGAACCGTTGATTCGATCTTCGTGAAATTTTGTAAGCAAGTAGTTCATTTCAATAAAAAAATTAAGTTCGAATATGAGCTGAATCGGTCCAGGGGTTGTGAAGATATAGGGGTCGCGAGGTCGCAGTTCGGCGCGAACTGCTAGTAATACTTAGGATAGCTTTATCCCGCCGTTTATCCTGGAATCTAGTTACCGCGTCGCTGTGCGTCCGATGCGGCAGGCTCCGTTGTCGGTCCAGCACCAGAGGCCGGATGGCGGTGGGAGGAAGGATGTGCGACGCGTGGCGGCCCAGCGTGCACGCGCCGCCGGCGCTGCCTACACAGCGATTGTGAAGCTGGAATTACAAAACAATGATTCTTTCGAACATTTTTTTTTTATCGGGCAAGTGCCTTTATTAACTAAGCAAAATACATGCAAATTACAACTACATAAAAATAACAGTTAAATATAGAATTATCTATAGATAATCCAAATGTTCAAGCCCACTACCAGTTGGCAGCGTACCCAGCATGCTGGCGGCATTACCACGCTGAATGGCAATGCTTATGCGTTGCGCCAAATAAACGCCAGCATTTTTTTTCAAACAATTAATCTTATGAGTCGGAGACGTAAGGATTGCGAATTATTTTACGAATAAATATTTTAAGTAAATTTGCATTTTCGCTTCAGGTTAATGTAGATGCAGCAGTGCCATCTAGATGAGGCGAGATGGCGCTGCTCTTATTTCCTGCAAATCATAGTTAACGTTAACGTCATCGAGTAATAAACGCATTTAAAAATAACTTGTTAAGAGCATTTCGGGCCATGCTTAATAGGGTTCTGTAGGTGCGTAGGACGTTTGAAGTTTTTATTCGTTATTACAGCATAACTCAAAAAGTAGTTATCACATGTTGCCCGAAATAATTTTAAGAGAAAGTTTTTACTAAGATCTATCAACGAGGAAGATTATAATATGGGCCAACTTTGTCGGCCCATATTTCGCAATCAGTACGTTTGATAAAAAAATGGTATGAGAAACCTTAATATCATTTTAAAAGACCTATTCAATTATACCCCACATGTGGGGGACAGGCGATTTTTTTTTTATCCCCTCTTTACATGTATGACGGCCACCCCATTAATATAAAATTATGTTTTATTAATTCTGTCAAAATTGTCACCTTACAAAGACCTATTCAACAAAATCCAACATGATGGGGTGCAGCGAAATTTTTTTTTTTTACCCCCCTTTACATGTGTGGGAGCTAAAATTATTTTACAAAAAAATAGTTTTTTTAATTTTTTTTAAACTGTATGTCTTTACTTAGACTATCTTTGTGCGAAATTTCATGCATGTAAATTTATAACTTTGGAAGTTATAAGGCTGTAAAGGATTCAGACAGACAGACAGACGGACATGACGAACTTATATGGGTTCCTTGTAGTACTACGGAACCCTAAAAACTCGCACTAGGCACTCTGGTCTGTGGAAATAGGTACTCACAGTGACGTGACACCATCGACAGTGTAGGCCCGTGATCCCGTTGTACCCTTTGATCTTTTTCCGACATCGGGCGCATTTCCCGTGGCAATTACCTGAAAATATATCATATATTTAACTAGTAGTTCGCGCCGACTATATCGCGACCCCTATATCTTCACAACCCCTGGATCGATTCAGCTCATATTCGAACTTAAAAATTGTATTGAAATGAACTACTTGCCTACGAAATTTCATGAAGATCGGATCAACGGTTCGCAAGTTATCATCGGACAAATATACACACAAACATACAAACATACATACAAATGCTGATTTGTCCCAGTAAACTCTGAGCTTCGCTCAGTCTTCGCTCGGTCAAATATAATGTAATTGTTTTTTAAATTTTTGTTTCTAACGAAGCCATCTTGAATGGGCATTTTCTAAAATATCAATACAGACTAAATTTAATATTCAAATTTCTACCGATTTGCTGGAGTCTAATAGATTTTTTGAGATATTGAATTCAATTCAAATCATTTAATTCAGACTACAAAGGTCCAAAGATACAAAGATAATTCTTTTGTACAAATTTAAGATAAGAGTATACCCTACTTGGTTATACAAAAAGTGCCAACTGTTTCCCGCCAATAAAACTTATTCGATTTCGGATAACGATTCGGATTTCGATATTTATTTGAGTTATCGAAATACTTCCTAGTTATTTTGATTTTGATTTTTGACATGATTTTCAGTTTATTATTTTCTGAGTATTATATTATTATATATTTTTATTTTTACTAAAATAATCTAAACTTAAATGTACAAACTAAAACTATAAACTATACTAAACTAAATAAGTACTTAAATAAATTAAATCTAAAATATCTACAAATAAAAAACGGCATTTAGGTCGCTGTGTGCGGGTAAGGTGCCCAAAAAGCTGGCGACATTACCCCGTTGAATTGCCAAGCTCACCCTTTGACCGAGGTAAGCGTCAATTCTATTAGCCATAGAACACGCGGACATAGAAAGAAGGGGAGGCCTATGTTCAGCAGTGGACGTCTTATGGCTGATGATGATGATGAACATAGCCAAGTTGTTCCATAATAATAATTATTATTATTATATATATTTATTATTTGTAAATACGTTTGACGTAGATATATAATTTGACTGACACAGGGATAAGTATTGTATCTTATTTTATTGTTTTAGTTTTACATTTTTATCGGTATGTTGCCTGAAATAAATGAATTTTAATTTTTTTAATAGGCAAATATATTGACGAATTTTTGCTTGCGTTGCGTCTTTTTTTCACGGAAAGCTTCCGTGAATAATTATCTAAGCTAATGTTGAATACCGCTTCAAAATCCCTTGCGTGGTTTAGGAGGAGTTAGCGGATATACAGACAGACGCGGAAAGCGAGTATATCATGTATGATATACTACATACATGATATAAGCCGAAAGTACTCATGATTGAGAACAAATCTTACCATGGGACCAACCCTGAAATCACGGGGGAAAATCAGCTGTTCCATATACATTTTGTCAAGTGTCATTGACATTTTTTCAACTGATTATTTTTTCGGGATTTTAGATTTAGTCCCATGGTAAAATTTGTTCATAATGATAAGTACTATGGCCCTTTTCGCCTTCGCATACCCTTTACTTATAACCCTATATATAGATATAGATTGCGGAAGAAGCAGCGCAGGCAGGCTTCCGACAAGGGGGACTGATATTGTAAAAGTCGCGGGCAACCTGTGGATGCAAGTGGCACGTTGTTGGTCGGTGTGGCGGTCTAAGGGGGAGGCTTATGTTCAGCAGTGGATGTCTTCCGGCTGATGATGATAGATATAGATGCGTACCTTCGATCCAGTGATGCGCGAGAGTGGCTGGCGCGCGCTTTGATTTAGAGTACGTAGCTATACAGGAAGCGGGAGCTCTTTGGACGCAGCGCTCGTGGACCGTGAACTTGCAAACTAGAACGGAAATATAATATTTTTTTATGGAAATTTTTATTTTTCCAGCTTTTTTAAATCCGGGTTGTTCCGTCTTTATCCCAGCGGTCTCATCCCATTTCTTAATTCATCCCAAACACGTATTACCCACACATTTTTTAAATTTATTTTTTTAAATTGCCCCAATTGCTATTCTTGGCTCATCCCACGGCAAAAGTGACAAAAAAAGTATGGATAGCATAAAAATGCAAGTTATATTTTTATATAATTGTGTAGATTTAAGTATAAAGTACCTAGGTATTAAAGCCTTAATACGTATCTGAGCATCAGTAAATACGTTATTCGTACCGTAAGCTGACTAAAAAAAAAACCAATGGGTTTAAGTTTTCCACACACAGCGCCATCTAGCCCCAAACTAAGCAATCCTGTACTATGGGAACTAGATAACTGATAGAATACATAAATATTTTTTTATATATTTTCTGTAAATATGTAAGTACATACACATAATACATAGAAGCAATAAATAATACAATATTTTCTTTATAAAAGAAATAATATTTATATATTGGTGGACGTTTTTCACACACAGGGCCATCTAGCCCCAAACTAAGCAAGCTTGTACAATGGGAACCAGATAACTGATTGAATACATAAATACATTTTTTTTTGTAAATACATACACATAATAGAAGAAAAAGAAGAAGAAAGAACGTAACATAGAAGCACCCAGACAAAGAACAAAAATCCATGTTCATCACACAAAATGATTGTACTGGGTGGGAATCGAAACCACAACCTACAGCTCAGGAGGCGGAAATCCTCCCACTGAGCCACAAGGCTAGTAAATTAATCCAAACTCCATCAATCTACTGTTGGTAACTGAGGAGTTCCGTTTTCCACCTTCCGAGTACTCTAAAAGGAGACTCTAAAAGTGAGGTGTTTAAAGTACATGATCTGATTGTTGGTATGTGAAAGGGATAGCTAGACTTGATAGGAGTAAAAGAGAACTTATAATAGGTCAAAGCTTGTTCCTTTTGCTAATTATGAAATCGAAATCTAACCAAAATCCCTATTAATTCAGTCGATCTCATCTCCAATCCTTCGATACCAAGAGCTCTCATTGAAAACATAAAATGACTTAAGTATCAAGAGTTCAAGCCACATGAAACCGTACGTACATATGCAACAGAGTCCTTTCTTCCCCAGCCCGACGAGCATGTTAAGACAGAGGTTACAGTAAGCCGGTCTACTGAAGTGCTTCAGTCTCCACGCATGTTCTCCGTCTTCTTTCACGTTGGTGTCCAGTCCAAGTAAGACAAGGAGAGGTATTGTTGTCATTCTGAAAAAAATGATTGATTGGTTAAAGGGTATTTCGAGAGAGAGATAACGCTATACGCTTTCGCGCAGATGAAAAGTGATAGCTTTAGCGCGTAAAAAAAAACAGATAATTGCTAATTCATTCTAAACTAGGAAACCAATCAAAATTCTCTTCTATGCGAACCTAGATAGATAGATAGATAGATAACTCTTTATTGTTCACACCAGAAATTACATGCATAATACAAAAATCTACTTAAAACTAGTGTAACAATTGGCGGCCTTATCGCTTAAAGCGATCTCTTCCAGGCAACCTTAGCATGGAGAGGACCTAGAACCTAGATATTATTAACTCACTATTAGTGTAATAATCCCATGAATGTATACTAGAGGTTCCGAGCGCCAGCGAAAAATGTGTGTAAACCAACGTTTAAGCCGGTTAAAAAAACTGCCAATTCTTATAAAAACATACCCTCCTCGTTTCCACTCATCCAGGGACACGGTACCGTCTGCATCGTAGTCTATTTCCACCATCATGTCTTGTAAGATCTGGAAAAAAGTTATAGAAATAAATAGGATATAAAAAAAAAAAGAGTTAAGATATAGCGCGTTTTTGCCCATCCTTTTTTTGTTTATTTCTCCGTATAATAAATGTCCGTGTTAGAATTGAATCTTCCAAATTGGCTGAAAAATGACAGAGTTCTGAGGTAAAAACATTAAAAAAACACTCGACTTGAGAACATCCTCCTTTCTTGGGAGTCGGTTAAATAAATCAAAACGAACATAGCCATTAGCCATAGAACACGCGAACATAGAAAGAAGGGGAGGCCTATGTTCAGCAGTGGACGTCTTATGGGTGATGATGATGATGATGATGAACATATCCAAGTTGTTCCATAATAATCATAAGCAGTAAGACGTCCAAAGACCGAAAAGGGGGAATGTGATACGGAGCCCAAAATATGTTGGTACAAACCGGCCTCAGCTCCGAAGTCTCCCACCCGAGGTACTCCGCGACGGTCATCATCTGGTTGACGATGCAGTCCATCTCGTTCGTGTCCAGCACTCCATTACCATCCGTGTCGTAGAGGCGGAACATGACTGAAATTTTGTAAAAATATGTAATATGATTGTAGCCTGACCCCCGAATACTGAAACGTTTGTTAACTTTGACGACAGATTAAGTCTATTGCTGTATTTGTCATTTGCTTAGTGCCAGACAAAGGCAGTATTAGAATTAATCTGTTGTCAAAGTTAACAAACGTTTCAGTATTCGGGGGTTAGTAACATAGACTTCTGTATGCTAATGTATTCTATCCTGTATCCTAAACCTAATTCTAACTATCCTATCCTAACTAACCTAACCTATCCTTCCTCTGAATTATAATACCTGATACGACTGCGGCTATGTTTAGCCGCAGTCGTATCAGGACCAATAAAGCTTGGAAGTATAAAAATTAATACGTTTTGAAATTACTCTAGCCTATGCGAGCGAAGCCGTGCGGAAAGCTAGTATAAATAATATTTATTAATATTAATTGACCCAGCGAAGCGAAGGTCTCAGAGTTTACTGGGACAAATTGGCATTTGTATGTATGTTTGTGTGTATATTTGTTCGATGATAACTTGCGAACCGTTTATCCTATCTTCATGAAATTTTGTAGGCAAGTAGTTCATTTCAATACAATTTTTAAGTTCGAGTATCAGCAGAATCGGTCCAGGGGTTGTGAAGATATATGGGGTCGCGAGGTCTCAGTTCGGCGCAAACTACTAGTATTAGTTAGGTTAAGTTATTTTTAAAGTAAACCGTTCTACAAATTATGACAATTATATTTCAATGAAATTCTAAGGTCATAATTTTTTTTTGTAAATAACAAACGAACTAAGCTTAATAAATATAGTATTATTAAATCATTTAAATAACTTTGCCTAATTTAATTTAACTCAAAGCTTTAGTTATTTTTCTGTTAAAGAACTTACATTCTAGTTTGTCTTCTGGTCTCCCAGCTTCCAGCAATGACAGATAGCACACGATGTCCTTCAAAGAAACCCTGGCTGTGTGAACCTCCAGGGTGGAAGACTTCCGGATTAAATGCCTGAAATCTGGAGATAAATTATGTTGATTTACATTTACTTCTGTTACTGACTAACTATAGCTTGGTGTTTTCAAAGCTAGTACGATGACAACGAGCGCTTCTGACTGACTGCCCTAGGAGGGTAATGTTTTTGGGGTTTATGTGTGTTCATTATCAGCCAGAAAAGGTCCACTGCTCAACATAGGCCTCCCAATTAGACAACCACACCGGCCGACAACGTGTCACTTGCATCCACCAGTTGCCCGCGACTCTGAAAGCTATATCGGTAAACATGGTTCTTCGGCGAATATCTTCGTTTCGGATTTTATCGTGTATAGAAACTCCGAGCGTAGCTCTCTCCATTGCCATTGTCACACATGACTCTGAGTTTCTCCAAAAGGCCAGTGGTAAAGGACCACGTTTCAGTTCCATATGTCATCACTGGCAACACACATTGGTTGAAGACCATTGTCTTCAGGCACTGTGGATATTTTGACGAGAAGATATCACGCAATTTCACGAACGCTGCCCATCCGAGTTGGTTGTAAGTGTGTAACTAAGATATTTACCCTCAATCTTAGTGCTCTGGTTGACACGAAGGCTGTTGCTGCTCTTCCTGCTGGAGTTCCTGGACATCTGACTATGGCTGGGGCTGGTCTCGTTCCGTCTGTCCAGGCACAGCTCATGGGAGGAGTAGGACGGGTGTGTAGTCACCGTGAACATGGGGTGTACACTCCCTGGAAAGTAAGGTTAGAAATAAATACAAAGTTGATTGATGTAGTTAAGTACGATTTCGTAGGGGGACAAATCAAACATTTTATTCCTATCTGTCCTCTTAACCCTGGCCATAGTCCATATCTGGCCAAACATTGCTCTACTCGCGCCTCTCCTCGTGCTATTAATTTATTTCACATCTTTGGCATTGCTATCGTTCTATCTCTATATATCTCCCTGGTTCAATGACTCGCACTCAGAAGAAAATCAAGAAAATCGTGAGCTTAGGGCAAGGCGAGGAGCACGATGGTGGCAGGGCCAGTAACGTGCCCACATTGCGTCTCTGTCTACTTCTCTCGCTACTCGTCGAGTATACGGCCGCAGCATATCAGCAGGGGGCAGAAAATTAATTGGTTTGACCTATTTCCTCGTCGGTAGTAGGAGCAAACAAAAAATTACATAATTGTTTTAAAAAAAATAACGAAAATAAAAGTCATGACGCAAAAGTTGTTGAAGTACATGGTTGAGAACGAGCCAAGACAGATGCCTGCGAAAGTTTTTACGTTATTTCAATAAGTTGTCGAATATTATTCTTTATGGTCTATGGTCTAAGTATATATTTTACATTTATATAGTTTGTATTTATCGTATGTATTTTATGTAGGTAGTAGGTTTATGTATGTATTTTTCATATTATTATTATTTTTATGTATCTACACCACCGACCGTAGTTTATAAGTCATAATTCTGGCCATCCAAAGGTTGTCTGGAAGAAATCGCTTTAGGTGATTATACCTACCGCCTATTATACTACCGTTTTCTTATTATATTTTTTTTTTTAATTTTGTCTGTTTTGGTGTATAATAAAGTTATATTGTATCTCAATGCTTACGGAGTTTTAGAGGCAATGCGAAGAAGTCATGTCGCGTCATTGTATTATTTTCCAAAACAGTGGATTTCTATTTATTAAGTATTCCTGAACGTGCACGTGTACTGCGTTTTAACAGTGTCGTGAAACGCGTGAAAATTCACTGGAAACAAAACCTTCGTTTTTTTCCAAACTCCGTAGAAACCCCCAGTAAAGTCTCCACCATTTTACTAGGGCATACCTTGACTTTAATGTGACCATGAATTTGCTTGATTTAGATTTACTGTACTTCAAATGAGATTTATTGTACTTCATATGTCAAGTCATTAGTTTAAAAAAAAACTTGCCTAGTATGTCCTAAAATCCTAACTCATATTATAAATTCGAAAGTCACTCTGTCTCTCTGTCTATCTTTCTCTCTGTCTGGGTGTTTGTCGCGTTATCACGGCAAAACGGCTGAGCAGATCAATCTGATTTTTGCATAGATATAACCAACTTTTTTTTTGTAGGTCCTCGCGAACGAAGTCTCGGGTAACAGCTAGTATACATATATAGTGAAATCCCGAGCCTACGCGCACACATTACACCTACCATCTGCCACGTAGGAAGTTGAACGAGTTATTTCTGCAATGATTTCCCTATGGAGTCTCCATTGGCATAAAAGCAATATCGGTGATATTAAACTTTATGGAGTTTTCGAAATGAGGGCATGGCTCGTAGCATGACAGATACACTTAGATCAAGTAGTAATGTATTGAAGTCACATTGTAGTGAACTTTTTATGTCTTGAATATTTTTGTAGTGGTAGGACTCTTGCAGAGTCCGTTTGGGGAATACCACACTTTAGCGGGCTATTCAACCACCAAGCAGTGGTGTGCAAACCATACTGTGCGGAAGCGGCAATGTTTTCTTCAAAATTACTGGACATAAAGATATTTAGCATCTAATATCTAAGGGGGCCTTATGGAGAAACTCAGAGTCACACACGCAATGGAGAGAGCTATGCTCGGAGTTTCTTTGCGCGATAGAATCCGGAACGAGGATATTCGCCGACGAACCAAGTCACCGATATAGCGCTCAGAGTTTACAAGCTGAAGGCCACATCACTGGAAGAACGGATAACCGATAGGGAAGAAAGGTTCTTGAGTGGCGACCACGAACTGGAAGACGCAGCGTAGGCAGACCTTAGACTAGGTGTACCGACGACATTGTGAAAGTCACGGGCAACCAGTGTATGCAAGTGGCATAGTGTCGGTCGGTGTGGCGCTTTAAGGGAGAGGCCTGTGTTCAGCAGTGGGCGTCTTCTGGCTGATGATGATGAGCTAAAGGGGACGAACGCGGTGCATTGCCGCGGACAGTTTTAATTGTTGATGGTCAAAATAAAGGATGGCACTGAAATGTTGTGGGCAAATGTGATGTTTACCGTGAGGCGAACGACCTGCTAGTCTCGTCACTAAACCGCCATAAAAAAATACGGAACTGGTGATGTGCTTACTGCGATGATTGTTAGGTTCACGCGATAAGGTTCACGGTGGCGCAGTGGTACGGGATCCATATATGTATTTATGCTCATTGCTCACTCACCAGTTCTACTCCGGGAGCCCTTATCGCTGCCATCGACTGAGTCTCCAGAACTCCTGCCGAGTTGCTGCAGCCTTTCCGCTAGGCCGTGGATCTTGGACGCTAGACTCAGCTTTGCCTGGAAGTAGGGTAGATAAATGTTTAAATTATTAAACAGTAACTGCGCCCCGCGGCTTCACCCGCTATTCTACAGAAACCAATCATTTTGTAGTAGTGTGAATGTTACCGGGTGATCGCCATGTGCTGTAACTGCGGCGCACGCGGCGGTCGAGGACGCCGCAGCCATCTCGCGTAGAGCGGGACGACGTTCTCGACGCACGAACGAGAGGAAGAGATGCCTAAAATTATTAAATTTAATGATTAGATTAAACAGTAAGCGCGATAATAGCGTAGCGTGACACTAGCGCAACGGTAAAGGCCAGCGTGGTACGCCATGTCACCGTCTTGCTACGCCACTTCACCAACGTTGTACGTCACGCACAGATCACACTAGATACCGCATTACGAGATTCGTTGTTCCTACAAAAAGTCACCAAAGTTTAAGGCGCGGCGCGGGTCGCGGGGAGTGCGACCGAGCGTTCTCATCGGCTATCTCAAGGTTACGCCTACTCGCGCCTAACAATCAACCAGTCAGAGTAATATCTTGTGTATTTAGACTGATGTGTGGTGCGCTTCGAGCGTCCTGAATGCAGAATCTAGGGTGTGATCTGTGACGTCACGTCAATCGTCACGATGACGATGACGTAACGCCGCGTTGACGTGGTGCTACGATATCGTCATTATAATACGCGTAACTGGCAGCGCTGTAGATAAAAACGGATTTAGTTGTTTGTTATCATTTCAGATTTAGTCCCATACTAAAACTTGGTTAAAATTACGAGTACAATGATATCGTAGTATGTCCATCGTTTAACCGAACAAGCACCCAAAACTGCTGTGCAAAATTTCATGTTCAAACCCACCAGTTTAGCTAGTATTTATTAGTAGTAGTAGTTATTGGACTAGTATGATATAGGTAAAAATTATACTAGTATGATATGGGTAAAAATTGGACTAGTATGATATGGGTCAAAATTGGACTAGTATGATATAGGTCAAAATTATACTAGTATGATATGGGTCAAAATTGGACTAGTATGATATGGGTCAAAATTGGACTAGTATGATTTAGGTCAAAATTGGACTAGTATGATTTAGGTCAAAATTGTACTAGTATGATATGGGTCAAAATTGGACTAGTATGATATAGGTCCAAATTGTACTAGTATGATATGGGTCAAAATTAGACTAGTATGATATAGGTCAAAATTGTACTAGTATGATATGGGTCAAAATTAGACTAGTATGATATAGGTCAAAATTGTACTAGTATGATATGGGTCAAAATTAGACTAGTATGATATAGGTCAAAATTGTACTAGTGTGATATGGGTCAAAACTGGACTAGTATGATATAGGTCAAAATTGTACTAGTATGATATGGGTCAAAACTGGACTAGTATGATTTAGGTCAAAATTGTACTAGTATGATATGGGTCAAAACTGGACTAGTATGATTTAGGTCAAAATTGTACTAGTATGATATGGGTCCAAATTGTACTAGTATGATATGGGTCAAAATTAGACTAGTATGATATAGGTCAAAATTGTACTAGTATGATATGGGTCAAAACTGGACTAGTATGATATAGGTCAAAATTGTACTAGTATGATATGGGACAAAACTGGACTAGTATGATTTAGGTCAAAATTGTACTAGTATGATATGGGTCAAAACTGGACTAGTATGATTTAGGTCAAAATTGTACTAGTATGATATGGGTCAAAACTGGACTAGTATGATTTAGGTCAAAATTGGACCAGTATGATATGGTTCAAAATAGCCAGCAATAAAAAAATATATAGGCCGAGGGTTGCCTATTAGTCATATTAATTAAGAAGTTATGGTAAGTCCGAAAAATAAATAATTATTTGGAATTTAAATTTGAATTAAATTGTTAAAATCGGTCTTTATATGATACGGGTCAAAATTGGACTAGTATGATATGGGTCAAAACTGGACTAGTACGATATGAGTCAAAACTGGACTAGTATGATAATGGATGAAAATCAGCCTAAGTAGTATGTTATGGGTCAAAATTGGACTAGCATGCTTAGTCAATATTGCCTATAAAAAAAAAATTGGCTGAGCGTCGCCTGTTAGTCGGTTATAAGATTTCAAGAGTATAAAGTCCGCAAAAAAATTAATTATATGGGGCAGTATTATTTAGATAATATGGATGAAACAGTGGTGTTTACTAACCTGGAGAGTTCGTCCGGAGTGGACACCTCCAGGAACGTGTCCAGAAACCACCGGAACCCTTCATAGTCGATGTCCTGAGAACAATAGAAGCGTCATTTTACAAAATATCTTTTAGAAATTTACCTATAAAAAAAACTAATAGTTTTTTTCGCGAAAAAAAACACCTTTGTGAACACAATATGTGTAGAAGCATGCATGTCATATAGTATAACATGTTTTGAATAAAATCACACTAATATTATTAATGCGAAAGTTTGTGTGTAAGTATGTAAGTGTGTTTGTTCCAGTTCAACTCAGTAACGCCTGAACGGATTTGGATGAAATTAAATAAAATAAATATTGGTGGACGTTTTTCACACAGCGCCATCTATCCCCAAACTAAGCAAGCTTGTACTATGGGAGTATGGGAACCAGATAACTGATAGAATATATAAATATATTTTTTTTTGTAATTTCATACATAGATACAAAGAAACACCCAGACAGAACAAACATCCATGTTCATCACACAAATGTTTGTCCTGGGTGGGAATCGAATCCACAACCTACAGCTCAGAAATCCTCTCACTGAGCCACAATGCTAGTCAAATTTGATATGGAGGTAGCTTATTCTCTGGAATAAGGCTACTTTTTATCCTGAAAAATGTAACCGTTCCTGTAGAATAGCGGGTGAAACCGAGGGGCGCAGCTAGGAATACATATGTTTAAGGCTATGGCAACGGTCGTCTAAATTAACCTTAAAAAAATCATTCAGAGTGTAATAATATTGGGATTCGAGGAGACACTCGAGTTTTTAATAAAAAATCTTATCTAAGTATTTTTTAGGAAATTTATTAAATACTTTTACGACCATCGAATAGCCAGAGCTATGCAAGATTGGACTTTGGTTCAATGAGTTTATGCTTATAATAGGGCCTTTTAAAAAAAAATCTTCTCAAGATACCCGACTGCTTTGAGGTGCAGCCGGGTTATGTGGAATTATACCCACTAAAACCCCCCCGGTGGCCTGCCTTGGTTCTTGACCGAGGGCTCCGAGATCTCCAAGGGAACGCACCGGAGCCTTGCTTATAATAGGGCCGAGATTTACGCGATATGTTTGTCCATTAAATAAAGAAAAAGAAATATTAGGTACTGCAGATAGAAAATGGACAACTAACAACCGAGTTAACAACTAACAACCGAGTTTAATAACAACTAACTAGATATCATGTACAATGTTGGCGTAATTGTCAACAAGCGTCGTTATTTGTGATGATATTAATCAATACTTCGTAGAAAAACAATGGCACGGTACAAGGGAACAGGGAAAACTACGTACTTGAAGACATCGACCAAAATAAAATTAATAGACGGGTGCAAGTAATGAGCATTTTGAAGACTTTAAAGTGAGCGCCGATGCTCACCTTGCTTCAGTAGCTCTCACCCCCGAATACTGAAACTTGTTAAATTTGACGACAGATTAAGTCTGTTGCTGCCTTTGTCATTTGCTTAGTGCCAGACAAAGGCAGCATTAGAATTAATCTGTTTTCAGAATCCCGAGAGGTCAGTCTGTGAAAAGTGCGAGACATACGTTCGGATATTTCGATCGCTTGTATTGACAAGCTATCGAAATATATGCAAAAATATGCCTTGATATTATATTCGGTTTTTTTTTGTGACAAATGTACTATACATACTTTTAATTACGTATTGACGCATAAGTTCGATTGTTTTGACTTGTTATTTTTAAGGAAGTTGTGTGGTTAGGGACCGTCCATTAATTTTACTTTGGTCGAAGCTGGTAGAGACCTGGTGTCGTTAAAATTTCCAAGCGTTGATGTATCGCAGTTTTATAACTTGGCAGGGATCATCTCGTTTCCAACAAGTAATAGGTATTATACTATTTATTTAAAGAAAAAAAAAAACAATTGTAAAATATAATACTCCGGACATAAAGAGGAATCAAACGACACCTCACTCGTCAAAATCAGTCCAGCCGTATAAGTAAGGTAATATAGGAACACAAAAACATACTTAGATAGATAGATAAACCTCTTTATTGTTCACACCAGATTGTTGCAAGGACAGAAAAAAACTGGCGGCCTTATCGCTGAAAGCGATCTCTTCCAGGCAACCTTGAAACGGAGAAGATCATAGAAGATGTAAAAGAAATTTTCACATACACCCCAAAAATATTAGCCTCCTTCTTGGGCAGTCGGGTAAAAACTATCAGGCCGCCTGGTTTTAGTTCAAAATGAAGACCCCTATCTGGCACAACGCGTGACTTATTGCCATTCAGCGTGGTAATGCCGCTAGCATGCTGGGTACGCTGCCAACTGGTAGTGGGCTTATTATTTGGATTATATTATCTAGATTTTCAATGGTCTCTGTGTAAACAAAACGTTGTTTTGTGAAGTTTTTTGAGTTCTGAGTTTTTTTACTTAGTTTATTTTTGTTTGTGTTTTGTATAAAAATACTGACAATAATTATGAATTAATATACATATTTACAATAAAATATAACAAATTACCTACCTACATAAATTAAAACAACTCAAATTATATACAAAAATAAATAAACACAAAAACCTAATCTACAAGCCCCGTAGTGTAAGGGAGAGTGACCAGAATGCTAGCATTGCCACGCTTTCAGTTTTGGCCCAAAATAGGCCCCAGCATTCTGGTCATTCGTCGCCTCCATCAAACGTTTGTCCATGTCTCTATATCGCGCGTCGATTGTTTTTACACGACCATGCGGTGCACGTGCACATCCCTGGCGGACAGGGTCCGGGCCAGCCCCAACACCATCCTAAACCTATTAGCAAGTAGATTTGACTGTCCGTACATGAACCATTGCTGTGTGGTTCATGTGCTGACTAACGGACAAATGTGTATAATTGTATTTTCTGTAATTTTCGTATTTTCTATGACCTGTATTGGTGGTTGAAATAAATGATTATTGTATTTTTTTTTACCGATGGGGAAGAAAGGTTCTTGAGTGGCGATCACGAACCGGAAGACGAAGCGTAGGCAGGCCTCCCACTAGGTGGACCGACGACATTGTGAAAGTCGCGGGCAACCGGTGGATGCAAGTGGCACATTGTCGGTCGGTGTGGCGGTCTAAGGGGGAGGCCTATGTTCAGCAGTGGACGTCTTCTGGCTGATAATGTAATGTAATGTATTTTTTTTTTGATTTTTTGATATACATTAATTAATATCATTAGTGAATTAATAGCATTATGACTAATTTATAGAATCGACTAAGGTTAATTAAAACTTATTGGCAATTTGCCAATTGACAAATGGGAATCTTCCATTATTTTTGTTCAAAGATCGGGAATAACCTTTGACAAATAAATCCTGACTAATGTTAGAGTATATATATATATATATATATATTATATATATATATATATATATATATATATAGTATATAGTTCAGAGAAATATAGCTGTAGTCGTATCAAGACCAATAAAGCTTCGAGGTATAAAAATGAATACGTTCTTCTTGAGGAAAAAATTTCGCTTGCGCGATTCAGAACTCCCTACATTACAACTGTCAGTCCATATAAAACGACAAAAAATGCACAAAAAATTGGATCAACGCTGTCTAGCGAACTATAGTGACTTTTGTAGTGGTAGGGCTCTCTTGCAGAGCCCCCTGGGGAAGAACCATTGCCAGTTATTCAACCGCCAAGCAGTTGTGTTGCTAGCATTACTGTGTTCCGGGTTGAAGGGCAATGTTTCCAGCGTAATTACTGGGCATACAGAGATTTAACATCTCGGGGTGACGAGCGCAGTGCATTGCCGCGCATATTGTTTTGAACTGTTGAAGTTCAAAATTCTAGGTGGCACTGAATTGTTATGAGCAAGCGTGATGCTTGCCATCGGGTGAGTGACTTGCTCGACTCGTAACCGAGAAACATAAAACAAAAAATGTGTTTAAGAATTTACTCAGTCGTTATCACTTTGACAAGGAATTACTGTATATCACAAAGACGGATATAAGATACTTTTTTTATGTCCACGCGAACGAAGTCGCGTGTAACAACTAGGCGGTATATTTATACCCAGGGTTCGCCGATATATATCAGCAAATATATCATGAAATATGTCAAGATATATATCAATTGATTTGTATCTTGATATATATCAATTGATTTTTCCCCGTCTTCTGACCTAAAAATTTTGGAGATTAATGTTTACCCTGGCAACACGTAGCGAAAAACTACAATTCAGAATAATTTAGATTTGTTCCCAAAATGGCAACCTTATTTAAAGTTGAGGAAATCCCCTTTACCAGTACGGCTAGCTCTTTATTGAAATTCAAAACTTAACTTCATATCATATAAGGTTTATTTTACGAGGTAATAAAAAATGGGGATTCCCTGGTGCTCCTAGCGTTAATAATTTTCACTTTCTTGAGAAAATTTTCTTCTTATCCCCTCCCCGAATAATAATAAATTCATAATAAAAAATAAAATAGCACAAGAAAAAAAAAAAAAAAAAGTCAGGTTTTAAAACTAAGTTTATACTATTATTAAATGTCAAAATCATTATCGGCTTTATCCCATTGGTCAATTAGATTTTCAGAATACCTCAAAAAAAATGTCATAACAGTTTTCCAGTAGTCACAAAAAATGTCAAAATCAGAGTTGGCGACAAGCAATGCATTGAAGTGTCGGCGGGCGCGAATCAGAGGCGACATAGAGCGCGACACCGTGCGATTTTGATCGACGTGGAACAAGTTATTCTGCCGATTGCGCCTACCAGTAGGAAGCCCGTGTCCGGTATATATCGGATATAAAACAGAAAATCGGATTTTTGATATTTATTATAAAAATCGGATTTTTTCAAACCCTGTTTATACCATATTAATATGTATTTTAATTCGTCGATCGTTATTTGAGCCAGAAGCTAAAACATCCAATATTTGCTTCACCGTATTCCAATAACGCCATAATCTACTCCAATAACTCCGTAAAAGCTTCCTCGGGAATCCGCGGATAAAATATTTGACCTTTATTTTCCGATGTGTGAAGAAAAATATTTCCTCCCTTCTCTGAGCTCTATTGATGAAGTGGATATCGGCGGTTAGCAGTCAAAACCGCATAAGTGTTAATCGATCAAATTCAAGTTATGTGATAATAAAAATTTGTGAGATTGACATAGATGTTTGTTCTTTGTCTAGGTGTTTCTATGTATTCTATGTATGTATTTACAAAAAAAAAAGTATTTATGTATGCTATCAGTTATCTGGTTCCCATAGTACAAGCTTGCTTAGTTTGGGTTTGCTTACTTAGATGGCGCTGTGTGAAATACGTCCACCAATAAATTAGTGATTGTAAAGAATAAAAGAAAGAAAAATGCCTTTTACAAAAACTAAACTATTTTGTAAAAGGCATTTTTCTTTCTTTCTTCTTTACAATCACTAATTTATTGGTGGACGTTTGAAGAGTACAAAATAGTTTAAACTAAACTATTTTGTACTCTACAGGCAGCAAAAAATATTTTCATTTTAGTTAAGTCTAGTCGAACCTCCATGAGCACGACGTGGTCTCCTGTAATTGGGGGTGCACCCAGCTTGATGCCTATGTTTCATAATGTGGATGTAATGTGTAACTTCAGTTGGGGATCCATATTCTATAAAATAAAATAAAATATAAGATAAAAGCATTTAAATTTTGATTTATTACGAGCATCACTGATTGGGCTCGATTGTAAATTTGAATTTGGCCTTTATTTTGTTGCACTAACTCTTGATAAATCTATCTTAAGATTAGTTCGTTCAGTGTTAGTTATTTAGGCGAGTAACGAGTGATTTAGTTAAAATATAATCAATTCACAAGGTACTCGACAAATTTTAATAATGTTCGGAAATATATCTACTTAATAGATTATTCGCAATTCGCGTGTAGTGATCCATTTTTTTTATTACTATTTTGGAGCTGTCAAGCTTATTTTTACTTACATATCACACTTTAAAACTGGCACTGTTATCGATCGAAATGATTTTTTTACTGCATTTGTTGACTAAGAGGTACCAATACACGCGGAATAACATGATTCAAACGCGTAATTCTCGCCTCACAGGTAGGATGTTTTAAATATATTTTTAATAAGTATTACATTTTAATTTTTTTTTAAAACTTAAATTTTCTTGCTTTTAAGCACACCCTGCCTGATGTTATCAATGATACGGTCTAGAACGGTCTATTAGGAACCTATTTAGACTCGCATTTGAAGACAACATTCGTCATTTTTTTAGATAACTTAAATAAGAAGTAGGTAATAAATAAAAAATTACAAAGTTACTTAGAAGGTTTTTCTAGTGAAGCGTCGATATTATTTGGTATCGTCCGGGAAATTCCAAGATATCCGGGGAATTATGTGGATAGTCGTATTGTTTGGACGTAAGCTCTGGTATATTGGAGTAAGATCTCCTGGGTGTTTTTACACACACAATCCACATTCACATTCTATTAAAAACGCGGAAGAAGCTTTGGGTCTGTCTGTGTATTTCACCTTTTCATATATGATATCTTTTCATATTTCACCTTTTGATTTCTTATATTAGTTTATTGGTGTTATTTATTAGTATATTTTAGTTACATATCAAGTTTTTTATGTATTTTTATGTATTTATGTTTATTATGTATTACTATTAGTTTGTAATATGTCTATACGACAACGTGCTACCGACAACGGCCTATGTTCAGTAGTGGACGTCTTCTGATTGATGATGATGATAATTCTGTCACTATTTGGACTTTGTATAGTTTAGCACAGAATTCTGCCATTTTTAGATCTTCGTATAATAAGCACAGAATTCTGCCATTATTAGGTCTTTGTATAATTTGCAGAGAATTCTGCCATCATTAGGTCTTTGTATAATTAGCAGAGAATTCTGCCATCATTAGGTCTTTGTATAATTAGCAGAGAATTCTGCCATCATTAGGTCTTTGTATAATTAGCAGATAATTCTGCCATCATTAGGTCTTTGTATCATTAGCAGAGAATTCTGCCATCATTAGGTCTTTGTATAATTAGCAGAGAATTCTGCCATCATTAGGTCTTTGTATAATTAGCAGATAATTCTGCCATCATTAGGTCTTTGTATCATTAGCAGAGAATTCTGCCATCATTAGGTCTTTGTATAATTAGCAGCGACTTCTGCCATTATTTTATGACTTCTTTGTACTGTTTTTGTTAGATAGCACAGAATTAAGGTAGTTACTAGTACCTCGGTATAAGAGAGAGAAAAAAAACAATAAATTGCTAATTAAAAGAAACGAATAAAAACAAATCAAATCTGTGACGTTATAAATAAATCTTAGCCTTTGGTTATAAAGAATCGATGAGTATGAAATATCTATCTGAGTACCTTTGGAAAGTTTTGAGCTATTATGTATTACAGTTTTGAGTATTGACTCATAAGAGGCCTTGTGCATCGCAGCGGTGATATCCACACATACACAACACACCCCGAGAGGTCACACTACACCAAACATTTAATTAAGATACATTTCCAGCTATGCTTTTCTATTTTTTAAATTTATATTCATGTACCTACAATTTAATACGAGTACACTCGTTTGTCGTACGGTTGACAGCTATCCAACTACACAGGGAAGTAAGCTGCCTGCCGAAATACAGGTGTAAACCTAGCTCGGCAGCAGCCACTCAATACTTATAGCCTATTTAGCCCATGGCACTTGAACTTAATATTATGTAAATAAATTGTCTATAAAGATTATTAGAGGTGACATCGCACTACATTGCAGGAATCCATTTCATTGTGTAACTTTGCTCTCTTTCACTCATTCGCTCATTCACTTGCTAGAGCTCGCTGTATCAACGAACACGTGTTGTGTTGAACATTATTCCCTTAAATAATAAACTATAAGATAATCCAGGGATACAAGCAAATTATCATCCAAAACCGTTCAACTGTTTTACGGAGTTGAGTGGTATCAAACTTACTTACACACAAACTTTAAATTTACAATTTTAATGTGGTTTAGGTACCCTATTATTTTATCTATACTTCAATTTAAGAAGGTTCTTTATTGAGGTTAAATGTTCCCAAAACAGATTTTCTAAGTATTCTCCCCCATTGTCATGCTGAAAGAATTCTGGCAATTGGCTGTGGGCGTCTTCATTCAGGCGGTAAGGTTTCCCGCCCTATTTACATCTAAATGTAACCAATATTATTATTTAAGTACACGCTTCGTAAGACGCTTTACAATAGAGCAAAAATAAGTCTTCAATATGGTGGAAAAACATTAGAAAACAAGTACTCCATTAAATGAGAGAGCAAATGCAGAGTGAGTGGAATTGGTACCTGCAGTATGCAGTTTGGCAGAATTTGTAATAAGCTCGTCTTGTCAATCTGTTGATATAAAAATTGGTATCTGTCCCCTTATTATGGATGGATTCTGGTTCTGATAGTCATATCGTGCCATCCCGTTCGTATCAATATGCTCGCATCATGCGCGCTCCCACTGTCAGATCAGGATCAATCATAATAAAGGAGCTGATTATCATATCGTGCGAGAGATTTTAAATTAGGACACCGTATGTGTGCCAACATTAAAAATTTAAGACTGCTTTTTCTTCCATTGCCAACCTTAAAATCACACATTTCTTATTCAAATGATTCTATCAAGTCCCTGCGCCTAAAAATATAGCTACTTCCGAGTACACGATCTTGCGCTTAGGTTAAATCAATAGAAAACAGAATCATCCCACATAAGTGCAGGCCTCTTCATACTACGACTTATTAGTATTATGCCGTATGATATTATATATATTATATGATTATATCATATATTATATGATTATACTTAATTCGGTATACTTAAGTTCTTTTACTGTCAAGATACTTTTGTTAGACAGATTTGTCAACAAATCTGTGTTGTGTGTTTTATTTTGTTTTGTTAGCTTTGTTGACTTTTAAAGGAGTATTATGAAAATGATTATAGCCATTTAGAACCTGTGAAGTAATTCATTGTATTGTTTAATACTACAGCCTATATACAGCTGAATTTTATTTTATAATTAGTATATATATACTGTAAAAAAGACGAGATGGTGTGATGCCCAACTCTTACTCTTTAATTATAAAAACTTGTTGTAATTCGACCTATTATTAAATGGTATTCTATTCTATTCTATTCTATTCTTTGGGCTTATCTCCAGAATTGAAAACTTGATGGAGAGGGTCAAGTGAAAGGTAAGCATAGTCCCAGTGTATCACCAACTCGCTGGACTGATCTAATAAAGAAAGCCATGCAGTCTGTTAGAATCTCACATCAATATTGTGTACTATCTGTATACTATCTGTGGATATATCAATTAGTACCTAATCAATTGGTCATTCAATTGGTGTTCAACTCTCATTTAAAGTTGATATTGTAATACCCGCAGTCGCCTAATGCTCACCTTTCATCACCTGAGCATAGGTGTACGCTGAAAACCAGCGCTGCGTGACCTTTCGGGAGCTCGCAGCATAGCGCTGAGCGTACCCCTATTGCCAATCTAGTTTTTTGCTTATGTGTCCATTTTTATTATTTTTTGTTTTGTTTTTGGCAATAAATATATTCTTATTCGTATTATTCTTATTCATACTATTGATTAATTCTAAGATTTGCTTCTTGCTTGATATGTCTCTATAAGGCGAGGTCTAGGGTCCAATATATATATTGCCATAAAGTAAGTAAGTGAGAGTAACTCGGCGTGAGTGGAACGGCACGCTATGACCACCGCCACCAGAGTTACATAATAAGGCCATAATAAATTAGCTTTTTTTTAATGGACTAGCTAATTTCATTTCCAGTTACAGGGTTGCTCTAATAGAAAATATATGATGTTTACAGTGATAAGTGTGATCTTTCGGATTCATACAATTTTTTTATTTTACTCGGTGACGATACGAGCAAGTCGCTCACCTAATGTTAAGCGTCACGCATAATAATAGTTCAGTGCCACCCAGAATTTTGAACTTCAACAGTTCAAAATTATGCGCGGCAATGCACTGAGATTTTAGATGTTACATCTCTGTACGCCCAGTAATTACGCTGGAAACATTTCCCTTCAATCCGGAACACAGTAATGCTTGCACACTACTGCTTGGCGGTTGAATAACTGGCAAAGGTGTGACACTTCCCCAGGCGGGCTCTGCAAGAGAGCCCTATCACTACAATAAACCACTTTATACTAGGCAGTCAACCCATAGAAGCAGAGTCTGAAAGTACACAGACCAGCTTTAATACGGCTATGAATAGAGCTATTATCTTCGCAATACGTCGAGTGTCACAACGTATAATAATGATAAAAGCTTCTATAAGAATAAAAATAAGAATTATTTTATTGCAACACTGTGTACAATGTTTTCTTAGAATAGGGATTAATGTTCCAACAGTGGACCCATATCGGGTGTGCAATATAAGATTACCTACTTAATGACATAGGTATGTTCTTAATTAAATATTTCTTACGTTAGTAGGAACTATCGAAAACAAAATGGTTGTAATGAATTTAAAACTAGATAACTAATAGTTCGCCCCTAACTGAGACCTCGCGATCCCTATATCTTCACAACCCCTGGACCGATTCAGCTCATATTCGAACTTAAAAATTGTATTGAAATGAACTACTTGCTTACAAAGTTTAATCGTGGGATCAACGGTTCGCAAGTCATCATCGGACAAATATACACACAAACATACAAACATACATACAAATGCCGATTTGTCCCAGTAAACTCTGAGACCTTCGCTTCGCTCGTTCAACAAAAGATTATTTAAATAAACATAAACTAATAAAACAATAGATATTGGACATTACCATTATTAAAGTATTCTTTCATGTCGTTATCCTTCTTAATATATTTTTTTCTTTTTAAAAAAATTAAATTTAAATATGTTTTTTAATTTATTTTTGAATATTTATTTTTAATGTAATTTAAGTTGTAGCCTATCGATATTTCGAATTTGAAGTTCTATTTTTAATTGGCTGAACTCGGTTCCCAGAATTGGTGTTTCCGAAGGATTTTTAAATACTAGCTGCGCCCCGCGGTTTTCGCACGCTGTTCTACAGAAACCGAATATTATTCCGGGATAAAAAGACAATGTGTTATTTCAGGGTATATGCTTCCTCCATACCAAATTTCATTCCAATCCGTTCAGCCAACAGAAGAGAAAAAATTTGTTCAGCCGATACAGAGTTGAGCGGGAACAAACACTTACATACTTACCTACTTACACAAAAACTTTCGCATTTATAATATTAGTGTGAAGTGTGCTATATTTTTTAAATATAGAATTACACTTTATAGAAATATCAATAGCCTAAGACTGTTTTAACGATTTCCATATTTTTTTCAATTACTTCAATATCCATTGTCCGAACTTTCGAAATACTTTTATATCTTTTATCCGAAACATCGAAAAATTATATATATATATATACATATAATATTATTATATTATTATATTATATGTTTAATTTATTATATTTGCCATTTTGAAAAGTAACTGTAACATAATGTAGTGGCCTCAAATACCAGGTTAGTATATGTTTGAACTGCGACAAATAACGCGCGAGCGTGTCGCGGCAGCGCAAGAAGCAAGATTGCGAGCGGGCAAAGCGACATCTACCCACGTTATTTTGCGCCTATGCAACCACAGATAAGATCTAGAGGTAAAAAAAATCCTCTTCTGTGTATGCAACAGTGTCACGTACGCAATGACGTCATCGCCCGGGACGTGCAGATCGAGAAGGTAGGGGAGTTCGTGGCTCGTTTGTGGCGCGGTATGTTCGAACGCGCTGACAATGGCCCACACCCTCACCTCAGGAACATTGCGCCACACCATGCACGTCCTGAAGACAATGGTCTTCTACCGATGTGTGTTGCCAGTTATGACATGGAACTGAAACGTGGCCCTTGACTACTGTCCTTTTGGAAACTCAGAGAAACTCAGAGTCACACAGCGGGCAATGGAGAGAGCTATGCTCAGAGTTTCTTTGCGCGATAAAATCCGAAACGAGGATATTCGTGAACCAAAGTCACGGATATATCTCTCAGAGTTTGCAAGCTGAAGTGGCTATGTTCAGCAGTGGACGCCTTCTGGCTGATAATGTAATGCACTCACCTGACGTACGTCCGTCGTGATCTCATCCTGGCTGGCAAACTAGAAGAAAACGCCACCAAGCCCAGGTAGCCAAAAGGGCCAACGACAACGAGGGTGTTCGAGGCGTCGCCCGGCTTGCGCTGGGCAGGCCGCTCACACCCCCCACCGTTCCCCAGGGGTAGTTGTCCCCGGCGCCCAGCTGCGGTAAAGAGGTGCTACCTCGAGACCGCTTCCCTGCCTCCACGAAACCGGAGGAGGGAGCACCGGGAATTGAATTTGCGACAGTGTTGTTGTCTGTGTTAGTGAGCGTCAAAGTATTTTATTGGATTTTTTTGTCAGGCGTTTAATGAGTTGTTTGAGAGAGAGGTTTTTTTTTGTTTTTAGGTATTTGATTCTTCGGAGTTGTTATTATTATGGATTTACATTGTTCGGAAATTTGAATTTTAGGATTTTGTTGATACGGAGTTCGCTTTGGTGTCATTTGAGTAATATATAATTATATTCGAAAAATTGAGTTTCTAAATTCTGGGTTCTGACACTTGTAGGTTTTGTATTGTCAGATAAATAAAAAAGAGTAATTATAATAGGGTTACGTGTTTGGGAAAGTAGTATTCGGGTTATCAAAATTTCGAAAGGTCGATAGGTAACCAATTTAAGTTGGTTTAAAAAGGTAAAATAAATAGTATTCAGAACTGTGTATAAAATAACCAATATGTAGTGTCTTTCCGCTGCAACGTCGCGTTCAGTACAATATTTGTTTAAACTGTTTGTTGATGTGCGTTTATATTTAATGAGTTTCAAATGAAAACTGTGTATTTGACGTTACCAAGTGTTGTGCTAGCCCAGGGTCCGAATAAATTCATTGAATTGAATTGAATTGAATTGAATCGAATCGAATCGAATCGAATCGAATCGAATCGAATCGAATCGAATCGAATCGAATTGAATTGAATTGGATTGAATTGAATTGAATTGGATTGAATTGAATTGAATTGAATTAAATTAAATTAAATTAAATTAAATTAAATTAAATTAAATTAAATCAAATCAAATTGAATTGAATATGAACAATTGTTTATTTTAACTAGTTTCAAAATTAACTTCCGCAAAGTTACGCCTGAATCAATCAACTAGTATTCAGAATCAAATAAGTATATTTTATTGAGATAAAATATATTGTATAGTATCAAAAATTATATTTTCTTCTATTTTACCTCTAGTGATATTATTTCGTACGTGTTCCAGAGGTAAACACGCGATGTATCGAGTTTGTTGTTCTGAGGTCCCGGGGGCTCGTTCACCTGAGCTTGACTTGAACGAAACTACAGATAAGTTTCCGACCTATTGTTTAGACAGGGGGTTGCTTCAAAAATATAAATTATATCTAGGACAAACATTCATGTGATGAACATTTGTTGTCCGAGTGTTAATATCTATATAAGTATGTATTTAAAAATATATATGTATGTATATCAGTCTCTGGCAGCCATATTACAAGCTTTGCTTAATTTGGGGTCAGGTGACCGTGTGTGCAAAAATGTCCCAGATATTTATTGCGCCCACTTTATCCAACTTCGACGATTTTTAACAGACTTCAGTAAAAATGGAGGAGGTTCTCAAGTCGACTAATTGTGTTTTTTATATAGTGAAAACTATGCTTGTTTTAAAAAAAAATATTATTATTAATGATGAGAAAAAAAAACCTGTCATTTGTAGAATAACAATGTCAATGTTTTACAGCAACTGTTGCGTTACCTTTTCTATTTTGGCAAAAAAAACTGTTTACATTTTATTTTATCTTTCAAAAAAATTAACATAAAATATAGAAAAATTTAATTTTTAATTTCACAATCAGTGATTATTTCTCTTTTTTTTAATGTTTCAATTTGGGCATAATACACATTGAACTATTATTACCTACTGCTGGAGGCGACCCCGCAGTACTTTTCAATGTCCTATTTATTGTGGTCCCTTTGTCAACACTTGCTAGAAAAATTAAAACCCACCGTCTCAAAGCACCAAGTGTGTTGTGTTCAAGAACCGAGCCTGCAATGCAAGTACAATATTTGCACTGTAAATATATTGATCGATTGACGTTTATCAATCGATCAACTTGATATTGAATGGATTGGTGTTGTTATTTAATTTTATTGTATTTTTTGACCTTTTTGACGAAGCCTCTATACAGCTGACGTGATATCTCAGTAACTGAATTTGACTTTTCTCAAAAATATAATTGATAAATCCTCCTAAGATTGTCGTTTTTTGAGGGACACAACAAATACCTAGTATAATTATACAGTGATATAATAATATAAATAATATAATAATAATAATATTGTTAAAAATTGTAGCAAGTTGACGAGTCCATGATGGAAGCATTCTTAACTTTTTTATATTATGTAATTGTTAAGAACGCAACTGTATGACAGTAAAGAATATTCATTCATTCATTCATTTGGTGTCGACAAACCGGTTTTGTCGATTCTAAGTGCCATATTTTGCTTGTTAGTCGACAAACAGCAATATTGCATTTTGTCAAGCGATAAACACATTAAACAAAAACGTATTTATATGTGAAAAGAAAAGATTCCTGCCCATCATAATTCAGCTGCATAAATACCATGTTGCGGCCTCACCGTTTATGAATTTACACGCACAATAAGGCAAAATATCTCGAGTTGTCCGTATCATGGTTTCTCTAATGGGGCGTGCTGAAAACGCGGGCCGAAGACACAGAATAAAAATTATAAAGAGTTTTAGCGGGAACGTGAAGTCATGTCGCGTCATTGTATTATTGCCAAAGTTTGTGTTAACGGCCTACTTTGATAAAAATGTGATTTTTCTATTTAATGCCCCTCATTAGTTATGTACAGCTATTTATCTGTGTGATATTACACTAATAGTGAGGTAATAACAATATCTAGGTTTGCATGGAACATAATTTTGATTGATTTCCTGACTTAGCAATTGTCTGGTTTTTTGACTAGCGAGCGCTAAAGTTATCTTTTCATCTGCGCGCGAATGTGTATAGCGCTATCTTTCTCTCGAAATACCCTCTTAATTCGAGCGCTAATGATAAAAACAGTGATTTATGTTGTTAAACTGGGTGGCACTGAACTGTTATGGGCAAGCGTGACGCTTAACATCACCGAGTAACATAAAAAAAAAAAACACTTAAGATGACATGGGAGAGACGTTGCACAGTTTTGAGGAGGTGAAGCAGACGTAGATCGCCGGGCGGAGCAAGGGGTATAGCCAGCTTAGTCACCCGCGGCGCGTGATAGAACTTGATAGTATTCTACGTATTGTGCGCATGAAAGGAAGTTCATTCGTGGTTGTGCCGATGCTGATTGATAATATAATTGTCAGGTAAATTGATACGTGTTACGCAAATTCTTGCAATATGGTGTAAAGATTATGACAATGTCAATGTGATTTGAATAGTTACTAAGCAAACAACTTACAATCAAAACATATAATAAAAGAGTAGAGCCCGGTGTGTCCGTACATTGCTAGAAAAGTAGTAAAAAAGGAAGAGGGTGACTAAAGAAGAGTAACAAAACAAAAATTTGCGATTTTCAGAATTATTTTCTGTCTGTCTGTGTGTTACAGCACATCTCCGAAACTACTGAACGGATTTTCATGTAGTTTTCATAGGTGGATAGAGTATGATTGGGAGCAGAATATAGGCTTTGTTTTATTAAAATCAGATGTCACGAAAAAAGTTATCATCTTCAGTCAGTTTTCCACGAGCACGAGTCGCGGGCGTCAGCTAGTATATAAATAAGTACAGGTTTGTTTACTAAAGACAACACTTTTTGACACACCTACCAAAAAAAAAACCCTTGGGCCATGTTATGAATAAAGCTAGGACTAAACACGGAAAACCGGTATTTGACCCAGCCAGCTCAGTTTTTTCCATCAAATACCGGTATGATAAAAAATAGCGGTATTTCCAAATACTTTTTATTATCGTCTTAAAATCAAACTAAATCCGTAGTCGTAGCAGCCTATTGGAAGACGTCGACACAAATGCCGTCGAGCGATTCAACAGCATAGTTGCTAAATTCGTCGGAGGTAAGCGTATCAATTTTTCCCAAAGACGGTCATACCAGTCTAGATGCTCAGCAGCTGTTGTATCGTACAACACGAAAAGACCATTATATACATTACACAAGAAAATATTGGGCAAAAGCCCTAAAGGAAATTTAAAAAAAATTGAAGAAAGGAGACAGCACCAGAGAACGAAAACCAATGCCGTGAAAAGGAAAAAAAATAGGATTAAGAAATTGCAAAAGCAATTCGACTATGGACCAAAAGTTGCTGCACCAGACATGTCTGATGATGTGTACAAAGAAGCATCTGCTGGTTTTATGTCAAACCTGGAAACATTGGTGAGTGATCGCAAAGGACTTCTAAGAGAACTACGCAGCAACGTGAAAGCAATGAGTGGTTACAGATTAGGAGGTTACTGATAACCGCTTCTAATTTTGGTTCTATAATCAAACGAAAAAAGAAATTCGGTGCCCTGGTTAATAGCATATTGTATAGAAAAAATATTTCCTCAATCGCATCAGTGGCTCATGGAATAAAAAATGAAAAATTTGCACTGCAGCAGCTGGCCACCCAAGAAAATGTATGTATAAAAGAATGTGGTCTTTTTGTAGACCATGAGTTCCCTTATATGGGTGCCACACCAGATGGAGTCGTAGCAGATAATACAATCGTTGAGGTGAAATGCCCCGTTGCTGCTTTCAAAAATAGCGTGGAGAGTGCTATAAAGCAAAACAAAGTTCAAATTTTAAAATACAATAAGAAAAATGACCTAATTACAATTAACAAAAATAGTAACTGGTGATGCAATATTTCACTTTTCAGAATCTCTCAAAGGCATGCCACGGTCTCGACGAGGATCTACTAGTTCTGGTAGCATGTGACTGTTGTAGAACTCGATTAATTTGGGCTGCATTTTTTTAATCCAAAAGTCATCATCCTTTTGGATGTACAGGACTTCCATTTTCTCATTTTCTCCTCCCCATATTCCAAATAAACATCTCTGTCTCCCTGTCATCCGTAACTGGCCTTGGACCTGAAAGTACCAGTTACTATTTTTGTTAATTGTAATTAGGTCATTTTTCTTATTGTATTTTAAAATTTGAACTTTGTTTTGCTTTATAGCACTCTCCACGCTATTTTTGAAAGCAGCAACGGGGCATTTCACCTCAACGATTGTATTATCTGCTACGACTCCGTCTGGTGTGGCACCCATATAAGGGAACTCATGGTCTACAAAAAGACCACATTCTTTTATACATATATTTTCTTGGGTGGCCAGCTGCTGCAGTGCAAATTTTTCATTTTTTATTCCATGAGCCACTGATGCGATTGAGGAAATATTTTTTCTATACAATATGCTATTAACCAGGGCACCGAATTTCTTTTTTCGTTTGATTATAGAACCAAAATTAGAAGCGGTTATCAGTAACCTCCTAATCTGTAACCACTCATTGCTTTCACGTTGCTGCGTAGTTCTCTCTTGAAGTCCTTTGCGATCACTCACCAATGTTTCCAGGTTTGACATAAAACCAGCAGATGCTTCTTTGTACACATCATCAGACATGTCTGGTGCAGCAACTTTTGGTCCATAGTCGAATTGCTTTTGCAATTTCTTAATCCTATTTTTTTTCCTTTTCACGGCATTGGTTTTCGTTCTCTGGTGCTGTCTCCTTTCTTCAAATTTTTTTAAATTTCCTTTAGGGCTTTTGCCCAATATTTTCTTGTGTAATGTATATAATGGTCTTTTCGTGTTGTACGATACAACAGCTGCTGAGCATCTAGACTGGTATGACCGTCTTTGGGAAAAATTGATACGCTTACCTCCGACGAATTTAGCAACTATGCTGTTGAATCGCTCGACGGCATTTGTGTCGACGTCTTCCAATAGGCTGCGCGATTTAGATACCGCTGAATTCAAAATGACTTTGATGCGAAACCAGAAAGAGGTATGCTGAAGCTCTGCAACTGTTGATGCCAATATTGCCTTTTCTTTATCGCAGCAATAATTTTTGCACCGCTTGTGATCGCCATAAGCATGATTTAAAGCGTTGCTTATATCTTCTTGCACTTGCTTTATGGCAATGTCTTTAGAAACCTCTTTGTTGTTTTTTATTGATGTTGTTATTACTTTTCTAATACTCATTACTTTTTCATCTGTAATATATTTTCTTTGGGATTTCGGGTATTTCGTATCTTTACCCAATGCACGCAGTTTATTGCATAGGTTTCTCAATACATGATTTCGACATTCTATTTTTGAAACCACGTATCCAGGGTACGGGTTGGTCGCCAATATTTTCGCGTATGTTGCAGAGTCACCATCGGCAACAATGGTGCCATAAATGAGGCCATACATGTTTATGGACTCTTTAAATGCTTCACATATGATCGTGGCCTCCATGCCACTGGCTGTACCCTCATAATTCTTGTAACAAATGTGTTCTTTGGGGTCTTTTTTATTTTTATCTGCTCTGGCACATATTAGGCAATATTTATTTTTAACGCCAATAAAAAGTACTTCCCCAAATTTTCGTCCTACAATAGCAGCAACTCCCGACATTGCATTATAATTATTCCCATAAGAGCGTTTACTCCAAGCACCATCCGCAAACACATCTATGACAGGTATGCCATTGAAAATTCTGCCGTCTTGGAAGGCGGCTTCCCTTTCACGAGCAGCTGCTCGTTCCATTGCTTCCGCCGCCGTAGCTTCCCATTCGTCAAAAATAAAATCTTGTATTTTGGCATAATATTTTTCGCGAAAAATAGGAATATCCATGGCAGACATACTCTCCTCGAATTGCGAATACCCTATTCCGGATGCTATTATTCCAGATACTGCTGCACTGTTAATATCAACGTTCTCGCTGATTGGATCATCAGTGCACACTTTAAAAGTTCCTTTACATATTTCGCATTGAAATGTCAAATATGAAATGAGTCCAGTTCGCTTTTCTGTAACTAATCTCAAGTCTCTGAAACCACAGTTAAATAAAGATTCGTGCTTCATTTGTTGCAACTGATTTAAAAAATGTGCTATGTCTACGATTCTCCGACCGCTAATATCTGATGCTGATTTTGTTTCGCATTCAAGCTCGACTAAGTACGGCAGGTCTTCCGAGATGCTGGAACAACAAGAATAATCGTAGTATTATGAGAAGATTTCATTACGATATTTTCACTGTCCCTTTTTAAATTATGAAGCTAGCTTACTCAGGCACAGTTGGAGTCACTATTTCACGCGTAAGTGTTGCCCTCTCTACGTAAGGCAGGTTTTCTGGAGCGCTGCAACAATAAAGATATGTGTACTGTTAAAATACTTTTCTTGCGATAATAATAATTAAATCTAAATATATATGGATGGAGCTGGCTTACTCAGACACACTTGGTTGTGGAGTCACAATTTCCCGTGTAACTATTTCACCTTCCGCTTTCTCCAAGTATGGCTGTTTTTCTGGGGTGCTGGAACAATAGAGATACGAGTATATAATTTTAATATAAGTAAAAAATACAAATAACGAATCCGTCACAGTAAAGTAGTAAAGTCAAAGTAAAATTGGTAAGTCAGAATAAAAACACCGCTATAATACAACTGGTATGTCAGCTCTATATTACAGGCTGAAAATACGTAAAAATAATAAATCTATTATCATAGTAAAACAACCGGTATGTATAAATAAAAATATCGGTTATAATAAAACCGGTATGTCTGCCCAACAGACTTATTCTAGAAAATACAAATAATGAATCCATAGTCATAGTAAAACAGCTGGTATGTATAAAATAGTCATAGTAAAACAATCGGTATGTATGAATGAAAATATCGGTTATAATAAAACCGGTATGTCTGCCCTATTACAACAGACTTATTCTAGAAAATACAAATAATGAATCCATAGTCGTAGTAAAACAACTGGTATGTGTAAATAAATAGTCATAGTAAAACACACGGTATGTATGAATGAAAATATCGGTTATAATAAAACCGGTATGTTTGCCCTCTATAACGGGCTTATTATTGAGTACGAAATTAAATGGTATATGTGCGTATAATTTCTGACGATAATTAGTGAATATAAATTTATGAGACAGGAACCTAATAATACATTTTGTACTATTATTAATTTTAATAAATAACTTACCCGAAGAAACTCGGTGTAACTGGTCTAAGATTTTCGTATACCACATCCAAAGATTCTGGTAAATTTGCTTCTGCATTATCGTCATGGGATTGTTCCCCAGACAAATCTTTATTTATGTTCGGGGGTCTGTAAAAATAAAAATAAATGTAATCGATTTCTATTATCGGTAAATCCGTCCATATAAATAATATAAAATGTAAGAAAATCCTAATACAGGCGTACAAATAGGACAAAGCCGGGTATACGAATATGAATAAATAGGAATATTTTCATATTATTATTGGAATTTTTACGTAACCAAGAATAAATCATTATTTTGGTCATCTTATTTTCATCATCATAAAATATTTTGTCATACTACGCATACATACTGATACTGATTTGTGTAGGTAGATACTAGATACACTAGAAGTATTAGTGGTTACTTACCTACGCAAAGGCAATGAATGAAAACAAGTAGGTAGGTAGGTACTTACATATTCTTCTTCAAGTTCAATAATCTGTTTCTTTTGTAATTCCGGGCAGATTTATTCTTCTTCATATTATCTTTATTTCCCATGTTCACTTGTAGGCTACTTACCAAACCTATTCTATATAATTATCGACTATAAATACTTGATAAGGACTAAATGAAGTCGATCTTCCGGCGTGCTGGAGGTTTGATACAAGCTGTACACGTCTACTCTCGACAATGCACTCCGGCCGACTGGCGGGGGTCGGGAATCATGGTAATGCCTGCAAACTCAGCGTGCGCGCTTTCAAATATTTTCCATGTTTATTTAACATTTTTTTCTAAAACTAATATTACGCTTTCACAAAAAACTGAGCTCACTGAAGGATTTTAATGTTTGTTCTGATTACACATATTTTATTTTGTAATAATATTGCGGATAGAAACTGAATGGTATTGATTCATTCCACCGACGAGAATGTGAAATAGGGTGATTTTTGGGAAAGTTTACGATTTTTTTCTATCGAATCAAATTTATTTAATCGTGTATCGGCAACCATATCTGTATAAAGCATTTTGTGAACTTTAATTGCACATAAAAAAATAATGACAATTTACAGTTTTCAAAGGTCTAGTTTTAAATATTCGTGAGGATGAATCTTTAAATTTGAAGCATACCTCATCTTAATGACGGATTTTTATCCATTAAGTCAATGATTTGTGCCAACCTCGTCCAGCAGGGCTAGCATGCGCACCGCGACAAAATCTTTTTGTTATGCAAGAACAGGAAACGGCTAGTATTAGGTATACGTTTGTCTCATTTTTCACGACATGAAGAGTAGAGAAGACTTTGTCGCAGTGCGCATGCTAGCCCTGCAGGTGTTGTCACAATTTTTTTGAGTGTAATAACGCCACCGCTGTATGATGTTCCGGGGCTACGCTTATCATCACGTGGCCACCATTCCTTCAGAGACCTACTCCATCACCACATCAAGCAAAGAGTCCTGCTCACTAAATGTGACTTGCTTGTTATTTAATGTAATGTTTTTAAAAGTTCCACATTTTATCTGCAATATTTTTGACCGAGCGAAGCGAAGGTCCCAGAGTTTACTGGGACAAATCGGCATTTGTATGTATGTTTGTGTGTATATTTGGCCGATGATAACTTGCGAACCGTTGATCTGATCTTCATTAAATTTTGTAGGCAAGTAGTACATTCCAATACAATTTTTAAGTTCGAATATGAGCTGCATCGGTCCAGGGGTTGTGAAGATATTGAGGTCGCGAGGTCTCAGTTCGGCGCGAATTACTAGTTATTAACTATTCTACCATTTAAAATGATTGAACAAAATAGCTCTTTTTATAGTACAGTTGGAAATTCTCATTCTATATACAAAAACTTGCAAAATCACACTAATATTATAAATGCGAAAGTTCGTGTGTAAGTATATAAGTGTGTTTGTTCCCGTAAAAATTCTCTAACGGCTGAACGGATTTGGATGAAATTAGGTATGGAGGTAACTAATTTGGTATTGAAATAACTAATTCTCTGGAATAAGCACATAGGCTAAAATCTGACTGTAGCCTATGTGCTATTCGTAGGCACATAGGCTAAAGTCGTAAGTTAATGTTGTAGGCTTTTTATCCTGAAAATTTAAATAGCGGGTGAAACCAAGGGTCGCAGCTTGTAGGAAATATAGAACAAATTAAAACTAACACAAAACCAAGGGAATATAAAACAGATAATGTTATTTAAGGCCAACAAAACAAATATTTCTGGTTTCTGTAAGAGTGGCCTTTTACAAAAGGCCAGAGATTATAAATTTTATGTACCTATAAAATGCTAGAAATATGTTCTTGTTCGCTGTGAGAAACGCCCAAAAGTATTTATGACGGGCAAGGCGGCTTTATCTTGGGTTTATCTTTGCCCTTTTGGGTCTTTCGGGCTGACTTGTGGTTGTAAAGAAAATTGTTTGTGATAAAAAATAGTAAAACTAGTCTAAAGGCTCGGTCCCACCAATTCCAGTTGTAATCCAATTCCGTTGCAGGTGTAGTACACGTCTCCTAATATAATATAATATAGTATATATAATCCCTGGCCTTTTGTAAAAGGCCACTCTTACAGAACTCAGAAATATTTATTTTGTTGGCCTTAAATAACATTATTTGTTTTATATTCCCTTGGTGTTGTGTTAGTTTTAATTTGTTCTATATTTCCTAGTAGCTGCGACCCGCGGTTTCACCCATTCTACAGGAATGCTTGAAATTTCAGGATAAAAAGTAGCCTATGTGCTATTCCAGCGATTTGGTTACCTCCATACCAAATTTCATCTAAATCCGTTTAGCCGTTACAGAGTTGAACGGGAACAAACACACTCACATACTTACACAGTAACTTTCGCATTTATAATAAATAACTATAATAGTAGTGATTTTGTAAGTTTTTGTATATAGAATGAGATTTTCCAACTATACTATAAAAGAGCTATTTTGTTCAATCATTTTATATGGTAGAATCATATAAAACACGTCACATTGACTTCGTACGCGTGCAGTCCGTGTCCATTGCGTTTACGTCGTCTGCATGCATTGTCACGTCTTTCATAGTTCACACAAAGTTGGTACTATCGACGGAGGGCCCTGGCTCCTGTAGGACAGTTTAATTACTAGTACGAGTGCCAGGCAGTTCCTCAGTACAATTTCAATATGTATAATTTTTAGACTATACTATATTTTAGCTCACAGTATTTAGTTAAATAAATTGTTATTGCGGAGATTCAAAATTTTTCCCAAAAAAATATGATTATTTTATGATTATTTATAGAATAGGGTTGAATACTGCCATATTTAAAACATATTAACATATTTAAACTTTGATGGACGCAAAAAGTATAATATATAAATGGCTAGCTTCATTAACATACGACAAGACAGAGGACTTATTGAAAATTATATGTTAATTTTGTAATTATAATCCATATATATATAGATCCATAATTGGCTGTTAGTTAAGTTTTGTAAGTTTTTGTCTGTTTTTTCACTAAGGGCTGTGGATTTTGTAAATAAATAAAATAAAAATAAAATAAAAATAATATGTTAAACTTTAATTTATATTAGCGGAGTACTTCAATTTGTTTTATATTTATAAATTGTTTAACCTCTGTGTATCTTTATTTTATATGCCTTACAGTTATTGTTATATATAGATGTATATATTTATTTATTTATTTTATTTAGCTTGTCTTTCTTGAAATTTTTTGTAACATCATTATGTCGACAGAGGATCATTATATGTAAAACTTTTTGAAAACAGGATTCCTCGATACAGGCTTTGCCTAGTGAGGAAACTGATGGTAATATACTTCTTTTACTAAGCTTGTCGTTTTTTTTAAGTCGTCTGGGTAGATATTCCATATATTATTATTACAAGTAGATACAAAATATATGTCCAACGGGATTTGATGTATTCTAGCCTTTATAGTAGGTACATATTAGTCTCAATTTATTGTTTTAGGTTTTTCCCAAAATAATTATAATATTTTTATATATTATATTTGTTTATTATGTACAACTTAAACAACAGACAATTAAAGAAAAATTAAAAATTCTACCTAAAAACTATAACCTAAAATAACTATAAAAATTAAACTAAACTAAAAGACCATTAGTGGAGGGAAAGGTCCCCAGAATGCTGGCGGCATTGCCACGTTGAATGGCAATGCTCAATTTTTGTGCGAAATAAAAGCCAGCATTCTTATTGTATTATTTTTAAGTTTTCTTTAATTGTCTGTTTTTTAAGTTGTATATAATATTTTTTAATTTTATCGATAAATAATTTAATATGTACCGTCGACAAAATCGAGTTTTATCGAATCAAATTCGTCATTTGGCATGTTTCATCGACATATTTTATCAATATTGTCGATTCTAAAGGTCATATTATCAATTATCATATTTATCGAGCGATAACTGCCATACTCGCAGTCATCATCATCCCCTTATTTTAAGAGGGGGGCGTGTATAATATCCACGCTTGTCAGGGGGTCGAAGACCGTTCGCCATTTACTAAGAGGACGCTGTTGCCCACAGAAGAGAGAAGTAAATTTTCCTCTTCTGTGCTGTTGCCCGTCCTCTGGTGGTTGTCGTCGCAGTTTTAGCACATACCCAATGCCTATGTTTTGAATTTAAATATACTTGTTGAATATAAGCCGGATATTACTAAACGTAGTCGCTGATAAAAGGGACAAAGGACAAAGATAACATCTCGAGGAAATCAAACGAATCGCAAAGAAATCAGGAGTCGGCGTAAACAACATTAAGTTATCTTCACCGCACTCAGCCGCGGGAGCGTTGGGTGAATACCTATCGGTAGGGATGGGACGGAGACAGGCTTGGCCGGATCATTTAGTATGACTTTGTACGTTAGTCCGGCTGTCCGGCGGTGGGGAAAGGGATTCTCGGACGAAACCGACGAAAAATCTACAGTAGAAGTATTAGTAGGGTAGTATTATTAGTAGTACTTTTTTGGGCAACTTGGGTGGGTTATAAAATGAGAAAATGTGTCTGTTTGTTTCCTTTCACAAAGCGACAGAATAACGGACCGACGTACTTTTTTGCATGGTTATAATTCAAGGGCCATAGAGAAATATATGCTATCTTTTTACCCAGGAATTATTGTTAAAAGGCAAACAAAATATTTCGACATAAAGACGAATCTAACGTTAACAGAACAGAACGTAATAACACACACACATACATCCTAACTAATATTATAATTCAGAAGAATATAAACCGCAGTCGTATCAGAACCAATAAAGCTTGGAGATATAAAAATGAATACGTTCGTCTCGAGGAAAAAACTTGAGCGATTCAGGTATCCCCACACTATAACTGTCAATCCGTACAAAACGTCGAAAGAAGCACAAAAATGGGTTAATCCCATCTAGCGAAGTATAGGAAGTAGCTTTCTCTCTCTGTCTGGATGTTTGTCACGTTATCACGTCTAAACGGCGGAACGGATCTTGATAAAATTTGATAAGGAGTTACTGTGTATCACAAAGACGGACATATGTTACTTTTTTATGTCCATACGAAATCGCGAGTGACAACTAGTACATTCATATATCTCAAAAACATTACCCTCCTTATTGGACAGTCGGCTAAAAACCCGGACAAACTGAACAACTCCCATCTCAACATCTGTACCTAACAAACCCAAACTGGGTCACGCAAATATCACTAGGTCACTTCTTGCCACGCGAATCACCACCCTAAACCTACAGACACAAAGCATTTACATTGCAGTATGCCTGACAGGGCATGACGCACAACTTGACGTAGGGAATGATGGAATTAAAAGACGTATGTGACATACCATACCAAATGCATATTTCAGCAATTTCGTATGTAGGCTTTAGAGGGCTAAAAATTCTGAAGGGAGCACACTAAGGCTAAATATAGAAAGAGTAAAAAAAAAAATGCCAAGAATGGGAGAAGCTATCTCGCTCGCGCATTTTATGTTTTTAGAGTTAAAATGATTACGTGTATTTTTGAAAATGTACTTCGGTAATATTACAAGCTTAATCTTCAAGCTTTATTTATATTTTTTTATTTTATGTTTGTTCTTTATCTGGGTGTTTCTATGTATTCTATGTATGTATTTACAAAAAAAAAAAAAAAAACTATCAGTAATCTGGTTCCCATAGTACAAGCTTGCTTAGTTTGGGGCTAGATGGCGCTGTGTGAAAAACGTCCACCGATATTTATTTATTTATTCCAAAATATTTAGAACAAGTTCAATTTGATATTTTTTCATAATTACTACAAAAATGGGGTAAACAGGTTTTTCCATTAATTTGGTCATCATAAAAAATATAAAAACAAAAAAAAATATAAGAAAATTTACCGAAGTTCATTTTTCAAATGTACACTGCTCCATTTATTATTTTTTATTTATTTTTGGCAATTTATTTATGTTCAAAAAACTACAAATGAGTGAGCAAGATTGTTACGGACAAAATTCTGGCCCTTAAAACAGAATTTATCGAAACTTAACAGACTATTAAATATTTAACAGTGTGATTTTGATAGTGAACTGACTGAAACTGGAACAGTTCTTGCAGAAGTTAAATGTCAAAATCAAACGTCTGTTAAGTTTCGGTAAACTTCTGCCACAGATCACACTAGATACCGCATTACGAGATTCGGTGTTCCTACAAAAAGTCACGTTAGTTAGAGGCGCGGCGCGGGTCGCGGGGAGTGCGACCGAGCGTTCTCATTGGCTATCTCAAGGTTACGGCTACTCGCGCCTAACAATCATCCAATCAGATTAATTTCTTATAGGTGTATTTAGACTGATCTGTGGTGCACTTCGAGCGTCCTGAATACAGAATCTAGGGTGTGATCTGTGACTTCTGCCTAACAAAGTCACAGCTAACAAATAGTTTTCACCAAAGCAACAATTTTTTATGGAACTTGGTGACGAGACGAGAAAGTCGATCACCTGATGTTAAGCTTCCCTCTTGCCCATAACAGTTCAGTGCCATCCAGAAATTTTGAAATTCAACTCAAAACCATGAGCGGCAACGCACTGCGCTCGTCACCCTGAGATATTATAATTACGCTGGAAACATTGCCCTTCAATCCAGAACACAGTAATGTTTGCACACTACTGCTCTGCAGTTAAATAACTACCAAAAGGTGTGGTACTTGCTCAGGCGGACTCAGCAGACGAGCCTTGCGGCTACAATTCTATTCTTAATTCTACTTAATTCTATTCTATTCAAATTCTAATAAACTAAACCGAATAAAATAATAATATAATGTTTCCTTTGTTGTAAGTTTTGTGTGTATACCCCAGAGCAGTCGCGCTCACTAAAAAGCTTCTTCTTGCGGCGGCGTCGTATGTCGGGTCGCCCTCTTCCCTCTTCCCTCCAATATAGTTGAGGAGAGCGATGGCTGGCACATCTGAATCGCGCAAGCACAACTGTCAGTCCATACAAAACTTCAAAAATGCACAAAAATGGATCAACGCCATCTAGCGCACTATAAGAAGTAACTTTATATTTGTCGCGTTATCACGGCTAAACAGCTGAACGGATCCTGATAATATTTGATAAGGGATTACTGTGTATCACAAAGACGGACATAGGATACTTTTTTATGTCCACGCGAACGAAGTCGCGGGTAACAACTAGTTAAACATAGGATGGGCAGCGTTCAGGAAATTGTGTGATATCTTCTCGTCCAAAATCCCGCAGTGCCTGAAGACAAGGGTCTTCAACTAATGTGTGTTGCCAGTGATGACATGTGGAACTGAAACGTGGTTTTTGACCACTGGCCTTTTGGAGATACTCAATAGTCACACAGCGGGCAATGGAGAGAGCTGTGCTCGGAGTTTCTTTGCGCGATAAAATCCGAAACGACGATATTCGCCGGAGAACCAAAGTCACCGATATAGCTCTCAGAGTTTGCAAGCTGAAGTGGCAATGGGCAGGCCACATCACTCGAAGAACCGATAACCGATGGGGAAGAAAGGTTCTTGAGTGGCGACCACGAACCGGAAGACGAAGCGTAGGCAGGCCTCCCACTAGGTGGACCGACGACATTGTGAAAGTCGTGGGCAGCCGGTGGATGCAAGTGGGAGATTGTCGGTCTGTGTGGCGGTCTAAGGGGAGGCCTATGTTCAGCAGTGGACGTCTACTGGCTGATAATGTAATGTAAATGATTGTACTTAATTTTGATATAGTGTTTCTGTATGTCAATAAAAGTTTCTGATTCTAAAAATGACCCGAAGTCCGGGGCCGCGTAAAATACTACAAATTTTGATGACACCCCGCTATATTGCTCAAAATTTATCACCAATTTCAATTTTTTTATTGACACGACCATGCGTCTTCTGTCGAGCCATAAGACATAATTCACCCGGACATCCTAGTGAAATATGGCTTCAATATATCCGGGTGACGTTGCGATGATCGGGATAATATCGCAAATCGGGATGTAATCATGAAATGTGAGTTTTTTGACACCATTAGATAATCACTCTTATTTTATTGAACACTGGCTGCGCCCCGCGGTTTCACCCGGTATTCTACAGGAACGGTTAAAATTTTCAGGACAAAAAGTTGCCTGTGTTCCAGGGAATAAGCTACCTCCATACCAAATCCGTTTAGCCGTTACAGAGTTAAACGGGAACAAACACACTTACATACTTACATATTTACACACAAACTTTTACACTGTCGTATTTATAATATTAGTGTGATCTTTGAATAACGGCTCAAAGCAATTAGATTTTTAAGACTGAAATCAGAAAGGAGGTAAGCGGCGAACAGTCCCGTTATAGCCCAGTTATTCAACCGTCAAGCAGTAGTGTGCAAACATCACTGTGTTCCGGATTGAAGGGCAATGTTTCCAGCGTAATTACTGGGCACAGAGATTTAACATCTAATATCTCAGGGTGATGAGCGCAGTGCATTGCCGCGCATGGTTTTGAACTGTTGAGGTTCAAAATTCTGGATGGCACTGAACTGTTATGGGCAAGCGTGAAGCTTAAAATCAGGTGAGCGACTTGCTCGTCTCGTCAACAAATTACAAAAAAAAAAAAGCGTTTGACCCAGAAGTAATAATACTGGTATACTGATGCAGAAGTAGTACCACGGGTAAAAAAAAGTAGGACTACCAAGCGATCCAGTAGTACCACGAGAAGTATTTTTTTAACCCGTATTACACTCCAAGTCGACATTTCGTGGTCGTTTTCTGCTTGCTGTAGCAAGCTCATAAACTTGTATAAGAGTATTGAGAACTAAGACAAACCCATTTCTACGGACCGAGGATCCAATAAACACTGGTTAGGGTCCTGCTTCGTCCCGTTTTTATTCATTAGGAGATAAACAAGCTTTTTATAGAGTAATGGAACTGTTTAATGCCTTAATGGGAAGTTAGGGGCTTTGTTTGTGAGTTTGTGAGTGTTTGTATGGGTACATGTATCAGTTAATCTTTAGACGAGCGTAGGGTTAGCGCCAATGATATTGAAGCGCGGATCCACTGTCGGCATGATGGACTTGCCCACAACCCCATAGACTTGTGACGTCACACTTTCACGCTCACCCCCGAATACTGAAACGTTTGTTAACTTTAACAACAGATTAATTCTAATACTGCCTTTGTCTGGGACTAAGCAAATGACAAACACAGCGATAGACTTAATCTGTCGTCAAAATTAACAAACGTTTCAATATTCGGGGGTGAGAGTCTAAATGAGACAATGTGATATGCAAACAAACACATTTCCTTTTATAATTTTCGTGAGTGAACAGAGTAATATTTTACAGCTTTTTTTTTTTTTAATTTACTTGTATTCGCCCCATGGCTTTGCTCATGCACTTGGATTTATACACTACAAAATTTTGGTCAGTGCGTCACATATTTTGTAAACATCTCCCTTGTAGGAATGCTACGACTATATTGATGATGAGCAAGTTCATACTCGCAATTCAGTCTGACTCGCACTTGATGATCAGGGTTGGATGCTGTGGCTGGATGTTATTTTATTATAAATAGGTTTTACCTTCAAAATGGCGCTCTCATTTTGGCGCCACTGCTGTCTGTTTTGTGCTTTTTTTATAATAATAAAATTAAGTATAATAATTACATTCTTAAAATGTTATGCTAAAAACTTATCGTTACTATTCTAAAATAAGTTGGTACTATCGACGGAGGGCCCTGGCGCCTGTAGGACAGTTTGATTACTAGTACGGGTGCCAGGCAGTTCCTCAGAAAATTTTTAATGTGTATAATTTTGTATATTAGCTCACTATACTTAGTTGGATAAATTGTTATTGCGTAGTATATACATTTTTGGCCAATAAAATGATTTATTTATTATTTATGTTTAGAGCCGAGTGTGAAAGAAGATGCGAAAAGTTAGAGAATAAAGAGGTATTTATAATGAAATCTGTCCGAAAGGACAGATTCGCGGGGTCATTTTAAGTGATAGATAGATAGATAGATAGATAGATTAACTCTTTATTGTTCACACAAATTTTACATAATTTATAAACAGACTTTAAAAAGTAGTGTAACAACTGGCGGCCTTATCGCTGAAAGCGATCTCTTCCAGGCAACCATAGGATGGAGAGGATTCATAGAAGAGGTAGAAGACGGGGTGTGCAATGATGTAGATTATGTGATACTTATACTCTAATAAACCAATATAATTATAAACATACAAACTAATAATAATACATTCTAATAATTAAATTACTTATGATAACGACAATAATATATTAATAAATAACAGATATAGACTTTACATAAAATAAATACACGAATAAAATACACAACATATATATGTATATAAAGATAACAGTAGATATCAACGAGGTAGCAACTGCGAGAGGTAAAGTTTTTTAACTTGATCTCTGAAAACAGCGAGAGATGGAGCATATAAGTGCGCTAGAATCGTATTATTGTCGTATTATCATTGATTAGCGCGCACTGCCTCGTGATGGAACGCGGTGCGTTTATTCTACCGCGTTAGAAATAGCATGTCGGGCCACGCTTAGTAGGGTTCCGTAGGTGCGTAGGACGTTTGAAGTATTTATCCGTTTTTCCGCTTATTTCAAAAAGTCATTATTAGATGCTGGCCGAAATAATTTAAAAGAAAGTTTTTACTAAGATCTATCAACATGGAAGATAACAAGTTTCTGAGATGCATAGTTTAGAAATGGCGGGGGACGACGACGAAATTGTATGGGATGTTGTATATCTGTCTATCGTATATCCTAACCAATATTATAAATTCGAAAGTAGCTCTGTCTCTCTTTCTATTTGTCTCTATGTCTCTCTCTCTTTGGGTGCTTGTCCCGTTATCACGGCTGAGTGGATCGAGCTGAATTTTTGCATAGGTATAGCTTAAGGGTCGGAGACGGACATGGCTACTTTTTTGTAGGTCCACGCGAACGGAGTCGCGGGTAACAGCTAGTATATGATAAAACATAAGCCTAATTATACACTGCGATAACAAACGTACTCGCATTATCTGCGGCACCCAACACGCGATGACTTGATAAGGCTAACGCACAGATAAAACAAAAAAATAACAGCTTGTTAGAAATATTTTAAAATGGTCATCAAAAAACCAGATTAACACAGCACCGAGGCAGGTGACACGATGCCTAGCACAGCAGTTGGATTTAAAAGGCGGTGGATGATGATGATGATGAACCTACACGTGACAAGCATATAATATATCCATACGAGGTCCTTTGAAGCCGATCCTAACAAAGATATTCAATATCCGGACCCATTGCGAATGAAATATGGCTCCAATTTATCCAGAGTTCCGGATAAATACTTTGCATATAGATAATATCCTGATTTATGACATATTAAAATAAATTTAATCACGATTTACAAGCGCTTCCTGCTACTAATGAAAACGGTGAAAATTACTATGTAAGGCCGGGCTGCACCATCTGTATAGGTTAACTTTAAACTACTGCCTTAGCCTGATAGGGATGTGTTCAGCAGTGTACGTCTTCGGACTGATAATGATGATGATGATCTAAGAATATTTTCTAGGATAGCTTATCATAGAATTTTAATTGATTTCCTGGTTTAGTTGTAATTGGCATCTCATCATAAGTCTTTATTCAACTGTACGCTAATGTGTTTAGAGACAAGAATTTAAAAATAATAGTATTTTTTTTGTGTATAGCCGCAGAAGAGTTTTTTTTTTTACTTCTAGATCTCTTTTCTGTGTGTATAGCGCTTTTATATCTTTTTGTCGGAGGTATGTTATGCTACGATAATAAGGTTTATTTTCAGATACCTATACTAACAAATTAGTGATGGAATAAGTTACTTTTTGGCCTTTGACCGGACTGGGATACCGGCAAAAATTTGATAATGCTCTGTAGAATGAGATGTTTGTTATCTAGATTTGACTTTACCGTATTTTTGCCGACTGCCTGAGAAGGAGGGGTATGTTTTGGGGTGTATGCTTAATTATGTATGTTTCTGTGTTCCTGTAGCATAAACGCAGTAATCCAATTCCGAACAAATAGCAAATTGAAAAAATTTCTATTTACTAATGACATTAAATTTATTTGTAGCGCGATTTATAGTTATTTTAATTTTGGTTTTCATTTTGGAGTTTAATAAGTTTCGATTTATTTTCAGTGTGTATTAAATGAAAATGGGTTATTTTTAGTTTTTTGTTCATTTAATATTTTGTTGTATTTACAAATCAATTATTTAAATAATAAACAGGGTACGTGTAATTATGAAGTTTTATGAGTTGAATATAAAAAAATGATTTTGTGACGTAAACACGACAGGCCGGATAACAAAATTGACCAGATTGGCCGGAATTATCCCACCCCTAAAATTAACAAAGAACACTATAATGACCCACAGAAGAGTCATCATAGGTGATTCCCTGAGATCAATTCAATAACAAACTTACTTAACCCCACTTGACCACAGATAACCAGCTTCATTGTTTGCCTTCACACCCAGGGTAAGTACCTCAGATTATCCTTATTTACAACTTCACACTATAAAAACCGTAATAGAATCAATTCATCATCAGTTAATTTCCAACCTTTATAGAGAGGATTTTAAAAACAACAAGTTTTTTAAAATAATTTCTTTAATTTCTTATATAGCTGTTAAAATGTCAAAGTTAACTTTAGTCCTGGGACTGATGGCAGTGGTTTTGGAAGCGGAGTCATCTTTTTATAGAATCATCCTGCCTACATACAGGCCGCCGCCGCAGCCAAGGCAGCTTATTATAAGGTAAGTTAGCATCTCCACGGGCGTGAAATTTCTTTCCAGCTAAGTAATTCTGGACAATAATAACTAGTAGTTCGCGGCGAAATGAGACCTCGCGACCCCTATATCTTCACAAACCCTGGACCGATTTAGCTCATATTCGAACTCAAAAATTGTATTGAAATTAACTACTTGCCTACAAAATTTCATGAAGATCGGATCAACGGTTCGCAAGTTATCATCGGACAAACATACACACAAACATACAAACATACATATAAATGCCGATTTGTCCCAGTAAACTCTGAGACCTTCGCTTCGCTCGGTCAATAAAATGTTAGATAGATAGATAGATAGAAACTCTTTATTGTGTACACCAAAAATAAAAAAAAGAACACATGTACAGAACTATCTTATACTTAACCTAGTGCCACAAGTGGCAGCCTTATCGCTAAAAGCGATCTCTTCCAGGCAACCATTGCATGGAAAGAAATTCACATGATGGAACAGGTGAGATATGACGAACACTTTTAATAATATAAATGTTAAATGTTGTTTATTTTCTCATAAAGTTGTACACATAGTAAATAGCTGTTTACAAGTAATAATTTGATTCATAGATAGTCTAAACAATAGTAGTAAAATACGTCGTAAGACGATGAAAATCAGTTGTATATACTATTTTATATATTTTGTATATTTTATATTTCTTTATTTTATTTTTGATCACCACAGAACTGCTCGAGACACCGGCCGGGACGAACCCTTATGGCTTCACAGTGGCGATAACGTCATCAGAGCTCCTACAACCGCAGACCACCCGGTCCTCCCCTCCATCATCGATGACGTCAAATTTGGCCCGACCCGCCATGCACGCAGTTTGAGTACTCCTGGACACGGCAGGATTCGCAGCAATGACAGAGGAAATGGTGGCAGCAGGTAAGAATACGGCAGGCCATGACGGCAACAGGTAATCTCTCTATCTCCTTCTCTGGTTCTACACTCTTTCATTGATGACGTCAAATTTGTCTGATCCGCCATGCACGCAGTTTGAGTACTCCTGGACACGGCAGGATCGGCAGCAATGACAGAGGAAATGGTGGCAGCAGGTAAGAATACGGCAGGCCATGACGGCAACAGGTAATCTCTCTATCTCCTTCTCTGGTTCTACACTCTTTCATCGATGACGTCAAATTTGGCCCGATCCGCCATGTACAAATTTTGATTACTTCTGGATACGGCAGGATTGGCAGCAATTACAGAGGAAATGGTAGCAACAGGTAAGAAATAAGGTTTAATACGGCAGGCCACGATGGCAACAAGTAATCTCTCTATCTCCTTCTCTGGTTCTACAATCTTTCATCGATGACGTCATAATTGGCCCGGCCTATCACACACGCAGTTTGAGTACTCCAGCAGGGCTAGCATGCGCACGGCGACAACATCTTTTTGTTATGCAAGAACAGGACACGGCTACGATTACGATAAGTTTGTCTCATTTTTCACGACATGAAGAGTAGACACAGATCACACTAGATACCGTATTACGAGATTCGTTGCTCCTACAAAAAGTCACCAAAGATTGAGGCGCGGCGCGGGTCGCGGGGAGTACGGCTAAGCGTTCTCATTGGCTATTTCAAGGTTACGCTTACTCGCACCTAAGAATCAACCAATCAGAGTAATTTCTTATAAGCGTATTTAGACTAATGCGTGGTGCACTTCGAGCGGCCTGAATGCAGAATCTAGCGTGTGATGGGCAGGAGAAAAAAAAAAACTCGATTTTATTTTTTCATCCATAAAAAAAAACTCGAAAAATATTTTTTTCAATCTCCGTCGCAAAATCTTCTTCTAAAAAAGTCTTTATGAATTACTCTTATTGTGATCAAATAACTCCAATATTCTCTTTTTAGGGGTCACGACACAGAAGCGACGCACCCAGGCTACAACCGACGTAAAGCAAGATCTCTCAATTTTCCAGACTTCGTGACCACGCCGCCGTTCAACCCTAAGCCCTGGCCGGGATTCCCCCAGCCGCAGAAGCCTAGGTTCCCTATTTACGTTTGAGGCATAATTATTTGTAAAATTTACAAAATATTTACTGAACAACCTACATATAAATTTATCATCCTTACCCCCGAATACTGAATCGTTTGTTAATTTTGACAACATGTTAATTCTAATACTGCCTTTGTCTGGCATCAAGCAATAGACTTAATCTGTCGTCAAAGTTAACAAAGGTTTCAGTATTCGGGGGTTATAACTATAAACGTACCTATTTCATTTATATTCGTTTTTATCTATGTTTAATTTGTTTGACCGAGTTTAAAATCAATAAATTTTATACATTTAAAAAAAAAACTAAGCGCTTAGGACTGTCCCATACGCAAGCTTCGACCAAAGTTAGATGTATGGACGGGCAAGTAAGATAATTTTGAAGACTTTATAGTGAGCGCCGGCGCTCACCTTGCTTCAGTCGCTTTCAGTCTGTGAAAAGTGCGAGACGTACGTTTGTTAATACAAGCGATCCAAATATCCGCAGAAATATGCCCTTTTTTATGATACTCGGTGACGAGACGAGCAAGTCGCTCACCTGATGTTAAGCGTCACGCTTGCATATAACAGTTCAGTGCCACCCAGAACTTTGAACTTCAACAGTTCAACACTATGCGCGGTAATGCACTGCGCTCGTCACCCTGAAATGTTAGATGTTAAATCTCTGTATGCCCAGTAATTACACTGGAAACATTGCCCTTCAATCCGGAACACAGTAAAGCTTGCACGCTACTGCTTGGCGTTTCAATAACTGGCAAAGGTGTGGACTCTGCAAAAGAGAATCTCCAAAATTCTTCATGTTACATTTGCTAAAACAAACTTAGCTTATAATTCTCCTCTAACAAGAATATGTCGTACATACAACGAAGTTAGGTAATGCTTCGTTGTGTGATCTTGATATCTTCCACGACTCTTTACAAGTTTTCAAAAATAAAATTGTAAAACATCTAAATGCAAACAACACAAACGAATAATTTCTGACTTTTTCTTGCGTATCTATGTGTATATAATTATTATTATTTTTCAAACCACGCTTTTAACGGTGAATGCTGTAAACACCTGTTACTGGTGTACATATCAGAACTGTATCTAATTTAAAAAGTGTTACCCTATAGATGATAATTAATATGTATACTGTTGGTGTTTCTTTAAATAAATAATAATAAAGAGCCCTACCACTACAGCCTTGATATTATATTGTGATATTCGCTATCTCTTTTTTGTGACAAATGTACTATACATACTTTTAATTACGCATTGAAGCCTAACCCCCGAATACTGAAACGTTTGTTAACTTTGACAACAGATTAATTCTAATACTGCCTTTGTCTGGCACTAAGCAAATGACAAAGACAGCAATAGACTTAATCTGTCGTCAAAGTTAACAAGCGTTTCAGTATTTGGGGGTAAGTTCGATTGTTTTGACTTATTTTTAAGGAAGTTGTGTGGTTAGGGATCATCCATTAATTTTACTTTGGCCGAAGTACGCAAGTGGCCTAGTGCCACAAGTTAAATACAATGAACTTACCTAACTTATTAACTTACATATTTGCGGAGCCAAAATACAAGAGGAAAAAAACACAATCTTAGTTTACAATACAATAATTCACATTGTCAATAAATACTATTTTCATTTCTTTTCCAATAATATGACCAATTCAAACAATACAGAAAATCTCTCCCATAGAAAAAAACATCCATTCTATTTTAGTATACCATAAAAAAACCCTCTATTTTTAGCGTGCACATAATAATCACTATAACGACTTACGTAATAAAGACTGGAATCGTCTGAAAATATCGCCCTTTACGATAACATCCTTTCCCGTGACGTCACGAAGTCGCCATGTTGAATTTTCATCTAAAAGGCTAGTCTACATTCGAGGACCAATATTTGCGCCACGTGTTTTGGACTTTTTGGAGAGAGTTTATACAAAAAGAACACAAAGACGTAACAAGTTATAATTTTCTTGTACCTAATTCTTACAATAAAAGATATATGTCGATTTTAAATTTACCAAACAAAACTAATCTGACATCACTAATATTAGCTGCGTCGCCTTTTTCATGTGTGTTAAAGAGATGACAGCAATTTTAGAGCTGTCTATGTATTTCAAATGCTGTCAGTGCAGATACGGTATTTTATCTGTCGATAAATATTTGGCTTCAAGTTTTGTCGACGGAAAATCTCTTATTATGTTAAACTTAAAATGTTTCTGAAATTAATTTTTGTTTTTTTTTGCCGATATAAACGAATTATGTCTATTGTAAATATCGAATTTGAAGATCGATTACAACCAAAATCGCGGTGCAACAGTGGAAGGACCTCATAGAGATGTCAAACTTTGTAATGTCGTCTTCCCGTGGTTCTACTGGATCGCTTGGTAGTTGAAAATAAAAAAAATGTTTATTTACTGCAAATACATACATATAGGATAAGCAAATAATAATTAAACAAAATACATACACAAGAAAATAAAGTCCAATAGTACATAAATTGCAGAGAAGTTTTTCTAAAATTTAGAAGTACATTACTATCAGTTTCCTCACCAGGCAAAGCCTGTATCGAGGAATCCTGTTTTCGAAAAGCACGAACTGTTTCCACTGGAAGTTTTACCTGTGGAAAGTACCTGTGGTACTACTGGTAGTACCATAGTCAAGAAACAGTTATTTTATCGATCGACTTTTGCCGTATACAGAATCAATTTATCGATTTTGAATCGATAAAACTGTTACACAATTGGTTGGACAAAAACCAATTTTGTTGATTCTAGATGTCAAATTTTAGGCGATAACTAACTCAACTAAATCTTTATCCGCACAAATCTCAATTCTATTTACAAAATACTTTCATACAAATCACTATTTAACTGGTGGTGTCACAAATGTCCAAATATCCGTAATATCACAAAGTATTCGGCCAGAAACTCAGAGTCACACAGCAGGCAATGGAGAGAGCTCTGCTCGGAGTTTCTTTGCGCGATAAATCCGAAACGAGGATATTCGCCGAAGAACCAAAGTCACCGATATAGCTCTCAGAGTTTGCAAGCTGAAGTGGCAATGGGCAGGCCACATCACCCGAAGAACCGATAACCGATGGGGAAGAAAGGTTCTTGAGTGGCAGCCACGAACCGGAAGACGAAGCGTAGGCAGGCCTCCCACTAGGTGGACCGACGACATTGTGAAAGCCGTGGGCAACCAGGGATGCAAGTGGCACATTGTCGGTTGGTGTGGCGGTCTAAGGGGGAGGCCTATGTTCAGCAGTGGACGTCTTATGGCTGATAATGTAATGTAATGTATTGTAATTCGGCCAGTTCTGTCGCAATAGAACGAAGATTCCGCACTTAAATTGCCGAATCCTGTCAATGTGGCCGCAGCCTAACAGATAAGGCCGTTTTCCCAAAGTTCAATAGTTAATAGATGGTTCGTGACGTCATGAACGAGCAAGAGGGGAAATGTGACGTCATATAGTGGCGTCTCGTTTCCGCTAACGTAGGCAAACAGCCGGATTTGACCTATTTTATCTGTATTAATAAAGTACCAAATGGATATCAGATTCCTAAAAATATTTTTTTGTTTACTCAAATATTCTTTGGAACTTTTGATGTAATATAAAATTAAATATGCATTTCATTAAAATAAATCCTTACTTGCTTACTACTAATATAATTCAGAGGAATATAGCCGTAGTCATCCGACTACGGCTATATTCCTCTGAATCTACAGGTCTCTACAGGACCAAAGAAGCTTCAAGGTATGCGCTTTAAAAGTACTTACTACTCGTTAAAAACTTCGCTTGCGCGATCCAGATCTCCCGAAATTACAACTGACAGTCCATACAAAACGTCAAAAAATTCACAAAATTGATCAACGCCATCTAGCGAACAATAGGAAGTAACTATCTCTCTTTCTGGATGTTTCTGTGTGGATGTTTGTAGAGTTATCATGGTTGAATGAATCTTCATATTTGATAAGGAGTTACTGTATATCACAAAGACAGACATGGGATGCTTTTTTTCATGTCCACGCGAACGAAGTAACTGGTAACAAATAGTTTAGTATAGATTGATTTTGCTCGTAGACGTAAATTTTTTCAATTTAATCTTAATTAATATTACAAATGCGAAAGTAACTGGTCGAAAAAAAAAAACAATAGAATGAAGTCTGTCTTTTATTTTTAATAATTTTCTAATATTATATTTATTTTTTTCTTTCCTCCTAAGAGGATTTTGGCGTCGCACGTCTTATGCATTTGCCAGTGTCAAGTATACATAATATATCTCAAGTTTTGTTAGATATCATCAAACAAGTCATAGTCACGGTCAAAGTCAAGCAAAGAAAGTCACGGTCAAGTCCAAGTCATGCCCCAGTAAAGTGGTGAAAACTTTACTAGAGCCTTCTATGGAGTTTTGGAAACAACACGAAAATTCACGTTTCACGACATTATACCATTCACCAACACTCGTGCATGTTCACGAACACTTAACGGGTAAAAATTCACCGTTTTTACACATTAACACTCGAAATAACACAAGTTTTGGAAAATAATAAAAAGACGCGACATGATTTCTTCACGTTCCCGCCAAAACCCCAAATATTACTTATGTATATTCTAATTTTCTAACTAATATTATAAATGCGAAAATAACTGTCTGTCTGTGTGTTTGTCGCGTCACGGCTGAACGTATCAACCTCTAAATGGTAATTTTGTTGTGCTTTTGTGATGTTTTGTTTATTTAACCTAGTTACCTAGTGATGACTATCCATATGAGTATTTTTAATACTTATTTGGAAAAAAAAGATGGACTAAATTTAACCTGATTTTTTGCATAATTATATAGCTTAAGAATCGGAGACGGACATGGGTTTTTTTTTGTAGATGTTCGCGAACGAAGCCGCCTGTAACAGCTAGTAATATATAAAAATAAAAAATACTTTTTAAAACTTGTAACGTTAAAACTGCCTGCAAGGACAGCCAATTTTAAAAATTCAATTTTTAAAATTAGCTCTCTAGCTGCAACTTTACGGTTGCGAGCGTTCTTATTTCGCATTTTATGAATTTTTCAACGGTGCTTCACCTATGCTTGATGAAATAAATATTAAACTACCTTCCGACCGACGACTAAGATGGTACAAGAATGAAAAAAAAAAAAAAAATTGACCGAGCGAAGCGAAGGTCGCAGAGTTAACTGGGACAAATCGGCTTTTGTGTGTATATTTGTCCGATGATAATTTGCGAACCGTTGATCCGATCTTCATGAAATTTTGTAGGCAAGTAGTTCATTTCAATACAATTTTTAAGTTCGAATATGAGCTGAATCAGCACAGGGGTTGTGAAGATATAGGGGTCGCGAGGTCTCAGTTCGGCGCGCCGCGAACTACTAGTTAAATCAATACTGCTCCACGGACACCGGGGTCCATGCCTTTTATCAAATTTTACAATTATTTTTATCAACTAAAACTATACTGAATATAAAAACAAAAGACAAAAGGAATATACCAATGAATTTTTATACTATTGCAGAGCTAAGTGCTATTATAGATTTGCGTATATACTCCGATCAGTCCAGCTCCCGCAAGCAGCACCCGTTCACGAGTTGACGCATGTGCCAGCCATCGCTCTCCTCAACCATATTGAAGGGAAGAGGACACGTTCTATTCATCTGTGGAAGAGGGCGACCCGCTACACGACGCCGCCGCAAGAAGAAGCTTTTAGTGAGCGTGACTGCTTTGGGGTATACACGCAAAACGTATACAACAAATGTATTAGAAAAAATATGTTTAACTAGTTGTTATCCTATGTCCGTCTCTGTGATACACAGTAACTCCTTATCAAATATTATCAGGATCCGTTCAGCCGTTTAGCCGTGATAACGCGACAAATATCCAGACAGACAGAAAGTTACTTCTTATAGTGCGCTAGATGGCGTTGATCTATTTTTGTGCATTTTTTGAAGTTTTGTATGGACTGACAGTTGCGCTTGCGCGATTCAGAACTCCGTACATTACAACGAAACTTCCGAACTAAGTAACTTTCTAGCTAGTTACACAATCCTGTGAAATTTAAAAGCGGCCTTACAGTTCAAAAGATAACGTTTAATGTGCAACGTTTCGCTCGGCGCGGCAAATTCAAATTTTCTTTCGTTTTTTGTCAATTACAGCTTAATTATTCATCGTCGGACCATGAAAGTGAATTTTGCGCCTATAAATAGGTTGTGTAAAAAAAAAAAAAATATAATAATAATAAAAATAATAATAATGTATAAATAGGTTGTGTAACGCTAGATAATATTGATTTAGCTAAGAATCTCAATAAGCTGATTTTCATATTGGTTTTGGTTTAGTGAGAAATGGTTGGTTGGTGTAATTTCTTGATAGACCCTATTTATTATCGCAAAATTAGTTTTTATAAGCCCACGATGACTAATTGAGCTGTAATTGACAAAAAACGCAAGAAAAATTGAATTAGCCGCGCTGAGCGAAACGTTGCACCTGAAGCGGCTAATTCGAGAAAAGATAGCGCTATACACTTTCGATGGCCTGATCGCGCTAGTCAAAAAATCAGGTAATTGCTAATTACAACTAAGCCAGGAAATCAATTATAATTCTGTTCTACGCCAACCTAGATATCGTTATTTCTTCACTATCACAGTAATAAACACTTACATATACACTATGCGTTCGAAGATCAGCGAAAAATGTGTGGAAATCGAGGTTTACATAAAAAAGGACCTAATAAAAAAAAACTTTCGTAATTCTGGATTCGCGCGTCAGTCGTCAGTCTAAATACACTTATAAGAAATTACTCTGATTGGATGATTGTTAGGCGCGAGTAGGTGTAACCTTGAAATAGCCAATGAGAACGCTCGGTCGCACTCCCCGCGATCCGCGACTTCCTCAAACTTTGGTGACTTTTTGTAGGAACAACGAATCTCGTAATGCGGTATCTAGTGTGATCTGTGACTCCGGATTAACATAGGCTACTTTTTATTCCGGAAAAATATTCGGTGTAATAGCGAGTGAAATTGCGGGGCGCAGCTAGTAACTATATACATGAATATGAGTACCTGAGTATCATTATCTCTAAAGCGATAGCATTGGGTACAGCCAGATTATAAAACCTATCAATAAGTGCTCCACTTGACATTATTGACTTTTGACGCAGTATAAAAACTAACAGTAGATAAACTTTGACCGCATAGTAAATAACGAATAGTTCGCGTAAAACTGGGACCTCGCGACCCACATACACGAATTGATAACGAAAAAACGCAACCGTAACGTTGAATTTTCGCAAAATGCAAAATTCAACGCTATGTTTCCGTTTCCTCTTTCTCGACTTTTCGCTACAGCACTTTGCGACCGAATTAGGTCGCTATGACGCAAAAATTCGACAACGAACACGAATTGTTAACGAAAAAACTCAAACATAGCATTGAATTTTGAACGCAAAACATAGCGTTGAATTTCGAACGCAAAATTCAAAGCTTTTCGCTACAGCATTTTGCGACCGAATACTGTCGCTATAACGCAAAATTTCGACAACGAACACGAATTGTTAACGAAAAAACTCAAACAAAGCATTGAATTTTGAACGCAAAACATGGCGTTGAATTTCGAACGCAAAATTCAAAGCTTTTCGCTACAGCATTTTGCGACCGAATTCGGTCGCTATGACGCAAAAATTCGACAACGAACACGAATTGTTAACGAAAAAACTCAAACATAGCATTGAATTTTGAACGCAAAACATAGCAAATAATTTTTGCGTCATAGCGACCGAATTCGGTCGCAAAGTGCTGTAGCGAAAAGTCGAGACTAGCGCCCCAGGGCTATTGGTAACTATAGCTAACAACAGGCAGCTTTCCGACATCACACCTAAAATATTTCTTTCCATGACTTTTCAGAAATCAGAAACCAGAAATATTTATTGGCCATAAATTACATTGAATATTATATTATATTGACTGCCCCGGTGGCTCAGTTGGTAGTGAACCTACGTTCTGTGCTTGGGGCGTGGGTTCGATTCCCATCTAGGACAGACATTTATGTGATGAATATTTGTGTTTGTTCTATGTCTGGGTGTTAATATCTATATAAGTATGTATTTAAAAAAAATATCTATGTACGAATATCAGTCTCTGGCAGCCATATTACAAGCTTTGCTTAGTTTGGGGTCAGATGACCGTGTGTGCAATAACATCCCAGATATTACAGGCATTACAGGCAAGTTACTTTTACAAATTAAACTATGTTTAGAGTTAAATTAGGCAAACTGATCAACTTGATAATATTGTGACAGGTAGGTATGTCGCTTACTCCATTTGTTCATTACACAAAAATGAGGATTCCGTGAATTTTATTGACATAATACTTAATTATTTATCCATTATAGACTCATCAACTTGTTACAATTTTTAACAATATCGTTTATTTATTTATTTATTTAAGTATACATTGCCACATAATGCGTAATGGTAACATTTTTCAGAATGTACTAAATTACACATTATACCCTGTTATAGGGTGTTGCAAACAGTATTGTTGCCTACATACTAAAAAAGTAAAACTACCTATTAATTACCTATATAAATCATTGTATATTTATATTGGGCATTTGGTGTCAAAAAACGACAATATTAGGAGGATTTATCAAATCTATTATGGATAATCCAACTGTTTTTATGTAGTAGGCTAAGTAGTTGTAGTTTGTATGTATTTTGCATAGTTAATAAAAAGGGACTTAAAAAAAAATACAATTATTTTTTGTCACACCAGAACTGATAAATAAGACAAAATACAACTTGAAGCTGGTGTAACAACCAGGGGCATTATCTCTTCCACGCCCCCTAATGAAATTAACGGCGCTCTTGTAATTCTGAAGGAGTTAACATTTAATGAAACAAGGTACTCACCCCGTCCGGACTCTGCTTCTTAACTTCGCAAAACTCGTTGAGAACATCTTGTAGCTTCTTTGTTGAATCTGGGGAAAAAAAATATTGATCTCTAAAAGAAGCTTGGTTGAAAAAAACTGCTCTTTACATTCCATATTTTATTTTTCTATAATTTTCAAATTAAATAATTTATTCATAAATTATATACATATTTACAATAAAATATAACCTACCTACTTAAAATTAAAACAAATTGTAAACAAAAATAAATAAATACAAAAAACCTAATCTACAAGCCCCTTGGTGGACGGGAGAGTGGCCAGAATGCTGGCAGCATTGCCTCGCTGGATGGCAATGCTGAGTTTTTGCCCAAAATAGGCCGCAGCACTCCGGTCACTCGTCACCTCCACCAAACGTTTGGCCAGGTCCCTATATAGTTCGATAATTTTTAATTTTTCCATTTGACTTATTCACGTTCCCGCCAAAACTCCGATGTTTTTGTTTGAAACAATTCAAACAGTGTCTAAAGTAACCAATCCGAAATCCGTAGTGTCTTTCCGCTGCAACGTCGCGTCCAGTACAATAGGAATAACGAATGGTTGTTTGTTTTTATCCATAAATTTATTTAAATGAACTCTTTGGAAAGAAAAGTATTACCAAAAATTTTAACATATAACCTAAATATTTAGAAAATAAAAATATTACAGTTTTGAAATGATTGACCGAGCGAAGCGAAGGTCTCAGAGTTTACTGGGACAAATCGGCTTTTGTATGTATGTTTGTATGTTCGTGTGTGTATTTGTCTGATGATAACTTGCGAACCGTTGATCCGATCTTCATGAAATTTTGTAGGCAAGTAGTTCATTTTAATAATAACAATTTTTAAGTTCGAATATGAGCTGAATCGGTCCAGGGGTGGTAAAGATATAGGGATCGCGAGGTGTCAGTTCGGCGCGTTATTATTACTACTGGTTATTATTATTTTAAAATTGTAATATTTTTCTTATCTAAATGTTAATTTAAAATAATAATTAATTGATAAACAAATAATTGATCCTTATTCCTATTGTACGTGATGCGACGTTGCAGCGGAAAGACACTACAGATTGGTTATTTTAGACACAGTTTGAAAATGAACTTCCGCAAAGTTACGCCTAAAAAGATCAACTACTTTGAAACAATTGTCAAAAACGATGGTTAATGGAGGTTAAGGCGAGGTCCAATCGCAAAACAACAAAAAGTAGCATTTTTCAGCGCTTTGTTCGAAGTGACGAGATTTCTTAATCAGGTGCAAAAAATACTGCAGATGGAAAATAAAACTAAAATTACGTTTAACCGAATAAAATTTCGAAAATCTGTCTTAGTTACAAAATAAAAAAACCCAAAATGACCCCCTGAAAAACCCTTCAGATATCAAATGCTCTGAATTTTCAGGGGTAACTCCAAATTTTCTTTTACAAATTAAATATCTAGTGGTTTATACGGCGAACCAGGTAGTTTTTTTATTTGATTTGTATATTTCCGATAATCGGCAAAAAAGCAATGTAAAACTACAATTTACCGTTTTCTCATCAAGTATGATATGCGATTTTCAACTCTAAGCCTTAGAACATTGAGCGGGTACAATACTCATTTCAAATCACGATCAGTCCTCGCTTGAAAAGCTCTGGTTAAATTTGATGAACACGGCCCTAAGGGAGTGAACTGGGCGCAGCTAGTCCATTGCTGTAACGAGCTCCGGCATTAGTGTTACAAAGAAGCACATATAGTTAGTTGTAGAGTTATATCTGAACCCACATAAATACACTCGGGACCCGGTTAAAGTAATTGCAATCAAGTGTAATGGAAAGATCAGTATGTGAACTAAAACACAGGACAGTAAGGCTGCGTTTTCAATGAAGCGGAGCGGAACTGTGAAAACAGATGTTTCCACTGAACAGCTGTTTAGAAGTTTTTTTTTTGATTTGACTACGTTGTTGACCAGTACTGGCTACAACATTAACGGACTTTGGCGAACGCATATGGCGTTGAGCCCTAAAAATATTATTTAGACACGAAGGTGACTAGCGCAAGGGACACGAACCTCAGCTTGGGCCGTCACCCGGGAGGGAGAAATCAGACTTGCCCTGGCATCCCAGAACGGGTCTGCCCTGGGGCCCTAGCGTTTTCATTATTATCTGTTTGATTATTTGGAGAGAATCTATCCGACCTTCTGACAGATCCTGGGACTGTTCGACCACGCCGGCGTGGTCGATGTATGTGCCTTTGGTAACCGGCGCCTGTACCAAATACTGAAAACTTCCTATTGATGGCAGCTGTCGGATCGGGCTTAGCAGAAGAGCGGGGTGGTAATTTTATATTGTTCGTAGTTAGTGAATCCCGCTCCGTTTAAATTAAGGCTTTTACCCCCCGAATACCGAAAAGCTTGTTAACTTTGATAACAGATTAATTCTAATGCTGCCTTTGTCTGGCATTAAGCAAATGACAAAGGCAGCAACAGACTTAATCTGTCGTCAAAGTTAACAAACGTTTCAGTATTCGGGGGTTAATGCCACAAATGAGGAGGAACGCGGGGATGAAGATTGTAAATTAACATTTGCCAAAAAAAAAACATAGAAACTTTAATGAATATATTTTGTACCAATTTTTTTTTTTGTGGTAAGTATGAACATTCTGTGAAAAGTAAGGGTGTCTACACATGGCCCGACCTGACATCGTGTGAAAGGGACAGCTAGATTTGAATTTCACGGGAGCAAAACAAACAAACTATTAAGGTTATAGCTTCTCCCTTTCGCTTCCCCAGAAACTTATATATAGCCATCTCTTTCAAGAGATGTCGGGTCGGGCCATGTGTAGACACCCTTAGGAAATAAATGTTGTTGGGTATAGGGGCCCTACCTGCGAGAAGTAGCGTCCCTACACCATACGCTACGTCACAGATCGCAAACGTGTGTTGTTACCCTATGGCCATACACTGTTCTACTCGCGCCTACCCTCGCTCTATTCATCTCATTCACGTCTTTGGACTTGTCGTTGCTCTATCTCTATCTATCAAAAATCGCTCAAAAAAACGACAAAATCGTGAGCAGCGTAAGGCGTACAGCATGATTGCATGTACGAGTAACTTGGCCACACTACGTCTCTGTCAACTTACCTCGCCACTCGTTGAGTATGTGGCCGCAGCATTAGAAGTTTCTGTGCACCCATACTGCCTATTCATGTATTGTAGGATTTTTGGTTAGCACATGGCGAACGTACTTAGGAAATTAAAATGTACCTAATAGAGGTTTTTTTGCAGTTTCGTAGAGACGAGCAGGTTTTCGCGTGATGACCACGCCTGCCTACAACAGTTTTAGTTTTCCTTAGACTACTGTGGATGTTATAGCATTTTTTTTTTAACTTGGTGACGAGACGAGCAAATCGCTCACCTGATGTTAAGCATCACGCCTTCCCATAATAATTCAGTGCCACCCAGAATTTTCAACTTCAACAGTTCAAACCCATGAGCGGCAACGCAATGGGCTCGTCACCATGATATTATATGTTAAATCTCTTTATGCCCAGTAATTACGCTGGAAACATTGCCCTTTATTTAGGAACACAGTAATGCTTGCACACTACTTCTTGGCGGTTGAATCACTGGCAAAGGTGTGGTACTTCCCCAGGTGGACTCTGCATAAAGCCCTACCACTACTAAGTTCTATGTTATGGATAGAGCGACGTCATCAGATGCCAGTCGTCAGTCTTGCTACTTATCATCACCAGAAGACGTCCACTACTCAACAATGGCATTTTTTATTATTTTGTGACTCAGCAGCTCAGAGCTCCCAATACGCGTTATCTACATTTCGCTTCCAGTCTACTTATAACCTAATATATCGTCACTCCATGAACTCGCAGGGCGTCCTACGCAACTACAACAAACAAAAACGACGACTTCTGAACAAAGTCCCCATTCATTTATTTATATAACAAATAAATATATTGCAAGATAAATATGAAAAGTTTTTTAAATATCATGAGTATTGAATCAAGGTCATTTTATTTTATTCAATATTCTATTTGTGTATAACGACAATTATGAGTGAGTAATAGAGATGATGATGATGATGAGAAATAGTGTATCCTAATTTCACTGTAATTTCATTATTATTTTTTATGAAATAAGTACTATATTAATAATTTGAATTTATGATTTGAATTTTGTTTCCTGTATTTTAAATTGAATCTTTAATTTAATTTTGTATATTTTCTGTAAGCAGCGTTTAAATATATTTAACATAAAATTCAAAAATTAAATATTTAAAACTAAATCAGTCAAATAGCCCGCCCCTAACTGTACCCGGTGCAAAGGTGCCAATAACGCTAGCAGCATTACCACGCTGGATGGCAATGACCATACCACACAGGCTATGGAGCCACGATTTTATTTTGTGCCTGTCGCCGTGGAGACCATGGGTTGGGGGGCGGAGGCTAAGCGTTTGGGTCGCGAGATCGGGAGATGGGGAGAGGACCAGAAACAGAAGAGGTCCGCAGATCGAAACAGAGCGTGGACTGTATATTATTCCATCGGTCGGCCTCTTCAGTGTAGTTCGGGGTTGTGATGTTCCATATTCGGGTTCGAGGAGAGCTTGCAGTAAAACTTCTTGTTCCGTATGTACAGATCGACTACATATATTGAAATTCTTATTCTATCCTTAAGCTAAAATCACAACCTTAACCAACTACATTCTTGTAAAGGCACCAGGAACGAGCCGCTTTCCCTGATCCTACGCCCTATCTCGCGACCCAAACGTTTAGCCTCCGCCCCCCAGCCCATGGTCTCCACGGCGATAGGCACAAAATAATATCGTGGCTCCATAGCCGCGTACTTGGGCCGCTTTTTACTCGCAGCATTATTATTATTATTATTATTATTGAACTGTTCCAAAAAGCAGCCTTTAAATGTACTTAGAAATAGTTTTATCACGACGGGAAGGTCTAGTCCCCAAGATACGGGTGCTTAAGTTTGGGGAATAGCGCTAAAACCTGTGGGCTTATCCCGTAACTCTGAAAGCGATAGCGAGAGTTGCACGAGCGGCACCGCGCATAGTGCGACTAAGTTGGTACGAGCGAGATGGCATGCTCTCGCAATCAGAATCACGAACGTTTCAAAGTTAGAGGATAAGCCCGCTGAAGTGATTTTGTAGCTACTTTTTGGGGCAGTAAAATAATTTGAATTGAATTGGGCGTTGCTTTAATCCCCAAGCTTATCAGGTGGCATGGAAACTCGTAAATGCAACAGTTTACTGACTAGTGCCCGTCTGCACTAAACTTTGACACCTTCTAAGTTCATACTTAACAGTAGGACGTACCTGACAATGAAAAATGTATTGCACCAAACTTAGGAGGTTGCCTAAATGCGTAATAAATGTCCTTTCCTTTGACATGCCTAATGCCCGTCTGCACTAAACTTTGACAGCTCCTAAGTTAATACTTAACTCTCTAAGACGTAACCTAAAGTGAAAAGTGCTTTGCACCAAACTTAGGAAGTTGTTACTCACATGAGGCTAATTCCTGTAATTGCTGAAACTCGGCCGGAGAGAGTTTGTCCCATTGAAAACTGCAGCCGGTCTGATTGGGCATCTCCACCTGTGGGCAAAATATAAACAACATTACAAATACAAACAGAAACTTAGCACTAAACTTAAATGTTATGTACCACTAATACCCCCTATAGCATGTTATTCACGCCAGAATCCTCATCTCCGAAAACTTCATGAAAATCAGTTTTGAAACAGAATAATTAGTTATAATTGGTCACCAAAGTCCACCAACACTACCAACTTCGGAACTATGATGCGACATACGAGTAAATATGTAAGTACATAGTGGTAGGGCTTTTCTGCAGATTGTTCTCTTCTCCGGTTATTCAACCGCCAAGCAGTAGTGTGCAAACATTACTGTATTTCGGATTAGAGGGCAATTCTTCCAGCGTAATTACTGGGTACGTAGAGATTTAACATCTTGGTTTAATTGATTTTTAAAAAGTTAGAATATTTTAAAACTATATGAAAAATAACCCTTTTTGGGTGGATATTTCAAAGCAGAAGCCGAAAAACGCCATCGAAAAACACCCATAAAAAGTTTGAATTTCTTTAAGCTCATTTGGGAAAAAAGGAATCATAACTCCTAAACTACGAAAAATCGTAGAACATGAAAAAAAGAATGAAAAATGAAAAAAAAAAAAATTCGGATTGTACATAAATTGCAGAGAAGTTTTTCTAAAATTTAGAAATACATTACCGGCAGTTTCCTCACTAGGCACAGCCTGTATCGAGGAAACCTGTTTTCAAAAAGTTTTACATATAATGATCCTCTGTCGACATAATGATGATACAGAAAATGTCAAGATAGACAAGCTAAATAAAATAAATAAATATACATATATCTATACATAACAATAACTGTAAGTGTAATACACATATACATGGAGTATTTTCGTAAAGCCCTTGGTATGAGAAACCTAAATTTTTCGGATTGACGTCAGCGTTTTGACCAGCCTGTATAACTTTTACGATTTGAACATGGCCGAAAGGTAGAGGTAAATAAGTAAAATAGTTTTTCAGCGTGGTCTTATCAACAAAGCATTCAATTATACCCGGGTATATCCTAAAACTGCGACTAGAAACACAGTAGAACGGGCGGTACCGTCCTCTTAGTACACGGTGACTGTTCTGCCAAGCTGGGGATTATGGCAACACCGGGGGGTGTTCAAAAGTGAGGCCTTTGTTCAGCAGTGGACTTCGGCTGCATCATGATGACGTTGATATTGGGTGCTGCAGAGCGCAAAGCAAACGCGCAGGACTATGAACTGTTGAAGTTTAAATTTTTTATGTAGTACTCGAAGAGTGCGATATTCGAATTTCCGGTTTTGTTGTTCGAACAAATTATTTGAACTTTAATAGTTCGTAACCCTGCGCGCGCTTGCCATGCGCTCGTCACCCGATTTATTGGGCAGTCAGGTAAAACAGGAATCGAGCTGCGTCACGAGTTCCGATAATTTTATTGATTGTATCAAACCCTGATAACCTAGTTCTACAAGCTGCTTGACGTCAGGTTATTCACGTTGAAGGGCGAAATGAACCTTGAATGCAACACTGCAATACAATACAGCTTGTTGACCGAGCGAGCGAAGTATTTGCAACTACTGGCCATATTTGCTTTCAACTGTCCATTTGGATGTTGGTGCTCACTCGCGTACAGGTCGCAATTTCAATGAGTTTTCCAAAAAAAAAAAATGTTATAATTTACCTACTAGATGGCGTAACAGTTCTATTGTTTTACCTGTCATTGTCATTTCTGTCGAAATATTTTGTTTATTTTTTAAATCGTAATTTTGGTTCCACACGTTGTGTATTTAGCCAGTGTCAACTATTGTAATATTTCAAATGAAGTCAAATACATAGTTACATTACTTAAAATTGTCTAAATACACATGTGGAGCCAAAAAATACGAGAAAAAAAAGGCACACGTACATTTTTATGTCTTTCATGTCTTGACAGTGACAGAAAAAGTCCAAGTTACATCTAACGCCATCTATTGGGTACTTTTATGACCAGGATTTATTTATTTTTGGAAAACGCCTCATTAATATTGATGAAACTTGTTGAACAGGTCTTGGAATTTCATTTAAGGTGCAACGTTTCGATCGGCACGCGAAATTCAAATTTTCTTGCGTTTTTTGTCAATTACAGTTTAATTACTCATCGTAGGTTCATGAAAATCTCAATAAGCTGATTTTCATCTTGGTTTTTGGTTTAGTGAGAAATGTACTTATACTAGCTTTCAACTTGAATTTTTGGTTGGTGTTATTTCTTGAAACAATCTATTTATTATCGCAAAATTGGTTTCAATAAATCCACGATGAGTAATTAAGCTGTAGTTGACAAAAAACGCAAGAAAATTTGAATTTCGCGCGATGAGCGAAACGTTGCACCTTAAAAATGATCATTGGCGATTTTTGATTTTTGTCATTTCCTTCAAAAAGAGGGAGAATTTTGCTGCCGCGCCATTAACCGGCCGATTTTGATAAGATTTGGTACACTTACAAACACTCTTTCGCATTTATAATATTAGTGTAAATTAGTGTGAATACTTGCACTATCATCCTAAAATCTATTTATTCCACTGAGCACAATATTGCGAACCCGAGTTTGTCCTAAAAAATAATGACAGTTAATTGTTGTCAATATAAAGAAACTTAAAAAGATTGCCAGTACACAATATATTTAATTATAAGATTAAACTAAGCATGATTGTAGGTTTTTTTGTAATACTCATAGTAATAAGCAGTTTAATTTTTTTTTAACCACCAGAGGATGAGCAGCAGCGTCTTCTTATGAAATGGTGAACATTGTGCGATCTCCAAGCCACCTGCCATGTGTGGGAATTATGGCAAACACCCCCTCAATATGGGGGAAGCTTCGTCCAGCAGTGGACATCTGAGCCGGTAGTAAAATCCATGACAAAAATTCCACACACTTCAAATAATAATAATATATAATAAAAAATGTTGGTAAATCATAAATGTTTTGTTTTCTTTTCCATTTCGAACTACCCGCATTATTTTCCACTACGGCGTACATGTAACTTTATTTTGTACCAAATTGGAAACATATCTTTTTCCCCTGAAACCGCAGAGTAGAAGATGTGCAAAGAAAAAGTTCAAGAGCGTGAAAACTTTCTCCGAGGTTTATTCTGAACTTTATTGAAATAGAACTAAGGTTTTTTAAAAGCAAAGATAACTGCCAAAGTATGGGACTGTCAATTCAGTCAGCATTTTTGTGGCAGAGCTCATCGCGGTTGGAGTGGTAGGATCGATAATTTGAAAGAATACACCAGGAATACTTGAGCGCTGAAGAGGTCGCTCTCAAGGTGAAACCGCCGGGCGCAACTCATCACGTTTGAAATGGTGGGATCAGTATTTTGAAAGAAGTTATACCAGGAATACATAAGCCGTGAGGAGGTCGCATTCAAAAAATCATTCGAGCGATATTGCGTGCTCAAGATTTAAGATTCATTTATTTGTCAGAACATGGTTACGTATACACGCATACAAAGTAGCATACAGGTCTTAATGATGAAAAAGAACTCATGTCCTTGCCTGTTCAGGTCGATTCGCTCAGGCTCGCTTTATCAAACCAGCTTGAGCGAGTCGACATGAACATAAATTGTATTTGCTAGTAGGTTTTTTGGGGTTGGCAACACATAAAACTTTTCTTCCTTCTCTTTCTACGTTACGGAGCGGTAGCTGCCATTTTTCTGCACCTTGTGCGTATTATTGTTAAAAATATAAATAAAATAACATTTTTGCTATCAAAATTGTGTTTTCATGTAGCGGATCGCTACATGAATTGGTCCTTCGAGCCGGATATGAACCAGCGACCTATGGATCTACAGTCCAGTCCATTGTGGCGTACAAATATAAATAGTAAGTAAGACTAGATTAGCATATTATTTTTATCTATTTGAATATCTGCCCCGGTGGCTCAGTTGGTAGTGAACCTACGTTCTGTGCTTGGGGGCGTGGGTTCGATTCCCATCTAGGACAAACATTTATGTGATGAATATTTGTGTTTGTTCTATGTCTGGGTGTTAATATCTATATAAGTATGTATTTAAAAAATATCTATGTACGTATATCAGTCTTTGGCAGCCATATTACAAGCTTTGCTTAGTTTGGGGTCAGATGACCGTGTGTGCAATAATGTCCCAGATATTGATTTTATTTATTATTTATTAATTACTAGACACTTATGTCAAACAGATCAGTCCGAATTTTTACATAGAAATATAGGATAGGTTCAGAGAGTGACATAGGCTAATTTTTTCTCGGGAAAATGTATGGAATTGTCCACGCGGGTGAAACCGCGAGGCGCAGCTAGTGCTTATATACACCGTAAAAGTATTACCCGTAAACCCTTTACCCGCCCCGGTCGGGTAAAAAGGCGTTACGATCGCACACGTAGTTCATTTGTAGTGTAACAACGAAGCGTACCTAAAATTGTTTGTCTGATAATTTTCTACTCTTTGCTGAAACACTACACCGACAGAAGTTACCCTTTCGAAGGGCAAACTTTTTGATTCCAGCGATCCAGGGTTCCATTTGAAGTACAAATAATGGACGAAATGGAATCGGGACGAGGATCTGAAAACACACAGTACGAATATTTCCTTTACAGATTGTTTGCTATAACGTACAGAGATTTACGTCGTATAAGCATTGTGCTATTCTAATTCTATTAACTATATCTATATAATATCTTTATAAGTATGTATTTAAAAAATATCTATGTACGTATAACAGTCTCTGGCAGCTATATTACAAGCTTTGCTTAGTTTGGGGGCAGATGACCGTGTGTGCAATAATGTCTCAGATATTTTATTTATATTTATAACTGGGGTGATAAGACCTGCAATGACGTCTCGCTAAGGGTGTTTTGTGCATTTACCCCGCTGCCAGCCTACCCAAACCAGTACTCCTTAAAGTACTCCAGTTTAAGTACTCCTTAAAGTAACGGAGCACGGCCTTGGGTCGCTGGCACAACTGTTCCACTCCTCTTTCGTCAGATGTTATGCTATTGGAGACTTGGTGTTGAGATTCTTGAAGGAGTCCCGACTTAACTCTTAGGGTGTCTACACATGGCCCGACCCGACATCGCTTGAAAGAGATGGCTGTATATAAGTTTCTGGGGAAGCGAAAGGGAGAAGCTATAACCTTAATAGTTTGTTTCTTTTGCTCCCGTGAAATTCAAATCTAGCTGTCCCTTTCACACGATGTCAGGTCGGGCCATGTGTAGACACCCTTATGTGCTGTTATGAACTACGAAAGTACGTCCTAGGGCCACCTCCTCGACACAAATTTGTTACAACTTCCTCCGGCTCCCAACGTCCATATCAATACAAATACCTAATTTAGTGTCAGCTATGTATAGATTGATCCGTTAATTTAGTTAATTACTCAAAATATGGAAGTTCCTCATGATAAGCTTAATTTAAACATTATATACTTTGATATAATGTTTAACTACTAAGTAAGTTTCTGTTAAGTTAAATTCTTTTGATGCTCTGTTTGATTTTTAAATAGTTAGAATTGTTATTAATGTACTGGCAACAATTTTTGAGATAACGATGCGAGGGTAGCACGAAAGGAAGGTCTAGCTGTCCCTTTCACGCGATGTCTGGTCAGGCCATGTATAGATCTCAGACTAACGCACAGATAAATAGAAATTTCTATTAATCGTAAGCAAAATTGCTTTTATTTGTGTGTGTAAAATTGCCAACTTAGAAAAACCGATCCCATACTGTATAAAAGAAGCAACAGGGCTTGACTATGGGCGTGAAAAGGGCCTGAAAAGGGTACACAAATGTGTCACCTTTGGAAACTGGCCTTTTAGGGTTCCGTAGTACTAAAAGGAACCCTTATAAGTTCTGGTATCCGTCAATCGGTCTGAATCTTTACAGCCTTATAACAAAGTTATAAACTTACATGCATGACATTTTGCACAACGTTTTTCTAAGTATCAAAACTACAGTTTCAAAAAATAAAAATACTTTTTTTTTGGACAATAAGGGTAGCTCCCATATAGGTAAAGTGGAGATACAAAAAAATTTCGCTGATGATGTGGGCAATCGTTAATAGGTAACAAAGGTTTGAAAAGAATAAAAAAAAACATAATTTTATTTTTAAAAAGCTAATACAATCTAAAAAATAAAGTTAAGATTTCCTACACCTTTTTTTTTCAGATGTAACGCTTGCGAAACATGGCCCGATAAAGTTGCTTACAATGTACCCCCCCCCTGCCATTTCTAAACTATGCATTTCAAAAAAACTTGTAATCTTCCAAAATTAGTAATTCCAAGATATTAGTAAAAAATCTTTCAAAATTATTTCGGGCAACATGTGATAAAGACCTTTTGAGATATACGGTAAAAAAGGATAAATACTTCAAACGTCCTACGCCGGAACCCTACTAAGCATGGCCTGACATGCTCTTAACAAGCTCTTTCTGCCAAACACAAACCTGTAACTCGACGAAATACAGTTCAAAATAAGCCAAAACTCGGGAGAAATAAATCCAAATTCTGCCGCAGAAAGTTTATTTAATCTTCAGTCTAATAGTATTAAAATCTCACTTTAATCGGAAGCACTAAGGTCGAAAATGGCCTGAATTTCAGACAATACGGCCAGGTCAATCGTAGTAACATATACTTAATCTGTAACCTGATTAATAGTGCTTTTACGTAGTTTAGTTTCTTTGCAATCAACTTATTTGTTGCGACTAAATAAATGAGATTGGACCCAATAGATTTACAGGGTTTTGGCTAAGGTTGGGCCTTTAAAGTATTTAAAGGTAATGAAACTTAGCGGTTCTAACATTTTACGATAAACATGAACATGTATACCAAGACGCGAGTACCAACATACGGATAGATGAAAGCAAATGTTGCCAGTTAAAACCCAGACCTTTCGTTTTTTCCTTTCGTTTGTTCGACATTTCGTACGGTCAATGAGGCGTTTCCCAAAAAAAAAAAATTGTTCTAAAATACTTACTAGATATTACAAAACAGATAAATACTTATTATAATATTTCAAATGAAGTCAAATACATAGTTACGTTACTTGAAATTGTCTAAATACAAATGTGGAGCCAAAAAACACGAGAAAAAAAAGGCACGCGTACATTTTTTTGTCTTTCATGTCTTGACAGTGACAGAAAACCTCAAGGTACATCTAAAGCCAGCTACGTACTTTTATTACCAGTACTTTTATTGTGTATTTTGTACTTTTATTACCAGGCTTATTTTTTTTGGAAAACGCCTCATTAGAATAACAATGATATCGCGAAAAAACTGTTCATAGAAAAATGACTTTCAGCCTTTGCGAAGAGTATAGAACAGCAATTTTTTTACTTCTCAATTTCATGGTTGTATTGAATTTATTAAAATTGTTCATAATGATGATTACAATTATATTCTAGCATATGCCCGCCCTTTAACCAAATACCAAGTATATGTATATGTGTGCCTAGCATAACATCTTTTGTCATTTACATACGAACATATTCCTCATATATTTAACTTTAATATGAATTCCCGCCTCGTTTCACCCGGATGTCCGGTGAATTACAACCTGTCATAACCTGATCCAGAGTGAACTCAGGGCGGGGCGTAATAGGGCGTTAGTCTATATTTTTTTTGTACAGTTCGGATAAATAGCATAAACAATCATTAAGACGATCTTGGTTGTAAAGCCTCAAATGCCTGAACATGTAGCCTGCTAACTATGAAAACATTGAATTCATCCTTAATTCAAATTGATGGCTGGGAACGTCTTCACAAAAGACCCAGGTTACGTTGATGTGCAACGGATTACGTGGGAATGCACCCTCTTAGGTCGCATGCAGTCTGCCTTTGTGTCTTGGAGGAACGTGGAGGGCACCAAAATCTCTAGATGAACAGAACAAAGCATTAGACATATGTTACACTTTTAAAGACTGCTTTGAACCGACTTTGGACAAAAAAAATAGAAAAATGAGTTGAGTACGTATATTTTCATCGCTCCCGCAAAAAAAACCCTACTCTTTTAAGATATTTTTTCCTGGTAAAAACATAACGTTAGTAAAAGGATAAAGCAACCTGATCAATGAAACGATAAACTCAGCCAACTTTATTTAATTTTTAGTCCCCCATCCTGACCCCATCGAACTATGTGGAGTGACGACATTTGAAGGTTGCGGGTAACCGGTAGATGCAAGTTGCGAATTGTCGTTTAGTGTAGCGGTCCTCTGTTCAGCAGTGGACGTCTTCAGGCTGCTGATGACGATGACCCCCATCCTGAGTACGTCATCATCCGGTCAAAGTGAATAATAACACCCGTATCCAGGTGAACGCCTTTGTTGATTTTTTCAAATAGCCTTTTTTCCGGTTTTTTATCCGTTTATGGAAATCCGGATAACATTTTTGTTGTGGAACGTTTTGAATAAAATATGAATGGTCTAAAACGTTGGATGATATAAAACTTTATCACGCGGTTTTACCTGAAGTTTTACAGATATGTATAAGGTAGATAGTATCCTATTCTTTTTTCACGATGTTTACTATTTTCGCATAAAACTTTATCTGACTGGCTCCGTCGTTTAGTCGCGAAGTGTTGATAAATAGTGCGCTTCATTTACATTGCTACTTTTTTTTTTTTTTTTTTATGGTTCTTGTTGCATCTCCACGGACTCCGAGGTCCAGCCCTTTGTCAAATTTTACATTTTTTGTCAACTATTACTGACTAACAACATAACTTTGGGCTACTTCGAGGTATCTGTAATCTTCAGTTCTTCTATTGTTTTTTTGGGATATTTTTCATATATATTTTTTTATCGTAAAATCGGGAGCTTTTATTACTGTTATTTTCCAGTTTAAGCGAGTCGTGAAAGGGTAACAAACAGGCTGACTTAATTTAGCTTTTTTAATAGAACTGTGTATGAATAGGACGGAGTGATGAAAATATGTTTTTAGGGATCGTTATAAATATTTTGTGGGTATTATATTTATTTTTTCATGAGCAATTTTTCATTTTATTTTCAAGCGTGGATATAAGCTGGTATTCATACAATAATAAGCTCGTTTATTGACTGAGCGAGGCGAAGGTCTCAGAGTTTACTGGGACAAATCGGCATTTGTATGTATGTTTGTATGTTTATGTGTATATTTGTCCGGCGATAACTTGCGAGCCGTTGATCCGATCTTCATGAAATTATGTAGGCAAGTAGTCCATTTCAATACAATTTTCAAGTTCGAATATGAGCTAAATCGGTTCAGGGGTTGTGAAGATATAGGGGTCGCGAGGTCTCAGGTCGGCGCGAACTACTAGTAACTGAATTCACTTACGCGTACATAGTACCTACATAAGACAATGTTCACAATGTGAGTTACACATTGACATTTTTCTATGAAACAGCTGACTTTTTTTAACGCGTTTTCGTGGTTGGATCCATAATTAAAGTTATTCATAATAATGAGTATATACATACCTTCCAATATTTCCGCACCTTTCAGTAACAACTTTTTTATTGGCACAAAACAAGGAAAATTGGCATCTTGACTTGTTTAATTGTACGGAATTATTATTTTAATTTCAATAAAAAAATTAAGTTCAAATATGATACGGTCCAGGGGTTGTGAAGATATAGGGATCGCGAGGTCTCAGTTCGGCGCGAACTACTAGTAATATATTACACTTAGAATATACAATATATGAAAGACTAAATCCTAACTAATATTATAAATGCCAAAGTAACTCTTTCTCTCTGTGTATCTGTCCTTCAGGGTGTTTGTCGCGTTATCATGTCTAAACGGATTGACCTGAATTTTTGTATATATATAGCTTGAGGATCGGAGACGGACATAGGCAACTTTTTTTTGTAGGTCCACGTAAACGAAGTCGCGTGTAGCAGCTAGTATATTATATACAGAACACGCTGATACTATAATTATAGGCTAATACCTAGTACGGCTGATAGAGATTTCGTTAATGGCAGTCGCGAATGAGAAATGCACGGAGTAAGCCACCTCTATGTATTAAAAAAAAACAAATGAAGTGCACGGGAGTACCCGCCTCGTGAGCTCTCATTCCTCGCCTTCTATTACTAGTAGTTAGCGCCGAACTGGAACCGCGTGATCCCTATAAATTCGCAACCCCTGATCCGACTCTGCTCACCATTTAAGTCTATAGCTATTCCAATTCAATTATATCCATTTAAAGTTTGGGTATTGTTAAATTCAAGACCCATAGTACTAGATAAGCATCTACTTCGATGGCATTTAAGAAAGGTGCGAATCTATAAATATTAAGCATGTGCTGTATTCACATGTTGGACGAAAGATTCATCTATTTTTGCAATAGTTGAAATTTTCCTTTGCTTTGTTTTTTTGAAACAAAAACAAAAGTTAAGACGGCTTTTGAAAGTTTGTGATTTTGAAGTTTTCCCCTATTGCAGAATTTTTATGTACTAATTCTACCCATGCATGCAAAAGAGATGAGAGGTCATTTTGTTTTTATGGGAACATAAAGATATTTTATTAGGGTTTGGATAGCCATTAAAATATCTTGCACATGGGACTTCCACTTTAATCCTGAAGCGAAATGCCTTCGTAAAATTCTTGAAGTTATATTACGAATTTTAATCCAAAATGAAAGCTAAGTTTCCAAGCTCTTCGAGGGCTCTGTTTCGGCACGAAGTATCTGTGGTAAAACGCTGCATCACTGTTGTTCTTTGAAATATATATAGATATCATTCGCGTCCAGGTATCATGTCATATCTCATGAATTATTTCTTCTTACCTGTTTTGAACATTTATTTCTAAGTTAAATTTAAAGAGCGTGACACCGATTTATGCTCTATCTCGCTCGCACATTCAATATTTTTCACGATTAAAATTACTGAGGGAGATATTGAGAAACGATTTTGTAATATTTCCTTATTTTTCGAAAATGTCTTACACTAATTTTCGCATCGACGTAAAAGTTTATTTATTTAAATGGCGCCAATATGTATTCTCCATTGCTTGGTTAATTTATTAAATAATTGTTATATGCTTAAATCCGATTGAAAGTGTAATTAAAACATGCTAGCGGGTTCGAGCCCGGGCGGAGGCCCGTACCAATTAGTTCTTTGGAACTTACGTACGGATATACCACTGGCTTTACGGTGAAGGAAAACATCGTGAGTAAACCTGCGTGTTTCCGGAGAAGAAATTCGATGGCGTATGTGAATCCGCCAACCCGCACTGGGCCAGCGTGGTTGATATGGTTTAATCACCCTTCGAGGGTAGGCTGATATCCTATACATACATATTTATAAAATTGAAATTATAACATTAATAAACTATTTTTGAATTGACTATTTTTATTTTAAAACAATTTTTATATGACATTACTTAGATATTAATTTTTGAACTTGACATTGTATATTAATTATGCGTTGTTTTGTATAATTATTATTATTATTTTGTATAATGTATAAATTGACATATTTTTTATTTATTTTTTAATAATTTGTTGTATTTCTTGTTCTTTGTTTTTTGTTATTTGGTAATAATAGTAATAATAAAATTATAATACTTAGGTCTGTACAATATTGCACGACATTTTGAATGACCTGACCTGTAACTAAACGTTATCAATAAATTGATTATGATTATTATGATTATGATTATCCCAACAGTGGGATGTTTAAGGGCTGATACAGAAGAGGATAGCCGATATGATAAGTTCCGCGAGGTTTGAGTGCATTAGATATTTGAAATTGTATACCTGTCGCTATGTTTCTCGTGCATGCGATAGAGAGAGTTAGTGAATTTTCCTAACTTTTTGATGATATTAGCGTTTCGGGGGTAGTCTGCTATCACCAAATCTTAACAAAATCTTTTGTTTTTGGTGTCAATGGCTTGACTGAACCATAACGTAGGCCGCTATGTTTTGTTTTTTCAAAAAATGTTTATACAGGGTTATAAGGGAAGGGTATACTAAGCCGAAAAGGGCTCATAGTACTCATCGTTATTAACAACTTTTACTATGGGACCAACCATGAAATCGCAAAAAAAAAGTCAGCTGTTCCATACATTTTCTAGAATGTCATTGACATTTTCATATGAAACAGCTGATTTTTTTTTCTCGTTTTCAGGGTTGGTTCCATAGTAAAAGTTGTTCATAATGATGAGTACTACCAGCCCTTTTCGGCTTAGCATACCCTTTCTTTATAACCCTGTATTATTCTAATAACAACTACTTTCATTAGTCGTATTTCCGTCACAAAAAAAATGTCACTTTAGTGCCTCTAGCATCGAAGATACTGCGAAAAAAAAAAATACAGTCATAGTTTTCCACGGCGTAGATAACATATACAAAAATCATCGATAGATAGATAGATAGATAGATAAACTCTTTATTGTTCACACCAGATCGTACATAGCTAGGAGAGAAAACAAAACATTTTAACTAGTGTAACAAATGGCGGCCTTATCGCTGAAAGCGATCTCTTCCAGGCAACCTCGGGATGGAAAGGATTGTAGAAGTTGTAAATGACGGGGTGTGCAATTATGGAAATGATGACATTTTAACTAGTGTAACAAATGGCGGCCTTATCGCTGAAAGCGATCTCTTCCAGGCAACCTCGGGATGGAAAGGATTGTAGAAGTTGTAAATGACGGGGTGTGCAATTATGGAAATGATGACATTTTAACTAGTGTAACAAATGGCGGCCTTATCGCTGAAAGCGATCTCTTCCAGGCAACCTCGGGATGGAAAGGATTGTAGAAGTTGTAAATGACGGGGTGCGCAATTATGGAAATGATGACATTTTAACTAGTGTAACAAATGGCGGCCTTATCGCTGAAAGCGATCTCTTCCAGGCAACCTCGGGATGGAAAGGATTGTAGAAGTTGTAAATGACGGGGTGTGCAATTATGGAAATGATGACATTTTAACTACTGTAACAAATGGCGGCCTTATCGCTGAAAGCGATCTCTTCCAGACAACCTTGGGATGGAAAGGATTGTAGAAGTTGTAAATGACGGGGTGCGCAATTATGGAAATGATGACATTTTAACTAGTGTAACAAATGGCGGCCTTATCGCTGAAAGCGATCTCTTCCAGGCAACCTCGGGATGGAAAGGATTGTAGAAGTTGTAAATGACGGGGTGTGCAATTATGGAAATGATGACATTTTAACTACTGTAACAAATGGCGGCCTTATCGCTGAAAGCGAAGTCTTCCAGGCAACCTCGGGATGGAAAGGATTGTAGAAGTTGTATATGACGGGGTGCGCAATTATGGAAATGATGACATTTTAACTAGTGTAACAAATGGCGGCCTTATCGCTGAAAGCGATCTCTTCCAGGCAACCTCGGGATGGAAAGGATTGTAGAAGTTGTAAATGACGGGGTGTGCAATTATGGAAATGATGACATTTTAACTACTGTAACAAATGGCGGCCTTATCGCTGAAAGCGATCTCTTCCAGGCAACCTCGGGATGGAAAGGATTGTAGAAGTTGTAAATGACGGGGTGCGCAATTATGGAAATGATGTGACATGACAAATATACTCTAAATAATAATATATAAATTACACTAAATACTCGTAATCGAAATCGGATAACATATACGTGGGTATCAGCCTATGCTTCTTGTATGGACAAGACGGAGGTATACTCTATTCTTAATACTCTGCCTAATAAGCGCCTAATTTGCAATAGGCATGTCTGTACGTCACTTCAATATAATCACGAGTCCATACCGGTATCTAATATCAACCCTATTACGAATGGAAACTGGATCAACCTCGATATAACCGTGTATGTCACACCGGGGTATAATGTACCCGGGTGTAATATTCCCGGGTGGATATAACCAGATGTAACCGGCTCTAACCGGCTCTAACCGGCTGTAGTCGGGTGTGGAATTCGACACGGAACCGGCGACGCCGTGACAGGGATAGATGGATGAAGTCGAGCTAAAAGGATCCCTTGTTTTCTTATGGGATGCTACTAAAAAACAAGTCATATTTGGGTTTTTTGGCGGGAACGTGAAGAATTCATGTCGCGTCGTTTTATTATTTTCCAAAACTTGTGTTATTTCGAGTGTTAATGTGTAAAAATGGTGAATTTTTACCGGTTAAGTGTTCGTGAATATGCACGAGTGTTGGTGAATGGTATAATGTCGTCAAACGTGAATTTTCGTGTTGTTTCCAAAACTCCATAGAAGGGTCTATAAAGTTTTCACCGCTGTACTGAGGCATGACTTGAACTTGACCGTGACTTGCTTTGGTCTCCTTTGACTGTGACTATGACTTGTTTGATAATATCTAACAAAACTTGAAAATATATATGTATACTTGACACTGGCAAATTCAATCAAGGTCTTCAATCAATGTGTGTTGCCAGTGATGACATACGGAACAGACACATGGTCGTTGACTACTGGCCTTTTGGAGAAACTCAGAGTCACACAGCGGGCAATGGAGAGAGTTATGCTAGGAGTTTCTTTGCGCGATAAAATCCGGAACGAGGATATTCGCCGAAGAACCAAAGTTGCCGACATAGCTTTCAGAGTTTGCAAGCTGAAGTGGCAATGGGCAGGCCACATCACTCGAGGAACCGATAACCGGTGGGGAAGAAAGGTTCTTGAGTGGCGACCACAAGCCGGAAGACGCAGCGTAGGTAGGCCTCCCACTAGGTGGACCGACGACATTGTGAAAGTCGCGGGCAACCGGTGGATGCAAGTGGCCCGTTGTCGGTCGGTGTGGCGCTCTAAGGGGGAGGCCTATGTTCAGCAGTGGACGTCTTATGGCTGATGATGATGATGAGACAAAAATTCTCGTATATATTTGTACTTTTAATTACGAACAGCTTTTACTACGGGACGAAACCTGAAATAGCAAAAACAAAATCAGCTGACTCATACATTTTGTTGAGGATTAATGACATGGAATATGGAATGGGGTTTTTCAGGTTTGGTCCCACAGTAAAAGTTGTTTGTAATGATATCGTACACCAGAACATGTCCGTCGTGTAACCGAGCATCCTGTATTAGGAGGACTAATGAGGTAGCAACAAATTCTAAGTGGCAATTCTTTTTAATAAATCAAGGGGAACCTACAAAAAAAAGTGCATGCGACTCACGGTAGCGCTCATTGTTAATGCTACTCGTGCTTATCCATACAAATACCGAATCACGGAACCTCATTCAGTCCCATTTTTTTATTATCGCGTTTAATTCTTTTTAAATACAAGATAACGTCATTAGTCCTGTAATCTCGTAAGGAAATTGTATTTTCTATCTGAAAGGAAAAAATAAACAAAAACAAAGGAAAAACACATTTAATTACTGTTATTTAGATACATTTTACATTGTATATCTTCAGAGTTTATTCAGGATTCACGATACAATTTCCAAGGGAAAATAGACTTTATCGACAAAATCTCCATTTACAGGAAGCTCTAATTATCAAGTCTCAAGGTTGTTTTTCCTGTAATCTTAGAGTAAATATCCGAAAGTTTTAATGGAATATTCTAGATAAATTAGACTTTATCGACAATGAATTAAGGTTATTATTAATTCGTTTAGTCTTTTGTAACGTGTAATCAGAAATTACAGTGCCCGATTTTTATATAGCACGTCGGAAAGAATAATATAATTGGAAAACTTCGACTTTGTACAGCTCTATCTCTGTCACACAATACGCTGTCATTCTGATGTCATTATAGAGTAGTTAAAACAGATGTGCAACATGCAAATAACCTGCGCGAGATAAGATGCTCACACGTGTCTCGTTCTATTGCGCAGATTACTTGCTCCGTGTGAAAGAGACCTTACGTCAAACACTATCACTCATCTTTTTGATGACACCCACACACAAACACACCCACCCACACACAGACACGGACGCACGCGCGTAAGATTGTTTTATTTTTATAGGTATATATTTTTTTTTTTGCTTCTTTGGCTATTTATTGGCATAGTTATAAAGTAAGTTAGTAAATTCTAAATTAATGTTTACTTACCTTAAATTTAACTTTATTTTGTTTTGGCATACTTATGTAGTAAATAGGAGAGGCCATTGGCTCCCGACACACAGTCTGTGACTAGTTTGGGAGACTCTGGGATCAACAATTTAGATGTAATTTTTGTAATGCCCAAATAAATTTGATTTGATTTGATTTGTTTTTTTTTTGTGGTGGTTACAACAGCTCCTTTTGTTTTAATTCTAAGTCGTTAGGAAGGACTCTCCAATGGAATACCCGTTAAATAATGACTAACTTGGTTGGTAACAATATAATATCGTCTTTATTTTTTTTTCTCTCTCACACACAGACACACAACCTCATTTTCCAAGCCCGTCTCTGTCTTTTTATCAGTAGTTATCAAGCGCACTGAAAACAGTGCGACTAATTTTTAAATGTTAATATTTTTTGGTGGTGGTTACAACATCTCTGTAGCTTATTTTCGGTAAATGCAACAGATTTTTATGACAATTGGAGTGCGTCTTACGACATGATAGCACATCATCTATTTTCAACGACAGACAAAGACAAAGCGTTTCAAAACCGAAACCGATCGAAAATCTAGGTCTAGTCCGATGTGCCATAAAAAAAGCCGGGAGTTATACAACCAGAATGATTAAGAGAAATACAGCTTTATCTACAAGTAATTTGGTCGTATTTCCAATAGCAGTATTTTTTGTTTGTTTTTACAGGGTGATTTACAATGCGGAGTCACGTTCTGATAGGAATGGAGGCTTTGGTTTTAGAGTTACAGAAGAAATACGGGGAAAATCTATTTTAAAATATAGCATATAATTATACAGGGCTAGTATGGGCTCATATTTCTCATCATTATGATCAACTTTTACTACGGTGCAACCCCAAAATCGAGAAGAAGAAAAAACAGCTGTTCCATTGAAAAATGTCAATGACACTCGACAAAAGTATGGAACAGCCAAAGACGTAAAGGGGTAGACACCTAATCAGCAAATCAAACTATACTGAAAGAAAGCACACCAGTATTGACGTACCTGTCAAATCAAATTAAGAGCTCCATACAGTTGTCATTCTCATCTCATACTGATAAAATCTCCGAATAATCAGACAAAAGATGGTATAATGTGCAATAAAATCTTGCCGGAATTACAAGGAATCAAAGAACACCACTGCCACATCCATCTACAAGTCCTAAAATATACTTTTAGTATAAAAAAATCAAAATAATAAAATTATTGAATAATGTAAACAGAATAGTTACTATGACAACGTTATGTATAATAGTGTTGCCAAATATTTTTTGTAATTTCCCAACTTTGTTTAGGTTTCCTAGAGACTCAGATATATTATATGTAGCTGATCTTTTGATAAAAATAGTTCGGCAAAGTAGGGATGAATAATGGCGGAAACCTATAATTAAGGCTTCCACCAATATTAATTTACCTATAATACATAATTTTTATAATTTTGCCTAAAATATGTGTCGGCGCATAATTATCAACAACAAGCCTACAATGAGCGTGTCACGATATGACACAATTGTATTGCATTTTTTTTAGAAATAAAATGTTGTACCTTCCTAAGAATGTAAGAATGTAAATTTGTTTAGTGTGGTTGTGGGTTTTTGGGCCTGCAAGGAAAATGCACATTATCTTAGGTTTTCACCTTCACATGTGTGTTACTTGAGGTTGCAGAATAGTCTGGCAGTTTAAAAAAAGATAAATCCGCGAATAGGCGAATGTTGCGTATTCGTTTATTTGCGAATTTAGAGGATTCCATTTCCATCGTAATAAATTGAAAATAAAAACTTAACATTATTTAACTTAGCAATAATGTGGATGATAAAAAAAAAGTATAAGAGCCTATTTAAGAACCACTGTGATACAACCTAAATCACTCCAATCAAAATTTATTTACCCGACCAAATAGGGTAATCACTTTTTAATGGAAAGCCTCAAATGTCATGACAAAAAAGACTGTCAAAAATTATAAGCCATTTCAAAATCGTGTTTGTATGGAGACTATCCTTCTGGACCTTATTTATAAGGAGAATTCTGTGGGAACAGCTTATTTTTTCTCGATTTCAAGGTTGGCCCCATAGTAAAAGTTGTTCACAATCATGGGTACTTCGAGCCCTTTTCGGCTTTATTAGTAACACGTCTCACGCATTTCTCGCTAAGATAACAGTTTGTTTAATTAAGTATCTATTTGTATTTACATTTATTTATTTATTTATTGAGAACAGTGAACATATTTTACATTCTTATAACATATTTCTACGTGAGTGAAACTGACATGATCACCCTTTATAGGCATATACAACATTAGATACATTAGATATTTAGACATAGTGATTAGACAGGGAAATAAAAAAGTAAACTACATTTGGATACTGATAAGCAATAACATGTCAAGCCACAAAAAAAAAAAAAAGTTAATGATACAGAACGCTTCTTTGGGGGTTTTTGGCGGGAACGTGAAGAATTCATGTCGCGTCATTTTATTATTTTCCAAAACTTGTGTTATTTCGAGTGTTAATGTGTAAAAACGGTGAATTTTTACCCGTTAAGTATTTGTGAACATCCACGAGTGTTGGTGAATGGTATAATGTCGTGAAACGTGAATTTTCATGTTGTTTCCAATACTCCATAGAAGGCTCTAGTAAAGTTTTCACCACTTTACTGGGGCATGACTTGGACTTGACCGTGACTTGCTTTACTCGCCTTTGACTGGGACTATGACTTGTTTGATAATGTATAACAAAACTTGATAATATATATGTATACTTGACACTGGCAAATGCATAAGACGTGCGACGCCAAAATCGTCTTAGGAGGAGAAAAAAAAATAATAAAAAAAAAAACGCTTCTTTGTCAGCCATAGAAGCGCTCTGTATCATTAACAAAAAAAAAAAATTTTTGTGGGTTGACATGTTATTTCTTATCAGTATCCATTTATTGTTGTGTTGGTTGTGCATGTTTCGTGTAGAAGAGATACAGAGATCCGCTGAATCGCCTGATGGTAAATAACAGCGCCAATTTCTTATTTTGTTTCTATTGACTACGATTTGGTATGTCATACGCCACATCTACGTCGGCACACTATACTTGTGGCCTCGGTGTGCGGCCGGCCTTAGCGCATTACCATAGAAATGGTATGTCATGCCACAGTCGAAGTCTTTGCACGATTTGCATAGACATGGCATGCATGAATTAGGTACTTGATTATTGATTTTCTCTTTAATTTCAATACAGGGTTATTAGGAAAGGATATGCTAAGCCGAAAAGGCTCATAGTACTCATCATTACGAACAAATTTTACTATGGGACCAACCCTGAAATCGAGAAAATAAAATCAGCTGTGCCGTAGAAAAATGTCAATGACACTCGAAAAAAACTATGGAACAGCTGATAATTTTTCTCAATTTCAGGGTCGGTCCCATACTATGAGCCGAAGAGATGATAGTATGAGCATACTATGCTATGGGTCGGAGTACTATGAGCCTCTTTCGGCTTAGCATATCCTTTCTCGCCTTGTTTTCTCGATTCTGTTGCAGTATTTGCTGAGATAAACTAAATTTGACAGCTTCATAATTTTACTGTTGCTATCCTCTTCGCGCATATTGAAATAATATACACGCAGATGATACTCGTCCCGTTCGATTACCACGACTAAGATGAGGGCTTTAATCTTTATTGTAGTCTGTTTTAAACTGCCCGCTTATTATCAGAAAACCCGTTAAAATTAATTTCTCTTCTCGTAAAAACCACATTTTCTCGAGAAGTTCTCATGAAAAACCATTTAAGTTCACACAAGTTGAAGTGAAATGGTTCTAATCCAACTTGAGATTGTTTCACTTAATGAAGGTTATTAAAATCTTCAACACAATTCCGATTTCAGGATTCTTTCTACGGAGAATTAAGTTAAACGTTCCAATAAAGACTTCGTCAAACTTAATGCGGCAGAGAGCGGAGCGAGCATAACCAATGTGGAGCGTGAGCGAAGCGAGCGGATTTAAAACGCAATACCACGCTACAAAGATTACCCCGATACAGCATTGTGAAATCTTTTGTTCTGATCAAGTGCTAGAATGTTGAGAGGAAGGGGGGGGGGGGGGGGGCTTACACCAATTCGCGTCTAGCAATCAACCGATGTGCTCTTACTACTAGCAAGAAAATTGCAAGTTCACTTGCGAGTTCCTCACTTGCGCGGTCACATAGCTTACATGAGTGTATTCTGCAAGCTGAGTGAACGCGCAAGTGAAGCGATAAGTGAACCAGTGGGCTCATCCCGTAACTCTGAAAGCGATAGCGATAGTTGCGCGAGCGGGACCGCGCACAGTGCGACTAAGTTGGTACGAGCGAGATGGCATGCTCTCGCAATCAGAATCACGAACGCTTCAAAATTAGAGGATAAGCCCGCAGCATTTTCTTATTCGTATAACAAAATCTATGTAAAAAAAAACAAGCCCGTTTATAGGAATCAACGCACAGACCAAACTGCTTATGATAGAGACGTGAAATTTGGACCCAATACTCCTGAAATGGTTTAGATAAATAATAAGACAGGATTTTGTGAAATTGCACCGCAAGAGGGGTGAAAAGGACCCCCAAAGTTTCTATGAAATAAAATATTTTTTTATGCTACGCTAATAAAACTTGGTGTGTAATAAGAATAGAAAATAAAAAGGCGTGTCTCAGGATTTTTCAAAAATAAACCCTTGAAGGGTGAAATGGTGTTTTGAAATTATCGTAGCCTATGCGAGCAAAGTCGTGCGAGTAAGCAAGTATATAAGTATCGAGGCATTTAGGCGTTGTTCCGCTAATGATTCTATATTTTGAACCTTTTGAATTTGATGTCTCTGCAATATTGGACTAGAAAAGTTTACGTTCATTTATTTAGCGCATCACATCCCTGCGCGGTCACTTAGTGCGCAGAATATACACAGGTGTGTAGAGTTGAGCCCTTTCGAAGCACGGCCCGTGAGCAGAGCAATGGTAGCTGGGTTTCTGGCTGTTGTTGTTTATTAAAATTGTTCTTGTAATAAGTTGCGCAAGTAACGCTCAACCCGCACCGCTTCTCCGCTTTTATTGTGGCGAAGCCTTTACAAGAATTAACTGAAATGTTTCAGCGGAAATTTATATTCTCAGAAGGAAAATGTTATATATTTTGTGAACTCATTTGGAAATGTATTGTTCTTAATTTTGTTTCTTCGAATATGAATATTGGGATAATGTTTTTGGGAGTTTAAAATTATAATTATGTTTTTTTTTTTTTTTTTTTAATTTACAATATTGCTCCATGGACTCCGGGGTCCGTGCCATTTATCAAGTTTTGCAAATATTTTATCAACTAAAACGGAATATAAAAAATAAAGACTTTACAAAAAGAATATACCAACGAATATGCTAATAAAGAGCTAAGTACTATTATAGATTTGCGTATATACTCCGAGCAGTCCAGCTCCCGCAAGCAGCACCCGTTCACGAGTTGACGCATGTGCCGGCCATCGCTCTCCTCAACCATATTGAAGGGAAGAGGGCGACCCGCCACACCGCCGCAAGAAGAAGCTTTTTAGTGAGCGTGATTGCTCTGGTGTATACACACAAAACTTACAACAAAGGAAACAAAAATAAATAAATAATACAAATGGTACTTTTACAATATACACGCTATCTTTTTACAATTCAATCGCCTACTCCTGGCCCAGGGCCTCCATCACCGCCGCGTTCCGATCTTTGATGGCCATCTGCAGGTTGTACTCTTTAATGGTCTTCGGTGACGCAGCCGACGCTCGACGCACGAATCGACTGATGGCATCGTCTTCAATGTCAAGGTCCCGGTGTGCCGTGATACTACGTGTTGTTACCAGCGTAATTACTGGGCATACAGAGATTAAACATCTGACATCTCAGGGTGACGAGCGCAGTGCATTGCCGCGCATTATTTTGAACTGTTGAAGTTCAAAATTCTGGGTGGCACTGAACTGTTATGGGCAAGCGTGACGCTTAACATCAGGTGAGCGACTTGCTCGTCTCGTTACCAAGTAATATAAAAAAAAAAAAAAAAAAAAAAACTATTATTTTATATTATTAATAAAAATAATAATAATAAAAAATAAAAAAATAAGCAAGGAAATAATAAAAATAATCATATCGTAGTTGTATCTGTAGATGTTAAGGAGGTCTATCAAGGTTGAGTGTATTTCTAGATTATTGTCCAATAATCATTTTCCGATAAAATGAAATGGCGTAGCCCCGCTATGCCAGTCCTGGGGCGCTAGTCTCGACTTTTCGCTACAGTACTTTGCGACCGAATTCGGTCGCTATGACGCAAAAATTTGGCTTTGAACACGCTTTAATTCTAATACTGCCTTTGTCTGGCACTAAGCAAATGTCAAAGGCAGCAATAGACTTAAGGCGAGGACTGATCGTGATTTGAAATGAGTATTGTCCCGCTCAAAGTTCTAAGGTTTAAAATTGAAAATCTCATATCATACTTGAGGAGAAAACGGTAAATTGTAGTTTTTTATTGCTTTTTTGCCGATTATCGGAAATATACAAATCAAATTTAAAAAAACTACCTGGTTCGCCGTATACACCACTAGCCTGGATATTTAATTTGTGAAAGAAAATTTGTAGTTACCGCTGAAAATTCAGAGTATTTGATTTCAGAAGGGTTTTTCAGGGGGTCATTTTGTGATTTTTTATTTTGTAACTAAGACAGATTTTCGAAATTTTATTCGGTTAAACGTAATTTCAGTTTTATTTTCTATCTGCAGTATTTTTTGTACCTGATTAAGTAATATCGTAATGCCGGTGAGAAAGTACTAGATCACAATTGCAACATTGACATCTTATTCATTTTCTAAATCTAATCTTAATTTAATTTTGACATGGTGTAATATTTGTTTTGTTTAAATAAATTTGACATAATGTAATGTGTTAATATAATTTATATTTTTTTTATTTTGGAATTTTGTATGTTTTATGTAATTTGTTTTAATTTTCTTGTATGGGTAAAATTAAACCTGAAATAAATGTTTTTGAATTTTGAATTTTTGAATTGACTTCCAACAAAGCGCTGAAAAATGCTACTTTTTAAATTAACAAACGTTTCAGTATTTGGAGGTATGCCACATAGTGCAATGCCGGTAATCCACATCTTAAAATACTGGGTGTATACCCTAAGACCGTCTAGTTGAGTTAACCGTGCGACCGAGCGTTATTGATATAATTGGAGCCCTATTTTCCGATTTCCGGTTCCGTTCTCGTAGAATCGAACCAGAAATGAGAAGATGTGATTTTATACTAGGCATGGGTATCCTTAAGAACAGGAAATCGATTTTTATTGCCTCTCGCTCGCACATTCAACGTATTTAGTGATATTTGTCCGAGGATAACTTGCTAAGCGTTGGTCTTCATGAAATTTTGTAGGCAAGCAGTTTATTTCAATGAACATTTTAAGAATAAGGTTTACCGCCATCTTGTCCATAAGTGCATATAACAACGAAGATATATTATTGCGAAATTAAAAAAAAAAAACTTTTTAAGATTATGTCAGGCCATGCTTAGTAGGGTTCCGTAAGTGCATCATAGGACGTTTGAAGTATTTATCCGTTTTTTCAGTTTATCTCAAAAAGTTATTATCAGATGCTTCCCGAAATAATTTTAAAATAGTTCTTACTAAGATCTATCAACATGGAAGATAACAAGTTTCTGAGATGCATAGTTTAGAAATGGCAGGGGGGGAACACATTTATGTATACATGTATAATTTGAATGGATTAGTGTTGTTATTTAATTTTATTGTTTACATTTTTATTTTGTTTTCTGACCTTTTTGACGAAGCTTCTATACAGCTGACGTGATATTTCAGTAACTGAATTTAACTTTTCTCAAAAATAAAATTGATAAATCCTCCTAAGATTGTCGTTTTTTGAGGGAGACAACGAATACCTAATATAATTATACAGTGATATAATAATATAATAATAATAATATTGTAAAAATTTTAGCAAGTTGACGAGTCCATAACGGAAGCATTCTTAACTTTTTTATATTATGTAATTGTTAAGAACGCAACTGTATGACAATAAAGAATATTCATTCATTCATTCATTGTAAACACAATTTTGTCGGCCCATATTAAGCGGTACGTCTGATAAAAAAAAATGGGAAAGGAAACCTTAACACCATTTTAAAAGACCTATTTAATGAAACCCCACATGGGACAGGTGAAAAAAAATTTTATCTTCACTTTACATGTGTCACCCCATTAATATTAAAATTGTCACCTTGCAAAGACCTGTTCAACGACACCCAACATGATGGGGTGCAGCGAAATTTTTTTTTACCACTTTACATGTATGGGAGCTACCCTTATTTTACAAAAAAAAAGTTATTTTTATTTTTTGAAACTGTACGTTTATACTTAGACTATCGTCGTGCAAAATTTCATACATGTAAGTTTATAACATTGGAAGTTATAACTGTAAAGGATTCAGACAGACAGACAGACGGACATGACTAACTTATAACCCTAAAAACAAACATACAAGCATAGTTTTTCACGGTGTAGATATTCATATTCATATTCATATTCAATTTATTCATAAAAACATTTATACGTCAGTTACATTTTAAGAAAAAAAGAACTAGAAAATATTTAATACATAACATAACATGTAAAAATCATCTAAATCCGATAACATTTAGGGGTGGGTATCAGACTACGTTTTTTGTATGGACGAGATGCCGGCTTAGGAGGAAATAAAAGAAATTAATGAGAGAATATACGTAGACAATTCCTGGCAACACTTTACAGCCAAACTGCCATTTCCTTAACCAATAAAGCGATCATCCCAAACGAGACATTAGCTCCGCGGCGTTATGTCCCGCTCCCAGTTACGTAGTCCCACAATCCCACTTTATGTGCTATGACTTCTGGGATTAACTTTACTGCTAGATTCAGAAAGTAATTCTACAACCGTTTGTTGAAACGATAATGTCGATTTTGTGTTCTAAAACTGTTCTCATCCTTTTCTAACACACTGCAATGAAAAAAAACAAAAATTGACCGAGCGAAGCGAAGGTCTCAGTCTACGGGAACAATCGGCGTCTGTGTGTATGTTATATATTTGTATGTTTTTGTGTATATTTGACCGATAACCGTTGGGTAAGAAAGGTTCTTGAGTGGCTACCACGAGCCGGAAGACGCAGCGTAGGTAAGCCTCACCTAAGGTGGGCTGACGACATTTTGAAAGTCGCGGGTAGCCGATGGATGTGGGTTGCAAATTGTCGTTCAGTGTGGCGGTCTAAGAGGGAGGCCTTTGTTCAGCAGTGGACGTCTTCGGGCTATTGATGATGATGATGATTTGTCTAGCAATAACTTGCGAATCGGTACTCCAATTTGTTTTTCTACACTTAAAAAAATATTGTCGTCGGTGCTTTTTTTGTTGAGGTAGGACTCTTTTGCAAGTCTGTTTGGATCCGTCTGAGGAAGTACCACACCTTTGCCAGTTATTGAACCGCCAAGCAGTAGTGTGCAAACATTACTGTGTTCCGGATTGAAGGGTAATGTTGCCACCGAAATTACTGGGCATACAAAGATTTAACATCTAATATCTCAGGGTGACAAGCGCAGTGCGGTGCTGCGCAGAGGTTGAAATTCAAGATTTTGGGTGAAAACTGAGCTGTTATGGGCAAGCGTTACGCTTAACATCAGGTGAGCGATTTGCCCAATTCAACTATTAGCTCACGACATATATATATACATTATACGCAGAAGAATGTAATCGCTAGTTTTTTATATTTATCCAAAAGACTCTTATACATAGACTCTTATCTCAAGACTCTTATAGACACTCTTATCTCAAAAGACTCTTATAGGCTATAGCCGATTGAAAACCGCCGTGTAGAGAGAGATGTCTGTACTCTTGTAGGTATATTAATTATCGTCGGTAAAGTTAGATCATAAATCCCGAGACTTCGAGATAATAACAAATGTTCAGGATGAACTTTGGGGGCGGTGAAAGGGCGGAGGGTCTGTGTCCTTTCTTACGTCTTCGCTAAAGTCGCGTAAATCTTCGCACGAATATGAAAATTCGCAGTTGATGGAATCAGGCGTTAATTGTCAGAAGTTTGTGTTTAAACTGTGCACGGGGCTATAAGGAAAGGTTATGCTAAGCCGAAAGGAGCTTATAGTATTCAAGATTGTGAACAACTTTTATTACGGGACCAACCCTGAAAAAGAGGGAAAAAATCAGCTGTTTCATACATTTTGTCGAGCATCATTGTCATTTTACGAGTCATTTTATGATCATTGTCATTGGAGCAGCTGATATGATATTTTATTCTCGATTTTAGGGTTAGTCCCATAGTAAAAGTTGTTCATTATAACGAGTACTATGAACCCTTTTCTGCTTAGCATACCTAATCCTTACAAAAAAAAATATATATAATATCAAACTAGATGTGACAGCACCTGTGTGTTGTGGATAGACTTTCCATCGTGACTCATTTTTTAAAATTGTATTAGAATAATTATGTGATATTATTTGTTAATAAAAAAAAAAAAAACTTTTATAATTTATTAAAAAAATATATAATTGTTAAGTATACCGCCTACTGGTCCATACAAAAAATTTTTGAACTGAACTTTTTCCCACCAAAAAGTTCAGTTTCCGTTTTTTTTTTTTTTTTTTTTTTTATGTTATTTACGCCGTGAAAAACTATGCTTATTGATATTACTATGAAAACTGACATGGTTTTTTAAAAACAAAATGCTTCTTTTAGTGTCGCAATATTATCTTAGATAAAGGCACTAATTTCCACGATCCTCTCCATCCCGAGGTTGCTTGGAAGAGATCGCTTTCAGCGATAAGGCCGCCATTTGTTACACTAGTTAAAATGTTTTGTTTTCTGTCCTAGCTATGTGTAATCTGGTGTGAACAATAAAGAGTTTATTATCTATCATCATCAGTCATAAGACGTCCATTGCTGAACGTAGGCCTCCCCCTTAGAGCGCCACACTGACCGACAACGGGCCACTTGCATCCACCGGTTGCCCGCGACTTTCACAATGTATTTATTATCTATATATCTATCTATCACTTTAAAGCCTTCATAATTCTCTTACTTGGGCCCGTCCATTCATTTCACTTTGGTCGAAGGTTGCTACATCAAAAAATGTTTAGTCAAAAAGAGACTGTAGAAGATAACAAGCAGATACAAAGAGTAATTACTACGCTCATTATGTGATAAAAACCATACGGTACAAGTTTTATTTATTCGGGTTGAATGTTCGACAGGCCGCTCAGAAATAGGACAGGAGCAGCGCAGACACCAACAGTGAGCAGTAGGGGAATTCCCCACACATCACACTTTGACATCACAATTTTTATGTATGTTTCATGTGACTTGTAATTTTGTTTTATCGGGCAAGTGCGTTTACTAAGCAAAATACATAGAAACTACAACTATCTAAACTACAAACCCCCGAATACTGAAACGTTTGTTAACTTTGACGACAGATTTACCCCCGAATACTGAAACGTTTGTTAACTTTGACAACAGCATTATTCTAATACTGCCTTTGTCTGGCACTAGGCAAATGACAAAGACAGCAATAGACTTAATCTGTTGTCAAAGCTAACAAGCGTTTCAGAATCCCGAGGTGAGACGTCGCTCTCTTCATTCAGCTATATAACTTTCACATCATCGATGTATATTTACTACGTACTAGATTTTGCGATCTGAATACTCACTCTGTTCAACTGAACTGTACCGCAATCTGTACACCTTATTTTTTTTTAATGTTTTTTTTTTGTTGGACGTTTTTCACACAACGCCATCTAGCCCCAAACTAAGCAAACTTGTACTATGGAAACCTGATAACTGATAGAATACATAAACGCTTTTTTTTTGTAAATACATACATAGAAAATATAGAAACACCCAGACAAAGAACTGTACACATGTTCACATGTTCGTGTTCATTGTTGTTTGTCCTGGGTGGGAATTGAACCCACAACCAATAGATCAGAAGGCCGAAATCCACCCACTGAGCCACAAGTCTAGTCAAGTTTATTTATTTCTTGATTTCAAATTCAAAACATAGCTTATAGAAAAATCCTACTCATTACATGCTGCAACTAAGATGGGCAAGGACCACAGTGATAAATCTTGCCATCTCATCGAAAAATATATCCAGCGATCGTATTCTGAAGCCACTTGGAAAGGATTCGATTTGAAATGTACTGTTTCTGTCTCTATCATCCTACTTGTGGTTGACCAAGACGGAGAGTAGATCTCGAATCGAAACTTTTCAGTTTGAGCTGAGAACACATCGTTAAGAGCGGCATTCAGAAGTTTTATGAATCTCGTCACACCAGTGTTACAGAGCAGTGTGAAGGTTAGTCCGTTTCTATCTCGGTGTAGGTGCATTATAAGCGTAGCTTTAGTGTGGCTAACCCCCGAATACTGAAACGTTTGTTAGATTTGACAACAGATTAATTCTAATACTGCCTTTGTCTGGCACTAAGCAAATGACAAAGACAGCAATAGAATTAATCTGTCGTCAAAGTTAACAAATGTTTCGGTATTCGGGGGTTAGACATTCACGTGGTGTGGGCGCGTACGGAGCGGCGCTAATACAGGGTTATGAAAAATGTAAGTTTATAACTTTGGAAGATATAAGGCTATAAAGGATTCAGACAGACAGACAGACAGACATGACGAACTTATAAGGGTTCCTTGTAGGACTACGGAACCCTAAAAAGAGTATGCTAAGCCGAAAGGGGCTTATAGTACTCATGATTATGAACGTCTTTTCAGGAATGTTTATATTAAGAAATGTTGAAAAAGTGCGAACGAGATAGCTAATTCAGGGGAGCGAGACCTTAAATGGTACAAATAGCTTATGGGGCTAATCTGGGTCTGAAAATATTATGTCAAACCGCCATATTACTCAGATAACAGTTATCTGTCTATTGTAAAATCAGCCCTTAAGGTGCAACGTTTCGCTCAGCGCGGGAAATTCAAATTTTCTTGCGTTTTTTGTCAATTACAGCTTAATTACTCAATTAGCACAGGACCGGGATGAGTGGCGTACAAGAAGAGAGGCCTAAGCCTAAGCCGAAAATGATGAGGTTCATGAAAACTAATTTTGCGATAATAAATAAATTGTTTCAAGAAATTACACCAACCAAAAATTCAAGTTGAAAGCTAGTATAAGTACATTTCCCACTAAACCAAAAACCGAGATGAAAATCAGCTTATTGAGATTTGTAGTTAAACCGCTGTTATCTAGGTGATCATTTTACCCGTAATTTCTTAAAACAACTTATTTAATGGCGCAAAATTAGTTTCAATAAATCCACGAAAACGCCTCATCAATGAGGCGTTTTCTAAAAAAAAAACCTAGTAATAAAAGTACACAATAGATGGCGTTACATGTAATTTAATTACGCCATCCAGTAAGTATTGTAAAACTATATATTTTTTTTGCATATCCCTTCATTAAGCTGTAATTGACTAATAACGCAAGGAAAATTTGAACTTCGCGCGATGAGCGAAACGTTGCACCTCAAACTTTTAGTCAAAGACTCGCTCCAAAGTTATCCTACCGCGTGTTACTGTAACAAGTCTAATAATATCTCGATTGATTGCGCGCGCGCACGATCGGGGGCGATCTGGGACGTTGTATAATGTTGAGCCCCGCGCAATACTGATATAAGACACACCCCCGACTGTCAACGCCGCGGCTGTTTACCGCTAATGGAAGATTTTCTGACTGACCCCCGAATACTGAAACGTTTGTTAACTTTGACAACAGATTAATTCTAATACTGTCTTTGTCTGGCACTAAGTAAATGCCAAGGCAGCAATAGACTTAATCTGTCGTCAAAGTTAACAAACGTTTCACTATTCGGGGGTGAGAATGTCGGTTAGCGTGGCCGCATGAGACAAAATAACATAATATGTATCTGTTACGGCTAGAACCCGAAGTGCGGCTACGCCTAGTTGTAGCCGGTTCGCACTAGGTGTAGCCACTTAATTACTCTTGATTAAATCTTGTATAAGCCGTATATATATATTATCTTAAAAGCCAGAAATATGTGGCTCTGTAAAGTTAGTCAGTCTGACACGGAGTTTTGGCGGGAACTTTAAGAAGTCATGTCGCGTCATTGTATTATTTTCAAAAACATGTTGTTCACGTTCACGAACACTTAACGGGTAAAAATTCACCGTTTTTACACATTAACACTCGAAATAACACAAGGTAGAGAAAATAATAGATTGACGCGACATGATTTTTTCACGTTCCCGCCAAAACTCCAAATATTGAGGTTGTTTGAAAACGTGTTCTTGATTTAGAGTAGATATCAATGTAATCAATGCGAGTGGAGTGATATGACAACTTGGAATTGGATTACTGTTTAGTTGCTTGTGGATCAATCTAATGTGATTGATCGTTGACAGAGTTTGGAATAAGGTTACCGTTTAGTAGTTTGTGAATCAATCTAATGTGATTGATCTTTGACAGAGTTTGGAATAAGGCTACCGTTTAGTTGTTTGTGAATCAATCTAATGTGATTGATCGTTGACAGAGTTTGGAATAAGGCTACCGTTTAGTTGTTTGTGAATCAATCTAATGTGATTGATCTTTGACAGAGTTTGGAATAAGGCTACCGTTTAGTTGTTTGTGAATCAATCTAATGTGATTGATCTTTGACAGAGTTTGGAATAAGGCTACCGTTTAGTTGTTTGTGAATCAATCTAATGTGATTGATCTTTGACAGAGTTTGGAATAAGGCTACCGTTTAGTTGTTTGTGAATCAATCTAATGTGATTGATCTTTGACAGAGTTTGGAATAAGGCTACCGTTTAGTTGTTTGTGAATCAATCCAATGCGATTGATCTTTGACAGCGTTTGAGATAGGGTTCATGTTTAGTAGTTCGTTATCCTACCATTAAGGGTGATTGAGTTGGAGGCCATTTTCTTTCAGGGAGTGTTTTTACAGGTCTTGGGCTAACTTTTAAGCGTTATATTAGTTAACCAAAAAATTAATGGTTTTCGAGTTATTCTAGGTCTCCACTCACTTTCACTTATCACTTTCTGTGACATGACTTGGATTTGAAAGTAATCTCAAGCTCTGACTTTGCCTGGCACTAAAGTCAACAAAGATAAAACATAGCTAAGCATCACCTAAACTAAGACTTAGGCATATCAAAGTCTTACGCATTAAGGGAACCTCCTCAGTTTGGTGCAACGCATTTTTCATCGTTAGGTATGTCCCAGAGAGTTAAGTATGAACTAGGAGCTGGCAAAGTTTAGTGCAGACGGGTGTTCGACTACCATTGAGCCTTATCCAATCTTTTTAATATTGTAGTTTTAATCAATTTGATATTGACAAAAAAAGTCTTATAAAACTTATAAAGCTTGACACTGGTTAAATACAACCGTTTGTGGAGCCAAATCGAAGAGAGAAAAAAAAACACGGTTTGGTATTGTACCTTGACACAGTAAGCGATTCATAAATTCACATCAACATAAACAAAACATCAAAATGCTGACGTCACAAACAATAGGTCAAACACACAGACCATGTAACTGGTAGACAGTCTCCGCTCTCGAAAATTGTCTACTCAAAACAGCGTAAGCTCGCTAGCTCTCGTGAGACGTGATTGCCTATGACACGGGCTTGGCAAGCTCCGTGAGCAGTCTAATCCTAGTCGAAGATTGCATGAATGAATTTAGAGCTGCTCAACATTAAGCGCAATGAATTTTTTTCTCCCGGTCGGAGCAATAAAGTCACTGAGAAGAAATAAAAACAAATTCTACAGGTCAATTCAATTCGATTGAATGTATTTATTCGGACCCTGGGTTATTACACACTTGGTAACATCAAACACACAGTTTTCTTCGGAGCGAATAGCTATCTATAGAATATCATTGCCAATGTTTTATTCATATTTTCATAATATTATTTTTTAATAGCTATGACCCGTGACTTCGTTCGCGTGGACCTACAAAAAAAAGTTGCCTATGTCCGTTCAATGCAAAAATTCAGGTCGATCCGTTCAGCCGTTTAGCCGTGATAACGCGACAAACACCCAGAAAGAGAGAGTCTTTTGTAGTGGTAGGGCTCTCTTGCAGAGTCCGCCTGGGGAAGTACCACACCTTTGCCAGTTATTCAACCGCCAAGCAGTAGTGTGCAAAAATTACTGTGTTCCGGATTGAAGGGCAATGTTTCCAGCGTAATCACTGGGCATACAGATATTTAACATCTATCATCTCAGGGTGACGAGCGCAGTGCATTACCGCGCGTAGTTTTGAACTGTTGAAGTTCAAAATTCTGGGTGGCACTGAACTGTTATGGGCAAGCGTGACGCTTAGCATCAGGTGAGCGACTTGCTCGTCTCGTCACGGAGTAACATAAAAAAAAAAAAGACAGTTACTTTCGATGTTTTTATATTAGTTAGGACTGTAACAAGGGAGAAGGAAAATACCTCAAGAAAATTAATTAATTATTATATTATTAATTATTGACGAATAATTTTTTTTTCACAAAAATTGCTTATAACATTGGCATTGTCATGTTTAATTATAAAATCTCACTCAGTGTTTTTTTTTACATTGATGTTGTAGAAATGCGAACGAGATATAAGAATAACCCCCGAATTCTGCAACAAATTAATTCTACTGCTGCCTTTGTCTGGCACTAAGCAAATGACAAAGGCAGCAACAGACTTAATCTGTCGCCAAAGTTAACAAATATTTCAGTATTCGGGGGTAAGCCTAATAAGGAACTGAGCTCTTAAAGTTTTCTGCATAAGCAATTTACTGGTTTAATTATCGTCGGTCAAACATGATCTCGCGTAATTTATTATGATTATAATTTTTAACATCAAAACAGATAGAAACTATCTTCAATTATGACGTTGCGTCAACTTCTTTGATCTTGATTATAATAACGGACAGGGTAAAATAAATAGGATGCAGGCTTTGGATGGAGGCCAAAGCCTGCCGTGGCGGCACCAATCGCCAATCAATCATCGGCAATCGGCCGAGGCTAGAATACGGCATCGCATCGGTACTACCCCTGCCTGTAGTAAGAGCCTACTAAAAGACGATATCTGGGCTCGCGGGTGGTTAGAGGTGGGGCTCTAACCATCTACCTGAGCGAGCCTGGGGAGGACGAAAGCGTCGAAAGGCTGACGCTGTTGTAGGCTTAGGCTTTTCAGGACAGGTCGTAGCTGTCCCGGGAGGAGCTGAAGTGTAGGGCTGAGGGTTCCAATGGGTTCTTTTGGAAATCTCGGAGCCTGCCGTCAAGCATTAAGGCAAGGTTTTAGAATTTATAAGGAGAATTCCGTGGTTTTAGTGTATCCCACATAGCCGACTGCACTCATAAGAAAACAGGTATCTTGTGAAGATGTCTGAACAGAAAAAAGGCTTTGGATATTACGCGCATAAGAGATATACCTACAGGGTTATAAGGAAAGAGTATACTAAGCTGAAAAGGACTTATAGTACTCAATATTGTAAACAGCTTTTGGTATGGGACCAAAGCTAAAATCATGAGAGAAAAACAAACCTTAAGGAGAATTCTGTGGCTGTTCCATAGAAAAATTTCAATGACACTCGACAAAATGTAAGCCAAAAGAAGGCCCTATACTTATACAAATAATTAATGATCCGAAGGCTCCCGACAACAGGAAGTATTCAGTACTTGGTATCGGCACCGGTTACTAAAGACATCCAGGATCCCAGGATCTGTCCGAAGATCGATTGCTTTCTCTCCAAATAATCAAACAGAAAATAACCAAACCGCTAGTGCCCCAGGGCACACCCCTTCCGGGGATCCAGGGCAAGTCTGATGTCCCCGTCCCGGGTGCATAATTTTAGGGCTCAACGCGTTTTGCGTTCGCCAAAGTCCGGAAAAGAAAAGCCAAAGAAAAATTATAAACATTGGATCATTATTTAAAGGTGCCTAAAGGTTATACATGGCCTGGCCTGACATCGTTTGAAAGTTGTTTCACACGATGTCAGGTCAGGCCACTTATACGGCCTCGCTGCATTACCCGACCTGACTTTACCTTGTGAAAGAGATGGCTACATATAAGTTTCTGGGGGAGCGAAAGGATGAAGTAACCTTAATAGTTTGTTTCTTTAACTCCCGTGAAATGCATGTCTAGCTGTCCGTTTCGCACGATGTCAGGTCAGGCCGTGGCACCCTCAGTTATCAAAAGCGAATTTTTGATATTTTTAATGATAAACAATTATTGAGTTGATAATAGGCAATGATTATGTATTTATTTTCTAGAATGTTTTATACTAATTATTATTCTCATATTCCCATATCATGGAAGTTTTAATTTATGAGAACGTCAAGATGTTTTCTTTACCTACCCTTAGTACGAGTTTGTTTACTAACATGTCAACTATTTTATTAAAGTTGTGTTCGTGAACGTGCACGAGTGTTGGTGAATAGTAAAATGTTGTGAAACGTGACTCTTCGTGTTGTTTCCAAAACTCCAAAGAAACCCCTAGTGAAGTCTTCACCACTTTACTGGGGCAGGAAGTGGACTTGACCCTGACTTACTTTGCCTGACTTACCCCCGAATACTGAAACTTTTGTTAACTTTGACAACAGATTAATTCTAATACTGCCTTTGTCTGACACTAAGCAAATGACAAAGGCAGCAATAGAATTAATCTGTCGTCAAAGTCAACAAACGTTTCAGTATTCGGGGGTCAGACTATGACTGACACTTATTTTAATTGTAAAATATTTGACTTCCTTGAAATATTACAATATTTGACTTTCGCTAAATACACAAAACAAAACTAGAAAATATAACATTCGTAATAAAGAAAAACAATTGGAAATGGACAGATCACACTTTAAGAGGATCTGAGAAGTAAAACAATCACAAACTGGTACCCTAGAAATGGAAAGAGGAAACGTGGAAGACAACTCAAAAGATGGGAGGACGAAGTTAAAACTGTTGCTGGAAATTTATGGTCGAGGACTGCTAGAGACAGAAAGAAGTGGAAGGAGTTGTAAGAGGCTTTTGCCAAACTTGGGCAAACGGGTACGGCTGTAGACTTGGTAGAATTAAATTAGTATTAGTCAAAATTGTAGTTATCCGAATTAAAGGCTCATATTATTATTATTATTAAATATACGTGAGGAGCCAAAACAAGAGAAAAAAAGTTGCAATAACATTTTAGAAAAACATTTAAAATCAGTGATTTTTACATAACTTTATTAAAAATATTAATTACTAGCTACGCCCCGTGGATTACCAGCTATTCTATGGAAACGGTGAATTTTTTTCAGGAAAGTAGCCTATGCGTTAATCCAGAGAATAATCTACTTACCTCCATACCAAATTACATCCAAATCCGTTCAGCCCTTACAGAGTTGAACGGGAACAAACACACTTACATACTTACCTACTTACATACTTACCTACTTACATACTTCCTACTAACATACTTACCTACTTACCTAATTATATACTTACATAATTACACACAAACTTTCGCATTTATAATATTAGTGTGATGCGAGCGAGAGAGGCGTATTATAAAAGCATCCAAGGAAAAGATCATAAAAACATCACTTCCAAGGAAACAATTATCCAATTGTATTTTTTTCGCAGAATCTCCCAATATCAAAAGTTTTCTTAAAAAAATCGAAAAAAAGAATTTCTTGTTCCATAAATCAGGCCCTGTCAGCTTGTTTGGTAAGAATTGTTCTTACGAGGGAGAAATGGCGTAAATATTTTACACTTTTTCGCGAAAAAACGTATCCCCTAATCTAGCTCGTTTCCACTACGCTACATGGGCAGAGTGAACTTTGTGGTGCGGCCACTAAATGCGCGATAAGTACTTATATTAACACTAGCTGGGCCCCGCGGTTTCACCCTCTATTCTACAGAAACTAAATTTTTTTCGGGATAAAAATTAGCCAGTGTGTTAATCCAGGATGTAACCAACGTCCATACCAAATTTCTTACAAATTCGTTCAGCTTTTACAGAGTTGAACGGGGACAAACACACTTACATACTAACATACTTACACACAAGCTTATGCATTTATAATAATAGTGTGATTTACACCATATTAGAAAATTAAACAATAAATAGACCAACATATTCATTTAAGTAAATACAGTACAAAATGAAAGCTAAAAAAATAAATTAAAAAGAAAACTTAGTGATGTTTTTTTTTTATGGTACTCAGTGACGAGACGAGCAAGTCGCTCACCTGATGTTAAGCGTCACGCTCGCCCATAACAGTTCAGTGCCAGCCAGAATTTTGAACTTCAACAGGTCTAAACCATGCGCGGCAATGCACTGCGCTCGTCACCCTGCGATGTTAGATGTTAAATCTCTGTATGCCCAGTAATTACGCTGGAAACATTGCCCTTCAATCCGGAACACAGTAATGCTTGCATACTACTGCTTGGCGGTTGAATAACTGGCAAAGTATCGGATCAGTTGATGTACCTGACCTTCTCAAGTGTTACCAATTATTGACCGAGCGAAGCGAAGGTCACAGAGTTTACTGGGACAAATCAGCATTTGTATGTATGTGTGTTTGTGTGTATATTTGTCCGATGATAACTTGCGAACCGTTGATCCGATCTTCATGAAATTTTGTAGGCAAGTAGTTCATTTCAATACAATTTTTAAGTTTGAGTATGAGCTGAATCGGTCCATGGATTGTGAAGTTATAGAGGTCGCGATGTCTCAGTTCGGCGCGAACTACTAGTTATTTAAAAACTGAACAATTTCTTCCTCAAACATAACCCAAATTATCCAAACATGTCTCTTGTCCAATAATCATGACATACAAAAATATGGAATGCCAATTAGACCACCCGAAAGATATAAAGAAAATCTCATTCAACTAGAACTTGCTCCAGATTCCAGCGCATCTAATAATAGACGACAGAGAATATGAAAGAAGAGGGATAACTTACAACTTTTCATCTGTTTATTTAAATTTTTCTTAGCTTAAGAAGAAGCCTAGAAAACAATTTACCCCCGAATTTTGAAACGTTTGTTAACTTTGACGACAGATTAAGTCTGGTGCTGCCTTTGTCATTTGCTTCGTGCCAGACAAAAGCAGCATTGGAATTAGTCTGTTGTCAAAGTTAACAAACGTTTCAGTATTCGGGGGTTAGAATTAAGATCTTGTTGCTTACCCCGAATACTGAAACGTTAATTAGCTTTAACAATAGATTAATTCTAATACTGCCTTTGTCTGGCGATAAGCAAATGACAAAGGCAGCAATAGACTTAATCCGTCGTCAAAGTTAACAAACGTTTCAGTATTCGGGGGTTAGTTAGTTAACGCTGAGTTTTTACAAAAATTGTACTTAAATAAGTACAATTTTCTTATTCTTAATAAAGAACTTTCAAAAACAAATCATTCTTAGCTTAAGAAATTACTTGTATTTTAAGTGGCTATACATGACCTGACCTGACATCGTGTGAAAGAGATGGCTTTGTTAGAGTTTCTGAGGAGCGAAAGGGAGAAGCTATAACATTAGTAGTTGGTTTCTTTTGCACCCGTGAAATTCAAGTCTAGCTGTCCCTTTCGTTTAACTTTTTTTTTTTATTGACTTAAATTTAATCTTTCGTGGTTTAACAGTGTCCAAGAAGGTGGGTCAATGTTTTTGGGGTTTTGGTTTAAATGTACATTTATTAATTTCTATAGCCTAAACGCCTTGACCGATTTTGACGAGTTTATCGTTGAATTCCTCTTTTGCTCGGAGTATTACAGGCTAAAGTTTGCAGACTGGTATTTGTTTTAATTATATTACTTATAAGGCCCAGCCACACCAAATCCGTCAGCACGCGGTGTGACTTCTTTCATAGAAGTTCAACACATCACATCACACTAAATTATACTACAAATACCCGAAAGTTTGTGTCTAAGTGTGTTTGTTCCTGTTCCCGTTCAACTCTGTAACGGCTGAACGGATTTGAATGAAATTTGATATGGAGGTACTCACACCCTGGATTAACACAAAGGCTATTTATTCCGAAAAAAATAATCGGTTTCTGTAGAATAGCGGCTGAAACCGCGGGGCGCAGCTAGTGTTATAATAATATCCGCAATACATTTGATGTACTGCACCCGCAAATGGAATTGATTATAGCCGGATTAGATGCGATCGAGCCATTACTCTTGATATCGGTTTTGACTTTGATCACAGATGAACCAGATACCTCGTCACTCGGGTTTTGGTCCGATCAAAAGTCGCCACAGTTTGAGGAAAGCAAGGGGTGCGCGGAGCGTGACAAATTATTCCCATTGGCTATCATCAAGGTTACGCCCACCACTGTACCGAGTTAGTACGTTCCGTAGTGATGGGGTAAGCAGTAGGCTGTGGCAGTAGGGCAACATTATTAATCGGTACTTACCTAAGTTGCGAACACTTGGGTCGACTGCCGATGTCATAGTAATCGCACTCACTCAACTCACTAACATAACATTACTACACAACAGCATTAAAGTACTAATTCTTCCTCAGTGTCGTGCACTCGCGGATTTTTCGAGATCGAGCTGTAAAGTCGAATGTTTTTTTTCGAGGTCCCTGCTTTCTTTGCGCGTTTCAATAGAATGTGTTATTCTAAAATGTGACCTTTTCTCGAGATCACGCGTTTTGTTAGGTCCGAAAAATAATGTTAGTTTACCCAGAATCAACTCAGTTACTTCAATTCATCATCTAAAAATCTATTTAGCCGGGAATCGAAATTAACAACTGAATCATACACCTAATAAAATTGAAATACTTACGACGTATACTATAGTCTTACTTACTTACTTACTTACTATCGTATACTGACAAAATTATTGCCAACTATTATTAATAAACGCCATTATTGTTTACCAGAAAAACGCGGGCGAAGCCGCGGGCAGAAGCTAGTAACGGATAAAAACTTCAAACATCCTACGCACCTACGGAACCCTACTAAGCATGGCCCGACATGCTCTTAACAAGTTAATTTCTCTAGTCTCACCACAGTCTCACGCACATGCTAGATGCTGCCGGTCGATTCTATCGTGATTTCGTTGCTTGTCGAGTTTAGTCCAAGCAGAAGGTCCCGAGTGCACAGTTTAGTTAGTTAGAATTCATCAGTGTTCGAATCCCTTTACGGTATGGTGAAAATCGAAAATGCAATTCTGCGTTTTGTTTAATGAGTCACAACACTACTTTCACCAGAAAGGGACAACTGCATGGGATATCCGCAATGAGGAAAAGGGATAAGTGACGACGTGTCCATTATACACTGAGCTCAGCTATGTCTTGTAAAACTGAATTATTTTACTTACCGATGAAAAGTTATTCCGTCTTTTTTGTAGTTTGGGTGCGCGGATGACTTTCCACACAATTTCACTGCACAGATAGTCATTTTTGTTTACTGTTGGTTGTCAGGAAAATAAAACAACCGTTTTATTTTGTAAGCCGCCCGCACGCACGCACAGCTCTGGCACTTGGTCGGAACTGAGGTTCAATGTTTGGGGCGGCGTCTTATATAAGTCTTATAAAACTTATGTGTTGCGCGCTAGGCTCGTCCTAGACTAGGTATCTAGTTCTATTCATCTGTGACTTTGATTTATGTGGTGTAGGTACTCAAATTTCACTATAGATTTTTCGTATAACATACAGCGTTACTTTTTTGGGTTATTCACCCTATGAGCAAGCTAGTGTCACTATGAAGCTAAACTGAAGAAAAAAAAAACTCGTTTCAGTGCATCTTATTAGTTATGTGGATTGAAAATCTTATTTTGAGATATACGTTTTTTTTTTTCTTTTTTGGCACCACACGTTGTGTATTTAGCCAGTGACAAGTATTGTAATATTTCAAGTGAAGTCATATATTTCACATTTAAAATAAGTCTCCAGTCATAGTCTGACCCCCGAATACTGAAACGTTTGTTAACTTTTACGACACATTAAGCCTATTGCTGTCTTTGTCATTTGCTTAGTGTCAGACAAAGACAGTATTAGAATTAATCTGTTGTCAAAGTTAACGAACGTTTCAGTATTCGGGGGTAAGTCAAGCAAAGTAAGTCACAATCAAGTCACGTCATAGTAAGTTAGCAAAGTTTTTGGCGGTAACGTGAAGAAGTCATGTCGCGACATTGTATTATTTTCCAATAGTTGTGTTATTAAAAAGAGATGGCTTTAGGACACGGCAGTAAAAAAAAACAGAAAATTGCTAGCTACATCTAAACTAAGAAATCAATCAAAATTCTGTTCTATACAAACCTAGATATTATTATTACATCACTAGTAGTGTAATAATCACTTGAATATACACTAGGGGTTCCGTGCGCCAGCGAAAAATGTGTGTGAATGGAGGTCTTTTCAAAGACTTTTTTATCGAGAAAATGCCATGTTGTCATGTTTTCCCGCCATGCAATATTAGATGATAGAACCAACCAAACATATATCTCAAAATACATTTTAAACAACATAACTAATGAGGGGCACTAAATAGAAAAATCACATTTTTATCAAAGTAAATTGAAAATAAAACTCCATAAATCTGGCAGCCATATTACAAGCTTTGCTTAGTTTGGGGTCAGATGACCGTGTGTGCAATAATGTCCCAGATATTTATTTATTTTTTATTTTATTTTTATAAATTGAATGTTAAAAATTTATTTTATTTAAAATGTATTAAAATTTATGGCAAAGTAGGCTATAAATTGTCTGTCTGCTCGCTGCAGATCTTCCCTTCTATTATTCTTCTATTCATTTTTGCGGATGAATCCGTAACTGTAATTTTTTGTTAATTTATTGTTAAATTTAAATTTATTTTAATTTAATACTAAGAATAATAAAATCATTTATTTTTTGACTTGTAAATCGGCTTTATCAAATAAATGAATATGAATATATGAATATGAATATCTGTTTTTTTAATCAGTATAATCCGCTAATATAGTGGCCTGCCGTCGCCGACATCAAAGCACGCTCTGTGAAGCTGCAAATTGGACAATGGCGTGTGAACTCGTTGTCACTTAGGTACTTACCTACCACATTTATGTCAGCTGCTGCCATTTATGTCGCAAAAATTGACCTTCCTGGCGTAGTTGGTAGATCGTCTACCTTGTAAGCGGGAGGTCTCGGGTTGCGATTCCCGGCCGGGCAGGGGATTTGGGTGTGTTTTGACATCCCCGACACAGGGAAGCCTGTATCACCGTGCCTCAACTTCAATACATTGAGTCGTACCCTTGGCTCTTGTTAGTTGTTGTTGTTGTTATACACGCGCTGTGAGAGTCACCACTGCTGATTTTGAAGCGTAACCACAGAATAGATCATAGTATCTACGTGAATTTTCTTTGCTTTCCATGGTCGTCATGGCGACGGCGTTGTTCGTCGTCATTAGGAAAAACTTTTAAAAAAAACTTCAAAGTCGTTTATAAAAAGAGAAAAAAAACGTTTTTAAAGAATCTTAGAGTTTTTGGCGGGAACATGATGAAGTCGCGTCGCGTCATTGTATTATTTTCCAAAACTTGTGTTATTACGAGTGTTGATGTGTAAAAACGGTTAATTTTTATCCATTACATACGAGCGATGGTTAATAGTATAATGTTGTGAAACGTGAATTTTCGTGTTGTTTCCAAAACTTCATAGAAGGCTCCAGTAAAGTTTTCACCACTTGACTGGGGCATGACTTGGACTTGACCGTGACTTGCTTTGCTCGCCTTTGACTGTGACTATGACTTGTTTGATAATATCTAACAAAACTTGAAAATATATATGTATACTTGACACTGGCAAATGCATAAGACGTGCGACGCCAAAATCCTCTTAGGAAGAAAGAGAGAAAAAAAAAGCGCCGGGTGCGCACAGTGCGCTACGAACACATCAAAATGCTGTATGGAAACTGTAGCAAATTGCTGTAGCGAATTGTTGATCTATAAATTATCTCATAATTTAAGAATTGTACGATTTATAGATATCTAATAATAAAAAACTACAGTAAAAATACTGAGCTATCTGCTAAATACTAGAGACATCGTCGTATATTGAGATGTACCGTATTGCACAAACTGGCATAAATTTGCCGAGGGTGCACTACGACTAGACACCCCCCGGGCACATTTAATAAAATAAGGTTTTTTCTAAAGGGGACTAGGTGAACTCGCAAGTAAACCAAAATCAAATGAAAATCGCCATGTAGTGCGGTATCGTGTACTCAAAGAAGCAAAACAGTATTATGTAACCTATGATTATAACTGTCTCTTTAGTATTAAAACATACCTAGTGAATAACCCATGTTGTTCGACTCGTCCATGACCATACACTTATAATTACCATGTAGAAAATTCAAAGTAGGTGCTCAAGGTATGATCGGATCACACATAATTTTTTGCTGGGTCATACAATTTCAATATTTTTTTATTTCAATCACAGAATTCTATTTATTAAATAAGGCCATTTTATTATTGGAAAGGTAAACTGGTATAATATATTTTATTTGTTTTAGTCTCTTGTAATATAAATTTTAACAAACTCATTGCGGGCTTGGATCAAAATATTTAGTATACGCTGACTGCGCCATAATCTTTGCCAAACATAACATGAAATGCTCGACTACCAATTTACCTTATTTTATTTATACTTAATGTACTTTTTCCTTATTTTTCCATAAAAATAAATTTTCTTGGACTTGAATGTTTTCTTTTATTTCATAGGTACCTACATTACATTATCAAGTCAGCCTAGGTTCATATCTCAATTATTAACTTTTAACTTCGGAAGAGTGTAAGAGAAATCAATAAGTAAGAAACAAAATAGAACAATAAGGGCTATTTTCGAATAACCCGCTACTGTTAGTGCAGTGCGATCAAAGTAGCGTTGCGCTAGGAGTGACGTCATCACGTGACGTCACCAGTTCCTCTCTCTTTTCTGTGACATTCGGACTTCTTCTCTCGAGTATTATGTTCCTTGGCCTGTATAGTGTACAGCTATGATGCACTGCTTGCCCCCAACTCTGATTTTGTAATTTTTTGTGACAACTGGAAAACTGTTATGTCATTTTTTTTGACATATTCAGAAAATCTAATTGACCAATGGGCAGGGGTAATAATGATTTTGACATTTAATAAATTGTATTAACTGAGTTTTAAAACGTGACATTATTAATTTTTCTTGTGCTATTTTAATTATATTTTTTATTATGAATTTATTATTATTATTTTCCTTTTCATTGTGATATAAATGTAATTGATTATGTCGTTTTTTTCTCAATAAACTTTTTTCTTTTTTATAATTACGGTGAAGTATGTAGCGTTATCCTAACTGATATTATAATTCAGAGGAATATAGCCGCAGTCGTATCAGGACCAATATAGGTTCGAGGTATGAAAATGAATACGTTCGTCTCGAGGAAAAACTTCGCTTGGTCGATTAGGAGCTCCCTACATTACAATTATCAGTTCATACAATATGTCAAAAAATGCACGAAAATGGATAAACAACATCTAGCGAACTATAGGGAGTAACTTTGTTCTCTGTGATGTTTGTCGCGATATTACGGCTGAACGGATTTTTTATAAAATTTGATTGATAAAGAGTTACTGTAATCAGGAAGATGGACGAAAGACGGGACAAGCCGTAAAATCGTACAACATACATGGGGTATTTTCGTGAAGCTAGCTAGCCCTTGGTATGACCTAAATTTTTCGGATTGACGTCACCGTTTGGACGATCCTGTATATATGAAAATATGTAATTATGTATGTATTATAATAATATGAATATGGCGGTGAGTCTGCTAGTCCCACATATTTATGCAAGTTATACAACACACCGCGAGATCACACAGCGAGCTCTAGAAAATGGCCACAAATGAATGGGACAAATCCTTAGGGTATGTCGTACAACTGCGACCAAAACCACCGAAGGAAGGACCGCCTCAGCAGCGGTAACCGTTCTACGACCCACCTTTTATTCTAGAGGGGAGGCCTAAGTTCAGCAGTGGCCGTCTTCTGGCTGACGATGGTCGTAATGTACTGTGTAATGCGGTGCCATCTCTAGTACATCATCATAAATGTTCTTCTGCCGGAAGACGTCCACTGCTGATTATAGGCCCCCTTTTGACCGGATGTCCGGGCACTTGAATACGGCATCGGTAGCCCCTGCATGTAGTAAGAACCTAGTAAAAGGGGTATTCTGGGCTCGGGGGTGGTTAGAGGTGGGGCTCTAACCATCTACCTAAGCGAGCCCGGGGAGGACGACAGGTTCGAGTGGCTGACGCTGTTGTAGGCTTACGCGTCTTAGGTCAGCTGCTAGCTGTCCTGAGACGAGCAAAAGCGTGGTGCTGAAGGCTCCGGTACCTTCGCTTGAAGATCCCGGAGCCCTCAGTCAAGCACCAAGGCAGGCCTCCGGGGGGGGTTTTAGTTGCATCGACCGATTGCCAGTAACATTCATAATGTCGTCGGTCCGCCTACCAACGCTGTGTCTTCCGTCTTCCGGTTAGTGGTCTTACCTTCGGATATCGTTTTATCGAGCGATGAGGCCAGCCCATTGCGACTTCAGCTTGCAACGCTGAAAGCTACATCCGATGACTTTGGTTCCGCGGCGTATATCCTCGTTCCGGATTTTATAAATAAACTCCGACTCTCTCCATTGCCTGATGTGACTCTGAGTTTCGCCAAAAGGCTAGCAGATAAGGACCTCGTCTCAGTTCCTTACATCACTTGTAATTCCGTCCAAAAGTCACCTAACCAAAAACTGATCCTCGAAGACTTTTTTACCCTCGAATACTGAAATGTTTGTTAACTTTCACAACAGATTAATTCTAATACTGCCTTTGTCTGACAAGCAAATGACAAAGACAGCAATAGTCTTAATCTGTCGTCAAAGTTAACAAACGTTCAGTATTCGGGGGTTAGACTTTCGTGGTGGTTTGCTACATTACCATTGGTATTGGTATTTTGGTACTCACTGTTGGCGCATGCAACTGTGCAGAAGTATCGGGAACTCAAAAAAAAAAAAAAAAGTGGTAAATATCCCGTGAGTGACAGTAGTCCTCGACGGTTGAAGAATTCGACGATTCGAGCGCAAATAGTGAAGGTGGGTGGTACCTTAATATCGTTGGTTGGTTATATCCATACACGAGTCTGGCAGACCGCCAGGCAGTTGATCAAATGTGTTCGGTCCATCATCTGGCGGGAAGCATCTGTCAAAATAACCTCGTGATATCGGGTCACTCACTTTCATGAGTATTTTTTAAATTGAAGTAGTATTTTTTTTTTTCACTCTGTTTCCAAGAGACACCCAAGAGGTAGATGCGCTACCAAGGATCTTAATTGTACGCGAATAAATTATTTTTATCATGACCCTGGTAAAATATCTTAAGCCGGAGAACGGGCAGCAGCGTCCTCTTAGTAAACGGTGAGCGTTCTGCGATTCCCAAGCCTGCCAAGCGTGATGATTATCCCCATTTTTATCTTAAAACTTCGACCAGAACCACCGGAGAACGGGCAGCAGCGTCTTCTTAGTAAACAGTGAGCGTTCTGCGATTCCCAAGCCTGCCAAGCGTGATGATTATCCCCATTTTTATCTTAAAACTTCGACCAGAACCACCGGAGAACGGGCAGCAGCGTCTTCTTAGTAAACAGTGAGCGTTCTGCGATTCCCAAGCCTGCCAAGCGTGATGATTATCCCCATTTTTATCTTAAAACTTCGACCAGAACCACCGGAGAACGGGCAGCAGCGTCTTCTTAGTAAACAGTGAGCGTTCTGCGATTCCCAAGCCTGCCAAGCGTGATGATTATCCCCATTTTTATCTTAAAACTTCGACCAGAACCACCGGAGAACGGGCAGCAGCGTCTTCTTAGTAAACAGTGAGCGTTCTGCGTTTCCCAAGCCTGCCAAGCGTGATGATTATCCCCATTTTTATCTTAAAACTTCGACCAGAACCACTGGAGAACGGGCAGCAGCGTCCTCGTAGCAAACGGTGAGCGTTCTGCGTTTCCCAAGCCTGCCAAGCGTGATAATTATCCCCTTTTTATCTTAAAACTGCGACCAGAACCACCGCAGAACGGGCAGCAGCGTCCTCTTAGTACGCGGTGAGCGTTCTGCGATTCCCAAGCCTGCCAAGCGTGATGATTATCCCTCTTTGATTATCAAACTTTGGTGACTTTTTGTAGGAACAACGAATCTCGTAATGCGGTATCTAGTGTGATCTGTGTTGCCACCTTAACGTGAATTACGCTGGTCAGATAATTTTGACTTTACGCAATAGCAATTAAGTCGGGTAACCCTTTTCTTTGTAGACGAAAATAATTTTACATTCATCATAAAGTTAGTCGCCATCTCTACGGGCGATATTGTCGCCGATTCTGTTTTACCATTTTTTTTAATCGTTTTTTATGTTGTGATAATTACAAATACAGGGTTATAAGGAACGGGTATGCTAAGCCGAAAGGGGCTCATACTACTCATCATTGTGAACATTTACTACGGGTCCAATTCTGAAATGAAGAAAAAAATATCAGCTGTTCCATACAAAAATGTCAATGACACTCGACAAATGGAACAACATATATTTTTTTTCTTGATTTCAGTGTTAGTCCCATAGTAAAAGTTGTCCACAATCATTTGTACTATGAGTACCCTTTCGTTACATTCGAATTTATAATACTAGTAGTTCGCGCCGAACTGACTCCTCGCGACCCCTATATCTTCACAACCCATGGACCGATTCAGCTCATATTCGAACTTAAAAATTGTATTGAAATGAACTACTTGCCTACAAAATTTCATGAAGATCGGATCAACGGTTCGCAAGTTATCATCGGACAAATATACACACAAACATACATACAAATGCCGATTTGTCCCAGTAAACTCTGAGACCATCGCTTCGCTCGATCAATTAGTTAGGATTAGATGTTATTTCGTCCAATAGTGTTAGTTCAACTTGCCCCAATTAAAGTCGATTAAATTTGCCAAAAATTGAGTACATAATTGGTAATTTAATTGACCGAGCGAAGCGAAGGTCTTAGAGTTTACTGGGACGAATCGGCATTTGTATGTATGTTTGTATGTTTGCGTGTATATTTGTCCGATGATAACTTGCGAACCGTTGATCCGATCTTCATGAAATTTTGTAGTAGTTAATTTCAATTTTTAAGTTCAAATATGAGTCCTGAATCGGTCCAGGGGTTGTGAAGATATAGGGGTCGCGAGGTCTCAGTCCGCGAATTAGTCGAATTAGCTTCGGGCCGTTACGATTATGATTAGTCGCATCACAATCGCATCTGGAAACCGCAACTAGCTGTTAAAGTCGCATAAACCTCCTTTGTTGTTGCGAATAGCTCGGCATCCATCACGGAGGTAACGTAAGAATAGTTTTACTGTTTCCGTTGCTTAATAACCGTAGTAAAGGCGCCTTGCTCACGAGCGATAATTAATTTTTAGGCATTTAAATATCCCTGCTTTTATCAGAAAATATGACACTGAATATTACAGGCGAGTCACTTCACAAGCGATTGTTAACTCTGAAGCATTTCATCTAGCTCTTATCCGTTGAAAATATGTATCTGAATTATTAACATTGAATATTACAATGAAGTCACTTTTACAATGTAAAACTTTAAAAAACTTTGAAGTAACAAATCACTGAGTGATCAGTTCGCAAAATATTTGAAATTTACGTTTGTGCGACGAAATTTTTCGTGCGACCGACGCTTTTAATGAAGCTAACACAGACAAGCTCAATTTAATTACTTTATTCTGTAATAAAACTTAAAAAAGCTTAGTATTAGATTAGTAGAACAATAATTGTCTATCAATAAGTTACATTTACATTCCACAAATTTGGTATTTGCATTTTAATGAAGCACCGTCCATATTTTTCCAAGAAAAAGAAAAAAGATGGACGGTGCTTCATTATTCTTACTTTATTCAGCCCACAGCGAGAAAAAAGGGACCTTTGTTTTAAATAGAATAAAAATAGCGCCACAGCCTTGCAGCAATGTTGAAACATTTATATTTTTGGGTCGCAAATTAATACCAAAACGCAAACAAAAGAGTTTCAGAGAATTGACTTCAGAGTCAAAGGTTTTAAAAAAAATTCAATTTACAATTTCGAGAAATTGTTAATTTCTTTCTTTTTTATCCGACTGTTGTGATGTAGGGAACGTGTACTATAAGATACTTTAGATACAAATGTTTGAAACAAAAAAAAAATATTTTGCGCGTACATTGCATGTATACATTATCCTCACAAGAGCTCCCTAGCCAATTAAAAAGCGCCGTGTATACATACGAAACATATGTATACGGAGACAAGTATGCCAAAAGGCTGACAACGCCATATTATTAGCAATGCTAATAATATGTTATTATTTCATGATGCGACCCGCATTCCCAGAAAGTATCTCCTCAGCCCGCGTTTGACCGTCCCTGCGTCAAAAGAGCCCATTCAGCGGCCAGAGTCGGGAGAATTACCCGAAAATCCGGCGCCGTAATATAATTAAACCACTAATTAACGGCGACTAGGATTCCTTAAGACATTTACGATTTAGTTTTGCGTACAATATACTACTTAAAACCAGTATCCAAGACTGTATATAGTGCATAAACGTAAGCTTGAATGAATGAATGAATGAATGAATGAATGAATGAATGAATATTCTTTATTGTCATACAGTTGCGTTATTAACTATTACATAATATAAAAAAGTTAAGAATGCTTCCATTATGGACTCGTAAACTTGCTACAATTTTTACAATATTATTATTATTATATTATTTATATTATTATATCACTGTATAATTATATTAGGTATTCGTTGTCTCCCTCAAAAAACGACAATCTTAGGAGGATTTATCAATTTTATTTTTGAGAAAAGTTAAATTCAGTTTCTGAAATATCACGTCAGCTGTATAGAGGCTTCGTCAAAAAAAAAAAAGGCTTGGTAAAACTAGTGTTTAGTTGTGGTTTTAGACAGTTTGTTAACAGTAATACAGGTCACCACCACCACCGGGTTGTGGCGACCGCGAACTGGAAAATGCAGCGTAGGTAAGCCTCCAATTAGATGGTAAGCGAGCTGGGGAAGGACGACGGCGTCGAGTCGCTGACGCTGTGGTAGGCTTAGGCGTCTCAGGACAGCTAGTAGCTGTCCTGTTAGAGTTTATTTCAGACGACGATCGTAAGCACGGCAGTGAGTCGTCAGCGACGATAATGTATTATGGCTCAAGCATAAATCCTTTTTTTATGTTGCGTACCTCCAGACTGTTTAATTTAATTTAATACTGATTCCACGTCAACAAATTACATCAAACAGTTTTATATTTATGTTATTAATTATGTCCTGCTCGTCCATAAGTCCAGTAACTTGACTGGGCTATAGACATTCTCCGTGAACAGACTGAGTTGTGTTACTGGTTTTCTATATGTATACCTTCGTTTGGCCAGCTCTAGGCCAGTTCCGTTTGCAGCTATAACGTGTGTAAACACACGTATGTTTACACGTGAAATAGTATAATTGTTAGTTGGTTATATTCTGGGCTGCCGTCGCTGGGCGCTAACAAAGATTACTGGCCGCTAAACGTAATTGCATGGTACATGGTACCTAATCTTTCGTGAATATACCTGGCTTTCGTTATTTATTTATTTATTTATGTAATGCCTACCTTGAATGACAAAATACAATAGACAATCGTTTATTTTATAACAAAAAACATAAATAAAAAAATTAAAAAACGTTCTAAAGTCAAAGTCAAAGTTATTTATTGGTAAATATTCATCTACAAGTTAAAAATAATAACCTTTTGTATACAATAGTATGCAAATTAAGTAGAGGCTATCCATTGAATACAATGATCATTTAAATTCGTTATACAATGTTAATAGCATTCAATTATAATCATTATTACGTCAGAACATGAAATGTCAACAAAAAACGTTAACATATTTTTTTCCTCAAATTACAATTTACATTTATTTATTCATGAACTCATTAAAGTCATAAAATGTTTGTTCGATAAGCCAGCGCTTCAGTCTGCTTTTAAAGCAACTTAAGTTTAAGTTATGTCTAAGTTTTTTGCCACAAACCAGCCCCAACTCAGCAAGGTCCTGGTTGTACCCAACCAGCGCTGGTCTTCCGATGGGACCGGCACGTGACGTCAAGTACGAGAACAAGCTGCGTGGTGACGCAGAAGCATCACACTAATATTATAAATGCGAAGGTTTGTGTGTAAGTGTGTAAGTAGGTAAGTATGTAAGCGTATTTGTTCCCGTTCAACTCAGTAATGGCTGAACGGATTTGAATGTTATTTGGCAATTAGCGCCATCTGGATTCAATGATCTTATTTCCATGAAAAATGCCATTCACCCTCTACGAAATGTTAACCTATAGCTTTCACTCGCGGTTTCGCCTGCGTTAACGTTTCTCGACTAAACGGCTGCAACGATTTTGATGATAATATAAATGGCTACGAGGATATTCGCCGAAGAATTAAAAGTCATTGATATAGCTTTCAGAGCTTACAGGCTGAAGTGGCAATTGTGCAGGCCACATCACCCGAAGAACCGATAACCGATGGAGAGAGGTTCTTTTTAGTGGCGACCAACCGGAACACGCAGCACAGGCAGGCCTACCACTAGGTGAATTGAAGACAGAGCTGAAATAACGGAAATATTCCTTATCTTCAGTAATCCGTCAGGACCACAGATCACCCTAGATTCTGCATTCAGGACGCTCGAAGTAAGCCACACATCAGTCTAATCTAAATACACTTAAAAGTTTTTTTTTTTTTTTTTTTAAATCTTGGACATTTTTTGCACACACGGTCATCTGACCCCAAACTAAGCAAAGCTTGTAATATGGCAATTTATCTGATTGGTTAATCAACCAATCAGACAATCGTTAGGCGCGAGTAAACGTAACCTTGAGCTAGCCAATGAGAACGCTCGGTCGCACTCCCCGCGCCCCGCGCCGCGCCTCACACTGACGTGACTTTTTGTAGGAACAACGAATTTCGTAATGCGGTATCTTCAGGACCCACCGCCACCAGTAAAAACAATTTTCAGGAAATACCGAAATAACTCTACATCAGCTTTCATCACAAAAACTTTATTAAATGTATCCTTCCTTCAACAAAACATCCCGTTGCCTAAGCTTTGTCTTTGTAGAACAAGGTTCAAAATCCCTTGTGGAGTATACAAGTATTACATTGCAAGGACAAAGGATCTCTAATCATGTTACAGCACAATTTTGGACGCTACGGAATAATTTATGGTGGACTCTTTGTCCTACGTCATCCGAGATTTTTCTGTGTTCCTATAATATGTTTTTACCCGACTTCCCCAGAAGTAGGGTAATATTTTTGAGGTGTATGTAAGTGCTGAAATGAGTATGTGGGTATGTTTGTGGCTGGAAATATTGCCCTTGAATTCGGGACACTGTTATGTTTGCACACTAACTAGCGGTTGAATACACAGCAAAGGACAAGTACTTCCCCAGGCTGATTCTGCAGAAGAATCCCACAACAGATTTTAAAAAACTTTTTGTTTTCTCTTAAATTTTGGCCTCACACGTTATGTATTTAGCCAGTGTCAAATTTTGTAATATTTGAAGTGAAGTAAAGTATTTTACAATTAAAATAAGTCTCAGTCATAGTCTAAGTCAAGTAAAGTAAGTCACGGTCAAGTCCAAGTCAAACCCCAGTAAAGTGGTGGAGACTTTACTAAAGGTTTCTATGGAGTTTTGGAAACAACACGAAAAGTCACGTTTCACGACATTATACTATTCATCAATACTCGGGCATGTTCATGAACACTTAATGAATAAAAATCCACCATTTTTACACATTAACACTCGAAATAACACAAGTTTTGGAAAATAATATAATAAGGCGACATGACTTCTTCACGTTCCCGCCAAAACTCTTAAAAAAAACTTAGTGGCCATCATCAAAACTCAGCATGGCCATCAAAATGTTGTTCGTACACAAAAATTATGGTATTTTCAGCCAGACAACAAAATAAACATTGAGTCTTCCTAATAATATTATAATTCAGAGCATTACAGGGTCATAACGAAAGGGTGTGCTAAGCCGAAAAGAGCTTATAGTACTCATCATTATGAACAACTTTTACTATGGGACCAACCCTGAAATCGAGTAAAAAGCAAGTTTCTGTAGAATAAGATAATTTTATTAATTGGTCGAATTACAAACATCTTATAATTAAATATAAGAGCTGTGCATCACACCGTATTTCGTCATTAATACAATTTTAATTTGTCATAACCTAATAAATTTAATATAATAAAATTAACTTAATTTAATTTATTTTAAATATAATAAATTTTCGTTGAGGAATAAATTTATTGACCAGAAATGACATTGAATATCAATACAATTTTCGTTGTATATTTTTATTTTTTTATAATAATAATAAATAATAGCGGGGGAAACCGCGGGGCGCAACCAGTAATAAATAAAGTGGATATATCGGGGCGATCACAACAATAACAAGCAGGGACAAAGTTCACCGTGTTTTGATTGTCTCGCTTTCCTGTTTTCGGCAAATATTTTGTAACTTGAACGAATCGATTATTTGGGTTAAAAACATGCGCGGCAGTGCACTGCGCTCGTCACCATTTTTATTAGATGCTAAATCTGTTTATCCCTAGTAATTTCGCTGGAAACTTTACCCTTCAATCCAAACCGCAGTAATGTTTGCACAATAATTCTTGGTGATTGAGTAACTGGCAAAGGTGGAAATGTTTTATTTTCTTGTATCACAAAGGTATCACAAGATACCTGACTGCTTTGGGGAGCATCCGGGTTATGTGGGATTATACCTACTAAAACCCCCTCGGTGGCCTGCCTTGGTGCTTGACCGAGGGCTCCGGGATCTCCAGCACCACGCTTCAGCTCCTCCCGGGACAGCGAGTATGTGGGATTACACCCACTAAAACCCCCTTGGTAGCCTGCCTTGATGCTTGACCAAGGGCTCCGGGATCTCCAGCACTACGCTTCAGCTCCTCCCGGGACAGCGAGTATGTGGGATTACACCCACTAAAACCCTCTCGATGGCCTGCCTTGGTGCTTGACCGAGGGCTCCGGGATCTCCAGCACCACGCTTCAGCTCCTCCCGGGACAGCTAGCAACTGTCGTGACACGCCTCAGCCTACAACAGCGTCCGCCACTCGACGCTGTCGTCCTCCCCGGGCTCGCTTCGGTAGATGGATAGAGCCCCACCTCTAACCAACCCCGAGAGGTCTCCTCTTAGTAGGCTCTTACTACAGCCAGGGCATACCGATGTATTCTATTGCCCCGGCATTAGGGCATAAGGTGCAAAGTCCTATCACGTTAAGAAAGGGTTGTGAATTTAAAGAGGTCGCGAGGTCCCAGTTCGATGCGAACTACTATTATTTTTCTAAGTAGGTGATAAATATTATGGACTAATAACATTACTTAGACAGGCAATTTTCTCGTGCCTCGCTAATCGTGACCCGAATTTTCTTAACTGAATTCTCAATTCCGAAATTTATTTGACAGGGAACGAATGAACCAGACCAGGGGCGTTAGTCTCGACTTTTCGCTATGCACTTTGCGACCGCATTCGGTCGCTATGACGCAAAAATTCGACAACGAACACGAATTGTTAATGTAAAAACGCAATAGCCTTGAATTTTCGCAAAATGCAAAATTAAACGCTATGTTTGCGTTTTTAACGAAAAAACGCAAACAGCGTTGAATTTCTGAGCTGTATTTTCTAGATAACATCCGAACACTGAAACGTCACTCAGGCTTATTTCTGAATGCTACTTATTTCTAAAAGGCCAGTAAATTTAACTGGAAATCTCAAGCGCTACTCAAGAATTTTAAGACCTTGATCAGCGGAACAGCTCTCAAATTTTCTATAAATGGCGACATTTACTTAGAAAGTTCGTTTTCAATTACAATTTTTATTATTTGTTGTAGCAATTTCGTTCTACGCAGTAACTGTTTTTAATTAATATAAAACAATATATCGATTGGATATTATACACTGATATATACACTACATAATTACGCACTAAATACCATAAACTTTAAAAGCCGGCCACTCTCCATTTGGATCGTCTCTAAAAGCCGACCAAATGTTGACCAAAACTTGAATGACTTTTGAGCCGCCCAATCGTAAGCCCGATTAATTACCCCGACCAGCGCCTGTGCAATGTATTTTAAAGATATTTTTTTAGATAGATAGATAACTCTTTACTCTTCACACCAGAAATGACAGACATAAGACAAAAGAAACAGTTTAAAACTAGGTGTAACAACTGGCGGCCTTATCGCTTAAAGCGTTCTCTTCCAACCTTTTTTTCTGCTGTTTGTTTTATTAGCTCTCTACCGCGTTATCGTATTTTTTCTGTTCTCTTTAAATGTCGGCTTAGCAAGAAAGCACCTAATTTCACGCATGTTGGGCAGCGAATTGAAAACATAACTTTATTTGTAGCTTTGAAGTAGGACCTTAAATTTGGTTGCTCGGCTACTCGAAAGGGAGAAAGTCTTTTCAGGGGTGAAACTGAAATAGATTATTTACTCAATACTCAATAATTTATTGCGACATATATGCAGGTCTTAAATAACATGATTTGGGTTTAGTGACACATATGACCCTATTAGGGTATGGCAATTGGTGCGGAGCGGTCCATTTGTATATTGTCAAAATTATCCTTAAAAAACTCTTCAATAGTGCATTTGATTCGTCTTTCCTACTCATAAGAATCAGTGAACTAGTATTTTTTTATGTTTCTCGGTGACGAGACAAGCAAGTCGCTCACCTGATGTTAAGCGTCACGCTTGCCCATAACAGTTCAGTGCCACACAGAATTTTAAACTTCAACAGTTCAAAACTATGCGCGGATAACCTAACCTAACCTTTGTAATTACGCTGGAAACATTGTCCTTCAATCCGGAATAAAATAATGCTTGCACACTACTGCTTGGCGGTTGAATAACTGGTAAAGGTGTGGTACTTCCCCAGGCGGACTCTGCAAGAGAGCCCTACCACTACAAACTACAATTATATTATGTAATACAATTACAATAACTAGTAGTCCGCGCCGAACTGAGACCTCGCGACCCCTATATCTCCCCAACCCCTGGACCTATTCAGCTCATATTCGAACTTAAAAATTGTATTGAAATGAACTACTTGTGTACAAAATTTAATGAAAATCGGATCAACGGTTCGCAAGTTATCATCGGACAAATATACACACAAACCTACAAACATACATACAAATGCCGATTTGTCCCAGTAAACTCTAAGACCTTCGCTTCGCTCGGTCAAATATAATATTGCTATTGCAATATTATATATATTTATGCAATATTGGAAATAAAATATTGCTATTTCAATATTATATTCTTCGCTTCGCTCGGTCAATTAAAAGATCCGAAGACCTGACTGCCGAGTGTGAGTTTTTTCAAATGCGTTTACTTACTCGATCGCGTTAACGTTATCTATAATTTGTATAAAATAAGAGCAGCGCCATCTAGCGTCATCTAGATGGCACTGCTCTAAGAGCATAACTAAGATGTGTATGAAGTAAGAGCAGTGCTCTTACTTCATATATTTCATATACTTCATATCTTAGTTATCGTAGTCGAATAGGTAAACGCAATGAGGCGTTTTCCAAAGAAAAAAGTAGTTCTCAAATACTTACTAGATGGCGTAACAGACCTATCGTTTTACCTGTCATTGTCATTTCTGTCGAAATAATTTATGTTTATTTTTTAAATCGTAAATTTTGGCTCTACACGTTGTGTATTTAGCCAGTGTCAACTATTGTAATTTTTCAAATGAAGTCAAATACATAGTTACGTTACTTGAAATTGTCTAAATAAACATGTCGAGCCAAAAACACGAGAAAAAAAAGGCACACGTACATTTTATTGTCTTTCATGTCTTGACAGTGACAGAAAAACTCAAGGTACATCTAGCGCCATCTATTGGGTACTTTTATAAACAGGATTTCTTTTTTTTTTTTTAAACCGCTCATTAGAAAAACTCGCACTCGGTCCTATTCTCTGACATGCAATCCAACTGTGAATCCAACGTTAACTTTACTGATGGGCACGATCGCGAACTAAATAACACGGCTTTCAATCAGTGTCTTCGGTGTCGGAGATAGAATCATACATAATTGGTAAACATTGTGTAATGTTGTAATTTACATCAAACATCTTATACTATTGTACGTAAATTGATATATGTTTAAAGGCTTGTACGAACTGGACGCGTGCAGCGGCGCAGCGGGAGCGTATCAACAGCGGCACATATGGCCATTATCACACTGCAAGGCGCAACGCGACGGAGCGTGGGAGGCTCACGCGTGGAGAGGCGCTTTTGGTGTGTTGCACCGCGCGTGTTTTCTATAAAAACTGAGACAACCGTCTCGCTGCGTCATCACGTCGCGTCGTGCACTTGTGGCGCGTCCCTTGCTCAAGTCAACTCAGAATCGGTGGCGGGGTGAGATAGCCCGATTGGTGGGGGGACTCAGTGTCCTTTCTATACGTAGTATTATTATATGTTCTGTGGTACAACGTTAAAAACGCTGAGTTGTAAATCGCCTTACTTGAGGAACGCCTGTCGTCATCATAATAGCACGTGACCGACGACAGACGACACATAGTTTGAAACACGCTTGTCAGCAGCGTAACTGCGTGAGCAACGCGTGACAACTACTGCACATAGCTTGAGGAACGCGTGTCAGCAGCATAACAAGGCGTGACTGACACGTGCCAGCAGCATAACAGGGCGTGTGCAACGCGTGTCAGCAGCGACACAAAACGTGATTGACGCGTTTAGGCAGTGCCACTGCGTGACCATGCGTTTCAGTAGCGTAACATCGTAACCACGAAGTGCAAGCGATACCACAACCCTGTGATATAAAGGACTCAGTAAGGGTAGGTAATTCTAGATACTAATTCAATTAACAATGAGGCGTTTTCCAAAAAAAAAAAACCTGGTTATAAAAGTACCCAATAGATGGCGTTAGATGTACCTTGAGTTTTTTCTGTCACTGTCAAGACATGAAAGACAAAAAAGTGTACGTGTGCGTTTTTTTCCTCGTGTTTTTTGGCTCGACATGTGTATTTAGACAATTTCAAGTAACGTAACTATGTATTTGACTTCATTTGAAATATTACAATATGTTGACACTGGCTAAATACACAACGTGTGGAGCAAAAAATTTACGATTTAAAAAATAAACATAAAATATTTCGACAGAAATGACAATGACAGGTAAAACGATAGGTCTGTTACGCCATCTAGTAAGTATTTTAGAACTACTTTTTTTTTTTTTGGAAAACGCCTCATTAACTAATCGTTAATTCAACATATTTAACTACATACATTTTTTTTTAATATTTTAGAATATTGCTCCACGGACTCTGGGGTACGTGCCATTTATCAAATTTTACAATTATTTTATCAACTAAAACTAAATATAAAGACATACTTACTTTCATTGTGCTTTATTATGTACTGCATTACCTGTAAACAAATATCGACGTCAAATACGGTTGCTACATAGACACATAATACCAAAGGACACGACTCTAAGCCCCAGGACTGTGTTTGCGTTTTCACGTTCTGCCTGATTCAGTAGTGCGTATAAAAAATGTGTAATCGCTTGGTACGTACGTAGGGAATGTAAACCAAGTATAATACGATATAATAATAATAAAAATATATATAATAATTATACGATTGGCGCTTAGGTCGCGATTGTCTGGACGTCGGATAATAGAAAGGGGCGGGCGGAATCAAATGTCTTCTTTCTTTCATGAATTTCGATCGGAAAGCACACGGTGTACCTATTATTTCAAATCTGACCAGGCATTTTCTGCATGCGGGATCAACCAGTTATTCAACTGCCAAGCAGTAGTGTGCAAGCATTACTGTGTTCCGGATTGAAGGGCAATGTTTCCAGCGTAATTACTGGGCATACAGAGATTTAACATCTAACATCTCAGGGTGACGAGCGCAGTGCATTGCCGCGCATAGTTATGAACTGTTGAAGTTCATAATTCTGGATGGCACTGAACTGTTATGGGCAACCGTGACGCTTAACATCAGGTGAGCGATTTGTTCGTCTCGTCAACGAGTAAAAAAAAAAAAGGTAGTTTTACTAGCTAGAAAAAACCCTAAAGAACCTTACATTTCCAGGGATAAAAAAAAGGCTGTCACTCGCCGACCCCTAAATTATATATATGAAAAAAAAAAAAACGCCGAGACCCGTTGTTCTTTTGCTGCGTAAAATAGGAACAAACCAAACTAGCCTTGTAGCTCGGTGGGTGGATTTCCACCTTCTAATCTATAGGTTGTGGGTTCGATTCCCACCCAGGACAAACATTTGTATGATGGACATGGATGTTTGTTCTTTGTCTGGGTGTTTCTATGTATTCTATGTATGTATTTACAAAAAAAAAGTATTTATGTATTCTATCAGTTAACTGGGTCCTATAGTACAAGCTTGCTTAGTTTGGGGCTAGATGGCGCTGTGTGAAAAACGTGCACCACCACCAAACATATTTTGAATTTATGATATTAGGGATGAGCGTAGGGGGTTCCATATCCAATATCTATTCATCCAAGCTCCTTAAGCCCCATTAATGACCTAGACCCGTATTAAGAGGGCCCATTTAACTTGTAAACCCTATTTAGAATTTAAGCCGTGTTTAGTGAACGTTCTGCGAAAATAATAATTAAATAATTTAGGGTGTGTTTATGAAGCCGTGTAGTAGGTACGTACTTTTATTAAGGTTGGTCTCAAATTAAGCTGGGGAAATTATCTTCATTCTATAGTTCTACATGAATACTATCTTGCCTGCATGGCTTCGCTCGCCTAAGTAATTTGGTGACGAGACGAGCAAGTCGCTCACCTGATGTTAAGCTTCACGCTTGCCCATAACAGTTCAGTGCCACCCAGAATTTTGAACCTCAACAGTTCAAAACCATGCGCGGCAATGCACTGCGCTCGTCACCCTGAGATATTAGATGTTAAATCTCTGTGCCCAGTAATTACGCTGGAAACATTGCCCTTCAATCCGGAACACAGTTATGTTTGCACACTGCTTGACGGTTGAATAACTGGCAAAGGTGTGGTACCGCCCCGGGTGGACTCGGCAGAAGAGCCCTACCACTAAAAAGCTACAGTAAAGATATTCGAAAAATCATGAGACTTGCATTTCTTTATTCTTTTTCCTTGTTATACAATCCTAGTCTCATTCATTCACAACCGACCTCCATTGACTTAGCATGAAAATATATTATGTCCATACAAACGGTTTGCCACACCAACCGACTTGCCACTTACAACCACCGGGTGCCCGCGACTTTCACAATGTCGTCGGTCCACCTAGTGGAAGGCCTGCCTACGCTGCGTCTTCCGGTTCGTGGTGAACTTTTCTGCCCCACCGGTTATCGGTTCCTCGTGACAGACAGACACGCACGTCAAACTTATCTGTTTGCATCGAGGGTTAAAAAAAGACGTCAAATCGTCTACCTGTCCTTCTGTGGCGTTTTTAGTCTGTGTGTCTGTGATCCTGATCGATGAGCTACCTGAACTGAGCTGGGATGAAGATTAATGTTAGAGAGCTTTTTGTAAAATAGGTTTGACTTCGCCACATTTGATGTACCTAATGCCTGGGCCACACAAATCGCGATAATATTCGGGCGATAAACTTCATCTTCGGTCTACGGCGAAGCTGCGCGCCACATAATGCGCGATGTAAAGTTTATCGCGATGTACGAGCGATGTATAAACGCAAAAGACAAAATGGACGCCGCAGTTGCTCTATATTTTATGGCAGCAAATAATTATTTTTTTATGGCCACTTTCGTTTAGGTTTCATAAAATCGGCTTAGACTCGTAATTGGCAATAAATTCTAAAATTCTATCGCTACTCCAATCCATGTTTCGCTTCAGCTATATTATGCACTGCAGGTTAACTTACACGTCCACTACGCACGATGGCTGGCAGCCGAGGCCTGAAGTGTGGCCACGCAAGCAAAGTGCATCGCGATAAAACGCTTTGATCTGCGAGAATTTACCGACAGCGGAGCGAAGTCCTCGCAGCTACGTACGAAGCACCGAAGTATACGCGAATACTTGGCTACACACATCGGGATAACGCGAATCTTCGGGTTATCGCGATGTGTGCGGCCTAGGCATAAGTGATATATAGATGGGATAATGGCATGGTTGCAGAACGAAATTTGGTATAAATTTCGTTCGGCTAGACGGGTCACGGGGCCGACGCACAAACGAAGGACCGTCCTCCTTCATCGTCAGTCAGGTAAAAATTATATTTGGAAGCCTAGCTATAGCCCAGTCAATTTAGCGTTTGACCCAGAAGTAATTCTTAACAGGTTTTTTTGTACATAATTGAAGAACCAACTTCTCATATTAATCACACTATTTGTGTGTAAGTATGTAAATAGGTAACATGTTGCTGGCATTCCTTTTTTTTTTTTTTTTTTTCATTATCATCTTCCATTCATGCCACAGGGAACTTCAGTTTTTCTTCAAATTCTTTGTTTGTTGTGTTGTTGTTTAGAGTTAGTTTTTTAACCTTAGATTGTGGTCCATGGGTGGCCTGTAATGCCCACCCAATGGAAAGGAATTGATAAATAAATAAATAAATAATAAATAAACACGATCGACTTTTCTTTGTCGGCTGTCACCTCATCAAAACTGCAACGAACAAGAAGGTTCGGTCGCTTGTTGGCACGCCAGACCATGAAGACCCGACATGATATACAATAAAGCGCGAACGAGATTGCCGAAATTTCAAATTCAAATTCAAATTTTTCAAATTCAAATTATTTATTTCATCTAAGTACAGATCAATAATGTTGCAGCACTATACCCCAAACTGGGTTCAATTAAGTACCCGTATCTTGGGGCTTAGCCCTTCCCTTCAAATTAAACTATTTAAAAGAACATTTAATGAAAACATTCGGTTATGGAACTACAAAATTATAGAATTAAATTAAACAGTAATAAATATGTATCAGGTTCGGCAAAAAGAAAGTAAGAAAACAGTTTAAAAAATTTGGTTTGATAATAATAGCTTTAAAAAAATTGGAAGATATCAGTAAGTAATTTTTTTTTTAAAAGTTATTTTGATTTTTTATTTTTTTTAAATATAAAGTTGCATTTCAATTATTATAAACTAAAAACAAATTACATTTACATTACACTACATTAAATTAAATTACATTAAATTTAAATTAAATTAAAAATTATTAAAATAGAATTAAAACTAGGTTAGCGAGCCGAACGCGATAACTATTGATCTATCATCGCTGTACACTCTGCGCACACGTTAGAATACTGACCTGCGCGTGAGTCGGTCAAATTAACTCAGCCTGTCAATGAAACCACTTGAAGCGTCTACTGTGTGATCCGCTACACAAAAATAGCTTATTGTATAGGGCAATGATATTTTACTAGAGATACGACAATATCGCACTAAGTAAAAAAGTATTTATGTAATTCTATCAGTTATCTGCTTCCCATAATACAAGCTTGCTTAGTTTGAGGCTAGATGGCGCTGTGTCAAAAACGTCCACCAATCAGGGTTCGCAGATATATATCAGCGGATATAATTATATCATGATATATATCAATTGATTTTTATCTTGATATATATCAATTGATTTTATCCTGTTTCTGAACCAAACATTTTGGAGATTAATGTTCACCCTGGCAACACGCAGCGAAAATCTACAATTCAGAATAATTTAGATTTGTTCCTAAATTTTTCCGAGTAACTACAACATGGGGGTCTTCAAAAGGGCTGTTAATCGAGTATTTAAAGGTCGGCAACGTATCTGTGATGCCCCTGGTGTTACAGGTATCCATAGGCGACGGTGATCGCTTACCATCTGGCGGCCCGTCTGCTTGTTTGCCACCTATGGCATAAAATAATAATAATAATATGGCAACCTCATATAAAGTTGGGGAAATCCCCTTTACTTTAACTTACCAGTACAGCTAGCATTTTATTGAAATTCAAAACTTAACTTCATATCATATAAGGTTTATTTTACGAGGTAATAAAAAAATGGGGATTCCCTGGTGCTCCTAGCGTTAATAACTTTCACATTCTTGAGAAAATTTGCTTCTTTTTCTTAACCCGGATATATATCCGATATATATTGGATATATATCAAAAAATCAGATTTTTGATATTTATTATAAAAATCGGATTTTTTCTCACCCTGCCACCAACATGGCTTACTCCAGAAATCCCCTTAGACAATCCTATTTATATTATTTATTTAAAATGATCCCGCAAATCTGTCCTTTCCGACACATTTCATCATAGCTATCTCTTTTGCTCCCTTTTTCTCATCTTCTTTCGGTCTCGTTAGCGGCTGTAAACAGACTGCAGCGCAGCCGAGTTCAGAGCGCCATTTTGAAAGTAACACCCTAGCTTTTTTAGCTGAAGTAGCACTTCACTCGAAGAACCGATCACCGGTGCGGAAGAAAGGTTCTTGAGTGGCGACCGCGAACCGGAAGACGCAGCGTAGGTAGGCCTCCCACTAGGTGGACCGACGAAATTGTGAAAGTCGCACGCAACCGGTGGATGCAAGTGGCCCGTTATCGGTCGGTGTGGCGGTCTAAGGTGGTGGCCTATGTTCAGCAGTAGACGTCTTATGGCTGATGATGATGATGACCCTACCTTTAGTAAAATATCATTGGTTATAGTTTTGAGAAAGCTATAAGCTGCGGCCACATACTCGGCGAGTGGCGAGGAAAGTAGCGAGGAAGGTAGGCAGACCCTAGGGACTTGTCCGACCGGACGATGAACGAGCAGCGAGTAGAGCTAGAAAATAGAACTAACGAGAAGCGAGTATAGTTCCGGTAGTTTTGTTGCTGGGTTATAGCGAGTATAGCTTGGGTACTAGCAGCCCGCCCCGGCTTCGCACGGATATTTAACAAAAAAATAACAATTATAATACACACACGAAAACCCTTCTATTTGCGTCAAGTTACAAAAAAATGAAAATTATAAATAAAGCTAAAAAGCTACCCAAAAGCGAAAGAATTTTTCAAATCGGTTCAGTAGTTTCGGAGCCTATTCAATGCAAACAAACAAACAATCAAACAATAAAATCTTTCCTCTTTATAATATTGGTATAGGTGGTATATACAATAGTTTTCGCAGCGTACATCGCGTGTGCTGCTAAAGAATATTTTAGGTATTTTTTTTACATCTTGGGTTACATTATTGGAGTTTTAGTAAGGATCCCTAATTTTTTTGAAAATATAATATAGCCTATGTCACCCGGGGATAGTGTAGCTTCCCAACAGCGAAAGAATTTTTCAAATCGGTTCATTAGTTTCGGAGCCTATTAATGCAAACAATCAAATCTTTCCTCTTTATAATATTGGTATGGTATAGATAACACTCGCTCTGGCGGGGCAGCCGAGACGTACATTCCTGCGTAAGCCTCCACGCGCGACGAGTCTCTCGGCGAGTGTTCTGACCGCCAAGCATTTCTCGGCGGGTATTTATTTTTGATAGCTCTTATCGCTGCTACAAACTAGTGGAGAACATTGAACACCCGCATTGTGAACACTGAACAGTCGGCGATCAACTATTACTATATGTGTATATGTGTCTCTTTTATTCATACGTAATCTATATCTATTATACGTTTCTTGAGCGAGTAGTCTGTAGTTGGAATGAATATCGTCGCTTCCTCACCGGCGATAAGACAACTGCTTTAGTATCGTCTCCTTACTCGTCCTGCCGTCATGCTCCTCGCCTTGCCAGCCGCTCCCGATTGTCGGTTTTTTAGCGTGAGTCAAGGAAGCGGCGAGTTAGTTAGAGATAGAGCGATGGCAAGGCCAAAGAGGTAAAAGAGATGAAAAAGCAGAGTGTTGCCGTCTCCCGAATATTCGCGGCAGCGCGAGGTACAGCGCGAGGAGCATAGTGTGGCCTTAGGACTAGAATGTTTAAAGTAAAGTCATTTATTATGATAGACGCCGCGAACTCATAAATTTGTATGAAAATTGAAATAATGCCAAATATTTTAATAACATAAGTCCATCTCCATTTTCGTGGCCAACTGCTTTCGGTGGGTTTTTACTGTATTTTATGGCACAGTTATGCATTTTTGTATTTCTTCTGACGTGCTATGAAATAGTGTTGGCGATCGATAAAATTTCGATTGCCCGGCAAAAGTGCAAATATCGATAGTTCAAAATCTTGCAACACTATACATTGTACTTTTTAATCGGCTAGGGAGTGGTTGCGAGGATTTTGTTTACAAGTTGTATGCCTCGGACTTAAGACTCTTTGGACATTTGGCTATTTTGACAATGTGAGCCTATTTCTCATTTTGCGTATGACATTACTACAAGAATTTTACATTTAAAAAAAACGATCGATAGTTGATTGACATTTACACAACTATCGATATTATCGACAGTCCAAATCGATAGTCTCTCGATAATGGAACTACTGAGACAACACTATTGCAACACTAATGAGGCGTTTTCCAAAAAAAAAGAAATCCTGGTTATAAAAGTACCCAATAGATGGCGTTAGATGTACCTTGAGTTTTTTCTGTCACTGTCAAGACATGAAAGACAAAAAAAATGTACGTGTGCCTTTTTTTTCTCGTGTTTTTTGGCTCGACATGTGTATTTAGACAATTTCAAATAACATAACTATGTATTTGACTTCATTTGAAATATTACAATAGTTGACACTGGCTAAATACACAACGTGTGGAGCAAAAATTTACGATTTAAAAAACAAAACATAAAAAACATAAAATATTTCGACAGAAATGACAATGACAGGTAAAACGATAGGTCTGTTACGCCATCTAGTAAGTATTTTAGAACTACTTTTTTTTTTTTGGAATACGCCTCATTCGATGACCGCTGAGATTGAACTGATTTCGTGGCGTGCTAATTGGAGCATTGCTTTGCATTGCATTACTTTTAATCAAAGTATGTCAGAAAAAAAAAACTATCATATTAAAGTCTGTGACTTAAAGAGTAAAATAAAGTCAAAATCGGTTAAAATGACAACGCTGGATACAAGACAAGATTAGTAACACTTCAATGCACCGCGATGAGACTTCGCTATAATTATGCAAATATGTGCATTACACAATCACGGTCTATTTCATCCTTGTCTCCTAACTATTTTATGGCTGCTTAAAGGCCTCGCTACATGGCCTAACCTGACATCGTTTGAAAGAGATGGCTATATATACGTTTCTGGGGGAGTGAAAAGGAGAAGATGAATAGAGCGAGGGTAGGCGCGAGTAGAACAGTGTATAGCCATAGGGTAACAACACACGTTTGCGATCTGTGACGTAGCGTATGGTGTAGGGACGCTACTTCTCGCAGGTAGGGCCCCTATACTCAACAACATTTATTCCCTAAGGGTGTCTACACAAGGCCCGACCCGACATCGCTTGAAAGAGATGGCTATATATAAGTTTCCGGGGGAGAGAAAGGGAGAAGCTATAACCTTAATAGTTTGTTTTTTTGCTCCCGTGAAATTCTAATCTAGCTGTCCTTTCACGCTGTCAGGTCAGGCCATGTGTAGACACCCTAAATATACAACAAACTACCGGTACAGATAAAAGAGATAGAAGATAAATTCAAATTTGCTAAAGACCTAAAAGTTGTATTACTCGCGAAATCCTACTATACCCTTTTTTTTTTTTGCGAGGGTAAATCTTCTCAAGATTCCCGACTGCTTTGGGGTGCAGCCGGGATATGTGGGATTATATCCACTAAAACCCCCCCGGTGGCCTGCCTTGGTGCTTGACCGAGAGCTCCGGGATCTCCAAGGGAACGCACCGGAGCCACGCACCACGCTTCAGCTCCTCCCGGGACAGCTAGTACCTGTCGTGAGACGTTTAAGCCTACGACAGCGTCCGCCACTCGGCGCTGTCGTCCTCCCCGGGCTCGCTTTGGTAGATGGTGGTTAGAGCCCCACCTCTAACCACCCCCGAGCCCAGAGGTTCCCTTTTAGTAGGCTCTTACTACAGGCAGGGGATACCGATGCCGTATTCTAGTGCCCGGCATCAGGGCAAATCCTACTATACCCTAGACGAATTTTCGAAAGATAAGACAATTATGGAATAGATTGACCCGCTCCGCACGATATTGCCATACCCAATCAGGGTCATTATGATTACCTATTTAAAATATGCTTACATAATGTTTGCAATAAATGTATTGATTATTATTATTTTTTCTTCTTTTTTAACCGTTCGAACAAAAATTCGGATATTAGAATAAAATAAATAAATATCTGGGACATTTCTGCACACATCGTCACCTGACCCCAAACTAAGCAAAGCTTGTAATATGGCTGCCAGAGACTGATATACGTACATAGATATTTTTGAAATACATACTTATATAGATATTAACACCCAGATAGAACAAACACAAATATTCATCACATGAATGTTTGTCCTAGATGGGAATCGAACCCACGCCCCCAAGCACAGAACGTAGGTTCACTACCAACTGAGCCACCGGGGCAGTCAATGGGAATGGTTTAGTTTGGTCAGGTTCTATTACGAGGAGAAATAAATGAAATTTCTTTATGGAAAAAACTTTTTCCATTAAGAATTAAGGGCAGATTTTTCAAATTTTCCGAAACAAAAAATAATCAGTTATCATGCCAAAATGGCAAATTCTCGAAATACCACGTTCTCAAAATAGCAAATTCTATAAGTGAAGGTTCTTGTAGAATTTACCATTTTGAGACAAGTTTTCATTTTGAGAATTAGGATTATCAAAATGCCAAATTATCAAAACTAGAAAACTTTTCAGAGTTTACTGGGACAAATCGGCTTTTGTATGTATGTTTGTGTGTATATTTGTCCGATGATAGTTTGCGAACCGTTGATCCGATCTTCATGAAATTTTGTATGCAACTAGTTCATTTCAATACAATTTTTAGTTCAAATATGAGCTGAATCGGTCCAGGGGTTGTGAAGATATAGGGGTCGCGAGGTCTCAGTTCGCCGCGAACCACTAGTTTAAACAGTTGGGAGCTCGTAGAATGACTGCCAATCTAGAGTGAGAATGATGATGAGTCCAATATGATAACGATTTATTTACTGAAGTATTAAATTTATCTGTCATATTGTTAATCTCCCAGATAGGAGATAATTTGTTTACTACGTATGTGACGCATCTTTGCTTTCTGATAACAGAATTGTTAGAATTATTTACCTACATTACTGATAATAAGTAGTTTATAAATACTTTAATTTCAAACTTCACTGTTTTTTTTTCGCTTCTTCATTAATCATATTTGTTATATTACTATTAGCACTATAGATATATATTTTACTATGAAAACTGACGAGGTTTTGATACATTTTGTTTTAATAAAGCGGGAATAGTCACGTTAAATTGAGTCGGTTATTCCGACTATAGTTTCGATCACATTCCGTGACCTTTATCAAGGAATGCTTAGCGAGACACGCGCGCGACCTCGTCTTGCCTTGCACTGAATGATAAAGGTTGGTAAAGGTCGAAACTATAGTCGGAATAACCGACACAATTTAACGTGAGTATTCCCGTTTTATTAAAACAAAATACTATAAATATGTATATTTTGAGCTATGCTCGGAGTTTCTTTGCGCGATGAAATCCGGAACGAGGATATTCGTCGAAGAACCAAAGTCGCCGACATAGCTTTCAGAGTTTGCAAGCTGAAGTAGCAATGGGCAGGCCACATCACTCGAGGAACCGATAACCGGTGGGGAAGAAAGGTACTTGAGTGGCGAACCGGAAGACGCAGCGTAGGTAGGCCTCCCAATAGGTGGACCGACGACACAATATCCTCTAACTTTGAAACGTTCGTGATTCTGATTGCGAGAGCATGCCATCTCGGTCGTACCAACGTAATCGCACTATTCGAGGTCCTCGCTATCGCTTTCAGAGTTACGGGATAAGCCCACAGGTCATGTATTGTGACTAAATCGCGAGTCGCGAGTTACATAATAAGAGGGCCGCGCAATTTATTTCTGATTATCCTTTTTCGAAAAAAAACAAATCAGGCTCGTTCTTTAGAGTGACTATACATGGCTTGGCCTGACATCGTGTGAAAGGGACAGGTCGACTTGATATTCAAGGTGGCAAAGGAAACAAACTATCAAGGTTATAGCGTCTCCCTTTCGCTCCCCAGAAACTCATATATGTAAACTCATCTCTTTCACAGAATGTCAGGTCATCGGGCTTATCCTCTAACTTTGAAACGTTCGTGATTCTGATTGCGAGAGCATGCCATCTCGCTCGTACCAACTTAGTCGCGCTATGCGCGGTACCGGTCGCGCAACGCTCGCTATCGCCTTCAGAGTTACGGGATAAGCACACAGGTCATGTATAGTCATACATGCCCTAACCTGACATGGTTTGAAAGGGACAGCTAGATTTGAATTTCACGGGAGCAAAAGAAACAAATTATAGCTTCTCCGTTTCACTCCCCAGAAACTTATAATAGCCATCTCTTTCAAACGATGTCAGGTCAGGCCATGTAGCGAGGCCTTTAATCAACTGGTCAATCGCATAAACCAAAGTTGCCCTACTAAAAACAAAAACTAACAAGAAATCAAAAAGCAGAGTGGCAGCACCATGTGCTTTATAAAATTAAACAGATTGTTTAACAGAGCTATTTGGGGAGTAAGCTAAACAATTGTATTTTTAAACGTTCAATGATCATTCACTATGAATTGCTGAATTACGCTGCGGCTTCGCAGTTCCAGCTGGGTAAAGTATGTTTCGTTGTTTTGCTTTTTATGATTCTGACGATCGGTAGTCATAGAAAAGTTACGAGAAGAATGGCAATCTCATTCAAAAACGTGTACCCCCACAGATCACACTAGATACCGCATTACGAGATTCGTTGTTCCTACAAAAAGTCACCAAAGTTTGAGGCGCGGCGCGGGGCGCGGGGAGTGCGACCGAGCTTTCTTATTGGCTATCTCAAGGTTACGCCTACTCGCGCCTAACAATCAACCAATAAGAGTTTCTTATAAGTGTATTTAGACTGATATGTGGTGCGCTTCGAGAGTCCTGAATGCCGAATCTAGGGTGTGATCTATGCCTCGAAAAAACTGCATAATAATGGCGCTATTTAGTCAGCGAATGTTCAAACCAGTATAACAGCAAATAAAAATATGTGTAATATAGTATTGCTATAAAATTATGTCTGAAATTTTAGGTTTAGTTCAAACTAGCAGCGGCCCGCGATTCCATCCGTTATTGTGTAAGTATGTAAGTGTGTTTGTTCCCGTTCAACTCTGTAACGGCTGATCGGATTTGGATGAAATTTTGTATGGAGTTAGGTTATTCCCTGAATTAACACATAGGCTTAGACACATTGACTTACACCGTTCCTGTAGAATAGCGGGTGAAACCGCGGGGCGTAGCTGGTAAGATATAAACGGACTCATTTAATTAACCAAGCGATACGGAGTTACTCGACATTTTTTTTGAGACGAGATTTAATCTCAGTTTTTGAGAATCCAGTACAACTTACTGTGAAAGACTTAGATACTGTAAGTAAAGATTGGAGTGTGTGGGAACAGGGACTTTAATTGGAAGGCACGACGCATGTTCGCATTCAGTGACAATTTTTTGAAGTTTTTTTTGTCTGTGTATTTCTATGTATTCTATGTATTTACAAAAAAAAGTATTTTTTTAATTTGTTTATTTATTAAAACAGAAAAATTTCAACAAGTTTTAATGTATTATACCAGTTATCTGGTTCCCATAGTACAAGCTTGTTTAGATTGGGCCTAGATGGCGCTGTGTGTGAAAACGTCCACCAATATATTTATTTATTTAATTTTATGTCAAATCACACTAAAATAAAAATCAGCATCAATTGCTTCATCTTAAAGTTATATATACCTTGAAAATGATTTATTATGTGGTAAAACCTATCCCATCAAATAAATCTTTCACAAATCACGTTAAAAATCATACAAGTTAATAATTCTATCAAAAACGTTTACAAAAATATTATAGACTCCATAAAAATGTTAAAACTGAATTTACATTCGACATCAAGACATAACATAGAAAGTTTCCGTTGGGATGGTTCAGGGCTGCTCAAACAATTTTGGAAGAGGAACCTAAAATTGTGGATGATTTGGGTAAAATAACGTTTATTTATCAATAAGAAAATACAATTTCGCTTACGTGATAAATTATCGCTTTAAAAGTACTTTAAATAATTTATGCATGGATCTTCGCCGTAGAACCAAAGTCACCATAGCTTTCAGTGTTTGCAAGTTGAAGTGGAATTGGGCAGGCCACGTCTCACGAAGAACCGATAACCAATGGGGAACAAACTCGAAGACGAAACGTGGGTAGGCCTCATAAGGTGGACTGACGACATTTTGAAAATCACGGACAACCGATGGATGCAAATTTCAATAATTTGTCGTTCAGGGTGGCGCTCTAAGTGGGAGGCCCTTGTCCAGCAGTGGATGTCATCAGGCTGTTGATGATGATGGATGGACTTAAAACTATGCTCATAGCTGATATTATATTATGCTAATAATTTTATAGTAGTTGCAGTAAAGTTAATTCAGTCCGCACAGTGAAGCGTACTGACCGCAATAAAAACCTAGACGTACGCAACGCGTGCAAAATGCTAGATTAATTGCCCCAATGGGTTAAATGTAAAAGCAACCCCGATCCTAATAAAAGTGATTACAAAAATAATAATAATTTACTTCGTTCGCGTCGACATACAAAAAAAAGTAGCCTGTGTCCGTCTCCCTTAAGCTATATCTATGCAAAAATTCAGCTGGATCCCTTCAGCCGTTTAGCCGTGATAACGCGACAAAACCCCAGACAGAGAGAGTTATAATATTAGTTAGGAATTTGTTATTTCTATCATTTGCTGATAACATGACCGTCATAAACCAGCAACCAGCGAAAAAAAAAATGACAGGGTAAGATATTTTAATTGTATGACAAGGTTAGATATTTTATATGTACGAGGAAATACAAAACCAATTGAATTAATAAATAACCTACTTATTAAATATGAGAAATATATTTTTAAAGTCGTTTAAAAAGTAAATACAAAAGTCAAATAATACTGAGCCCCATTTAAGTATTGTGAGAAAAAAATCCGCAAAGCCATGTCCCAATTCTTTCGGACCAAATTCTAGCTTGCGGTCCTGGGCTTGGGCACTCTTGCCTCATAGATCATCAATAGGCCAGCTGTTGCAGTAATTTAATTTTTTTATTAGACATTGTATAATACACAAAACACTATTTCTGTTCTGCAGATTTTTTTTTTTTACAAACCATTTTTATATTTTCAGGGTCATTTCTTAGGGAAACAGAACACGCGATCTTTTCATTCAGATTAGCACTATTTTATATTCTGTGGCTTTACCTAGTTGGATATCTATCATCATCATCAGCTAATTCAGCCCACGGCAGAGCATAACCCTCCTCCCTCTTATTTATTTATTTATAATTTACTTTCCATTGTGTGGGCATCACAGGTTACCCACCCATCGACCATATTCTAAGCTTAAAAAGTAACTTAAAATATCAAACAATAATTTAAAAAAAAAAAGTAATGCGGAATAAAATTAATAAAATTTGATTTTGTGGCAAAAAAAATAATAATTAAAAAGGCAACAATAAAAAACAAACAGCAACAAAAAAAACCTACATACTTATACACTTATTTCAGTGGTTTCGTTACTAGGACCTTAATACAGAAATACAAAACATTTTATTTATGACAAAAATACATATTAAAATATACAAAACACACAGAATAAAAAATTTACCCCATTTTTGTCACAAAACCGATCCCAACTCAGCATAATGGTGTCATAAAAGTCTATTGTTATTCTGTGAATCACAGAGTACTTTGTTATATACGGAAATAGAGACCTCTGTAGGCAGCCAAAATAAGAAACACCTCTCAAGCGCCATCTGCAATCATTTTAAGGACCTAATATTTTATACAGCCTATCTATAGCCATAGATTTAAAAAAAAAACTTTGCTATAACTATAAAATAATGATGATCGCGGAGTTTTGGCGGGAACGTGAAGAAATCATGTCGCGTCATTTTATTATTTTCCAAAACTTGTGTTATTTAGAGTGCTAATGTGTAAAAACCACAGAAGAGAGAGAAGAGGTAAAAAATGTTCCTCTTCTGTGGTAAAAACGGTGAATTTTTACTCGTTAAGTGTTCGTGAACATGCACGAGTGTTGGTGAATGGTATAATGTCGTGAAACGTGAATTTTCGTGTTGTTTCCAAAACTCCTTAGAAGGCTCTAGTAAAGTTTTCACCACTGTACTGGGGCATGACTTGGACTTGACCGTGACTTGCTTTGCTTGCCTTTGACTGTGACTATGACTTGTTTGATAATATTTAACAAAACTTGAAAATATATAAGTATATATACTTGACACTGGCAAATGCATAAGACGTGCGACGCCAAAATTCTCTCAGGAGGAAAGAGAAAAAAAAAATGATGATCGCTGTGAATTTCTGCCTCCGTACAATTAAACAAGTCAAGATGCCAATTTTCCTTGTTTTATGCCAATAAACAAGCTGTTACTGAAAGGTGCGGAAATATTGGAAGGTATGTACTTATATACTCATTATTATGAATAACTTTTATTATGGATCCAACCACGAAAACGCGATAAAAAAGTCAGCTGTTCCATAGAAAAATGTCAATGTGTGACTCTCATTGTGAACATTGTCTTATGTAGGTACTATGTACGCGTAAGTGAATTCAGTTACTAGTAGTTCGCGCCGACCTGAGACCTCGCGACCCCTATATCTTCACAACCCCTGAACCGATTCGGCTCATATTCGAACTTGAAAATTGTATTGAAATTAACTACTTGCCTACAAAATTTCATGAAGATCGGATCAACGGTTCGCAAGTTATCATCGCACAAATATACACACAAACAAACATACAATAGCCGATTTGTCCCAGTAAACTCTGAGACCTTCCCTTCGCTCGGTCAGTTATAACTAAGTAGCAGGTTATTATAATAATAATATTTATGATTATTTAATTAATTTATTATTATTTAATTAATTAATTATTATTTGATTAATTAATTAATTTATTATTATTTAATTAAATTCAATAATTAATTATTATTTAATGATAATAATATAATTTATTCCTAATATTTATTAGGAAATTATTTTTTATAATATTAGTGTGATGCATACTTAGTAGGTGAAAACCTGCAGGACTATATTGATGCATACTTAGTAGAAAACAGTCTGTAGAACCTTTTTATAAGACGCTTACTTAGTAGTTAGCCTGTGGGACCGTTTTTAAGATGCATACTTAGTAGGTAAAAGCCTGCAGGACTCTATAATGATGCATACTTAGTAGGTAACAGTCTGTAGAACCTTTTTATATGACGCATACTTAGTAGTTAGCCTGTGGGACCGTTTTTAAGATGCATACTTAGTAGGTAAAAGCCTTCAGGACTCTATAATGATGCATACTTAGTAGGTATAAGCCTGCAGGACTCTATAACGATGCATACTTAGTAGGTAACAGTCTGTAGAACCTTTTTATATGACGCATACTTAGTAGTTAGCCTGTGGGACCGTTTTTAAGATGCATACTTAGTAGGTAAAAGCCTGCAGGACTCTATAATGATGCATACTTAGTAGGTAAAAGCCTGCAGGACTCTATAATGATGCATACTTAGTAAGTAACAGTCTGTTGAACCTTTTTATATGACGCATACTTAGTAGTTAGCCTGTGGGACCGTTTTTAAGATTCATACTTAGTAGGTAAAAGCCTGCAGGACTCTATAATGATGCATACTTAGTAGGTAAAAGCCTGCAGGACTCTATAATGATGCATACTTAGTAAGTAACAGTCTGTTGAACCTTTTTATATGACGCATACTTAGTAGTTGAAAAATTGAAAATTGAAAAAGTTTTATTGGTGGTAACAAACGTTAAATATCAAAAAACAGTAATCATCGCTTAGTTCCATATAAATAAACCAGATTGATAAGCATTGTTACCCAAGCTAGGAATAAACCTGTGTTATGGTGTAACAATGCCCTCCGCCGGACAGTATGTACCAAATAATGTTGGTTTACAGTATAAGTAAAAGAAAAAAAAAAAGAAAACTAGGATATAAAAGCATGCAAAACTAACCACATTGTATTTAAAAAACTAAGGGAATTGGGGGGGGGGGGTGGTAGGTATGTGTAGTGTAACTGAGTGTGTGTGTGTATCACCTCTGTGACACTCAGGACCTCATTAGAGTCAGGGTTCACAGAGGTGAAGTGAATGACTGTATGTGTGAGTGTATGATAGTGAGTAAAAAAAATAAAATAAATAAATAAAAGAAAACCTTTGATATTTAGGACACTTTCATTAATATTTTTTCAGTTGATTCGTAGTCTTGCTTGAGCAACCAGTTTGTGATAGTAGTTTTACAGTTATGTCTATTCATCTGGTGCAGCTTAAGAATTTTGTTAACTTTGTTGTATATGAGAGAGCCTTGAAATTGAAAATGCCTTTGTGCGAAAGTTGTGTTGCAGCGCTGTATTGCGCAGATGTTTTTATTGGTTTTAGAGCGTGCAGTAAGTGTTACATTGCGCTCTATATACGTCATATTCTTGTGATAAGCAAGAACAAGGCGAAGAATGAAGAGCTGGCGGACTGTCAGAATTTTGCAGTCGGAGAAAAGAAGACGTGTTGAATATCGAGAGCGTTTGAAAGTCATGACCTTCAATACTAGTCGTTGTGCTCTTTCTAATTGTATGACTTTAGTTTTACACGCGCCGCCCCAAACTGATATGCAATACCCTAAAACTGATTGACAGATTGCGAAATAAATTGATCTGAGCAATTCGAAGGAAGTGATCCGGCGTAGGTTCTTGAAGACCCATACAAGTTTCCTAAGGCGACATGAAACAGCTTCGATCTGGGGTGCCCAAGTTAGCTGTTCATCAATAATCACGCCAAGGTACTTAATCGACTTCACTTGTTCAATAAATATGCAATTACATGTATTATTAGGGGAGTTATTGCAAGTATGGGCTTGGATTTTAAAAGAATCTTTAGGAGATGTGAACCTTTTCAGGATGCTAAATGACATAAATTTACTCTTCGTATAATTCAGGGTAAGCAAGTTGATTTTAAGCCACGATATAACGTCTTTCAGTCCCTGTTCTGCGTAGACTCGAGCTTGTTCCCAAGTTTTGCCTTCAAATACCAGCGCTGTGTCGTCTGCAAAAGTAAATATTTTGCCATGCAGTGGATTATAGGAGCATAAGTCATTTATGAAGATTAAAAATAAACTAGGGCCCAATATGGATCCTTGGGGAACCCCATAAGTGACAGTTTCGTCGTCGCTAATCATACAATTAATACTGACACGCTGAGTTCTGTTCGACAAATAATCTTCAAAAAGTTTCAGTGCAATACCTCGTATCCCAATCAGTTCTAGCTTTTTTAACAAGAGGGGAGTGGAAACGGTATCAAAAGCTTTAGCCATATCTAAGAAGATACCAACACATTTGTTCTTCTTGTCCAAGTTACTAACAATATAGTCGGTCAAGCCAGATACTGCTTGTTCAGTGGATTTGTTAGCTCTGAACCCAAACTGCGATTCCGATAGTAGCTTTTCCTGTTCAAGATATAATGTTAATCTTTTATTTAGTATTTTTTCAATTAATTTCGATAAAGCGGGCAGGATAGAAATTGGTCTGAAATTATTGACATCGTCCCTTGCTCCACTCTTGTGTATTGGGTGTATTATTGAAATTTTAAAAGGTTTAGGGAAGAAACCTGTATTAAAGCAGAGATTAATTAAGTGAGTTAAAGGGGGGACTATGACATCTTTGGCAATTTTGAGGAAAGAGTTTGGAATCTCATCCCAACCAGTTGCGCAGTCATTTTTCAGGTTTAAGATAAGTCTCTCGACTTCTTCTTCATCGGTGTCAAGCAGAACAAAGGAGCGAGGATGAGATCTTGGAACAATGCTCGAGACATAGTTGGAATTTGCGACTCTGCTAGAGATATTGTCCGCTAGGCGCTTTCCCACATTAGCGAAAAACGTGTTGACTTTGTTTACCGCAACATGGGGATCGGGGTGAGATTTCAAGAGATCGACCGGAGGAGACTTTACTTGAGCTATATTAGCTAGTTTCTTTATTACCTTCCAGGTTAGTTTGGAGTTTTTTCCAGCTTTTTGGATCTCAGATCGCTCGTACTCTAATTTAAGTTTTCTGAGGAGTCGGTTGCAAAAATTCCTATACCTGATATAGATTCCAGAAAGGATTAGATCATTAGGATTATTACGCACTTTAAGATGCATATTATCTCTATGCCGTATGCATCTCAGTAGCCCTGGCGTTATCCACGATTTGGAGGTGCGTTGCCTGCATGGTACTTGTCTGGTGGTAGTACATCGCTGCAGGGCGTCCATCAGGATTTTTACCAATGAATCCGCCGCCAAATTAGCGTCTGTCGCTTGATAAATTGAAGAGAAACAGGATGTTTTTAAATACGTAAGTGCATTAGCATAATTTATTTTTCTTATATTTAATTGATTATCGTTTTTGGTTAGGGGTACAGTGGAGAGACACGCAAGAACAGGAAAATGGTCAGTCACAGCAGTTTGTAAAACAAAAGATATTGCAGGAGACTTTGTTTTCATCAACACATGGTCTAGGCAGGAATTACATCTTGTTGGGAATGTGTGTGCTGGTAAAAGGCCATGTTCAGCAGCAAGACTAAGGTATGGATCACTTTTCGGGTCGTTTTTGTTATTATTGATGTTAATATTGATGTCCCCTGCAATAATAATGTTTTTAAACGATTTAACGGAGTCTAAGGTTGTTTCCAGAGATGCAAGAAATGATTTAATACAGTTAAATGCCCATGGACGGTATATAGCCAAAATTGCGGTGTGTTCTGCAATTTTTATTAAAATGCAATTTGCACCTTCAAACGGCACTTCGTCTACTGTACATGATATAGACATTTTAGAGTATACAACTACTCCATCATTTTGATTAAACAGTCGAGCAGTCGCCGTAGTATTGTAATTTGGCAGTTGGGGAAGAATTTTATTGGTAGACAACCAGCATTCAGATAGGATCACAAAATCACAGTCAAAGCCGAGAGAAGTAAGCATAATACTTAATTTGTCAAAATTAGCATTAATGCTTCTTATGTTTTGAGCTAGAATCTTAAGATATTTATCTGGCTGTAACATGTCTGAGCAAACGTCTGGTGTGCACAAGACCGACTCTGAAACTTTTACATCGTCTACTTCGTTAATGAGGTTACTATCCATTATTAACCAACGAAAGGGTAACATAGCTCACAGCCCATGGAACAGAAAAAGTCACATCAGGCACAAGTGGGTTGTCTTTGAAAGTGCTTAAAATAATCATCAAAAAGGTTAAATTATGTATGGTAGTGGCTTTGTATATGGTTTTTGGAATATGGTAATGTAAGGATAAAAGTGTGAACGGTGTATGTAGATAAGATGGTTTGGTTAAGTGAATATTAGAAGTTACAAATTGGATCTGTTTAAGACGACAAACAAATATTATGATGAATCTAAATGACCAAAATAGATTGGTAAAAGGTAGTCACATATGGGTTTTAAGTGTGGAAATTTGCTCCTCACTCTTGATTAAGATAATTGGAGAACCATCCTCCTTCCTTAGAAAGACCTTTCCGTTTGAGGTCCAGCAGTATTTGTAATGCCCCGATTTGGAGAGGTCTCTAGCAAGAAAATGTAGGCGGTTTGCCTTGCTAGTGAGGTGTTCAGCTACAAATACTGGCGCGCTCTTTCCAAGCATACCCAGATGTGAGGCGTTAATCTTGCTTGTTCTGTTTGCCGAGTTATAATTCTTCACGCCTTTGATTATTCTATTCTTTTGCATCGTGGATGTTAATTCAGCTATAATAGGCTTGTTCGTTTCAGGCTTACCAGGAATCCGGAAAATATCTTTAATCTCGGAGGGCGAGATTTTGGCTTTAACAGTTCCGCTTAGTTGAATAATATACTTCGTCAGGACTTCCTTAGTTTCGTCTTTTGTGTGTGGGACATTTCTTATCTCAATTGAGGAGGCTCTAGCAGTGCGGAGCAGGTTTTCGATATTGTCCTCCAAAAGTATAATTCTACTTTGGTTGGCCTTGCATTCCCGTTGTACATTATCAACCTTGAGCCTTGTTTCCTCTAACTTAGACGCTATAAACTCCAATGATTTCTCAATATCACATTTAATGTCAGTTAAACGCCTGTCCAAATTATCGAACTTAGTGTTCATGTCTGATTTCCAGGACGAGAATAGCTTGGTGATTTTTTCCTCAAAAAGATTTAATTTTTCTTCGACCACTTCAGGAGATCGGAGACGTTTAGCTCGCCGACGCCGCGTTTCTGGATCACTTATCTTAGAGGCATCAGAATCCGAGCCAAGAAATTCTGGAGTATGTGGCATGATGAAGAAATACGCTCCTTATAGGCAAGCAATAAGGAGAAAAGCACAAAAGTTAATACTTTCTTAGGTAGCGCCTTACACCTTTGTAATAGCAATCCGCTTGCCCGCTTTGTGTAATAGGGACCTTAACATTTGAGATGTACCAGGCAGCTATGAAGCGAGGAGGGTGTGACGGCGCGATGACGCGCCGGACAGTGACAGAGTGAAACAGCAATAAAGGTGCACAGGATATGTTGTTGTTGCGTCAACTCACGCGGTTAGAGTCCGTTCAAAGTCCAGCCGGTTGTGGTGTCGTGGTTGACGCGCACTTCCTAGCGTTTTATGCAGCCCTAATTTTTACTATTTTAGATTTTGACAGTAAAACTTAATTAAATGAAAATAATTATTCTTTTAAAATAAATACTCGTGCGTGGTGGTAAGCACGTCTACTCGTAGCCGAGGTCCGGGCGGAAGGGGTTAGCCTGTGGGACCGTTTTTAAGATGCATACTTAGTAGGTAAAAGCCTGCAGGACTCTATAATGATGCATACTTAGTAGGTAACAGTCTGTAGAACCTTTTTATATTACGCATACTTAGTAGTTAGCCTGTGGGACCGTTTTTAAGATGCATACTTAGTAGGTAAAAGCCTGCAGGACTCTATAATGATGCATACTTAGTAGGTAACAGTCTGTAGAACCTTTTTATATGACGCATACTTAGTAGTTAGCCTGTGGGACCGTTTTTAAGATGCATACTTAGTAGGTAAAAGCCTGCAGGACTCTATAATGATGCATACTTAGTAGGTAACAGTCTGTAGAACCTTTTTATATTACGCATACTTAGTAGTTAGCCTGTGGGACCGTTTTTAAGATGCATACTTAGTAGGTAAAAGCCTGCAGGACTCTATAATGATGCATACTTAGTAGGTAACAGTCTGTTGAACCTTTTTATATTACGCATACTTAGTAGTTAGCCTGTGGGACCGTTTTTAAGATGCATACTTAGTAGGTAAAAGCCTGCAGGACTCTATAATGATGCATACTTAGTAGGTAACAGTCTGTAGAACCTTTTTATATGACGCATACTTAGTAGTTAGCCTGTGGGACCGTTTACTATTAGTAGGTAAATTTTAACAGTAAATATTGTCTTTATGTATGAAGTACCTAGCCTACCCAGTGTTACGTTTAAACCAACAATGTTTAACCAACAGGATAAAAACTGTTGTTTAATACCACATAATGCTCTTATGCTTTATTTTTATCATAAACTAGCTGCGCCCCGCGGTTTCACCCGCTATTTTACAGAAACCGAATCTTTTTCGGTTATCTTATGTATGTTTGTGTATGTGTTCGTGTTCGTATATTTACCCCACCTCCTGTAGCTCTGCTTGACCGATTTTGATGTGAGAAGTGTCGTTGTATTCCTCTTTAAATTTAAATAACTTATACCTATAGATCAATCATCATCATCAGCCAGAATACGTCCACTGCTGAACATAAGCCTCCCCCTTAGAGCGCCACACCGACCGACAACGTACCACTTGCATCCACCTGTTGCCCTTGACTTTCACAATGTCGTCGGTCCACCTAGTGGGAGGCCTGCCTACGCTGCGTCTTCCAGTTCGTGGTCGCCACTCAAAGCCATAAGTTCGTATAAGTCTCGATTATTCGACTTACATTTTAGTAGTGGTAGGGCTCTTCTGCAGAGTCCGCCTGGGGAAGTACCACACCCTTGCCAGTTATTTAACCGCCAAGCAGTGATGTGCAAACATTACTGTGTTCCAGATTGAAGGGCAATGTTTCCAGCGTAATTACTGGGAACATAGAGAATTAACATCTGATATCTCAGGGTGACGAGCGCAGTGCATTGCCGCGCATGATTTTGATCTGTTGAAGTTCAAAATTCTGAGTGACACTGAATTGTTATGCGCAGGTGTGAAGCTTAACATTATGCGAACGACTTGCTCGTTTCGTCACCAAGTTACATTAAAAAAATAAAAATAAAAACATTTAAGTATTATATTATTTATTTTTCTAACGTAAAGTAACTAACTGTGAACAAAACATCCGGAGGACGGGCAGCAGCGTCCTTTTAGTAAACGGTGAGCGTTCTGCGATCCCCAGCCCGCCTGCCAAGCGTGGGTATGTATTTTAAGGCAGCCCTCTCCCATAGTTTTGGACGTCTTCTGGCTGATGATGATGATGAAATTAAATACTTAAGTTGCAGCCAAAATGTGTATAATAAGATGTTTTATTTTATTTTTTTCCAAGTGTTAAGTTTTTTTTATTACAAGCACTTGAAGAGAGCCAGTCTGTACATCCAAGTACTTACAATACAAAATGATGCAACCAGTGGTTATTAATTCAAGTACTCGACGAATTGTTTATAGATTAAAAATATATTAAGGTGCAACGTTTCGCTCATCGTGCGAAATTCAAATTTTCTTGCGTTTTTGTGAATTACAGCTTAATTACTCATCGTGGATATATTGAAACCAATTTTGCGCCAATAAATAAGTTGTTTTAAGAAATTACGGGTAAAATGATCACCTAGATAACATTGGTCTAGCTACAAATCTCAATAAGCTGATTTTCATCTCGGTTTTTGGTTTAGTGGGAAATGTACTTATACTAGCTTTCAACTTGAATTTTTGGTTGGTGTAATTTCTTGAAACAATTTATTTATTATCGCAAAATTAGTTTTCATGAACCTACGATGAGTAATTAAGCTGTAATTGACATAAAGCGCAAGAAAATTTGAATTTCGCGCCCTGAGCGAAACGTTGCACCTTAAAAAATAATTTACCTGATTCAGCTGCCTCCAAATTCAAACAAATCTCACATGGCACAAAACATTTAAGCAAAAAATCCCTATCAATAACACAATTTTTTCTAATTAAAACACCAATTTACATTTTGCTATTCAAAACAAAACTAGTTCTTTTACCGTTTCGTAAAACTACACAGAAAGCTCTAATCTAAGTGCAATATTTCGTCCTGTAATCACCCATACATTTTTTATCATGGAAAACGGCGAAAATTCGCGACGCGCGGGAGATGCGACCGCTCCCTCTGGGCGACCATCTGATACTGAACTCGGGATGAAATTTTCTGCTTCAGCTTTCCGCAAATCTATAAGCGAAAGTACACAATGTTTCGATCCCTTTCTAACGCTGTAATTGTCGGATCCTTTTCTCTTTCTATTTTTGCCTAGCTGCTCCTCGTGGCTCCGCTTTTTTTTTTGTAGGAGTCGTACGAGATTATAAAGTAAGTACGTTTGCTCTCATGATCAATCTATCTTTGAACCAAACCATACCCAAATCAATGTATCCGTTTATTACGTTTGTTTAATAATCAAATTAAATACTGAATTACCAAAAATTATATGAAATTGGAATACCTTGGAACTTTTGGATTCTGTAACAAATTAGGAATCCTTAGGAATATTTCATAAACTAATTCTTGATCGAGCGAAGCGAAGGTCTCAGAGTTTACTCGGACAAATCGGCTTTTGTATGTATGTTTGTATGTTTGTGTGTATATTTGTCCGATGATAACTTGCGAACCGTTGATCCGATCTTCATGAAATTATGTAGGCAAGTAGTTCATTTCAATACAATTTTTAAGTTCGAATATGAGCTGAATCGGTACGGGGGTTGAAGATATAGGGGTCGCGAGGTCTCAGTTCGGCGCGAACTACTAGTTAATAATATTTCACTGCTGGAAGATTCTCCCCCATAATTGATTGCCGTAATCCCCACGCTTGGCAGGCGGCTTGGAGATCGCAGAATGTTCACCGTTTATAAGAGGACGCTGTTTCCCGTCCTCTGGTGGTTCTACTCGCAGTTTAGTAACACATACTTACCCAGACCCATTCACCCGCACGGGACATTCCCATGGGAAGTGGGGACAAAAAAAACCCTTGTACGGAACAATTGCATTTGCGAAGAAATGTTGCTTGCTTTTTGGCGAATATTTTAGTAGCTTATTGACCGAGCGAAGCGAAGGTCTCGAGAGTTTACTGGGACAAATCGGCTTTTGTATGTATGTTTGTGTATATATTTGTCCGATGATAACTTGCGAACCGTTAATCCGATCTTCATGAAATTTTGTAGGCAAGTAGTTCATTTCAATACAATTGTTAAGTTCGAATATGAGCTGAATCGGTCCAGGGGTTGTGAAGATATAGGGGTCGCGAGGTCTCAGTTCGCCGCGAACTACTAGTTATAATTTGACTAGTTTGTTACCCGCGATTTCGTTCGCGGGGACATAAAAAAAGTATCCTATGTCCGTCTTTGTTATATGCAGTAACTCCACAAAATTTATCAAGATTCATACAGCCGTTTAGCCGTGATAACGCGACAAACATTCAGACAGAGGCAAAGTTACTTCCTATAGTTCGCCAGATGGCGTTGATCCATTGTTGTGTATTTTTTGACGTTTTGTATGGACTGACAGTTTTTTTTCTCTTATGGTTTGGCTCCACACGTTGTGTATTTAGCCAGTGTCAAGTATTGTAATATTTCAGATGAAGTCAACTATTTCACAAAAATTAATTTCAGTCACAGTCTAAGTCGAGCAAAGTAAGTCAAGTCCACGTCACGCCCCAGTAAAGAGGTGGATACTTTACTAAAGGTTTCTATGGAGTTTTGGAAACAACACAAATAGTCACGTTTCACAACATTATACTATTCATTAACACTCGTGCACGTTCTCGAACACTTAACAGATAAAAATCCACCTTTTTTTAAACATTAACACTCGAAATAACACAAGTTTTGGAAAATAATAATATGACGCGACATGACATCTTCACGTTCCCGCCAAAATTCAACTGATAGTTGTAATGTAGGGAGTTCTGAATCGCGCAGGGGATTTTTTTTCCTCAAACGTATACGTAACGTAGCTCAAACGTACAAACGTATTCATTTTCATATCTCGAAGCCTTATTGGTCCAGGGACCCTATTCCTGTGCACTCGAGATTGTCTCGGTCACTGTCTCTCTAATTTAGAATTTAATGGGAGTGAGAGTGACCGAGATAAAATGTCATTTCTCCGAATAGGGGCCCTGGGCCCCCTATTCGACCGAGATAAAATGTCATTTCTCCGAATAGGGGCCCTGGGCCCCCTCCAGGGAGAAAGATATTCGGAGAAATGACATTTTATCTCGGTCACTCTCACTCCCATTAAATTCTAAATTAGAGAGACAGTGACCGAGATAATCTCGAGCGCACAGGAATAGGGTCCCTGATACGAATGCGGCTTTATTAATCCTCTGAATTATGATATTAGTTAGAATTAGTTAGGATGGAGCCAAAAACAAAATCGCGAAAAAAAAAGCTGTATACAATATATTTAACTAGTTGACAGAAAACGAATATTTTTCCGAGATAAAAGTGTGTTATTATGTTTTAATATGTGTTAATCCAGAGTATAAGCTACCTCCATACCAAATTTAATTCAAATCCATTCAGCCGTTACAGAGTTGAACGGGAACAAACACACTTACATACTTACCTACTTACACACAAACTTTCGCATATGTAATATTATAGTGAGATAATAATAATCTTAGCTAATATTATAAATGCGAATGTAATATGTCTCTCCGTCTATGTATCTCTGTCTAATTGTTTGTCGCGTTATCACGGCTAAACGGCTGAACGGATCTTGATAAAATTTGATAAGGAATTACTGTATATCACAAAGACGGACATAGGATATTTTTTTTATGTCCACGCGAACGATGTCGCGGGTAACAATCAGTCACATTAATCTTCTTTTCGAAAGTTTGTGTGTAAGTATCTAAGTACGTAATTAGGTTTGTACCCGTTCAACTCTGTAACGGCTGAACGGATTTGGATGAAATTTGGTATGGAGGTAGCTAATTCCCTGGAATAACACCTACGCTACTTTTTATCTTGAAAAATTAAACCTTTCCCGTAGAATAGCGGGTGACCCCGCGGGTCGCAGCCAGTTATACATAAGCTTTCCCATTTTTGTGTTCATTTTGGTATACCAAATACCACTCTTAGTGGAAAAAAAAAGCGATAAAAGGGGTTTTCCTTTCCACCTGTGGTTATCTGACAAGGATTTTCAGTCGAGTGCCTTTTCAATTCATTTAGCTGAATCATTTTCAAAAGAATCTTGCTGCGTTATTAAATCTTAATTACCTTGAGAACATTCTATTTAATTTGAGGATCCTGATGCAGGTGCTATTTAGTTACTAAGGTACCTTTAGAGGTACCTAGCATATTTACTGCGTAAAGCACCAAGCAAATGACAAAGGCAGCAACAGACTTAATCTGTCGTCAAAGTTTACAAACTTTTCAGTATTCGGGGGTTACGCTACCTATTTTAATTGGTCCAAGCGAACGAAGTCGCGAGTAACATGGCTGTAACTCGCGACTAGCTGTTACTCGCGCCTTCGTTCGTTTGTACCAATTAAAATAAGTAGCGTAACCCCCGAATACTGAAAAGTTTGTAAACTTTGACGACAGATTAAAATGTAATTGTAATGAGGCGTTATCCAAAAAAAAAAAAGTAGTTCTAAAATACTTACTAGATGGCGTAACAGACCTATCGTTTTACCTGTCATTTTCATTTCTGTCGAAATATTTTATGTTTATTTTTTAAATCGTAAATTTTGGCTCCACACGTTGTGTATTTAGCCAGTGTCAACTATTGTAATATTTCAAATGAAGTCAAATACATAGTTACGTTACTTGAAATTGTCTAAATACACATGTCGAGCCAAAAAACACGAGAAAAAAAAGGCACACGTACATTTTTTTGTCTTTCATGTCTTGACAGTGACAGAAAAAACTCAAGGTACATCTAACGCCATCTATTGGGTACTTTTATAACCAGGTTTTTTTTTTTTTTTTGGAAAACGCCTCATTGAATTTCTTTTTATGTGTAAATACCATAATTTAAAAAAAAAACATAACATAGCGGCATAGATTATAGTTTATCCAAGCCATCGACATCAAGTAAGTGCCTTTAACAACGAAGACATGCGAAATTAAAAAAAAAAAATACCTAAAAGCATAGTTTTTCACGGTGTCGATCTGTCTGGGCCGGGAATTGAAATCTACAACTGAGTCAAACCAATAGTTAACAATTAAGCACTTACAGCGTTATTATTATTACACTATTGTAAGGTGTATTTATCCTAAAATATAAATAGCCTACATAAAAGTACGCCATTACGTTTTTACTAGAGCAACGTGGGCGAAACCGCGGGCATAAGCTAGTGGCATTCTAAAGACATTAATTGATACATTTTTTGTTTTAGTAAAACGGGAATACTCGCGTTAAATTGAGTCGGTTATTCCGACTATTTTACGTGAGTATTCCCGTTTCATTAAAAGAAAATGTATCAAAACCACGTCAGTTTTCGTATTTTAAAATATAAAATTATACATTTTTTTATCTCATAAAAATACTTTAAAAAATGTTGAAAAACTGCGAGCGAGTTAACGAGATGAGCCGGGATATTTGACAAAAAACGCAAGAAAAATTGACTTTGGTGCGCTGAGCGATACGTTGCAACCATGGCTTCGGTCAAACGCTCAGCCAGACATTAAAAAAATAATCTTATGTAATAGGTACAAGCAAGTGCGTATTTCCAGTATTTCCTAGCGAAAATAGCTCCATTGGATCATTTTCCCATTCATAGCCCATTTCTTTTGTCCCAAATTATATGAAAATATCGAAACGAGCAAATAATATCCTGATTCACTATTCTCGACCTAATCTTGACGGGATACAGTCGAGATTAATGTTCTGCCAAAGTTTTCCTGGTTCGGGAAAATGACCGAAGTTCGTATAAAGTCGTCAGAGAAGCTTAATAAAGTTCGGGTGTAATCAAGGACCGAATAAACGATTATTATCGGTATTCCTACCGGTATTGGCTTCGATTCTAACGATATGCAGCTTCCTTCACTGATAATATTTACTAAGTTGATTGTGTGTGCACTTTTATTTTTATAATTATATAAACTAGTAGTTCGCAACGAACTGAGACCTCGCGATCCCTATATCTTCACAACCCCTGGACCGATTAAGCTCATATTCGAACTTAAAAATTGTATTGAAATGAACTACTTGCTTACAAAATTTCATGAAGATCGGATCAACGGTTCGCAAGTTATCATCGGACAAATATAAACACAAACATACAAATGCCGATTTGTCCCAGTAAACTCTGAGACCTCCGCTTCGCTCGGTCAAATATAATATTGCTATTGCAATATTATATTTATTATATTTGATTTATTTGTTTTATTTTTCTTATTACATTCATATATTAAAAATAAAACATACTTACATTTTAGAGCTGTTATAAGTGACGCGTCATGCATTCGAAGTTTTCATGTTAAAATTTAAAACTACCGGTAACGAGTCGACGCACTTTATCAGTATATATACTGCAATCCACAGCTACCCAAAGATTCTCGGCCTCCGACATTAAAGGACTTAGCGACTAGGAACTGGAAGGCGCAGCGTAAATAAACCTCCTACTAGGTGAACCGAAGATATTGTGAAAGTCACGGGCAACCGGTGGATGCAAATGGCAAATAATTCTCGTGGAAGGCTGTTCAACAGTGAACGTCTCCCGGTTGATTTTGGTGATGATAAAACGGCTTTTTGGTTTATTTCGGCGTGTTTTTTTTTTTTTTTTTCGTTGATGCTAAGTAGATGTTCGTGATTTGAGCGGTAACTAGCTAAGTACTATTTGAAACCGGTATTAAGTCCTCGATGTAGGAAGCTAGTTGTACAATGCGTGCCGTAAATTGTAATTTAATGACGCAGGCCTACGACCGGCCATCTTTAGTACGTCATTATCTCGTAAAGATACGGAATGCCAACGGAATGAGTATAATGGAATAGATAAGAGCGTCCCCTTGATACTATGCAGATAGTGAAAGCTTGACGCACTTCTGCAGTAGGTATACCTACTCTTAGACCAGCTGGTTTGTACTTTTCCCAAAATTGGTCCGCAATAAAAATATTAATAATAACGCTGGAAAATAAGGCGTTTTCCAAAAAAAAAGAAATAGTTCTAAAATACTTACTAGATGGCGTAATAGTAGTTTTAACTGTCATTGTCATTTCTGTCGAAATATTCTATATTTTTTTTCTTCTTTCCTCCTAAGAGGATTTTGGCGTCGCACGTCTTATGCATTTGCCAGTGTCAAGTATACATTTATATTCTCAAGTTTTGTTAGATATTAGTTATTATTACAAGTCATAGTCACTGTCAAAGTCATAGTCAAAGTCACAGAGTACTTTGTTATATACGGAAAAGTCGAGCATAGCAAGTCACGGTCAAGTCCAAGTCATGCCCCAGTAAAGTGGTGAAAACTTTACTAGAGCCTTCTATGGAGTTTTGGAAACAACACGAAAATTCACGTTTCACGTCATTGTACCATTTACCAACACTCATGCATGTACACGAACACTTAACGGGTAGAAATTCACCGTTTTTACACATTAACATTCGAAATAACACAAGTTTTGGAAAATAATAAAATGATGCGACATGAATTCTTCACGTTCCCGCCAAAACTAATATATTCTATATTTGTTATTTAAATCGTAAATTTTGGCTCCACACGTTGTGTATTTAGCCAGTGTCAACTATTGTAATATTTCAAATGAAGTACATTACACATAGTTACATTACTTGATTGTCTAGATACACATGTGGAGCCAAAAAACACGAGAAAAAAAAGGCACACCTACATTTTTTTGTCTTTCATGTCTTGACAGTGACAGAAAAACCTCAAGGTACATCTAACGCCATCTATTGGGTACCTTTATTACCAGGTTTTTTTTTTTTTGGAAAACGCCTCATAAGTTTAGTTGTTTTTTTTTCTCTTATGTTTTGGCCCACACGTTGCAAATATTTCACAATCTAAATAAATCTCGGTCATAGTCTAAGTAAGTCACGGTCAAGTCCACGTCATGGCTCAAGTAAACTTGAGTAAGTAAACTTACTAGGGTTTGTATGGAGTTTTGGAAACGACACGAAGAGTCACGTTTACAAAATTATACTATTTCCTAACACTCGTGTACGTTCCCGAACATAATGGATAAAAATCCACCATTTTTACACATTAACACTCGAAATAACACAAGTTTTTGAAAATAGGTTATACAATGACGCGACATGACTTCTTCACGCCAAAAAAAAACTCAGATACTATTCGGAGATGTGACAAATTGATGTCGATTTCGAGATTCCAATCTCGACTGGCTCTCATCTCGATTGGCTCCACTCGATGTATCTCGAACGCTAGCCGTCGTGAATATCTCGAATGATAGCGTTGAGAATAAGAAATCTATAGGGATATTCTCTGTTTTGTTTTGCTTTCCGTTTTTTTTGTCATATTATTCCAATTATGACATGTACCATTTACCTACAAAACTCGAAAGAACTCAAGTTTTGAAAAATAACACAACGCAGTGACATCAACGTTGGCGCCAAAAATCTATAGTGTAGTTTTGTAGTGGTAGGGCTCTCTTGCAGAGTCCGCCTGGGGAAGTACCACACCTTTGCCAGTTATTCAACCGCCAAGCAGTAGTGTGCAAGCATTACTGTGTTCCGGATTGAAGGGCAATGTTACCAGCGTAATTACTGGGCATACAGAGATTAAACATCTAACATCTCAGGGTGACGAGCGCAATGCATTGCCGCGCATTGTTTTGAACTGTTGAAGTTCAAAATTCTGGGTGGCACTGAACTGTTATGGGCAAGCGTGACGCTTAACATCAGGTGAGCGACTTGCTCGTCTCGTCACCAAGTAACATAAAAAAAAAAAAAAAAAAAAAAAAAAAAAATCTATCGGCTCTAAGAAGACTCGAATGGCTTTTTTTTTTTTTGGCGGGAACGTGAAGAATTTATGTCACGTCATTTTATTATTTTCCAAAACTTGTGTTATTTCGAGTGTTAATGTGTAAAAACGGTGAATTTTTACCCGTTAAGTATTTGTGAACATCCACGAGTGTTGGTGAATGGTATAATGTCGTGAAACGTAAATTTTCATCTTGTTTCCAATACTCCATAGAAGGCTCTAGTAAAGTTTTCACCACATGACTTGGACTTGACTGTGACTTGCTTTACTCGCCTTTGACTGGGACTATGACTTGTTTGATAATGAATAACAAAACTTGATAATATATATGTATACTTGACACTGGCAAATGCATAAGACGTGCGACGCCAAAATCCTCTTAGGAGGTGAAACAAAAAAAAAAAATATGACTCGAATGATTGGAATTTATTTTACTGCAAGTGCACAACACGTATCGTTTTAGACTCGGAACACAAATAAAATTAATAAAAATTAATACTTAGTGTGTTCCAATTTTTTAAATTTACTTTTGTGTCCATAACTCCACAGGAACCTTTGGTTATAAAAATTCACCAATTTACTGAGACGTCTCTTGGACTCCGTGGTAGCTCAGTGGAAGCATGCCCGCCTCACATTCGTCGGGTCGTGGGTTCGAACCCGGGCGGGGCTCGTACCAATGAGTTCTTTGGAACTTAACGTACGGATATACCACTGGCTTTTCGGCGAAGGAGAACATCGTGAGGAAACCTGCATATTTCCGGAGAAGGAATTCGATGGCGTATGTAAATCCGCCAACCCGCACAGGGCCAGCGTGGTGGATATGGCCCAAGCATCTTTCGAGGGTAGGCCGATATCTCAGCAGTGGGATTTTTATAGGCTGAAGCAGAAGTACTTGGACTTGACGGTACTTTGCTTGACTTATACTATGACTGAGACTTGTTTTACTAGTAAAATAACCATACTTTACCTGAAATATATATTACAAAAATTTGACACTGGCTAAATTCACTATGTGTGTAGCTAAAATGTGTAAGAAAAAAAACTATTATCGTCAAAGTTAATAGTGACGGAGTTTTTTCGGGAACGTGAAGAAATCATGTTGCGTCATTGTATTATTTTCCAAAACTTGTTGTGCTAGATCGAGTGTTAATGTGTAAAAGGATTTTATCCAGTAAGTTTAGTGCTCGTGATCGTGCATGAGTGTATATCGTGAAACATGACTTTTCGTGTTGTTTCGAAAACTCCATCGAAACTCCAAAAAAGTCTACACCGCTTTACTTGGGCATGACTTGGACTTGACTGTGACTTACTTTGTTTGACTAAGATTATGACTGAGACTTGTTTCAATTGTGAAATATTATAATTCACATGAAATATTACAATACTTGACACTGGCTAAATACACAACGTGTGATGTGAAGCCAAAAATTAAAATAAAAGTTAAGTGACAGTGACAGTTGGCTGAAAGTTAAAATGGTGACAAACTGTCAAAACCAGTGTGGCCATCTTAGCGATTTCTAAGTTAGATCTAGCATTTTTTCTTTTCACCAAAGTTTTTTTAAACATAACTTTATAATAAATTTTACTAATTTTAATAATGAGGAGTTCTACAAAAAAAAAAGTTCTAAAATACTTACTAGATGGCGTAATAGTCCTATCGTTTTACCTGTCATTGTCATTTCTGTCGAAATATTTTATGTTCATTTTTTAAATCGTGAATTTTGGCTCCACACGTTGTGTATTTAGCCAGTGTCAACTATTGTAATATTTCAAATGAAGTCAAATACATAGTTACATTACTTGAAATTGTCTAAATACACATGTTGAGCAAAAAAACACGAGAAAAAAAAGGCACACGTACATTTTTTTATCTTTCATGTCTTGACAGTGACAGAAAACCTCAAGGTACATCTAACGCCATCTATTGGGTACTTTTTTTACCAGGTTATTTTTTTTTGGAGAATGCCTCATTAGTTCATGTGTTTGAAAGATTATAAAGCCAGGTAAAATAATTTTCTTTCTACTGGCAGCACCGTAGTGTAAAATACTGTTCTGCGGATTGCACAAAAATAACGATCATAACCAATCTCTCGTTTCATGGTTCATTACTTTAAATAATTATGCATACTATCTGAATTTAACTATTTGATTTAAAAAATTAACAGTCTGAGTAGCTTGCTGTGCTAAATAGGGTGTTCTAGAAATTGTATCCAACCTGCAGGGGTTCTAATATTATGTGCATTCTAAACAACTTTTATTATGGGAAGCCCAACAAACCTAAGATCTATTTCATTACGTGTGAATGATTATGGAATATTTGTTTTTTTTTTTCATGATTTCAGGTTTTATCCCGTTGATCGTCAAAGTTGCTCAGAATCATATTTGAGGTAGCAACCTTGCGGACGGCGAAATAATAACTACAGAATTGTAACTCCGAACGTGATTGTCCAAGAAAATGGCACTCGGCACATACTATAGGTATAGCTTTATATATAGGTATAGCTTTATACCATTGGCAGACTAGCCAACAGTAAAAAACCACATACATTATGCAGCGCTGGCTGATTGGCTGATAATAGGCCGGCGGGCTGGCGAGTGGCCAGGATGGATCCAATCATGCGTTTGGATCTGCTTTGGATGGTGTTATGCATGGCAACAACGAGTACACGTAAACAAAATAAATAATTAAAAATATATCAAATAGAAAACTGTAACTTAGGTTTTCTGGCGTTTGCACGATGCGACCACGTTATGTAAAAACAAAATGTATATATACTATTAGGATAGACAGTGCCATTGCTATCCATTTGTTTCACCGGGGTTCATTTACAGGGAAACTAAAAATAGCACTTCATTACGATAACAATATTTATACCTACTTTCTCCATTATTTATTTTGCTATTAACTAACTATGCGTAACTTTGACCACTAGATAAGAGTCGTAATTTTCTGTATTTCACGTCACGAAATACAAAAATATAGTCATGTTGCATACCATAGGCCACCAGTCGCTGCAGATAATATTACATGTAAGTTTATTTGCAGGTGAAATGAGTCGTTCTTATATTTTATCAAAATGGCACTGGCACCACCTCACAACACAACTTATAATTTTTTTTACGTACCGTGACAAGCAAATCACTAGTAAAATGATAAATTAATAAAATTCACAGCCGCAAGCACTTTACGCGCGTCGCGTGTGGCGCGAAATATGGTATATTTAGCTTAGTTTTTAGGCCCCGCCCATCTTGCCTTGGTTAGCGTGGGGCTATTAAAGAGCCACGTTACTTTTCTATAGCTGTTATTATTAATTCGCTGCTTGCGGATAAGAAAAGAGCCCAGAACAACCTGTATTAAAAAAAAGTATGATTTTGTGTTGTGCGTAATGGTAAACAAAATGCAAATCATTATTGTAAAGAACACATAAGAAAAAACAAGTGCTATGGGATAAAATTATTAACTATTAAGTTAGTGTGGCGAAATTTAGCGCTTGGTTTCAAACCAAATTTGCAGTTTTAAGATGTTATAAATGGCAATACCAAATGTCAAAAAGTTTGTATGCCGGCTTTTTATAATTTTGTTTTTACTCTAAAGTGATACTTTAAAGCGTGTATTCTACGAAATTTGGTGCTTACACTAGTACTAAAAGCATCAAAAAATTAAAACCAACATAAAACAACACGAGGATATTTTCAAGACAGTAAATCATAATGTCGAAAGTGAAATTGAATTTAATAGCGGCTGCTTGCGAAAATATGGGCATTGGGATCAATGGGACTCTACCTTGGCGGCTCAGGTGAGTCATAATTTTATTCATTGTGAAGCTATTTTGTCCTCTACCGACATTTTGTGTTTTTTTTTTGCTTATAACCTATTTGCAATATTTTCCCGCCAAAAAGTAAAACCGTATTCAATCTGAGAAATAGATGTAGAACCGTGAATTTACTATGCATTTAATGTCCACAATAAAAATACAAAATTAAAACTGGTCCTATTTTATTACGTGTACTGGAAACTTATTGAAAATTATTCCATTTTAAATAAAATATTTCAAGAGAAAGATAGCGCATATACACTCGCGTTCAGATGAAAAGAGATTGCTTTAGGCACGCGTTACAGAAAAAAAACAGATAATTGCTATAATTACATATAACCAGGAAATCAATCGAAATTCTGTTCCACACAATCCTAGATATTATTATTACCTCACTATAAGAGTAATAATCAATTAAATATACACTAAAGATTCCGAGCGCCAGCGAAAAATAATTTTCAATGATTTTTTTTATCAAGAAAATGTCATGTAATCATGTTTTCCCGCCATACAATACTGGATCACAGAACCAAAAAAAATTATATCCTAAAATAAGATTTTTACCGACTTAGTTAATGATGTTCACTGAATAGACAAATCACATTTTTATCTATGTAGGCCGTTTATTACCTTGAACTGAAATTTAGTTACCTTGAACTATTCAAATCAAAGCTTGCACTTGCCACAATGTTATCATCGGTAGGTATGTCTTGTGGTTATATTTCTAAACAGTGTTGATAATACCTACATATTTACACTACCTTCAACCAAAGTAAAACGAATGGACCCTAACTACCCAACTTCCTTACTAACCTGTTTTGTTTTTTTTTTTTAATGGAATTTGGTAACGAGACGAGCAATTCGCTTAGCTGATGTTAAGCTTCACCCATAAAAGTACAGTGCCACCCAGAATTTTTAACTACAACAGTTCAAAACCTTGAGCAGCAATGCACAGCGCTCGTCACCCTGAGATATAAGATGCTAAATTTATGCCCAGTAATGACGCTGGAAGCATTGCCCTTCAATCCGGAACACAGTAATGCTTGCACACTACTGCTTGGCGGTTGAATAACTGGTTGATCCCGCATGTAGAAAATGCCTGGTCAGATTTGAAATAATAGGTACACCGTGTGCTTTCCGATCGAAATTCATGAAAGAAAACTACTGCCAAAGACGTGGTTTCCCCGGGCGGTTTCTGCAAGAGAGCCCTACCAATACACCCTTGCCTTGCCTCCCCTTTTTAATGCCAATAAACAAATTCTTAACCTCCAGAAAAGAAATGGCCTATTTCTCCAGCATGACATCACAAGTTTCGGAGCCAAGCAAAAAGAATGCAGTGATAATGGGCCGTGTGACCTGGGACTCCATTCCAAACAAATTTCGCCCGCTGTCAAATAGAGTGAACATTGTACTCTCTAGGAACAAGGACATAGTTGAAGAAAATGTAGGTAATTGGTTTTAATTGGCCCGAGTATGTCCTAAAGTTCTTCGACCAAAGTAAAATTAATGGACGGGCCCAAGTAAAGGAATTTTGAAGATAAAAGTTTCATTCCTTGCTCTTGTCGCTCTCAGTCTGTGAAAAGTTCATACATGCGATCCATATATCCTCAAAAATATGCCTTGATATTATTCTAACTAATATTATAAAATGCGAAAGTAACTCTGTCTCTCTTTGTATCTGTCTCTCTGTCTGGTTTGTCGCGGCTAAACGGCTGAACGGATCGAGCTTGAATTTTTGCATAGATATAGCCTAAGGATAGGAGACGGACATAGGCAACTATGTTTGTAGGTCCACGCGAATGAAGTAGCGTGTAACAACTAGTACACTTATAAAGTTCTCAAGTGGATTGTTTTTTTTTTGTTTGAGTTTTCACGAAGCGGTGCATTGGTGAAGGTTTCACCACTAGGCCACTTGCGTAAGGAAAATGTTCCTCAGCTCTTAGTTTTTGTGTTGATTTGAATATTATTCGAATCTCGTGACATTCTCTCAAAAAGATTTGAGCGGGAACGTGAATAAGTCATGTCGCGTCATTGTATTATTTTCCATTATCCAAAACTTGTGTTATTTCGGGTGTTAACGTGTTAAAAATGGTGGATTTTTATCCATTAATTGTTCGTGTATTATTAATAGTATAATGTTGTGAAACGTGACTCTTCGTGTTGTTTCCAAAACTCTCCACAGCTTTACTGGGGCATGACGTGGACTTGACCTTAACTTACTTCGCTTGACTTAGAGTAGGACTGAGACTTATTTTAATTGTCAAATATTTGTCTTCACTTGAAATATTACAATACTTGACACTGGCTAAATACACAGTGTGGAGCCACAACATAAGAGAAAAAAAAGAAGATTTGCGATTTTCTTCTTTATGAACATACTGTTTGAAATAAACGGATTTTATATTTGAATTGTAGGTCAATCAGTATTTATTAAGTCGTTAAAAGTAAGCTCAGTAGATTTCTTAAATTCCAGGTGCCAGAAGGAGTAATAGTGCTGCCCGGTCTGGATGAAGCCATTGCCTACATTGATGGCAGACCAGACATTGAGGCTTCTTGGGTCATCGGAGGCTCTTCCATTTATAAGGTGCAACTAGACCCTAGTTAAAGCGACCAATCAAAATTGGTTATTAATCTTTCTTTCATAAAAAGTATCATGTCCTTCCGAGATGGTTGGTTGTAGGCCATTAAAAAAAAATTTGCGTTATTATTATTTTTATAAGCTACCTCCATACCAAATTTCATTCAAATCCGTTCAGCCGTTACAGAGTTGAACGGGAACAAACACACTAACATATTTACCTAATTACACACACAAACTTTCGCATTTATAATATTCATATTAATTTATTGCGTAAGTATTATTTTCATGTCAACTTAAAACTAAGGTAATATTAAAAAAAATACATAATGAATAATAAATGTTAAATAATATTAAATTTCTAATCTATAAAATTCGTCAAATCCTTAAAAATGTTAGTGTGATGATCACAATACACTGGTCGAAAAAAATAATATTTTGAAATTGCACCATATTCAATTGGCCTTTCTTTCCCGCCATATTACATTTTTTAAAGTTAATATTTTTAATAATTGACCGAGCGAAGCGAAGATCTCAGAGTTTGCTGGGACAAATCGGCATTTGTATGTTTGTGTGTATATTTGTCCGATGATAACTTGCGAACCGTTGATCCGATCTTCATGAAATTTTGTAGGCAAATAGTTCATTTCAATACAATTTTTAAGTTCGAATATGAGCTGAATCGGTCCAGGGGTTGTGAAGACATAGGGGTCGCGAGGTCTCAGTTCGCCGCGAACTACTAGTTATTTACATCTTAAATGTATTTACTATTAGGCTTCATAGGCTATGGCCACAGTGGTTATTTGACCTGAAATTACTAAGAACTCCCGAAATTGAACTAACGAACAAATTAATTGAAATAAGTGGACAGTTTTTAGCAGATGATGACAATTTAAATTAAAAAAAAACTTAATTTTCAGGCCGCGATGGAACACCCAAGCTGCGAAAAAATCTACCTAACGGAATTGCAGAATTACTTCGAGTGTGACACGTTTTTTCCAGCGATAGATAAAAATATTTTCCGTCTGACTGAAGAGGATGGGGTGGCTAAGGAACTGCAGACTGAGGGAGACATATCTTATTATTATAGGGTTTATAAGAAAATTTAGTTATGTATTTTTTTTTTAACTCTTCACACATATAGGTCTGTTTCCCGTGTCGCACAAAAGTGCCCAGTATATATTATAGTTAACTTTTATATGATATCTCAGAGTGCGCAGTGCATTGCCGCTCACGGTTTTAAAGTGCAGAATCCAGAACTTGCTGTTCAGACGCGCTACCAACTAAGCCAAGAGGCTCTAGTTGTGTCAGGGACGCTTATAAGCAGACACGCTACCAACTATGCCAAGAGAATCTAGTTGTCAGGGACGCTTATAAGTAGACGCGCTACCAACTAAGCCAAGAGGCTCTAGTTGTGTTGGGGACGCTTATAAGTAGACACGCCACCAACTATGCCAAGAGAATCTAGTTGTCAGGGACGCTTATAAGTAGACGCGCTACCAACTAAGCCAAGAGGCTCTAGTTGTGTTGGGGACGCTTATAAGTAGACACGCCACCAACTATGCCAAGAGAATCTAGTTGTCAGGGACGCTTATAAGTAGACGCGCTACCAACTAAGCCAAGAGGCTCTAGTTGTGTTGGGGACGCTTATAAGTAGACACGCTACCAACTATGCCAAGAGAATCTAGTTGTCAGGGACGCTTATAAGTAGACACGCTTCCAACTATGCCAAGAGAATCTAGTTGTCAGGGACGCTTATAAGCAGAAGCGCCACCAACAATGCCAAGAGAATATAGTTGTCGGGGACGCTTATAAGCAGACGCGCCACCAACTATGCCAAGAGAATCTAGTTGTCAGGGACGCTTATAAGCAGACGCGCCACCAACTAAGCCAAGAGGCTCTAGTTGTGTTGGGGACGCTTATAAGTAGACACGCTACCAACTATGCCAAGAGAATCTAGTTGTCAGGGACGCTTATAAGTAGACACGCTACCAACTATGCCAAGAGAATCTAGTTGTCAGGGACGCTTATAAGCAGACGCGCCACCAACAATGCCAAGAGAATATAGTTGTCGGGGACGCTTATAAGCAGACGCGCCACCAACTATGCCAAGATAATCTAGTTGTCAGGGACGCTTATAAGCAGACGCGCCACCAACTATGCCAAGAGAATCTAGTTCTTTTTTAAAAAATTGATATTTGATTGATGATTGTTACTCATAGACACTGATCACATGCAGACTTATAACAAATAGTTAGGATTTAGTGATTATTACAAAATGAAACACAAAACTGATTATTATTTTATTTAATCTGTCACTTAATACATTGTAACTTACAACTAAACTACGTACAGGGATCCGAAAAAAATGAGCTGGAAGTTTTTTTGAATACTGAAATAGGTTCCCTGCAAAAGAAATTATATCTAAGTTGACGGTTGGTTCAAAATTGAAGCAAAAGCCATTAATACTAGAAATAAAAACATTAAACCGCTTACAACTAGGTCTAAGGCTATTTTTAAACTTTACTTCGTTTTTCATAAGTTTAGAAAAAATTAGAAACTTGACGAGTGTAAGATGGCGGTAAAAAAAATATGATGAAAATCCAATTTTTTTTTAAAACTATATTTTGGCTCCACTTAGTATATTTAGCCGAAAACTCTTGTTATGTAGTATGTAACAAATGCTCGATAATTATCTTAAAATTTTTGTCTCGGTTTCACGTATTACCTTTCTCGTTACGAGATGTTGACATCATTTTTGTGTAATTTTCTTAGGGATGTGCCCAGAGAAAAAAATTGTTACGATCGAATAACATACGATTCTATGCATGGAGAAAGGGTGGGGCGCACCTTCGCTGATTCAGCTATGTATATCAGTACTGGTGTCAAGTATTTATATTCTCTTTGACTGATGTAGTGACTATAGTAATGAGTGCAATTTGCCCCACTAGTGGGACAAAATAGAACGTTAAAAAAAAAACAACTTTGAACAATTAGACAATTGAATTAGCAAAGCTGCGATTGTAGTCCAAAAATAATTGATAAATTGAACTTTGTTTTTCACTCGTCAATTATTGGGCATAAGGTTTTTAATGAAAACGAACAATTCCTTAAAATCAGTGTTAGCGTCAAAACTTCGAAGATTCGTGACGAAAGGTACAGAAGTAAAGAATCAAAAATCTTAACATGTTTTTTCTTTTTTTTATAATTTTTAATTTTTTTTGGCTCTAACCCCCGGAGTGGGCAAAGGAAACACGACGACATCTATAATAATACAATAATGTAAGTTAAGAAAAATAAAAATAGATTCCTACATTCCAGTTTTGAAATAAGATGTTAAACATAAAATGAAATATGGCTTGTGTATTATTTTTTTCAAAACTGAAAGTGTAGAAATATTGGATAACTAGAATTTCTTACGATTAAAAAAAAAATTAAACAAAAGCGCAAAGTACACTATTTAAAAAAGTATCATTTTAAATGTATTTTGATATCAAAACATTGTTGGCGAAATTTTTTTCCATGTTACTGTGAAATTACATTTTTTTTCACAAGAAATTCGAGTTTTCCATACAATAAACATTATTTCTAAATACCTAAACTACGTAACTTGTTGATGTTACTAGAAGCATTTATGATTATATATTTTTTTTATTAATAGAAAAAAGTGCAATCCAAATACTGTTTTTTTAATAGTGGGTTATTTTTAATTTGACAGATTATAATTATATTGGAACTCGGAAAAAAAGAAATAAAACATTTACTTATTGCTTTTCGCTATATAAAGTACAGGAATTTATAAGAAACCTAAATAGTATACACGATGAGTGTTCTAATTCAAATTAAACAAGAATTTTCTTTGGGCCATGAATAAAATACTTTAAAATTTAAATTTATTATCAAACATTTTTTTTACTTTCCAAACTTTCTGTTTCGATATTTCCTAAAAAGCCTAAATAAATTAAAAGCCTATAAGTTAATATCTTCCAGCCACATCTTACTTTCTCTATTAAGCCCAATCATGTTAATTCGTAATATTTCCAAATGAAAATATTCTGAGCGACAAGTCCTAATTTTTTTTAATGGAAAATTCCTGTGCATTTTTTCTGATCGGAAAATTCCTAGATGTTTTTATATCGAAACGGGAAATGTCTAGTTATTACCCAAGTGCTTAGCTTAGGCTAGTACTAGCAACGCCTAGCTGTTTTTGAAGTTTTAAAAACTTAATTTTTTTTCCGAGTGTATCCGAGTTCTTAACAGAAAACTCCTCGCTGTTTTATTTCTGAGTAGAAAATTCTTAGTTTTTTTCTGAGCGGAAAATTCCTAGTTCTTTTCACCTGAGCGGTAAATTCCTAGTTCTTTTTCTGAGCGGAAAATTCCTAGTTCTTTTTGTTCCGAGTGCCAATATGCGAACTACTGCATAGTATAATGCAAGAATATGTAATCCGGGTTGTTGATCTCTGCCGGTAGCAGCGGCGACTGCGGCGGGAGCACTTGGAATCCCATAAACATGAACGTACGGAGCAGAGTCGCGCGATCTGGACGAGATTTCAGCACGCAGATGATGCAACTGGAAATAGAAAAAGGTTTTGGTTGGTTTATTGAACGAGCGAAGCGAAGGTCTCAGAGTTTACTGGGACAAATCGGCATTTGTATGTATATTTGTCCGAGGATAACTTGCGAACCGTTGATCCGATCTTCAAGAATTTTGTAGGCAAGTAGTTCATTTCAATACAATTTTTAAGTTCGAATATGAGCTGAATCGGTCCAGGAGTTGTGAAGATATAGGGACCGCGAGGTCTCAGTTCGCCACGAACTACTAGTTTATTTATTGATATAACAAAATGTACTTTATTACTTCTGTATTAAGGTTGTAAGTGAGGCGGTTGTGCAGCCACAACTTTCATGGACCAGCGTCCATGAAAGTAGAAAAGCGAAGCGAATATTTTTTTTTAAATTGATAATTGTACTATTAAACTTATCTATGTTTTTATATTATATTATTATTATAGAGGTTATTTTTATTAATGTAGTTTTGTTTGTTGGAGTAGGGTAATTTCTTATAGTCGGCTGGCTAGCTACTTCAAGGTGGAAATCTGTCACAATGTGTCTCGGCAGCCTCAGTTGAGAGCCAGTTTTCATTCTGAGCTAGGTGGCACCATCGCTTAACATTACATGAGTTTTAGTCAAACGCCTAGCCTGTCGAAAAACTTACGTGGCGCAGCGCAGATGTTCTTCAGCGAAGTCCAGCAGCAGAAGGAAGCTTTCCTTGCTGCCGGCCGCCAGCACGCTCGGCACGCGCAGGTACATGCTGCTCCCGGATACCACCTGGAATGTACAGACAGACAGATTTACAAACTATCTATCGACACTACAGTGAAGTCTGCCTTTATTTATTTGATTTACTCTGGGGTCCGTGCCTTTGTCAAATATTGCTAATCTATGTCCTTACCAGGGTTCGCCGATATATATCAGCGGATATATATCGAGATATATATCAATTGATTTTTATCTTGATATATATCAATTGTTTTTTTCTGTTTTCTGAACTAAAAATTTTGGAGATTAATGTTTACTCTGGCAATACGTAGCGAAAAACTACAATTCAGAATAATTTAGATTGTTTCCCAAAATGGCGACCTCATTTAAAGTTGGGGAAATCCCCTTTAACTTACCAGTACGGCTAGCTTTTTATTGAAATTCAAACCTTAACTTTATATCCTAAAATAAAAGGTTTATTTTACGAGGTAATCAAAAGTGGTGATTCCCTGGTGCTCCTAGCCTTAATAATTTTCACTTTCTAGGGAAAATTTGCTTCTTTTCTTTGCCTGGATATATATAAAAAAAACGGATTTTTGATATTTATTATAAAAATCGGATTTTTTCGAATCCTGGTCCTAACTAACTAATATTATAAATGCGAAAGTAACTGTCTCCGTCTGGGTATTTTGTCGCGTTATCACAGCTAAACGGCTGAACGGATCGATCTGAATTTTTGCATAGATATTAACTATGGATATTGAATAAGTCGCGGGTAACAAGTAAAAATATATATGTATATAATAAAACTAGTAGTTCGCCGCGAACTGAGACCTCGCGACCCTTATATCTTCACAACCGCTCGACCGATTCAGCTAAGAAAAAAAAATGTATTGAAATGAACTACATTGCCTACAAAATTTCATGAAGATCGGATCAACGGTTCGCAAGTTATCATCGAACAAACATACATACAAATGCCGATTTGTCCCAGTAAACTCTGAGACCTTCGCTTTCGTCGGTCAAAAATAAAGAATTACATGTCTCAGGATTTCTTTGAAAATCAACCCCTTATGTGTGAAATGGGGTTTTGAAATTACTGTAACCTTTGCGAGTGAAACCGTGCCGGCAAGTTAGTTGCTAATATAACTTAAAATTAATGCCTCCAAAAAAAAAACCTGCTTATGACTACTATGTTGAGTGTATGTACCGAGAAGTCCAAGGCCCTGCGGGCTTATCCCGTAACTCTGAAAGCGATAGTGATAGTGCGCGAGCGGGACCGCGCATAATGCGACTGCCCCGGTGGCTCAGTTGGTAGTGAACCTACCTTCTGTTTGGGGGCGTGGGTTCGATTCCCACCTAGGACAAACATTTATGTGATGAATATTTGTGTTTGTTCTATGCCTGGGTGTTAATATCTATATAAGTATGTATTTAAAAATATCTGTGTACGTATATCAGTCTCTGGCAGCCATATTACAAGCTTTGCTTAGTTTGGGGTCAGATGCCCGTGTGTGCAATAATGTCCCAGTTTTTTTTTTTTTTTTAGTTGGTACGAGCGTGATGGCATGCTCTCGCAATCAGAATCACGACCGTTTCAAAGTTAGAGGATAAGTGAATGCGGAAGCGATGTTATACGCTAAGGCAACTTGCAGTTTTCCGATTACTGGCAAAATAAATTGAGTTTGTGCAGTCGGGTAAAATTAAAATTATAAATCGTGTAACAATCATGTAACTCCAAGATAAAGCATTGCAAATGAAACGCAGTTATCAAAGTTACGAGTGCGTTGACATCGAGATAACCTCGACAATTGCGTTAGAACTTGCGCAACACAGGTTACCTATTTACATGACCCAAAGATAAGAAAATCAGTTGATCGTGCGTGCACACAAATTCTCTAAGAGCCCCCTAGCCTCGTATGGTGTCGCTTTCGCAGGGTTTAAACGTAGCAATCACACTAACCCCCGAATACTGAAACGTTTGTTAACTTTGACAACAGATTAATTCCAATACTGCCTTTGTCTGGCACTAAGCAAATGACAAAGACAGCAATAGACTCAATCTGTCTTCAAAGTTAACAAACGTTTCAGTATTCGGGGGTAATACTTATAAATGCGAAAGTTTGTGTGTAAGTATGTAAGTGTGTTATTTCCCTTTCAACTCAGTAACGGCTAAACAGATTTGAATAAAATTTGGTATGGAGGTGGCTTACACTCTGGATTAAGAGTGTCTACACACGAAACGATTTGGTCGGTCCCGACATCGCTTGAAGGAGATGGCTATATATAAGTTTCTGGGGAAGCGAAAGGGAGAAGCTATAACCTTAATAGTTTGTTTTTAAGGTTATAGCTTCTCCCTTTCGCTTCCCCAGAAACTTATATATAGCGAAAGGGAGAAGCTATAACCTTAAAAACAAACTATTAAGGTTATAGCTTCTCCCTTTCGCTTCCCCAGAAACTTATATATAGCCATCTCTTTCAAGCGATGTCGGGACCGACCAAATCGTTTCGTGTGTAGACACTCTTACGCATAGGTTAAAAGTGTTAGGGCTCTTCTGCAAAGTCCGCCTTGGGAATTACCACAAATGCCAGGTATTCAACCGCCAAGCAGTGGTGTAAATTTAACATCTAATATCTTATGGCGACGAGCGCAGTGCATTGCCGCTCGCTATGAGTTGAAGTTCAAAGTTCTGGGTGGCACTGAATTGTTATGGGCAGGCGTCCAGCTTAACATCAGGTGAGCGACCTGCGCGACTCGTCACCAAGTTCCATAAAAATAAAAAAGCACCGTTACGCGACTTCCATACGGACAGATGACATTATTTTGAAAGTTTTTGAAAATTTTCATAAATATAGTATAATAATAGTCAAAAATAAAGAATTACATGTCTCAGGATTTCTTTGAAAATCAACCCCTAATGTGTGAATATATTTTGAAAATTTTGACAATTGTTTCAAAGACTTCGCTCGCTCTGTCGGTTATTATAATTATGCTCAGTAATTGTGGTTATTATAATTCCAGTTATAAACTACAGTCTAACCATATAATATATAACTAAATAACTAACAACAAGGTGAAGTCGTGGTTATTTTCCGCAAGATATTTGCAAATAGATATGCTGCTATCAGGATTTATCTGATTACTGCCGTCTCTACAAAAGATACTTCGATGTCTGACGCACTTGAAAAACAACAGTGAATTATTTATACCAATGCAGGGTTAAGGCTGTTTTAAGAGCAGACTGATTGTCGCTATCTCGTTCGCACTATATAAAAGTTATCGAGCAAATAAAAATGAGGCGTTTTCTAAAAACAAAAAACCTAGTAATAAATGTACACAATAGATGGCGTTAGATGTAATTTGAACTTTTTCTGTCACTGTCATGACATGAAAGACAAAAAAAATGTATGTGTGCCTTTTTTTCTCGTATTTTTTGGCTCCACATGTGTATTTAGCCAATAACTAAAAACTTAAAAATATTATGTGAACTATATTATAATCTAAACTTAAATAAACAAACTAAAAATACAAAGAAACAATGGCTCCAAAACGTGTGGAGCCAAACTTTAGGATAAAAAACAACAACAAATCTTTCGTCAGAGTTGACAATGACAGGTAAAGTTCTATGACAATTACGCCATCTAGAAGTATTGTAAGCACTTTTTTTTTGAAAAGTCTCATTGGGGTCGCAGAACGCTCACCGTTTACTAAGAGGACGCTGCTGGCCGTCCTCCGGTGGTTCTGGTCTCAGAACATATCCGGGAAAAACAGTCCTAACACAACAAAAAGACACAAAAAAAACAATTCTAATATAAATTATATACTTACGGCTTCCCAACGAGTCGCCGTGTTCGGGGTCACGTAGATCTTGAAGTCAATCTTGACCGGGCGCGCGTCCTTGCGTTCCAGGATCTTAGCCAATACCTGGATACAACACGTTTCTTTAACTCTGGATGACGAGACAAGCAAGTCGCTCGCCTGATGGTAACCGACACATAATCATCATCATCATCGTTACAATGTATACTGTATTTACTAAAGTTAGGTTAAACAAACTAAAATTAGTAGTTCGCGGCGAACTGAGACCTCGCGACCCCTATATCTTGACAACCCCTGAACCGATTCAGCTCATATTCGAACTTAAAAATTGTATTGAATGAACTACTTGCCTACAAAATTTCATGAAGATCGGGTCAACGGTTCGCAAGTTATCATCGGACAAATATACACACAAACATACATACAAATGCCGATTTGTCCCAGTAAACTCTGAGACCTTCGCTTCGCTCGGTCAACAATAAGTCGTAAATTGAGTTAGTTTGAAAAAGATTAACTAGCGGTTAATTATATACTTTATTTTTACATTTAAAATTTTGATGCACTGGCGAAGCGAGCGCGAGACTCATTGCTATGTAAAATTAAAGAAATGAAATAAGGAACTTTACTATTTTACTGACGTGGTTTTGACATTTTTTTTTTTCCATGAAAAGGTCACCGGGTGTGATCGAAACTATAGTTGGAATAACCGACTCAAAAAACGCGAGTATTCCCATTTCGTTAAAATAAAAGGAACTCTATCTTGAACTGCATACAACCTTCGACTTCCTTAAAAATAACAAGTCAAAACAATCGAACTTAGGTAAAACGTAATTAAAACTATGTACATTTGTCACAAAAAAGAGATAGCGAATATAATATCTACGAGAGAAAAAGAGACAACTGCATTTATCAGTTGCTCTCGAGCCGTTTGACATTCGAACGTACTTTTAGCACTTTTGACAGATGAGAGCGACTGAAGCAAGGTGAGCGCCGGCGCTCACTATAGTCTTCAAAAGTCTCTTACTCGGGCCCGTCCATTCATTTTACTTTGGTCGAAGCATACAACTTTGTTTTAAAATTCAAAATGAATTCAGATTTTCGATGTCGCGCCCCCTATGTGTGGGTATAAGTGCCCCCGTAGGGAGGCTGGTACTGACCGCAGCGTTGTCGTGATGTTGCGCGGGGTGCGGCGCGGGCGCGTCCAGGGACTCGCTGCTGCTGCACAGCGAGCTGGCGCTGCTCCATAACAACGAGCTCAACAAGTCACCTGCAACAACGACTTGTTACAACAATCGCCTTCGCAGCCGAAGTAATTGAATACAGGGTGAAGAAAAACTAGAAACGGTAGAGTATCGGTACGGCTAGACCGATTTTTATGTGTGAGATGGTCGTTGGATTCTTCGTTATGGCGGAGTTTCATATGTCACATTTTGCAGTCGGGTATTTTGTTTTTGTTTGAATAATAATACTGGTCAACGTAAGTACTCGTACGCTAAAACATTGGGTTTTCTTCAAGAAATACTTAAACAAACGAAGCGACCGCCAAAATTGTGTAGTTTTCGCTGTGGAGTGGGAGGTACTCACGGTTGTCGTCGTGTGTAGGGGTGGACGGGGTAGCGGGGCTCGCAGCCCCGCCGGCTGCCCCTCCGGGCGGAGCGCCGTTCGCCGGAACATCAGGACCACCACAGAGGCCCGGCGCCCAGGCACAGCGAGAAGCACTCGGCGTCCGAAGCCGACACGGCCGACCGCTTGCTGCCCGCCGACGCGCTCAGGGACGCGCCGTCGCCACTGTAACAATACAACGACACATCTTGAAAGGCGATAATTATACTTTGCATCCGAATTGTAATCTTACACTTATGTAAATCGTATTTGTTACCTGAAAAGTTTTTGTGTTTTTTTTTTATAAAATACAACATGGTACTGGTACTAACCGTTAATGGTACTATAATCTCGGGATTCTGAAACGTTTGTTAACTTTGACAACAGATTAATTCTAATGCTGCCTTTGTCAGGCACTAAGCAAATGACAAAGTCAGCAATAGACTTTATAGGCTGTTGTCAAAAGTAACAAGCGTTTCAGAATCCCGAGGTGAGCTGATCAAAATAAGTCCAAACTCCATCAATAGTAACATACTGAGGAGTTCCGTTATCCACCTTCCGTCTCCATCATCAGATCAGCTAGCTCTCATAATATTGTAATGCCACCTGATCTTGACAGGCAAGCAAGATTTCAACTCAATTTAACAAGAACTGTTTTAAAATTCAGTCACAAAATTTGACCCGAACATATAATTATATGGCCTATGGGGGAGGCCTATGTTCAGCAGTGGACGTCTTCTGGCTGATAATGTAATGTATATAATTATATTATACACACGTACAAACATTGCAAATTAAAAGCTTTATTTAATAAAATTATTTTTATTTAAATAAAACCTTGTAAAGAAAAAAAAAATCGGTGAAGTGTGAGTCGGGCCGCTAAGGATCCCGAACTGAATAATTACACCTTTTTTTGGTAACTTTGGTACGGAGTCCGACTCGCACTTGTCCGGTTTTTTATAAATAAAAGGTTACCAGAAAATAATCCCATGGTTGATTAAAAGCGGACTGATAGACACTTCGGGCATGTTTAGTTCTTTTGAAAGCACAAATAAAACTGTGGACTGTAATTAGAAAGACGAATCTCAGAATGTTTACTTTGGTTATCAGGTTTAAATCATTTACGACTGTAAATGAATACTATCTCAGACTATCTAGGAACAGGACTGTCTTATTGCTATCTTTTACAAGGTTACACAGAACGGTGATACAGTCGAAAGGAGTTCATTCTACTTAACATTTTATGAACCTCTTGGCTTAGTTGGTAACGCATCTGCCTTATAAGCAGGATCCCCTGGGTTTGATTCCAGCCGGCAGATATTTGAATAATGAATTGAAACATCTGCTCTGGGTCTGTGTATTAGTTGTCAATGTCTGCTTGTTCCATGGCATCCGACACAGGGAAACGTTGTTAATGGCTAGTCTGCAGTGTTATTTTTACCCGAGTGCCCAAGGAAGGGTAATGGTTTTGGGGTGTACTTATGTAAGTTCGCATAAGCATTGCCATTCAGCGAGGTAATGCCGCTAGCATGCTGGGTACGCTGCCAACTGGAAGTGAGCTTGAACATTTGTATTATCTATAGACCTTTAATGGTCTCTGGATAATCCAACTGTTATTTTTATGTAGTAGGCTAAGTAGTTTAGGTAGTTGTAGTTTTTTATGTATTTTGCTTAGTTAATACTGATGCTTGTTTGTTCCTATATAACGTCCTGTTGCCTCAACAACGGCTTGACCGATTTTGACGCGTGAGGTATCTTTGGATTCGTATTTACGTCCCGAGTTACACAGGCTTACAAAAAAAGGCTCGGTAAAACTTATACGTAATGTCGAACTACAATGTCCGTCAACAAACAGTTTAAAGTTGGTTCTAATTGGCGTTATCTGTCACTATCACCCAACAAATATCGTCAAGTTCTAAGATCATATGATAACAAACTCCATATTATTCTACCATCGTGATAAAACCTAAAGGAGTATTGCGTATAATAAAAATATCACTATTGTATAGAAATGGTCTTACCGTGGTCGTAAAAAAAATTGGCAATGGTATTCTTAAGTCAATATGACTAGACATTTTTTAGGCTTGTTCCGTCTTCATCCCAATACATCGCACCCCATGACGTCATTTTCTTAAATCATTTTATAATTTTCCAAAACTTGTGTTATTTCGAGTGTTAATGTGTAGAACGGTGAATTTTTACCCGTTAAGTGTTCGTGAAGCACGAGTGTTGGTGAATGGTATAATGTCGTGAAACGTGAATTTTCGTGTTGTTTCCAAAACTCCATAGAAGGCTCTAGTAAAGTTTTCACCACTTTACTGGGGCGTGACTTGGAGTTGACCGTGACTTGCTTTGCTCGCCTTTGACTTGTTTGATAATATTTAACAAAACTTGAAAATATATATGTATACTTGACACTGGCAAATCCACAAGACGTGCGACGCAAAAAAAAGATGACGCAAAGAACGGGCATGGGCATGCGGCAAAAGAATGGACGCTCCGCAGTCAAGTAAAACGACTAAAGGAGGACCGTTAACGAGCCAGCAAGCTACTGCCCCATTTTACAGGCATGTGTATGCCCGCCTTTACAGCCAAGTGGCATAGAATAAAAGTAGGTATCTACTTTTACAGATATCATGCAAGCCACGAGTTGTTGAATAACATATCGAGTGAATCATACTCAGTTGGATAACAAGTCATATTAATAAAAGAAAAAAAACCCGACTGCAAAATAATTACACCCTACTACATTATAGCTGCGCCTCGCGGTTGCATCATCATCAGCCAGAAGACGTCCACTGCTGAACATAGGCATCCCCCTTAGAGCTCCACACCGACCGACAACGTGCCTCTTGCATACACCGGTTGCCCGCGACTTTCACAACGTCGTCGGTGCTCATTTTGGGAGTCTTCCGGTGCGTGGTCGCCACTCAAGAACCTTTCTTACCCACCGGTTATCGGTTCCTCGAGTGATGTGGCCTGCGCATTGCCACTTTAGCTAGCAAACTCTGAAAGCTATATCGGTGACTTTGGTTCTTCGGCGAATATCCTCGTTTTGGATCTTATCGCGCAAAGAAACTCCGATCATAGCTCTCTCCATTGCCCGCTGTGTGACTCTGAGTTTCTCCAAAAGGCCAGTGGTCAAGGACCACGTTTCAGTTCCATATGTCATCACTGGCAGCACACATTGTTTGAAGACCCTTGTCTTCAGGCACTGCGGGATTTTGGACGATATGATATTACGCAATTTCCCGAACACTGCCCATCCGAGTTGGATTCTTCGGGCGACCTCTTTGTTGAAGTTGGACTTACCTAACTGGTCAGTTTGTCCAAGGTAGTTATAATGGTCAACAAATTCGAGCTCATCGTTCCCAACGACCACCGGTACGGGTACAACATAGGCATTTGACATGATTTTCGTCTTGTCCATGTTCATTTTAAGACCCACCTGTTGAGAAACGCTGCTGAGGTGGTTGAGCATATTATTGAGGTCTTCTAGCGACTCTTCTATGATTACTATATCATCGGCAAAACGAAGGTGGATATGTATTCGCCATTAATGTTGATGCCGTATCCGTTCCAGTCAAAGAGCTTGAAAACATCCTCCAATGCGTTCGTGAACAGTTTCGGAGAAATAACGTCTCCCTGTCTCACGCCTTTCTGCAATTTGATTGGTTTCGTGCTCTCGTCCTGCAACCGGACTGACATGGTGGCGTTCCTACACAAACATTTCGTCACCTCGATATACCTATAGACTATATGACATCGCTGAAGGGACTGCAATACCGCCCAGGTCTCGATGGAATCGAAGGCTTTCTCATAGTCCACAAACGCCAGGCATAATGGCCGACAGTTAGTTAGCAATAAGTATATGCTATTTTGCGCGTAAAGTTTTCGCGCGAGAAAGAAACGAGCTGTCAAGTGAAGTAAACTTTTTAGTGACTTTATATGATTGATGAGGTAAACTCTGGAACTGCTTACTTTTTACTAGAGTACTACTAAGTAAGTACTTTACTTGCTTTACTAAACCGATTCTTAAACTTATTTCAATGTTAGAAATCGTCTCTCCCGCCGGGTGAAGCAGTGGGCAAAAACAAGGGAATAATAATAAAATTATTTTGAATTCTTACCAGTAAAGTTTCACCATTTTGTATTTTATGTAAAAATAAAACTTCTATAAACAAACACGAAGTAGAACTCGTAGAAAAATATCAACAAGAAATGAATTATCACAACTAATGGAATGTTCTTACAACAAAAAATAAACACAAAAATTAAAAGCAAATGAATATTTTACGATTTTTCAGCGGTAATTTTTGGAAAAATATCCTTATGCTGTATGCCGTATACAGCATAGTACGTTTTTTTGATAAAATTACAATAATTTTTGGCGTATTGTTTTAAAAGCGCGCGATTTCGTCGAGATTTAATAGCATACTGGGAAAAACGCAACAAAATAAAGGAACCAAAATAATGCTGCGTGCCAACTACAAAAATAGATCGCTGAGAGAGAGGAAGAAATTTGCAAAGATAAAGAGTTCGAGCCAAACTTTACTACCGCTCTGAACTGTCGTACGTTCCGCACCTCTTAGGCCGCGTATTTGGCCACAGATGGCAGCAGCGATGCTCGGGAGATAGCGGGAACGGTGGCGTCTGAATTTTCCATTGATAAGAATCACACTCTTATTTTGTAGTGGTAGGGCTCTCTTGCAGAGTCCGCCTGGGGAAGTACCACACCTTTGCCAGTTATTCAACTGTAGTGTGTAAGCATTATTGTGTTCCGGATTGAAGGGCAACGTTTCCAGCGTAATTACTGGGCATACAGAGATTTAACATCTAACATCTGAGGGTGACGAGCGCTGTGCATTGCCGCGCATAGTTTTGAACTGTTGAAGTTCAAAATTCTGTGTGGCACTGAACTGTTATGGGCTAGCGTGACGCTTAACATCAGGTGAGCGACTTGCTCGTCTCATCAACCAGTAAAAAAAAAAGCGAAAGTTTGTTCCCGTTCAACTCTGTAAAGCCTGAACGGATTTGGATGAAATTTGGTATCGAGGTTGCTTATTCCCTGGATTAACACATAGGCTACTTTTTATTCCGGAAAAATATTCGGTTTCTGTAGAGTAGCGGTTGACCACTAGCTGGGCCTCTCGGTTTCAGCCGCTATTCTACGGGTACGGGCTCAAAACTCAACGCTGATGTGTTGGGATTAGAACCTACGCCTATAGGTGCTACATTGCTAATTTTTCTGCGGAGACGGTAACATCACGAGGAAGCGAAAAATGTACTATAGTCGGATTTTTAATCAGACGTAGTAAAATGACACGAGTGCTGCCACTTTTTCATGAAATAAAAATAGCGATTTGGTAAAAATATTTAGTTAATTCACTCATATCAGTTCAGTGAACTATTTCGTTAATTCATTTTGTTTTGATACGCCTCGTCTTGCCTTGCACGGCAAGCAGTGCAAAGGTCGCGTGTCTCGCTTAGCAATCCTTGATAAAGGTCACCGAATGTGATCGAAACTATAGTCGGATTAACCGACTCAATTTAACGTGAGTTTTCCCGTTTTATTAAAACAAAATGTATCAAAATCACGTCAGTTTTCATCGTTAATTCATATTCTAAAGTCATAATTCCTGCTCTAATTGTAAAAGAAACCCGTGGCCTCTTATTCTTCGGCAATTAAAACACGTTTCCTCTTGATGTACTTGATTGCGCATCCATATCAAGTCTTTTGTATATAACACAGACAAAGTACAATCAAGAAGAAAACGCAACAACAAACACAAAGTAATATTCGTTTATACATTAATCAAACAATTCATTCAAAATTTATAAATATTAATTAATTGAATGTTCATTTAATTTATAGTTCCCTTCTTTTGAACGATGAAACCTGAACTAGATCATTACATACTACGATTTGAAAGTTGGCAACATTATTTTGACAAGTGACATTTCGATCTGTCAGTTTACTCCGTCTGATTAACAATCCGTCTATACATACCAGAATTTCAAAAACTGTTATTCAAAGCGGTCATTAATTTTGGCGTACAGTTAGCTGATCAAAACAAAACAGGTCATAACAACTATCGGGGTGAATCGGCCTTGTACCAAAATAGATGAGATTTTTTTATTACGAAGGAACTGTCGCTTTTCTTCGAAAATAATAGCATTTTGTGTGGCAAATAACATACAAAACACATGACTGGCTTAAACTAGTATTATTATTATTATTAAAAGTAAAACAGTTAACCCGACAGCAAAATATAGCCTACTAGATGTTACCCGCGACTTCGTTCGCGTGGACAAAAATGTGATGTACCGTCTTTGTGATATACAGTTACTCCTTATCAAATTCTAGCAAGATCCGTTCAACCATTTATCCTTGATAACGCGACAAACATACAGACAGAGATAAAATTATTTCCTAAAGTTCGCTAGTTTGACGTTTTGTATAGACTGACAGTTGTAAAGTTCTGAATCGAGCAAGCGAAGTTTTTTCCTCGAACGTATTAATTTTCATACCTCGAAGTTTTATTCGTACGACTGCCGCTATATTCCTCTGAATTATATTAGTTAGGATGACATTCTGAACCTTAAGAGGATATAGGAGGTAAAATTGGTACACACAAACATACATACTTACACCCCTTACACTTACAAACTTTACCCTCCGGCTTAGGCAGTCGGTTAAAAAATAAAGCCCGCGTTTTCAACATCAGCTGGTAGAAAACAGCGCCATCTAGTGAAGCTGGCGACTGAATTGTCCAACCGACTTAAATTGTAACCATTTGATGTGCTTTAAGTATTTTTGTTAATGATGTTCCTTTAAGGGTATATCCTGGCTCAGCCCTGCTTTTTGATCCCCTCAATATAAAGGCCTCACTACATGGCCACACCTGACATCGTGCGAAAGGGACAGCTAGACTTGAATTTCACGGGAGTAAAAGAAACAAACTATTAAGGTTATAGCTTCTCCCTTTCGCTCCCCCAGAAACATATGTGTAGCCATCTCTTTCACACGATGCCAGGTCAGGCCATGTATAGACACCCTTACATCACTGTACTACCCGTTTTTATAGATTTTAATTTGCGATCATGTCTGTTGCTTACAGTGTTTTATATCACGTGGTTGCCAGTGTCTGTAAGTAATAGTTTCAAGTTAATGGAAAAAATACTCTTTTTTTAAGCTCCTATCTCATCTAAAAATACGTTGTTTTGTTAGCAGATCGCCAAATAGCCGCAGTATTTGGGCCAGAACCGTAATATCTTGCTATCAATGTGATACATAAACTAGTGAAAGTAGTTTGGCATACGTTTCTGTTTGTAGTGATGTGACGTAAATCATGTGTTGCCTTCTATTTAGGGGGTACTCACTCGCACACTTGCAAGTTTTGGAGACCTGGTTTGTCGAGTAGGAATGACATTTTCCTATGGGCTCGTCCATTAACTATCTATATGATGAGCTGATATATTTTTTCGCGATCTCAGACCAGGGACCTTGTCCCGTAACTCTGGTGGCAATGGCCATCGCGTGCCGTCTCACTCGCGCTAACTTACTCGCACAATGCGAGCGAGCAGGATAGCAAAGGAAGACCATCGCCACCAGAGTTACGGGATAAGGTCCTTGGTACCATAATCAAGTTTTTAATGTTTGTTTTAATAAAACGGGAATATTAAATTGCGTCGGTTATTCCGACTAGTTTCGATCACATTCGGTGACCTTTATCATGGAATGCTAAGCGTGACACGCGCGCGACCTCGTCTTGCCTTGTTCATAATGACGAGTACAATTTTATCTTAGAACGTTTTCATTGTCTAACCAGCGGGCTTATCCTCTATTAAACATTCGTGATTCTGATTGCGAGAGCATGCCATCTCGCTCGGACCAACTTAGTCGCACTATGCGCGGTCCCGCTCGCGCAACTCTCGCTATCGCTTTCGGAGTTACGGGATAAGCCCACTGGAACGAGAAACGAGAAACAGTCGAGATTGGAATGTCGAAATCGACATCAATCACAGTCGCCTTGTATATTTCTGTAGTGAAATAGAAAACGGCCAACATTATTGTCTCGTCCAATTTCGGCATGAAACAGACAGCTGGTCAAGGCATCGTTTCAAACGACGCACGTGTTACAAGAATTACGTTACAATGTCAATGTACTTATGATCTATTATTGTATGAGCACCGGCGAAACTATGGACTTGATAAGAAATACCCCAGTCCGGCAAACCCATGGACTTGATAAGCGATACGTTACTGAAACAGCCCCAGTCCGACGAAACTATGGACTTGATAACAAATACCCCAGTCCGGCAAACCCATGGACTTGATAAGCGATACGTTACTGAATCAGCCCCAGTCCGACGAAACTATGGACTTGATAAGAAATACCCCAGTCCGGCAAACCCATGGACTTGATAAGCGAAACGTTCCTGAATCAGCCCCAGTCCGACGAAACTATGGACTTGAGAAGCACTACGCAAAGATTATACAAAGATAGGTAGATGTAAAGATGGAGGTAAGTGCAGGTTGCAATTATACAGACCAAGCGTTCTCATTCGCTATCTGAAGGTTACGCATACACGCGCCTAGTAATAAACCAATCAGAGTAAATTTTTAAAGGTATTTTGATCACGTGTGGCGTGCTTCGACTGATCCAGGGTGATCACTACGTTACTAAATCACTCCCAGAATCTGATTTTAGGTCTTTGAGATAGAATGGAGGTTTCATAGACTTTTAAATAATAGCAATTGTCCCACTAATTACCAAATACATTACAGCACATATGCACTTTCGCGCGACTCGGAACGCGTTCTTTTACGTGACCATAGACCAAATAGACCACATACCAAATAGACAGAAATAGAAACTACATACTTTTTTTTGCTACTAAATTACAAGACTAGCATCTCGCCTGATGGTAAGCGCCACGCTTGCTCATAGCAGGTCGGCGCTGCTGTGCTATGCAGTTTGGCAGAATTAGAAAAAATGCTATATATGTTTAATTATGGAGAAATAAATTTAAAAAAGCCTGTCCTGCTATAACTTTAGGTTACGGGTACAGACAACCATTAATACATACAGCAAAAACATTACTCCATGGGGCAATCGGGTAAAAACCAAAAGGAGGAAGTACAGTGCTATATGATTCAGAACCTGTAAAATAAACCATAGGGAAGGAAACTTCGCATTTTTACCCGACTGCCCAAGAAGGAGGGAGGGTAATGTTTTTGAGTTGTATGTAAATATAGAAGTATGAAAGTATGTTTGTGTATTCCTATATGACGTCCTGTAAACTAAGCGGCTTGACCGATTTTGACGAGTGAGGTGTCGTTGGATTCGTCTTCACGTCCTGAGTGACATAGACTACTTGCATTTTGCAGTTGGGTATTTTGTTTTTCTTTTAATAATATTATTAGTTTTTAATATATCGAAATGATAATCACACTAATATTATAAATGCGAAAGTTTGTGTATGTTACTCGGTGACGAGACGAGCAAGTCGCTCACCTGATGTTGAACGTCACGCTTGCCCATAACAGTTCAGTGCCACCCAAAATTTTGAACTTCGACAGGTCAAAACCATACGCGGCAATGCACTGCGCTCGTCACCCTGAGATGTTAGAAGTAAAATCTCTGTATGCCCAGTAAATACGCTGGAGCCCTACCACTACAAAAACGGTGTGTTTGTTCCCGTTCAACTCTGTAACGGCTGAACAGGTTTGAATGAAATGGTACGGAGGTGGCTTATACCCTGGATTAGCACGTAGGCTACTTCTTATCCCGAAAAAGAATAGCGGGTGAAACCGCGGAGCGCAGCTAGTCGATATTTTATTGAATCATTCAATGACTAACATACTAACGATATCTTGTAAAACCAACGACAGCTCCTCTATTTATACCAGAGGGTAAATCAATTAGCTTATCGTTAATCAGAGCTAGCACCCAAGACAAGGTTCATGTCATTACTAATTTCTGTGATGTTAACTTATTATTAAATTTATATTCGATTATTTATTTTATTTATATAGAAACATACAAAAGTTTTTTTTTTTTTTTTGTTTCTCGTCGACGAGAAGAGCAAGTCGCTCACCTGATGTTAAGCGTCACGCTTGCCCATAACAGTTCAGTGCCACCCAGAATTTTGAACTTAACAGTTCAAAACTATGCGCGGCGATGCACTGCGCTCGTCACCCTGAGATGTTAGATGTTAAATCTCTGTATGCCCAGTAATTACAAACAAAACAAAACAAAACATTGCCCTTCATTGCTGGAAACATTGCCCTTCAATCCGAAACACAGTAATGCTTACACACTACTGCTTGGCGGTTGAATAACCGGCAAAGGTGTGGTACTTCCCCAGGCGGACTCTGCAAGAGAGCCCTACCACTACAAAACAATCAATGACAGAATGCAATCATATTAAGATTATTATTATTTAAGTAACATTTATAGATCTGTATTACATTCTAAAACTATGTATGCCTAGTTGCGTTATATTAAATGAATCTGAATATACCACTAGAGGAGTGGGTATGAAATTAATAAAATATATGGTTATATTATGATTATTAATTCATATATACTTCTTAAATATATCTATACATATAAAAGGATTTGTCCTGACTGACTGACCTATAGACAATATACAATTGTACAGCCTAAACTGCTGGACGTAGAGACTTCAAATTTGGAGGGTATGTTTATTGAGGGGTGTAAACGCACAAAGGATTTTTTGAAAATCAACTTCCTAAGGGGGTGAAATGGGGTGTTAAAGTTTGTATGCTATTAATAAGAATAAGAATATATTTATTGCCAAAAACAAAAAAACAAAAAAAAATAAAAAAATGGACACGGCAGCATAAGCAAAAAAAATAAAAAGCTTGCAAAAAAAATTCCCAATTGCCAATTACCATCTAATAAAAAGCCAAAACAAAAAAATCACGTGGCTTGGCTCGCGAATTGTTTACGTGTTATCTTTACACGGGCGTGGCAGATGGGAACCGGCCAAGTCAATCATTTGTACTTTTTCGTATTTATTAGAAACCGCGCCAAGATGTTTAGCCGCTCTGAACGCCGCATATTTTTTTTTATGGAGCGTGGTGACGGGACGAGCTTTTCGGTCACCTGATGTTAAGCTTCACGCCTGCCCATAACAATTCAGTCCATCCAGAATTTTGACAACAAATTCAACAGTTCAAACCCATGAGCGGCCATGCACTCACCATGCTCGTCACCATGAGATATTACGTAATTAAGCTGGCAACATTGCCCTTCAATGCGGAACACAGTAATTTTTGCACACTACTGCTTGGCGGTTAAATAACTGGAAAAGGTGTGGTACTTCCCCAGGCGGACACTGCAGAAGAGCCCTCCCACTACCATAGGCCGCGCTTTCGACCGCAGAGGGCAGCAGTTTGTTCGAATCTCAGATTTCATGTGGTTTGAATACTCCCATCAAAAGACCAAAGATAAGTTTCGATGGGTACGTATTAAAATGTTAGAAATTTAAATAGCTACGGTAAAATGTCTAAAATCTAAATGTGAAATGGTCTAAAAGCCAAAACTTCATAATGTCAAACGGTCAGTCTTACTTAAAAAAACCCAAAATCAAAAGATCTAAAATGAAACCGACTAGTATTCAAATTATACAATTACTAGCTGCGTCCCGCGGTTTCACCCACTATTCTACAGGAACGGCTTAATTTTTCAGGATATAAATTAGCCTATAGATGTGATATTCCAGGGAATAAGCTACCTCCATCCAAATTTCATCCAAAATCCATTCAGTCATTACAGAGTTGAACGGTAACAAACACACTTACATACTAACTTTCGCATTTATTGACCGAGCGAAGCGAAGGTCTCAGAGTTTGCTGGGACAAATCGGCATCTGTATGTATGTTTGTAAGATTGTATGTTTGTGTGTATATTTTTTTAGGCAAGTACAAATTAAACAAATTACAAACAATACAAAATACAATACAAATTATATTATTATTATAGTGAATACAAATTTAGGTTCGTATATGAGCAGAATCGGTCCAGGGATTGTGAAGTTATAGGCGTCGCGAGGTCTCAGTTCGGCGCGAACTTCTAGTAATATTAATGTGATGTTACATTTACCTATACAATTACTTTTACCACCACTCAAGAACTTTTCTTCCCCATCAAATCTTTGTGGTAACTACTAACTACTATCCAAGGCCAATATATCCCAACATTTCAATTGATATCAATCGCGACATCAATTCGACTGATTGTTACTCATTAATGTATGCCTTGAGTTGTCAATTGCACAGAAAAATAATATTAATACCAAAGACATAAAGGAGAATTCTGTGATTTGTACCTATTATGTAATTTAAACAAACAAAAAACAGATTTAAATAAAACACAGAAAAAAATGCTTTATCGAGTGTTGATGAATAGTATAATGATGTGAAACGTGACCCTTCATGTTGTTTTTAAAACTCCATAGAAACCTCTAGTAAAGTCTCCACTACTTTATTGGGGCATGACGTGGACTTGACCGTGACTTACTTTGCTTGACTTAGACTATGACTGAAACTTATTTTAATTGAGAAATATTTGACTTCACTTGAAATATAACAAAACTTGACACTGGCTAAATACACAATATGTGGACTTGTGGAGTCAAAACATAAGAGAAAAAAAACATCAATTCGTAACTGGCGGAGTAATCGCGTAACAAACATATGGTTTATATATTATGCTAATATAATTATGGTTTGGTCCCAGAGTAAAAGTTGTTATTAAGGAGATTTAAAGGACCCTTTCGGTTTGGTAGCATCGTTCTGCTAAAACCTGTTTGTTCTTTATTATTTATATACTTATGACATCCAAATTTTTCTGCTTCTATAAAAAAAGTCAGTCATATTTATCAAAGTCAAAATTGTAATATAGTGAGATATGAATCCATAGATGAATGTATACTAGCGTATGAATCGCGCAAATGACGTTTTTTCCTCGAGACAAATGCATTTATTTTTATACCTTGAAACTTTATTGGTCCTGATACGACAGCGGCTATGTTCCTCTGAATTATAATATTAGTTACAATAAGGCTAATTGCATTGTAGGCATTTACTAGGTAGATGCTTTGAATTGTATAAAGTACCTACCTAAATGGGAAAATGTCTCAATATTTAGCTAAGGACCTGCAAGGGGGCCTTGTCATGTAATTCTGGTAGAGATGGTCTCTGATTGCTATCCCGCTCACACGCGTGGTACCAGTATGTTGGCACAAGTGGAACGGCACGCCCATCACCACCAGAGTCACATGATAAGGTTTCAGGTACCTCAAAAAATCTGCCATTTTTACCCAACTGCCTAAGAAGGAGAATAATAGTTTTGGTATGCAAGTATGTTTGTGTGCTACTATATTAACTCCTAGAGGATATCAAAGGGAAGACAAAGACTAACAAAGTTCCAGGAAGAGGCCTATATCGGAAGGCAAGCTGTGGAAATGGATTAAGAAATGGAGCCGATGTCAAATAACAATTATAAATTGATTATGAAATAATAATAATAATACGGAAATAATATATAATACGAATGAATATAATTGATTGGACAATAAGGAAAACTTGACTATAATGAAAAAAAATATATATCTAAATGACCAGCACAGAAGGCTATAAAATAAAATAATATTAACTCCTGTAGCTTAAACGGCTAGATTGATTTTGACGATTGAATTTTCACTGGATTCCTCTTTACATCCAGAGTGACATAGACGATTTGCAGTTGCGTATTTTGTTTTTCATTGAAAAAAAATACGTTTTTGAGATTCCTGGTCAAGTGAACACAATACAATATGCAAGAAATAAAGACATCTCTACAAGCTTGCACTTCAGTAAAACCACACAAACCAATGGAAGAACAGAGCTGCCATGTAATTGGTTATTTTCATGTAATTAGATGAAACCGATCGCCACCCGATAGTAGGCGATATCTACACTTAAAGGTGTGATTTTCAAAATCCAAAATCTACTGCTTTTCCGCAGATTTTTGGAAAGATCAGTAGATGTACTACAAAAACATTAGACCTGGCAACAGGTGCAAATTGAAATTTTGACCTTCAAATCCTCCATTGCACTAACACTGCATTGTTATTTTGATAAAAATAATGCTTTTAATATGCACTACCATAACAATATATTTAAACCAAATACCGTACATCACCTCTAAACATGCCACTGCTGGGAATCAGTCTACCCTCAAGGTAAAAAAATAAAATGTAGGTAATGACCTTGTAAAATCACAACCACATGTTAGCAGATAGTAAATATTTTGAGTGGAGTTCATTTTGTGTTTCGTAGTTGATTGGCTAGCCATATTGTCAGTTTGAAGACGACATGGCATTAAAACTACGAAATGAAACAATAGAATATAAGGTTTTAAATTAAAACAGTCTGCTTTAGGCTGTTTTATTTTGTACATACTCCACTAGAGTGATCGTGTAAAAATTCTAACCTAAAAATACACAATACACAAAGCCAAAACTCCACAAAGGTGGAAAAAAAAGCAAGTAAATGCCTAGGTTGTGAAACGAAGGTAAACAGGCGATGATGACGTAGTACTTAATTCCAAGGACGATTAACTGAAGATTTATGAATAATGCATTCCAATTTCAAAGTTATTTATCATGACTTCCGAAGTTCTATATTAATTATTTGGAACAATGACAAAAACAAAAGAGATTAGATAAAAGATCCTACTTACTTGTACTTTTTCTTGGCAGATACGGGTTCGAGTCCAGCAAGATCAACATCGAAGTAGTTTCTAATACTACTACTAAAATTTAATTGGTGTATAATCTTCGTCATCTTGGCAAATCGTAATTAAGCCTTTTAGTACTTGGAAATGAAAAATACGGTCAAAACCGTAGCAATATCAAGAACTGCGCAATAACACAAACTTCGACAATCAAAGCAAAGTGCACAATGTTGAAATTGTTGCAAGAATGATGACTGTTCTACATGAAGTTCGTAAGAAACAGCTTATGATAACAAACTTGAATGTCGTATATTTCGATACAAATTGTACGTGATTGTGGCTTTCTGAATTTAGTCGCAAAATACAATTTTCCATAATGGCCACCGGAAATGTGACGTTTCTTGAAGTTTCTACGTCAGATAATACATTTCATTTCAAGTATTATTTAGTTTTCATAAAATTAATGTCGGGTTGGTAGAAAATAAAATATACATTATTTGTTATTGCAACATTTTTCAACTATTTTTTTTTATGATAACAATAATCTGATTCAGAAAATATCATAAATGCACAGAATTCTCCTTATAAATAACATAAATGTATGAATGTCAATTACGTTCCGTTCTACGTTCGAAAGATTCCAGGCAATCATTATGTCAAAATAAACGTCAAAACATCCCCACAACCTGAAGCTAGCTACAAATACGACACGATCGATAGTGCTGAGACGTCATTGCGTATAAACAAAGTAATCGATAAAACTTACCGATTGCGAAAAATTAATGACGGCATACTACTCAAATCCAAGTCGATACTTTTAAACCTTTGTTTCATATAACTTGTCGCTGGTGCGGCATATAACGTCATAATCTCACTTTATTTTAACACTTCACGGGAATATTGTCCACTCACTACTTTAGTTTTCTCCCTGGGACCCTATTCGGAGATATGTCATTTTATCTCGGTCACTCTCACTCCCATTAGATTCTAAATTAGAGAGACAGTGACCGAGATAAAATGTCATTTCTCCGAATAGGGGCCCTGGGCACATGTAGAAACTTAAATTCACTGACTTTATATTTTCTAGAACTAGAATGGGGCTGATTCCTCAGATACGACATTCAGGCTCGACGATTCGTTCACGACTGGTGGAGTCCGCATTAAGCTAGGAAACATACTATGAGTATAGCTATGAGTATACTTACTGCCTAAGGGCTGAAAACACGGGGTAGAATTTCCGTCTTTCGATACTAGCAACCTTAGACCTTCCAACCATCCTTAGGGTGTCTACACATAGCCTGACCTGACATCGTGTGAAAGGGACAGCTAGATTTGACTTTAATGGGAGCAAAAGAAACAAACTATTAATAGCTTCTCCCTTTCGCTCCCCCAGAAACTTATATTATCTATCTCTTTCACAAGGTGTAAGGTCGGGTAATGCAGCGAGGCCTTATAAGTGGCCTGGCCTGACATCGTGTGAAACAGATGACTATATATGAGTTTCTGAGGAGCAAAAGGGAGAAACTATAACCTTAGTAGTTTGCTTCTTTTGCTCCCGTGAAATTCAAGTCTAGCTGTCCCTTTTGCACCATGTCCCACCTGGCCGGATGGTGCCTTATTGTTACTCGACTGCCCAAGAAAGAGGATAATATATTTAGGTGTATGCACGTATGCTTGTATTTTTGTACTATTTACTTCCTGTAGCAACGGCTCAACCGATTTTGACAAATGAGGTTACGTTGGATTCTTTTTTAGTGTAGGTGAACCTAAATAAAAAAATAAATAAAATGACAGGGCTGTGTTCACTATGGGCTTCCGATGACGCTCGGTGACATTTATTTAACAGCATACTTGTAATGTTAGGCCATGGAGCGTCGTTGGACTACCATACTGATTACAGCCAGGGGTCATATTTTTATTTTTCTTTTAAAAATATTCCTTGCTCTTTTATTTGTTTAATATACGCGGTCACCATTCTCAAATCTGTTTACTCGAACTGGTGTTACTAACGGAAGGTTCTTCTACGAGTATGAACGACCAGCATAATGTTAGTTTGACCTTGTTAATTCCTTAAGTTGTGACAGATCAAAGTATGTAGCTGAAAATAACTGCTTAATAAAATCAAGAAATTTCCACCCGTGTGTTTTCAACCTCTCACACTTTGCGCAGGCGCTTTGTAACCTTATGACGTCACTCTCTGTTTATTCCACAAACTTTAGGAGTCAATTGTTAAGTTATTCACAACTAGCTGATACCCGTGACTTCGTTCGAGTGGAATAAAGAACAAAGTAGCCTACGAGTATAACCGTCTGCTACGCTTCAGACTAATATTATAAATGCGAAAGTTTGTGTGTGTGTAAGTATGTAACTAGGTAATTATGTAAGTGTGTTTGTTCCCGTTCAACTCTGTAACGGCTGAACGGATTTGGATGAAATTTGGTATGGAAGTAGGTTATTCCCTGGATTAACACATAGGATACTTTAATAATAATAATAAATATTGGTGGACGATTTTCACACACAGCTCCATCCAGCCCCAAACAAAGCAAGCTTGTATTATGGGAACCAGATAACTGATAGAATACATAAATACTTGGTTTTTTTTTTGTTGCAAATACATACATAGAATATATAGAAACACCCAGACAAAGAACAAACATCCATGTTCATCACACAAATGTTTGTCCTGAATGGGAATCAAACCCACAAACTTAACTAACTTAACTTTTTATCCCGAAAAAAATAATTATTCCTGTAGAATAGCAGGTGAAACCGCGGGGTGCAGCTAGTAATTTATCTATGTTGATCTGTTAAGCCGTTTAGCCGTGATAACACAACGTAGACAGAGAGACAGAGTTACATTCGCATTTATAATATTAGTTAGGACGCGCTTGCAGGTTTTAATTATTATTCACCTTTCAAAACATTTTGCAATCAGGTAAAAATATAATTAAAATTAGGAGTTACTTAAGATACATTCTCGAAACAAAGTCGCAAAAAGCTACTGGCTCAATTCTAAACAAATATAATCTACGTTGCTTAACGTAAAAGTAACCTTTTGATTTATAAATATTAATAATAAAAAGTTCCGTTAAATGTATTATTTATTTTATATAATAGAATTAGCTTGCTACAAAATATAAAAGCAGTAAATAAAAATAAATTACTTAGAACTAGAGATGAAAACTGAGATTCTACATAGGAAATTTGGCTTGAATTCTGTAATACCATTCTGAAATAAAATCTCATGGCTTTAATAATTATGGTATTTTCTTGTTTATTTCAGTCGTTCATCTTAGACAACACTAATCGTTGATTCAATAAAACGTTGTCTATTTTATAGGACTACAGAATATGTACTGTAACTGTATACCATACAGATACACCTATATAGGCACGTATCTTCAGCCGTTTATTTATATACAATACTACTCGTTGCTTCTATAAAATATTGACTACTTTAGAGAACTACAGAATAGGCGCCATACACTTAGTTATGTTATAATCATCCTAACCGATTGAGCCACGGCGACCAAATTTCCGTAAGCTTATATGGATTCACTGATTGAATCTGAATGACGTTCTCTCATATGGCTTATGTAGCCGATCTTTGCAGTGAATGTCCGAGAACATTAACTGCAAGTCAGAATACCATTAACATAATTATAAGATATAGGAGTATTTGAGGGAGGTTGACTCTTGAGTTCGTCACATGTCCGATCCATCTCACGCTTTCTTTCGATTTCAGACACGTGGACATGATTCTGCACAAGTCTTCTCCACTCAGGCCGATTTTCAGCTTTGGATTCCCAACAAGAGGGCTCAATGTTGCAGTTTTTCATGTGTCTCTTCTGAAAGTCTTTAAATCTCAAAAACTGGCCGCCAGGTTTGCAACAAAGGAAACACGCTTCGCCACTCTCTCATTGGATTAGTTATGTAGGTATCTATTATCCCGAGTAAAACAATCTTTTAAGACAGATAAACCCTCTTTGGAATTCTGTTTCCCGCCTAATTTTGACATGTGATAGGGCACTAGGACAGTTATGGTAATTTTCTTCAGCAAATTTCCGTATACTTGCTTCAGCGAAATATTTTTTGGTTTAAACAGCATTGCAACTGTATCGTCTTCGTCAGCACATTGTACAGGAGCAGGTGTTTGACTTGGAAAAATCGGTTTTGTTGTATCAGCGTTAGGATTTACATTCGTGTGTCTGCATGCAACTTCTTTTGGAACTACGCTCATATCTAACACGTCAGCAGCTCGTTGACATGGGATATTGAATAATGCTTGATTTGGGATTGGGCTCATATTTGTTTGAACGATCTTCTCGGGTACGAAGGAAACTGCTCTCGATTTTGATATTTGCCTAGAATTAGTAGTGATAGAATTGAAATCAGCTACATTCCTATTTGATTCAGTTCGACTTGAAATTGGGCACATTACTTTTTGAATTATCTTTTCTGGTACAAAAGCAATTGCTTTCGATGTTGGGGCTTGTCTCGTTGCTTTAGAACTGAAATCAGCCACATACTGATTTAGTTCACTTTTTGGTTGAGGTCTTGGTTTGAAAATAGGTATCATATTTGGCATTTCAATACTATTTTGTTCGTTTGTAAGATTTGAAAATTCTGAAGTTGATTTTATTACTACTTTTTCATATGCATTTTGAGAATCAGCTTCATTCTCATGTCTCATTATTGGTTTCTCAAGTTGATTTTCAGTGTTCTCAAAATATGGATTCTCTTCTGTAGTTCTGTTAATCGAAGATACATTTTCTTGTGCATTTTCTTCTGTAATGTAGTATGATTTCTGAAGTTCTTCAGCTAAAGCATCTTTTAGTAAATTTAGTACACATGAGAATGTATCCGTTTTGCCTTTAGTTAATTCCTTAAATGCCTGATGCGATGTGGTTACTCCTTCCCAGTTTGATTTCATTGTTAAAATAGGAGTTGTCGATATTTTATTTTCAGGTTGTGCTGTTATTTCCTGCAAATTAAAAAACAAAGTGTTATAAAGAGGTACCAAGACAAGTACTAGACCGCACACCAAACATTTATCGGTAGTAGGCAATCGGTTACAAGACCAATAACATATTACAGCCTAGCTACATAACAGCTTGTCCTACTTATTTATCTATAGCAAATTTACGTTTTTTATTTATTTATGATCGTTATTTTCGGCTCTATTTTCTGATATAGCAGATAACGATCCCATGTCCAAAAAAATTGTCGTATCCAATTAACATCAAAATGTCAAGCTTATCTGCTATATCAGAAAATAGAGCCGAAAATAACGATCCCATGTCCAAAAAAAATGTCGTGTCCAATTAACATCAAAATGTCAAGCTTTAACAAAAATCTAAATTAATTGTGTATTTTAGATTATCATTTATTTCAATATTTTTTTACAACAAGCAGATGAGTCCTAACTAAACATTTTTTTAAATACTTCTATACAGCGTTATTTAATTTTATTAATGCCAAGCTAAGTTAGCAACTTACCCCCGAATACTGAAACGTTTGTTACTTTGACAACAGATTAATTCTAATACTGCCTTTGTCTGGCACTAAGCAAATGACAAAGGCAGCAATAGACTTAATCTGTCGTCAAAGTTAACAAACGCTTCAGTATTCGGGGGTTAATTGTTTATTATCTGTATTCTACTTACATAACAAACACAACAAAAAACCACAATAAAAATGCCTTGCATTTTAAATAACATTATAAATTAAATTTTCATCCACGACACACCAAATACTGATCGATATCCTTTTATCAATAAAGAAATCAATTTTGATCGCAAGTTTATGTACTTAGTTTAACAAAGTTGATATTTGTAACACCGATTACGTCACGCATAAATAATCGATTTTAACGCATTTCGCTACACTAGATAAAGAAAACCGGTATTTCAAAAATAATCTTGGATATTGAAATCAATATTACAACTTATTATTAAAATCTTGAGTATTGCGTCAAATGTTCATCGTGCAATGAAATAAAATACTAGTAACCGGTTTTATCAGCAATAACAAATCTTTTCGATAATAATAATGGAATAAATAACTTATAAGTTACTAAAATACTACTGTGCTCTTATGGCGCGTAATTTGAAGTAAAATTTCTTTGACCTACCTCCGAATACTGAAACGTTAGTTAACTTTGACAACAGATTAATTCTAATGCTGCCTTTGTCTGGTACTAAGCAAATGACAAAGACAGCAATAGACTTAATCTGTCGTCAAACTTAACAAGCGTTTCAGTATTCGGGGGTTAGACTATGACTGACACTTATTTTAATTGTGAAATATTTGACGTCACTTAAAATATTACAATACTTGACATTGGCTAAATACACAACACGTGGAACTAAACTATAATAAAAAAAATTACGTACTTACGTTTTCTTACCCAGTTCTATTCTAATTACATCGATTAATTTAATTATAGCCCATGTTGGCAAGAGAGTAACCAACATTCCACGTAAAAAAAAACTACGACCTTCGAGACATTGTTGAAAAAGGCGGGTAAAATTTTACGTTCGTATCTTACATACCTGTAAGTACATACCTGCGATGTACTTAGCCTATATCACGTATCTATATACTCAATGACCTATACATAAGATACCTATATCAAAATAGGTACTATAAACAAATTAACTATTTCACAGAATAAAGGTTCGCGCACACTAAAGCAGGCCGCCTCAAGCCGCATTGTAAATTAAAAAAAAAATATAAATAAATATCTGGGACATTTTTGCACGCACGGTCATCTGACCCCAAACTAAGCAAAGCTTGTAATATGGCTGCCAGAGACTGATATACGTACATAGATATTTATTAAATACACATTTATATAGATATTAACACCCAGACATAGAACAAACACAAATATTCATCGCATGAATGTTTGTCCTAGATGGGAATCGAACCCACGCCCCCAAACACAGAAGGTAGGTTCACTACCAACTGAGCAACTTATGTTGCGTACCAACTTATGTGTAAAGACGGCGCTGTAAACGACATAATAGGTAGGCATACGCGATAACTAGTATCGCCTATGGTATAGGCTTTTCTTGAAAAAAGAACGGCAAACAGCGGAACTAATTCAATCAGTTTTACGCGACCTTACCGTCACGTCATGACAGCGCCGCGTTTCATGCAAAGCACTCTACAAAGACATCACCCGTTTTTTTTTTTTTGGCGGGAACGTGAAGAAATCATGTCGCGTCATTTTATTATTTTTCAAAACTTGTGTTATTGCGAGTGTTAATGTGTAAAAACAGTGAATTTTTACCCGTTAAGTGTTCGTGAACATGCACGAGTGTTGGTGAATGGTATAATATCGTGAAACGTGAATTTTCGTGTTGTTTCCAAAACTCCATGGAAAGCTCTAGTAAAGTTTTCACCACTTTACTGGGGCATGACTTGGACTTGACCGTGACTTCCTTTGCTCGCCTTTGACTATGACTATGACTTATTTGACAATATTCACCAAAACTTGAAAAAATATGAGTATACTTGACACTGGCAAATGCATAAGACGTGCGACGCCATAATCCTCTTAGGAGGAAAGAGAAAAAGAAAAAAAAGACATCACCGCCTGGAATGGTCTCGTGGTTGCCAGCATACGTCTTCAGCGTGCCCAGGGCAGTGTTCAGTAATTTCGTCCGACAACGTCATCGGACGATATTACTGAAGGAGCGGAATACATAGACAAAAATCGTTATACCAAGATGACGATACTTTACGCAGGCTTGTTTGCTTTGAGATTAGGGCTTGCATTCGTATAGTATGTATATAATCTAGATTTTGATCTAGATCGAATACTCGAATACAACAATAACCTTAATATCCGAATATTCAACCATTAATTATACAGAAATCTAGAATTAGGAACTGCATGATGGTGGATGGAATGAGTTTCAAAGAACAACTCTTTATAGAATTTTCTAGAGGTGTAAGGCCCACACTACAGTCTCAGTCTACAGGCCTCGCTACATGGCCAGGGACCCTATTCCTGTGCGCTCGAGATTATCTCGGTCACTCTCACTCCCATTAAATTCTTAATTAGAGAGACAGTGATCTAGATAATCTCGAGCGCAGAGGAATAGGGTCTCTGACCTGACATCGTTTGAAAGTATATAGTATAGTAGATGGCTATATATAAGTTTCTGGGGGAGCGAAAGGGAGAAGCTATATCCTTAATAGTTTGTTTCTTTTGTTCCCGTGAAATTCAAATCTAGCTGTCCCTTTCAAAAGATGTCAGGTCAGGCCATGTAGCGAGGCCTTAACTGAACAGAAAAATATCCTGTCTATAGCATACTTACTCTTTGAGACAAGCTGAATATAAATACTTACATACAGACCGTAAATGTTGCGAAATCGCTCCGCGACTACGCTGGCGTGGATAGTAATGGTAAAAAAATATTGGCGGCATTTAGTGGCGCCACTAATGGCGCCACTGTTTTTGTTTCAAACTAACAGTGCGGCCTGCTTCAATCAATGTGCACTAACGCTTACATGCTATCTCAAAACGGTATGCAACATAAAGTATCCGTAATAATGTTACTAAAATTTAAAGATAAACAATAAATGAGTAATTTAAAGAATTTAGTTGCAAGGCCATTGTGACATTGGAACTATAAATTGTAAGGTACAAGGGAGAATGTCACAAATCAAATTATTGATTTATTTTGAAATGAAGTCGTTTGTGGTGTTTTGCGTCGCCCTCGTGGCATTCCAGGTGGGTTTTTAGAGCGTTAAAAAATGGTATTTAATTAATCCAACTGTTTTATATAGTAGGCTAACCCCCGAATACTCAAACGTTTGTTAGCTTTGACGACAGATTAAGTCTGTTGCCGCCTTTGTCATTTGCTTAGTGACAGACAAATGCAGCATTAGAATTAATCTGTTGTCAAAGTTATAAAGCGTTCCAGTATTCGGGGGTAAGTGGTTTAGGTAATTTTAGTTTGTGTGTTTGTTTAGTGAAGAGGCCACCTGTCTGAATAATATAACAACTTGGTAGGCACCGACCGCCGTCTAAATAACGAGAGAAAATGTTTATGTTTTTTTTTGTATGTCGTACTTAATACGAAAAAAAAACGTACGTAAATTGAAATCCTCTTTTTTTTGAAGTCCACTATGAAAACTGACGTGGTTTTGATACATTTTGTTTTAATAAAACGGGAATACTCACGTTAAATTGAGTCGGTTATTCCGACTATACTTAGTTTCGATCACATTCGGTGACCTTTATCAAGGAATGCTCAGCGAGAGACGCGCGCGACCTCGTCTTGCCGTTTTTTGAAGTCGATTGAAAAAAAGAAAGATATTTTGTTAAGCGTTGAAGTTAATAAAATGTATTCTTTTATTTCAGACCACCTACGCCCAGGTCATCCGATCAGTGGGTCCCAGCATCATCGGCGGTCTTAACAGCTGTGGCTGCGGATGCCCTTCCTCCTTCGTAGCTCCTGCTATTCCTTCTTGCCCCTCCTCCATCATCCCTGCGATCCCTATGGTCCAACCAAACTCAGTGGCTGCCAGCCTTGCGGATACCCTCTCTCTGTTGACTGTTAGCAGCCTGCTAGCCGAAGCTTTGCCGCTGGGACCTAATGTAGTGGTCCCATCTTGCGGATGTGGACTTGGGACGGGATATGGAGGATATTACTATTAATTATTATCAAATATTAACACTTAACCGATTCGCAGACATCGAAATTTATTTGAAGGAGAGTACCAGCGCGTGCCTCTTCTCCCTGGAAAGACAATTCCTAGATATACATTTAATCGGAGTTAATGAAACAAACACCAAAACGCGGCTTAATGGTACATCATCAGCCGAAAGACATCCATGATAAATAATCTTTATATCTATGTATTTTTTTTAAAACACTATTTTTAACGCTGAATGTTGTAAGCACCTGTTATTGGTATACATATCAGAACCGTATCAGATTTAATAAGTATTACCCCATAATTAATAATTCATATGTATACTGTTGGTGTTTCTCTATATAAATAAATCCTTCCGTATTTTATCGCGCAAAGAAAGTCCGATCATAGCTCTTTCCATTGCCCGCTGTGTGATTCTGAGTTTCTCCAAGAGGCCAGCAGGGCCTCAGGGTGTCTCAGTTCCATATAATTATATTATATTATCCTAGCTAATACTAAAACTGCGTACCTAATGTATCACGTCTCTCTGTCTATGTGTTTCTCTGTCTGTCTGACTGGGTGTTTGTCGCGATATCACGGCTAAAAGGATTGAGCTGTTTTTCTGCATAGATATAGCTTACGGGTCTTAGACGGAAAAAGACTATTATGTATAGTTATGTATATTTTATTAGATTTTTATTAGCAGTTTTATGTTTTATTATACTGTTTTTCATATTGTTTATAAATAATTATTTTATAGTATTTGTGTAAATTATTATTTATTTTTTGTTAAATATATATGATTTTTTAGTTTAAAATTTATATATTTATAAATATACAGATTGATTGATTTGGGGACCATTTCCTTTCAGACAGGTTTTGTCTATCTTTTAAGCGTTATATTTGTTCTGAAAAAAATATGGTTTTCGTTACCCATACAAAAAATCCACCATTTAAAATGACATGTTTTCACAATAATTTACCAGAAAAAATCCAAGTGAAATTGTGTGATAAATCAAGTTTTTGGCCAGAGTCTGCATTTTGAAGATGCCTGTTTAACTAACGTGAAACTTGTCTCCTTTATGAATTCAGAATTAAAAACATACTAGGCGATACCGTTATTTTCAGAAATCAACGGCTTAAGATCCAAAACGGAGAAATGTCCTAATGTTCACAAAATTTGAAATAACTCGAAAACCACACATTTTTGCAACGCTAAAAATATAGTTATTGTGTTGTGTTTTAACATGCCATTAAAGGAAATGGTCTGCAAATCAATCAACCTGTATACTATATTTATTATTTATATATATATTTTTTGGGTATGTATTTATACACCTTTTCATATTCGATACCGTATTGTAATGAGATAAAAAGGCCAATTAATTTTTAGTTCCTTGTTATTAAAAAAATACTGTACTGTCTAAGTATGGCATAGCACCAGAAATATTTATTATTCCTAAATTATTATTAATTAATAAAATATACATGATGTTACTGAAAGGTGGAACAATATTGAAAGGTGTATGCACTCATTATTATGAACAACTTTTACTGTGGGACCAACACTGAAATCGCGAAAAAAACATCTGTTCCAAATGTTAATTACACTTGACAAAATGCATGGACTAGCTGTTTTTTTTCGAGATTTCAGGGTTGGTCCCACAGTAAAAGTTGTTCATAATGATGAGTACATACCATGGATCTTCGTCTAAGGTACATACAGTCATACCTTTCAATATTGTTGCACCGTTCTGACACACGTTGTGTAATGAATTTTCAAAAAGTTCTCAATAGAATTTGGTTTTGCCTCTTGTTATTTATGTATTTTTATGTTATATATATAAGTAACCAAACCGATATTCAATTACATTAAAAAATATCTATTTCTGCGTTACCACCATTGTAAAGAAACCCTGTTATTAACGAAAATAAAATATAATATGTATAAAAATAACTTTTGTTGATTATTACTTTTCTACTTTCGTCCAATAATCCCCTGCCGTCTCTAAAATGGGATGCTAAGGGGATTTTTGGACGAAAAGTCTGAAATCCCTTTCGCAGGGGATTCTCTAATGGGATTTATGGACCATGCTCTTTTTATCAATATTATCCTTAAGGCCTCTTTCGTTATCTCAAACTAAAGTATTGATTAGCTACTTTCCGAGAAGTACTATTGGAGAGTAGGTAATTCAAAGCCCCACTGACTTTACCTTAGAAGCTTATTTTAGTTTTTTACCCGACTGTCCAAGAAGGAGGGTAATATTTTTAAGGTGTATGTAAGTATGTATGTGTGTTCTTTTAGATATTAATTCGTAAAGGTTTAACAGGCTTACCTATTTTGACGAATGAGGTCTCGATGGTCGATGCAGTTCTATAGATGTCCAGAGTATCATTTGGTATTCGAGTTTTTGGTTTTTATCCGGCTGCCCAAGTAGAATGGTAATGTTTTTGGGGTGTGTGTAAGTAAGCATGCGTATGTAGGTATGTCTGTTCCTATAAAACCTACTTCCTTTAGCTTATATAGCTTGACCGATTTTGACGATTGAGGTACCGTTGGATTCCTCTTTACGTCCGGAGTAAGACAGGCTACATTTTGCAGTCGGTACGTCCTACGCTACGGCTAGGGTATACTTTTTTTTCTTATATTTTGGCACCACGCTTAGTGTGAGAATATATAGCCAGTACCAAGTTTTATAATAGTTCAAGTGAAATAAAACGTTTCACAATTATAATAAGTTCAATTAAAGTCTAAGTCAAGTAAAGTAAGAGTTTGAAATATTTATCAGGTTATACCGCATATCTCAAAACCTCCCATGCTCTATCAACCCTATCAACCCTATCAACCCCTGCCATTGCTAAACTATGCAACTCAGAAACTTGTTATCTTCCACGTTGATAGATCTTAGTAAAACTTTCTTTTAAAATTATTTCGAGCAAAATGTGATAATGAATTTTCGAGATAACCGGTAAAAACTGATAAATAGTTGAAACGTACGCACCTACGGAACCCTACTAAGCATGGCCCGACATGCTCTTAACAAGTTATTTAGTAGGCCCTTGCGCCAGACGAGGACGGCCTCCAGACATGTCGCAGACTGGCCTAGGTCACCAACGATCGATGCAGATTCTACTCCGCCTGACGTACTTTTTTGAACAGTTTTTTTTGACCGAGCAAGCGAAGCGAGCGTTCTTTGTTACTGGGGCAAAGTTTGCTTTCATCTGTCCGTTTGGATGTTGGTATTCGCATATAGGTCGTATTATTCAACTTATCTTGACGAAACTTGGTATACAGGTTCTACAATATCATAGTTTTTTTTTGTGGTCTGCGATTTTCGATTGGCGTGGCAGGAACATTTGGTAGGTACTCAGTTATTTGTATGTATACAAGATTTTCGAATATGAGCAAAATCCGTCAAGAAGTTGTCAAAACCAATATGAGCTAAATCTATCAGGATTTTGACGACCTCTTGACGGATTTTGCTCATATTCGAAATTCTTGTATTGTTTTTGTGATTTTTTTTAACTGGTCATAATTATCCGAATTCTTAAGGCCTCGCTACATGGCCTGACCTGACAGCGTTTGAAAGAGATGGCTATATATAAGTTTCTGAGGGAGCGAAAGGGAGAAGCTATAACCTTAATAGTTTGTTTCTTTTGCTCCCGACAAATTCAAATCTAGCTGTCCCTTTCACACGATGTCAGGTGTAGACACCCTTATAGATCGAGAAAGCTGTCTTTGAAACTATTTACTCATTTTGTATGAAAAGATTTTGGCGTAGTTATTTTTTTGGTCTAGCGTGAGTTCTCCTTAAAAATGCGTTTGATGAAAGCTTTTAACATTTTTCTTAATGCGGATCAAATCAGCTTCATGTAGTTATCGTTTCATTGTATTAGAAGGAAAAAAAACGAAGAAGTAGAAGTTACTCAAATTTAATAAACTACTAACTATAGCACTTAGCTCTTTATTAGCATATTCGTTGGTATTTTCCTTTTGCAAAGTCTTTAGTATTTATATTCCGTTTTAGTTGATAAAATATTTGTAAAACTTGATAAATGGCGCGGACCCCGGAGTCCGTGGAGCAATATTGTAAACATAAAAAAAAAAAAAAAAAACTACTAACGAATGCCAGTTAAACTACAATTAACTAACTGTAACTACTTCTACTGATCCGATTTTCCTCTTCTGATACAATGAAATGATCCTTACGTGAAACTAAGCCAAACCGCATAATACAAAGACCAAAATAACTCATTTGTATGGAAAACTCAAGCTTGACCAAAAAAAATATGGATTTACTAAAAAAATATCTAATAGGTTTTTTTTTTGGCGGAACGTGAAGATGCGTCATGTCGCGTCATTCTATTATTTTCCTAAACTTGTGTTATATCGAGTGTTAATGTATAAAAATAGTGGATTTTTATCCATTAAGTGTTCGTGAAAGTGCACGAGTGTTGGTGAATGGTATAATGTTGTGAAACGTGACTCTTCGTGTTGTTTACAAAACTCCATAGAAACCTCTAGTAAAGTCTCCGCCACTTTACTGGGGCATGACGTGGACTTGACAGTGACCTACTGAGACTTATTTTAATTGTGATTATTTAATATCACTTGAACTATTACAATACTTGACACTGGCTAAGTACACAACGTGTGGAGCCAAAAAATAATAGAAAAAATTTATCTAATGTTTCCTTAGACGAAGCATCATGATCCATGAATGTTTCCTACTATAGTTTCCTTGTATCTGCTATGGTTTCGGATTTCTTTTTACTGTCCTACATAAAAAAAAAAAAAAAACTGTTTATGGTCGGCAGACAGAGACAGACAAATTTAGAATGTACAAAAAAAAATATGCTCGCGAGGTCTACTTTTCGCAGAATGAGAGTACTACTAGAACGAGAGTGAGAGTGTTCAAGCAAAACAAAACAAAAATTCACTAAAATATCATTTAATCACTATTCTTTTGGCTTTTTTTATTTTTTCTCAATACTGTCTGCAAGGAGTTTCGACTGCCTGAGGAAGCAGACCGCCACTAGCGTTGATCACCGCCGTGCCGGCCGACGGGACAGCGCCATCTACCGTCACTAGCCCGTAAACTGGGAAACAACCTGAAACATAAAAAAAAACAATTTAGATAGTTTTGGCGGGAACGTGAAGAAATCATGTCGCATCATTCTATTATTTTCCAAAGCTTGTGTTACATCGACTGTTAAAGTATAAAAACGGTGGATTTTTATCCATTGAGTGAACGTGCACGAGTGTTGGTGAATATAATGTTGCGAAACGTGACTCTTCGTGTTGTTTCCAAAACTCCATAGAAACCTGTAGTAAAGTCTCCACCACTTTACTGGGGCATGACGTGGTCTTGACCGTGTCTTACTTTGCTTGACATAGACTATGACTGAGACTTATTTTAATTATTATTGTGAAATATTTGACATTAGTTGAAATGTTACAATCATGGATCTTGCTTCGTCTAAGGTTACAATACTTGACACTGACTAAATACACAACGTGTGGAGCCAAAACATAAGAGAAAAAAAAAACAATTTATATTTACCAAGTGTTTTAAGGACAAACAGATGATTTTTTTCATACAACAGAGGATTTTGAAAACTAGAAAAATTTAAACTACTTACTTACGTACTTATGATTGCCTTGGCTACAGTCCACGCGCGAGTTGAATGTTGAGATTTCGAAGGCTTTGAAAATAAATAAATCCGCCAGGACCCACTATACGTCTCTGCCACTCAATGGGTATGTGCCGCAATTTAAGAGAAAAAAAAATAATGTTACCTGTAACTTTTATAGCGCCGCCAATAGGTATATCGCCTCCTACAGTAATATCCCCCAACTGCAGCGAGGGGATGATCTCAGTCACCAACGGGGTGATCTGACTTGTCTGTATGGGTCCAGAACAGCCTACATTGTTGTTCAACGTAGGAAGAGCTGTGACGGTGGTGACAACATTTCCTGGGATGACGCTGGGGCCAGATCTGACGCCGTTGCAGTTGTTGATGGCGAAGGAGAAGGCTTGCTAGGAACAAAAATACAATAAATATTATTATTATTCGTATTGAAGGCCTCGCTACATGGCCTGATATGACATCGTTTGAAAGAGATGGCTATATATAAGTTTCGGGGGGAGCGAAAGGGAGAAGCTATAGCCTTAATAGTTTGTTTCTTTTGCTCCCGTGAAATTCAAATCTAGCTGTCCCTTTCACACGATGTCACGTCAGGCCATGTGTAGACACCCTAAAGATTCAGCAACGCGTCTGGTCGAAGCGTCGTGACTATAATGCTAGTCTTCATACGCTAAAAATAATCCCATCACACCGTTTATCCACGCTAGTTCTGTCTCACTTCGATCTCGCTCCTATCCCTCTTCCATTCCGCTCCAACTTTGCGTTCATTCCGATCTCCCCATCCCGACTACTGTCGCTAACTTCAAAATCAAAAACTTTCAACACGAGTTTTGGCGGGAACGTGAGAAGCCATGTCGCGTCATTTGAAATTTTCCAAATCCATAGAAATCTTATTTCGAGTGTTAATGTGAAAGTGGTGGATTTTTATCCATTAAGTGTTCGTGAAAATGCACGAGTGTTAGTGAATAGTATAATGTTGTGAAACGTGACTCCTCGTGCTGTTTTCAAAACTACATAGAAACCTTTAGTAAAGTCTCCACCACTTTACTGGGGCATGACTTGGACTTGACCGTGACTTACTTTGCTTGAGTTAGACTATGACTGACACTTATTTTAATTGTGGAATATTTGACTTCACTTGAAGTATTACAATACTTGACACTGCATAAATACTCAACGTGTGGAGCCAAAACATAAGAGAAATAAAAAACTTTCAACACAACTTTGGTCTTGATATGAGTATGAAGCGTTTTTTATTGACCGAGCAAAGTGTATGTATGAATGTGTGTATTATTGTACCAACTATTTTTCTTTTTCTGCTGCACTTCTTCGCACACAACTGCATCGTACCGCGCGTGACGTCACCTGCCGGCCCAACAGAATACCAGCGCTGGTTTCCCTTTCCTCCTAAGAGGTTTTTGGCGTCGCACATATTATGCATTTGCCAGTGTCAAGTATACATAATATATTCTCAAGTTTTGTTAGATATTATCAAACAAGTCATAGTCACGGTCAAAGTCAAGCAAAGAAAGTCACGGTCAAGTCCAAGTCATGCCTCAGTAAAGTGGTGAAAACTTTACTAGAGCCTTCTATGGAGTTTTGGAAACAACACGAAAATTCACGTTTCACTACATTATACCATTCACCAACACTCGTGCATGTTCACGAACACTTAACGAGTAAAAATTCACCGTTTTTACACATTAACTCATTCGCATTACTCGAAATAACACAAGTTTTGGAAAATAATAAAAAGACGCGACATGATTTCTTCACGTTCCCGCCAAAACTCACCAGCGCTGGTTGGTTACAGCCAGCTCATGCTGAGTTGGGGCCGGTTTCGTGACAAATATGTAGGTACACTTCCTGTCTATTACGTGTATATTTAATTAATTATTATGTTTCTTTTGTGTCAATATTTTTTGTTACGAAATAAATATTTCTGTATTTTCTGTATTTCTGTATTAAATTTGCCCAATGATAACTTGCGAACCATTGATCCGATATTCATAAAATGTTGCAAGCAAAGTCTCTCAGTTCGGTGCGAACTACTAGAAATATCAAAGACCCTCCAGTCCAAATGGGACCCAGTGAAATGTGAAGCAGTCTTAACACAGGGTTCAATAACTTACTTTGACTAAGAAAGCCTGAAGGCAGACGAACACTAGTTTAAGGTACATTTTAGTCTAATATTTAATACTCACTGACTGTTGCCTACGTATAAGCATTTCTATTTATAGGTACATTCTTTCGTTAACAATTAAATACGATTTATCAGTAACTCGACTGCGAAACTTTATGAAAATTATCTCTGGTTTCGTTATCATGAAGCAGGTTTTGTTGGTCATTTTTATCTATGATGTAATACTGTGATTGCTAAAAATACAACCTTATTTTAACATACCTGTTAGTAATATTCTTCATAACATTCACGTTCCACTCATGATTTCAAGGGTTCTACCACAGAATTCTCCTTATAAATAAAAAACGCGTGGCGGCAGGGGTACAGCTTGAACCCTCCTTAGAGTGCGATTCCACTGCAGAGATGAGCGGAGCGGAGAGGAGACTTTAAAAAATATATATTTATAGGCTTGCGTTTAACTGCGATCACGTTTGATGTTAAACGAAGAAGCAGCCTACGATGGAGCACCCTTGCCTAGAAGAAACCGATTCACTCGCGACTTGAAGACACCCAGATTATAATTATCAGGAAAAACCCACTCGGGCAGCGCATTTCACTGTGCAGCAGTTCGAATAAAGAAAGTGGAATCAAACCGTTTCGTACGAGTTTTTGGTATATCAACCAGGAAACGGTGTCGCTTTTTCGTGTTACAGGGACCCTATTCCTGTGCGTTCGAGATTATCTCGGTCACTGTCTCTCTAATTTAGAATTTAATGGGAGTGAGAGTGACCGAGATAATCCCCTGAGGTCCCTGGCTGTCTGATCGGGACGAGCAGACGTGCGGCAATCGACCAATCTCACGGTTTGAAATCCACATCTCGTCTCCGCTTCGCTTCATGGCCTGACCTGACACCGAGGGAAAGAGACAGCTAGACTTGAATTTCACGGGAGCAAAAGAAACAAACTATTAAGGTTATAGCTTCTCCCTTTCGCTCACCCGGAAACTTATATATAAGCCATCTCTATCACACGATGTCAGGTCAGGCCATGTGTAGACACCCTTATGTATAGAATGGCTATATTTTTGAGCGAAGCGAACGAAAGGTCTCAGTTTTAATTGGCTTTCATCTGTCCGTATGTTGGTACTCGCGTACAGGTCGTATTTTTTAATTAATCTTGACGAAACTTGGTATACAGGTTTATTTTCTTGACCGATTTTGCTCATATTCGATATTATTGGTAAGAATTAAGTACCAAAAGTTTATACCAAATATTATTAAAATCGGGCGGTAAATGGCGCCGCATCATCTTCCACTATTTTGGGGGGAAGTACCCCACTAATCAAAAATCGTCGACTACGTTTGAGCTTGCGAAGTTTAGGTATTATTCGCAGAACAACTATTTATTTAGCATCTACGTGACGACATGTGCTCTGACTGACAGATACCTTTTTTTTTTAAGTTCATAGGAAATGTTTCGGGTCATACTTCGCCAGTGTTGTTCCAAGTTGATTTTGGGGCTGCCGTATCTAGACCTCAAAATTGCCGTATATAGGGACAAAATCAAAAAAATTGCCGTATGTTCTAATTTTTCATTAATTTATTTACAAAATCATGATTCTTAGCTTTTTTACTGGTCTCCATATAGATTTTGAATTGTGGTTAGAAGTTATGTCTCATTTTCACTTGGAAATGGTATCTCTTCTCTTATCTTCCTCAGTATCGACATTTTCACCCTCTAATTTTCAAATTTTTCTGAGGTATCACCGCTCACTGACCTTCTATAAGCTCAGTGAAACGATGTAAACACAAACCACTTATTAGTCCAACATCTCAAGGTTCATAGAGGGCGTTTTTCAACGGGGTATCCCGGGAACTCTGTGCGTTATGTTACACGAAAAATTAGTAATGACAGTTTTTGATAACTCTTTCGTGGATTGTCGTATATTTCATACAAATATTATACGGCTTTGGAAGTGCTGCCGTATGCCGTATATTTGAAGCGCAGCGTGCCTAAAAGCCGTATAATACGGCAATTGCCGTATGGAGAACAACACTGTACTTCGCTGAACTTCCCTAGTTGAGATGAGTGAATCTATAAAGCAGAGAAAGTAGCTGCGTAGTGAAGACGAAATAGGATTATGATAACACATGATGGGTGTTGTCTCCATCCCAAATCCTGACAGGCGACTTTGTGATCGTAGAACTCTCACCGTTTACTATAACAGGACGCTGCTGCCCGATAACCAATTTGTAGTGTCGTTCCGCTTTAACAAAGCGTCTTTTTTTAAAAATATTACTCGGTGATGAGACGAGCAAGTCGCTCACCTGATGTTAAGTGTCACTCTTACCCATAACAGTTCAGTGCCACGCAGAGTGCGGCAATGCACTGCGCTCGTCACCCTGAGATGTTAGATGTTAAATCTCTGTATGCCCAGTAATAACGCTGGAAACATTGCCCTTCAATTCGGAACACAGTAGTGCTTGCACACTACTGCTGGCGGTTGAATAACTGGCAAAGGTGTGGTACTTCCCCAGGCGGACTCTGCAAGAGAGCCCTACCACTACAATCTATTCTAGTCTAGTAGGTACCGTCGAAATCATCGTTTCCTCGTAGTTTTTCATAACAGTATGACCACGAGGATATATCATGTCCTCATGGTCATACTCTAACATAAAGAGGATTTTCCTTCCTCCTTTAGATATAAGTATAAATAAAGGATCAAAATGTTTATATTTAACTTAACAAATAATAATTTTGACAAAATAATCTAACCTAAGTTAGTTAGTTATTTATTATCTGATCAATAAATCATAATAATATAAAACTATAGCTATATTGTTATCTAAACTTGAAAATACAAACTAAAACTAGATACAAAATTTAAATAAATACTTAAATAAATTAAATCTAAAATATCTACAAATAAAAAACCGCATTTAGGTCGCTGTCTGCGGGTAAGGTGCCCAAAAGGCTGGCGACATTACCCCGTTGAATTGCCAAACTCACCCTTTGACCGAGGTAAGCGCCAGCTCTTTGGTCACCTGTAATTTCGACGAGGCGCCTGGACAGATCCCTAACTAAACAACGGGCGGCCGGACCCCAAAGTCCCACGGTCTCAACCCCAAACGGAAGGAATATTAATTGATAAATTAGATTATTTTGTTAAAACTAGCTGTGCCCGCAACTTCGTTTGCGTGAATTTTTTAATAAGCCGCCACTGCCTCTGCAGACGGAATCGCTATTGCATTAAAATTCAACTATAACAATATTGTTTACAGAGCTTCTCTGTAAACAATGTTGTTAGTTACATTTTCTGGAGCGTGCACAAATAAATTTGCCGCATCGCTGACTCTAGACAGGGCCACGAACAGCTGACCGTGACTGAAGCAGCTGGTGGAGAGGTCCACGCCCGCGGTGTGCAGCGTCAGTCCTTGTGCCTTGTTGATTGTCATGGCAAAACTAAGGCTCACTGGGAACTGTACACGCTTGAAGCGGAACGGGAAGTTGTTGGGTATTAGCGGTATCCGAGGGATAAATACGCGTTCCCCGGCACCAATCACCGTTAAGACCTCTGCCTCAATCACGTTTCGCTGTAGAGCCGTAACCATTGCACAATTTTAGTGGGCTCAAGTTACGCAACAGTATTCTAACTCCGATTTTTAATTTAATGTTGAGGGACATAAATAAAAGTATAGTAAAAGTTGTTCATAATGATGAGCACTATGTGCCCCTTTCGGCTCAGTACACCCTTTCCTTATAACCCTGCATTACTATAAGATTATGATACTATAAATAAAATCTGCTAAGTGAAAGAAACTATCTTTATTCAAAAACTTAATTGTTATAATATTCTACCGCATCCACAACTGGACCTGCCGCACCCTAGAGGACCAACACCCAAAGGCACCCCAGTAAGGAAAGCCACATCTCCACATCCATACGACACTGATCCAGCTCCAAACGCCGGCAGAGCTCCTTCTAAAGCCACTGTTCCAGCAAACGGCAGCTTCCCCGCTGCCAGCACAGGACCAGATATCAACAAGTTGTCAGACGCTAAGGACATCCCGGCGGGGATGTTGGGGGCCCCAGGTAGGGGGTAGGGGGAGAGTGTGAGTGATGCTGCGTAGGGGGTGTAGCTTGTTGGGCCACATTTTGGAGCTCGGATGACCTGGTTGCAGCCACATTGAGCGGATATCATCTGTAAAATATTTTACTATATCCGTATAACTTGACAATATGTTTCTTTTTTTTTTACAAACAGCGCCATCTAGCCCCAAACTCTGCAAGCTTGGACTATGGGAAACAGATAACTGATAGAATACATAGATAAATATTTATTTTTTTGTAAATATATACATAGAATATATAGAAACACCCTGACAAAGAACAAACATCCATGTTCATCACACAAATGCTTGTCATGGGTGGGAATCGAGCCCACAACCTACAGCTCAGAAGATCCACTCACTGAGCCACAAGGCTAGTCATATGTGAATCAATTTTATTCATATTTAAACTTAAAAACTGCATTGAAATGAACTACTTGCTTAAACAAGTTATATTATTAAATGATAAGCAAAATACCCGACTGCAAAATGTTGTCTATCACTACATTAAGAGGAATTGAATTATATATCATTGGCGATACCATTGGCGCCTTAAGGGGCACCTATGTTCAGCAGTGGATGTCTTCTGGTTGATGATGAACGACACCTCTCTCCTCAAAATCGGTCAAGCTTTCCCTACAGAAAGTAATAAACTAACACACATACATACATATTTACATATATACACCTCAAAAACATTACCCTCCTTCTTGGGAAGTCGGAAAAAATATCCGAAAGATCGCATTAACGGTTCGCAAAGGTATCGTCGGACAAATATAAAACAAACATACAAATATACAAACATACATACAAATATACAAAAATACGTAAACAGTTCTTGTTTCCATAGACTTTGAATCGATCGCTTCGCTCGGTCTTTAACTTTTAAAGTTGAGAAGCTGACCCAATCTTGATTACATTTGACATGGAAATTAAAGATTCAAAATCTTATAATTGGGAAAATCTTTAAAAGTGCGAGCAAACGGGCGTAGTACCTGAGTAAACATAACTGTGGCGCAAAAAATTATCTCCTTGAAGTACATGCTTACTAGATATTATAATTCTTACAATGGCGCTTAGAAAAACGTTTCCAGTTTTTATACGAATTACAAACCGATTTTAGCTATAAAGGGTCTTATTGAAATTATCTATTGGCTCACTGATTTCGTGGCCCACTCACAATCATAATTTTGAAATAGTAGATAACATTCTGAGTAGGTTTCGAAATGCGCCATATAACGTGCATTCACAACATGAAATAACACAAACAAACCATTTTTAAATTTGTATTTATATATAATAAGTATACACAAAATACAGGGTTATAAGGAAAGAGTATGGTAAGCCGAAGCGGGCCTAAAGTACTCATCATCACGGACAACTTTTATTATGGGATTAACCCTGGAATCGAGAAAAAATAACCAGCAGTTCCATAGAAAAATGTCAATGACAGTCGACAAAATGTATGGAACAGCCGTTTTTTTTTTCTTGATATCAGGGTTGGTCCCTAAGTAAAAGTTGTTCACAATCATGAGTGCTATGAACCTCTTTCGGCTTAGCATATCCTTTCCTTGTAACCCTGTATAACGTATTAAGTATGACATAGCATTTGATAACATATGATATAACATCCGTAGTAGCTCATTGCAAGCACGCTCGCTACACATTCGTGGATTCGTGGGTTTGAGCCCGGGCGGGCCCGTACCAATGAGTTTTTTGGAACTTATGTACGGATATATACCACTGGCTTTACCGTGAAGGAAAACATCGTGAGGAAACCGGGATATTTCCGGAGAAGAAATTCGATGGCGTATTTGAATCCCGTACTAGCCCGCACTGGGCCAGCGTGGTGGGCATGGCCCAATCACCCTTCGAGGGTAGGCTGATATCTCAGCAGTGGGATGTTAAAAGGATGAAGCAGATGTAACATTTATAGGTATACATATAACTTGCATTCTCACTCAGCATTTAGTAATACAAAATCAAACCATTTTTTAAAATTGTATTTGTATATAATAGGACTATACAACATATAACGTATAACATATAGGTATACATTTAACGAGCATTCACAGCATTTAATAATACAAGTTTCAAACTATTTTTAAATTTTTCATTTGTATATAATAGGTATACACAATAGATCACACATAGTACAGTTACATTTTTACAAGGTTTTTTTTGAATCTGTGATCTTTAATCACTATCACAGCATTAAAAAAAAGGATATTATACATATAGTGGCAATTTGTCCCTCGGTGTGGCGGTCTAAGGGTACCTATGTTAAATTATTATTATTTATTTATTATTCATTACACAGTTACATTTTATTTTTAAGAAATGGAGCACCGCAAAACTACAGTAAGTTTGTCGCGGTATCCACATTCGCAACGCGCTGCCACATAAAACATAATAACATTTTAAAAAAATATGTGAGAACTGACATACTTAAAAATAATAATAATAACAATAATTGTTAATTTATAAATTAGTACAAATATCTTAGACAATAAAATAAGCAGGCATCTATTTTAAATGACGTCTTAATATATAAAACTATTGTTATATTTTCTCATTGTATAATTAAGACTCACAAGTAAATATTTTCACTTCCAATGTAAACCTAAAGTTGATTTAAACTATTTTGTACTCTGCAGGCAGCAAAAAATATTTTCATTTTAGTTTAGTGTAGTCGAACCTCCATGAGCAGGACGTGGTCTCCTGTAATTGGGGGTGCACCCAGCTTGATGCCTATGTTTCATAATGTGAATGTAATGTGTAACTTCTGTTGGGGATCCATATTCTATAAAATAAATAAATAAAATAAAAATAAAACAAAGTCGGGTTTGTTTGAACACTTATAACTCGAGAACCGATTTCCATGGTTTTTGATTTGTTGTATTTGTTTCTAAAAATAGCAGAATAACTATTAAAACGAGGCCGAACGCCGAGCTTGCATCACGTACGAAGTCGCGGGCATCAGCTAGTAATTATATAAAAATAAAATGAATAAATACTTAAATAAATAAATGTTTGCAAATTAACACATTACAATTCTAAACTAAAGCAGAGAAGTACCTTATCATCAATATACATAAAAACTATAGCTAAGATTTTGTGTAGATTTGGAAATAATTAGCTATACACATGTATACTAATGGACCACCCAAACCGTCCACCTGGGTAGTCGGTTAGAAAAACATGTTCTTAACAAACCACTAGCTGTAAACCGGAGTGGTCGGCTAGGAAAACTTGTTCTTCAAACCATCAGCTGTAAACTGGGGCGGTCGGTTAGGAAAAGTTGTTCTTAACAAACCACCTGCAGTCTATGTGGGTGGTCGGATAGGTAAACTTGATCTTAGCAGACCACCGGCTGTCCACCTCGTTTATATGTTTAGATAATGTAAAATATATGCGATAAAATCCGTCAAAAGTTGTTTAAATCTATATAATAATAAATAAATAAATAATAAATATTGGTGAACGTTTTTCACACGCCATCTAGCCCCAAACTAAGCAAGCTAGTATCATGGGAACCAGATAACTGATAAAATACATAAATACTTTTGTTTGTAAATACATAAGTACATAGAATACATAGAAACACACAGACAAAGAACAAACATCCATGTTCATCACACAAATGTTTGTCGTACCCACAATCTGTAGATCAGAAGGTGGAAATCCACTCACTGAGCCACAAGGCTAGTTATTATTTTTTTTTTTAAATGACCCACTGTTTTTACTGTGGTCGTCAATTTCGTTTGAAGTAAGTATCTAAATAATAATAATAATATTTATTTACCAAAAAATAAGTACAGAGGTGCTACACAAGAGTTACAAAATTTTAACTGTTAGTGGTTCCGTACTATATTAGTAACAGATTAGCGGTGAACCCCAAACTAGGCACAAGATCTGTTTCTTGGGGCTCGAATGCGAGGTTACCAGAAAAAGTACAGTGTATAATACTTAAATTCTACAAAATAAAGTTAAAGGAAAAAATAAAAAGTGTTAGCAGTTTAAATTTAGATAATTTAAGTTATAATGATTATGAGTAACATACTTAGATTATGAGTTACGTTACAAATCATCAATTAAATTCTGCAACCAACTATGCTGACAAATCTGTACGTGCTTCTCATAATATTCAAGCACGTCAAACTGCATGTGTTTGCAAACTTCGTATAAAGTCAACAAATTGAGTAGCATAAGTCAATTTAACGTGATGGCTGCGACTGCGAGGCTTTGTAACAAATGATAACATCATTTTTAAGAAAGAGTAGGGACTCTTAACACAGGCATTTGTATGCTTAAAAAGTGTCCCTGGTTGCTTAAATCTGTTTTTGTAATGTGTGTTTACTGAATAAACTTATTATTATTATTATTATTATTATTATCATTGCTGAAGATGGCGTTTAAATGTTTATCCTAAGTTATATTATAATTCAGAGGAATATAGTCGCAGTCGTATCAGGACCAACTCTGCAAGCAACTTTGTCGGCCCATATTTCGCAAGTGGTACGTCAAAAAAAAATTGTAAAAATACCTAAAAGACCTATTCAATGATACCCTCCATGTGGGGGACAGGCCAAATTTTTTTTTGTCCCACTTTACATGCCAACTTCTATTATTTAATCTGGTCTGTTATTCTTTCAAAATTGTCACCTTACAAAGACCTGCAGTTCAACAACACCCAACATGATGGGGTGCAGTGAAATAATATTTTTTCCCCTCTTGACATGTATGGGAGCTACACTTATTTTACAAAAAAAATAGTTTTTTTAATGTTTTGAAACTGCAGGTCGATACTTAGAATATCGTTGTGCAAAATTTCATGCATGTAAATTTATAACTTTGGAAGTTATAAGGCTGTAAAGGATTCAGACAGACAGACAGACGAACACGACGAACTTATAAGCATGATGCTACGGCGTAGCATTAATTTGTTTTTTTAGGGTTCCGTACCTTGTAGTACTACGGAACCCTAAAAAACCTAAAAATTAATACTACACCGCCGTACACCGGGTACGCCGTAGCACCATGCTACGCCGTAGCATGTATTTGCTTAGAGTGTCTACACACGAAACGATTTGGTCGGTCCCGACATCGCTTGAAAGAGATGGCTATATATAAGTTTCTGGGGAAGCGAAAGGGAGAAGCTATAACCTTAATAAAGAGATGGCTATATATAAGTTTCTGGGGAAGCGAAAGGGAGAAGCTATAACCTTAAAAACAAACTATTAAGGTTATAGCTTCTCCCTTTCGCTTCCCCAGAAACTTATATATAGCCATCTCTTTCAAGCGATGTCGGGACCGACCAAATCGTTTCGTGTGTAGACACTCTTACTAGCACAGAATAAATACCTAAAAGTACAAGTGGCTACAAAGTACACACTCCATGAGTTTTGGCGGGAGCGTGAAGAAGTCATGTTGCGTCATTATATTATTTTCCAAAACTTGTGTTATTTCGAGTGTTCAAAAAATCACTCGTGGTCAACTATCTAAAGGCTTAGTCCGGTTTGCACCATCTAAGTCATAACTTTTAAAACTCCCATTAAGCAGAAATGTGTGTTGCACCATTTTAACTATGGTCAAAATGACGGATCACACATGCTTGCTAAACTTCATGGTTATGGTTATAGTTAATTTAACTATAACAGTAACTTTAATTGGGATTTTGATGCAACTCAGTCTTAGTGGGTTACCCCCGAATACTGAAACGTTTGTTAACTTTGACAACAGATTAATTCTAATACTGCCTTTGTCTGGCACTAAGCAAATTACAGAGGCAGAAATAGACTTAATCTGTCGTCAAAGTTAACAAACGTTTCAGTACTCGGAGGTTAACCTATCAGTTTTGCACACGGTTTTTTTGGAAGGTTGCTTAGCTTTGTTTTGACTTAAGCCCGGACTCCACCAGCGGAGATGAGAGGAGATAAGAGCGACGTGCGGTTATCGTACTCTTTAGACTCTGGTTCATGACTTGTTGATCATCATCATCATCATCAATAGCCTGAAGACGTCCACCGCTGAACAAATGCCTCCCTCTTAGACCGCCATTCTAAACGACAATTTGCGATTTGAATACCAAAATGACGTTAGTCTACCTAGTGGGAGGCCTTCCTACGCTGCGTCTTCCAGCTCGTGCCACTCAAGAACCTTCCTTAAACCATCGTTATTGGTTCTTCGTGGCCTGCCCATTGCCACTTCAGCTTGCAAACCCTAAGAGCTATGTCGGGATAAACAAGATACCATTTTTGTAAAATTGACATGATTGACGTCTGTCTTTCGTGTCAGATCGCGCTAAGCAGTGTGTGTTCATCCATCTTAACATCCGTCGTTCGCCACACGCAGTTCAGCTCCACTCTAGCCGGTAAAGATCTTCGAACAGCGTGGGTCGATACACTCTAGCTGCTAAGCATCTCTCTACGCCGCTTCGAACATCTCGGCGTTAGTCGTTCAATGCCGCGTTTAATTCAGTAAAATCAGTACAATATTGTACATACGTTTCGGCGGTTCTTTAGATGGGTGACCGCGAGTAATTTTATTAGAAAACGAGTGACCGCGAGCCGTGAGCGACGCGAGTAACATTATTTTTCTACTTTTGGTAACTTAAATGAGACTTATGGGTAAGTAGCCACGATGAAAGAAACCAGAGGACTGGCCACATATTTTATTTTATTTTTTATAAGTGTCTACGTTGTTGGCCAGTACCACTACAACCTTAACGAACTTTGGCAAACGTATATGGCGTTAAGCCCTAAAAACATTATTAGGCGCGAGGCTGACTAGCGCAAGGGTACCGCTGCGGTACGAACCTTGGCTTGGGCCGTCACCCGGGAGGGGGAAATCAGACTTGTACTGGCACCCCAGAGAGGGTGTGCCCTAGGACCCTAGCGTTTTGGTTATTATCTGTTTGATTATTTGGAGAGAATCTATCCGACCTTCTGACAGATCCTGGGACTGTTCGACCACGCCGGCGTGGTCGATGTATGTGCCTTTGGTAACCGGCGCCTGTACCAAATACTGAAAACTTCCTATTGATGAGAGCTGTCGGATCGGACAGCCCTATTCTACTATATGAACCTTATTTATACCCACTTCAGTCTGCCGCGCCACCATGTTTTGTCCGCTATGGTCTATTGATTTGTTTGTTTTGTTTCCTGACATAGTCGCCATTATTAGGGCCCGGATACTGTAGATAAGTACGTCTATTTTGCAGGTATTTCAGGTCCTATGGTTTCTTTCGTCGTAGGTAAGTAGGTATCGAAAAGAGGCCAAAAGAAATAAGTTCCAAAGGTTTTGTAATAAATATTTTTATTTATAGCAACTTTTTACCAAGTGTTAATAAAATACATTTAATAACCATATGGCAGGTTACAAGTGCAGATACCAGAAATGGTGACGGCACCAGCAGCGGCCACCGGGCCACCAAACTGAATGGCACCATTTATGGGCACCTGTCCGGCCAGGTTAGTCGTACCAGCTACAGGCAGCTCGCCCATCACGGCCACGTCTCCCATGCCTGATCCTCCGTACGAACCAGATGCACATTGGCCATAACCATACGCTCCAACGGGGCCAACTTGACTACCCATCGTGCCGATTGAACCACCCATTGGGCCATTAGGACCACCCATCGGGCCAATTGGGCCTAAACCAATGGGTCCAGCTGCATAGCCGCCGGTAGAACCGATCCCAGACCCAAAAGCGACTTGTCCAGCTATGGGTCCGTATGGGCCTAGTGGTCCGATTTGTCCAGGATTAAGTCCTAACTGTCCAGCTAAACCAGGACCGATTCCAAGTTGATTTGGGCCGTATGGACCTACTGCATTTTGGCCTAAAATTACCTGAAATAAAGAACGTCACATTAAATACAGAACAATGGCGATATTTTGCCTGCCCCGGTGGCTCAGTTGGTAGTGAACCTACCTTCTGTGTTTGGGGGCGTGGGTTCGATTCCCACCTAGGACAAACATTCATGTGATGAACATTTGTGTTTGTTCTGTCTGGATGTTAATATCTATATAAGTATGTATTAAAAAAATATATATGTACGTATATCAGTCTCTGGCAGCCATATTACAAGCTTTACTTAGTTTGGGGTCAGATGACCGTGCGTGCAAAAATGTTCCAGATATTTATTTTTTATTTTATGTCACAAATCTGGACCATTTTCGTTCGCCATTGTTTTTTAAGTCCCGCCAAATGATTTGGTAGATTTGCCTTTTAATAAATGTTGTCCGGAGCTACACAAGTGTTAGTGAGCGAAGACTTTTTTACTATTAAAGAATTTTTGGACAAGACATCATGTCGCTTGTATGTTTATCACGCAGAATATTAAATTGTTGAGTTTATTTATTTTGATATATGAACCTATTTAAATAATTTTGGAATAGTTATTTTGCATGCCTGATCTGAGGTTGTTATTGGCTGTTAAAACTTAATTTAAGATCTATGTTACCCATTAACGAGCCTAGTTTTTGTTTTTGTCCGGGCGAAGCGGAGATCTACGGTTTCAAATAGGCGCTTATATCTGTGTTGTGCTTATAATTATTTTGAGATAACATAAGTGCCGTTAATTCCATCTTCATAAAATATTTTTACGTTTGTTGTTTGAAGCCATCCAATTCATAATGCAATTTTCCTTGAAATAATTTTGAGCCACCATTCGAAATTAAATAATTAATCTGGCGCTTGGCTTGGCTTGGCGGCGAGTTTTATTTTAAAAAGAACTTTTCTACATGAGAAAGTCGTCTGCACTGGTTATGAACGAAAACGAGTTTTTTTATATCACGTTTTTGCATAAGCATAAATCTAAATGGTGAATGTGATGACGATGTTTTAAAAGTCATCACATGACGATAAGTCATTGTTTAATTTTTTTAGGGACATTTAAACTTGGTTGTCTATGTCAGCCCCAAAATATCTTATAAACTAGGTACATCATGGATACCACATTATGGTATAATAGGCCGACTAGGCCAACCGGCACAGCATGATGTGGTCATTTATAATATTAATTTAACATCTTTTATGCATGTGTTGTATAATATTTCCCATGTTGTATGCAAATAAATAATCTTATCTTATCTTATCTTATCTTATCTTAGGCAAACGAGTGGAGCTTGAATCAAAGGGCCTGGAGAAACGAATTAACCAGTCCGTAAACCATTCTAGCTCCTTCGGAGTTAGGGTTGGATAAAATACTAAGAATTACACCCACATTGGACTCGCTCACTTCAAGCTCAGCGAAAATTCGTTCTCTCTTATATTGTTAACTTTAAATCCGGATTATTTATTAGGTTCAACCAAAATTTACCTGAACAAACAAAGCCTGTAGGCAAAAAACTAAGCGAAAGTAAGCCATTTTTCAGAATATTGTTTTTCGAGAAACCACGAAAAGTGAATGAATCACCCGAGGACAGAAAAGAGGCTTTTATACGTAATACTTTGTAATTTTTCATTATCGTATATCTTTTATTATCAGTTATGTAAGTTTATAAATGTTAATCAATCGAAGATAAATGTTCACAATTCTATGAAAAACTGTACCAACTTACTAATTCCGATAACATTACATTTTGATTACTTTTATATAAAAACCTTTTTAGAATTAACCACTTCATTACAATTTCCTACTTTGTTTGGACTGATTGATTTGTGTTAAAAAAAGTCGACTTTAGTACTCCTTTTTTTAGAAGTCGGTTAAAAATGGTATTAACGGTTCATTTCATATGCTGCATAGCTTTATTTGTTCAGGTAATTATTTTTATATCGGATTTTAGTTTTTTTAGGAACACGTGACCAAAATGGTGGCCTCTCCTCCACCCAATAGGTGACAATCACCAATTCAGCCTTGGTAATGGGGCCAGCATTTTGGGAATAATTTCCACTGGTTTAAGTATTAAGTAGTTTCTTTTGGTTTGCATAAAAATTGTATACATTATCAGCCAGAAGACGTCCACTGCTGAACATAGGCCTCCCCCTTAGACCGCCACACCGACCGACAATGTGCCACTTGCATTAACTGGTTGCCCGCGACTTTCACAATGTCTTCGGTCCATCTAGTGGGAGGCCTGCCTACGCTATACAAAAAGAAAAATACAAAAATTGTATAATATTCAGTTTTTAGTTGTGAGAATATTTACGTACTTATTATTTAGTTTTTTTATTGATAATGGGAACAGATAGTTAGCAAATAACTCTTTCTAAAAATCATACGCAATATGGGCAACAGTGTAACAGAAGCAGTATTATTTATTTATTTATTTAAAGAAACACCAAAAGTAATAATTATCATCTATAAATAAATAAATAAATATAAATATGTGGGACATTTTTGCACACACGGTCATCTGACCCCAAACTAAGCAAAGGTTGTGATATGTCTGCCAGAGACTGATATACGTACATAGATATTTTTAAAAACATACTTATATAGATATTAACACCCAGACATAGAACAAACACAAATATTCATCACATGAATGTTTGTCCTAGATGGGAATCGAACCCACGCCCCCAACATAGAAGGTAGGTTCACTACCAACTGAGCCACCGGGGCAGTCATCTATGGGGTAACACTTTTTAAATCAGATACAGTTCTGATATGTACACCAGTGACAGGTGTTTACAGCATTATGACTAGGTTCCTAATTGACGGCCTTTTCGCTTAAAGCGATCTCTTCCAGGCGAACATTCCATTTCTTGGAAATTATATTTTAAGGACTTTAGTAACGAACTTGGATGTTTTCATTGTGACATTAATTTAATTTTGTCCTGCATAATAACTAAATCTAGGTATTTCTTTTCCCAGGTTATCACATGCCAATACATCGGGAACTCTCCGAACGGTGGCTTCAACAATGGATTACCATTTGGAGCTAACTTTGCCAATGGCTTAGGGGGCGCTGGTCCTGGCTTAGGAGGTCCAGGCTTAGTGGGCCCCGGATTTATGGGGCCCGGCTTAGGAAATCCAGGCTTACTAGGAAATGGCTTAGGAGGCCCCGGCTCATCAGCCTCTGGTCGAGCTACAGGCGGCGGCTTCGCAGTAACCAGCACCTCTCCCATATCACCAACTGGAGTCTCCATTCTGGCTGAAAACTTAGCTATAGAAGGTCCCCTATCTGTTGGGGGACAGCTACCGTTCTCAGGAACTGTTGGTTTGGAAGGTAGCCTGCCAGCGGCTGGGTATGGGACTGTATCTTATGGCTGTGGAACGGGAAACGTTGGAATTACCAGCGATATTGGAAGCCCGTATGGTCTGGCTGGGCAGTACAGCCCGGGCTTAGCCGGCCAATATGGGGCAGGTTTGGCTGAGCCGGGTTTAGGAGTTGGGTATAACCCTGGTTTAAATGGTGGGTTTGGCGCAGGTCTGAACGGCCCTAGTCTAGTTGGTCCAGGTTTTATTGGAAACGGATTAGGATCCAATTTGGCTGGCTCTGGAGTGGGTATTGGCGCTGGCGCAGCTCTCAAATAAACATTAATTTTGTAATATTTATTTGTAAAACAACTTGTAATGTTTGCGTAATTTAAGTATTTATGAAAATAAAGTGATTTAAAATAATCGTAACGTACATATGTCTTTAAGTAATCAACTATTAATAAGTCATCATCATCATCAGCCAGAAGATGTCCATTGCTGAAAAAATGCCGCCCCCTTAGGAAGGCTGGAGTACCATAACCCGCACGTTTGACAGGAGGCTTTGGGATCGCAGAACGCTCTTAGTTTATTAAGAAGACGCTGCTCGAATTCCCGTCCTCAGCTGGGTCTGGTCGCAGCTATAGAACATGCCCGTTTTCATAAGGCCGTAATTCGGGAAAAGTATAGCGTTAAATATACTTCCGCGTGCATCCGCTAGTCTATACTTTACGCTACAGCACTTTGCGACCGAATTCGGTCGCTATGATGCAACAATTCGACTTTGAACACGAATTGTTAACGAAAAAACGCAAACATAGCGTTGAATTTTCGCAAAATGCAAAATGAAAAATGCATGCATGAATTAAATGCAAAATTCAATGCTATGTTTGCGTTTTTTCGTTAACAATTCGTGTTCAAAGTCGAATTATTGCGTCATAGCGACCGACATCAGTCGCAAAGTGCCTAGCGAAAATTCGAGACTAGCGCCCCAGGTGAAAAGAGATAGCTTTAACGAATTACTAAGAAATCGAAATTTGCTACGGCGCCATTAACCGACCGCAGCAAGCAGAAACATACAGTACTCAATTATAAACAAGAATTTCAAATATGAGCAAAATCAATGCATTTGAATATCGGAAGTAGGAGAAGTGGGGGAATTTTTCTTCATTAAAAATTCGTCCCCTTCTCCTACTCCCGGTATTGAAATGCCTTGATTTTGCTTATATCTGATTGGATTCGAACACAGATCACAAAAGATACCGCATTACGAGATTCGTTGACTACAAAAAGTCACCAATGATTGAGGCGCGGCGCGGGTCGCGGGGAGTGCGACCAAGCGTTCTCATTGGCTATCTCAAGGTTACGCTTACTCGCGCCTAACAATCAACCAATATGAGTAATTTTGGTTTAAGTCCATACTAATGGGTGGTGCGCTTCGAGCACAGAAGAGATCTAGAGATAAAATGTTTCCTCTTCTGTGGCTTCGAGCGTCCTTAATGCAGAATCTAGAGTTTTTTCTATGGATTTGAACTACCAAACCAACCATAAAATAAGTTTTTTTTTTTTTTTTGAAATGTTTAAAGCTTTTTATTTTTATTTTATTTTATAGAATATGGATCCCCAACAGAAGTTACACATTACATCCACATTATGAAACATAGGCATCAAGCTGGGTGCACCCCCAATTACAGGAGACCACGTCGTGCTCATGGAGGTTCGACTAGACTAAACTAAAATGAAAATATTTTTTGCTGCCTGCAGAGTACAAAATAGTTTAAATTAAATTTAGGTTACATTGGAAGTGGAAAAATTTACTTGCGAGTCTTAATTATACAATGAGTAAATGTAGCAATATATGAAGCGAGTTAAAACTAGGAAACATAAAATAATTATATTTAAATTTGGCAAATATTAGCCAACCAACAAAATTTTGAGAAAAAAAGAGGGAATGTTACTTATATAATGAGATCTATGAAATAAACAGTTGTTGCATAGAAAAATGTCACGTGGTAACATAATTATGAAATACTGTTGTTTTACCCGCTGTCGTTTTGTCCAAGACGGAGGGTAAACTTTTAGATAGATATAGATAGGAACTCTTTATTGTGTACACCAAAATAATAACAACACACATATCTTATAAGCTAGTGCCGCAAGTGGCGGCCTTATCGCTAAAAGAGATCTCTTCCAGGCAACCATTGAGGCGGTGTAAGCTTTTATGTGTGTACGTAACTATGTTTTTTATGGTACTTAGTGTTGAGACAATCAGCTCGCTCGTCTGATGGTAAGCTTCACGCTTGCCCAAGACAGTTCAATGTTTTGCGTTTTGTTTTAAAACCCTGCGTGGCACTGTCCTGCGCTCGTCACTCTGAGATATACGCAATAATATTTGCACACTACTGCTTGGCGATTGAATAACTGGCAAAGATGTAGAACTTTCCCAGGCGGACTCTGCATGAGCTATAACACAAAATGTTTGTGTGTACTCCTGTAACCTAAACGGCTTGACCGATTTTGACAAGTAAGGTGTCGTTGAATTCTTCTTTATGTCTTAAGTAACATAAATTACAATTTTCAGTCGGGTTTTTCGATTTCTTTTAATAATAATCCTTGTTCGCGATGATGAGTACCGGAGAACGGGCAACAGCGTCCTCTTAGTAAACGGTAAGCATTCTGCGATCTCCAAGCTAACTAGGCTAATATGGGGAAGGCTAAGTCCAGAACTGGACGTCTAAGAGCTGATAAGAAGGATGATGAGTACAATGATCTCCTTTCGGATTAGTGCCACCGTTCTATGTAACCTTGTATAGTCACGTAACGTCGATCTGATTTCTAAACTACGGAATTTCAATATTGACACGTACAATACACAGAACTCGTGTAATCCAAGAAAATAAAATGAGAAGCAATGGAGAGAGCTATGCTCGGAGTTTCTTTGCGCGATAAAATCCGGAACGAGGATATCCGCCGAAGAACCAAAGTCACTGATATAGCTTTCAGAGTGTGCAAGCTGAAGTGGCAATGGGCAGGACACATCACTCGAGGAACCGATAACCGGTGGAGAAGAAAGGTTCTTGAGTGGCGACCATGAACTGGAAGCTCAGCGTAGCTGCCTCCCTCTAGGTGGACCGATGACATTGCGAAAGTTGCGGGCAGCCGGTGGATGCAAGTGGCACGTTGTCGGTCGGTGTGGCGGTCTAAGGGGGAGGCCTATGTTCAGCAGTGGACGTCTTATTGGTGATGATGATGATGATGTTGATGCTCTCATCTCTCATCTCCGCTTTGGTGGAGTCCGGGCCTAAGACAAAACAAAGCTAAGCAACCTTCCAAAAAAACGGTGTGCAAAACTGATAGGTTAACCCACTAAGACTGGGTTAAAACCTAAAGAAAATAAAGCCCAGGAAAGAAATTTGATGACAACAATATAGACAACAAAGAAGACAAGGCTAAGATTATTTGCATTCCGATTTAAATAGCATTGCCTAAGCACGTTTATTTCCTTCTAATTGGAAGGTAAATAGATAAAATGCATCAACAAACAAAACTGTATTGAAAACTCAGCAGAAATGTTCGAGCGTCAATGTCATCCCAACACTGCGTATCTTTTCAGACTTGGTGCTCGTATGTACTTTGAACCTTGTCGAAGGTAGCTCATTCTAGTTCCACGTAAGTATAGTTGACCGAGCGAAGTGAAGGTCTCAGAGTTTACTGGGACAAATCGGCTTTTGTATGTATGTTTGTGTGTATATTTGTCCGATGATAACTTGCGAAACGTTGATCCGATATTCATGAAATTTTGTAGGCAAGTAGTTCATTTCAATACAATTTTTAAGTTCGAATATGAGCTGAATCGGCTCAGGGATTGTGAAGATATAGGGGTCGCGAGGTCTCAGTTCGGCGCGAACTACTAGTATTCGTATAAGTTATAGCTGAAGTGGCAATGGGCAGGCCACGTCGCTCGAAGAACCGATAACAGATGGGTAGAACAGTTCTTGAGTGGCAACCACGAGCTGAAGGTCGTTTTAGCCGGTGCATGCAAGTTGCAAATTGTCATTTATTGTGGCTGTCTAATTCTAACCTTTGTTCAGCAGTGGACATATTCAGGCTGTTGATGATGATTATGATAATATTTACTCAAAAAATCCTAAATATCTCTAAATATATAAGTTTTTCTATGTAGATTGAAATACACAACTATAATAAAAACAATTTAACAAAAACCGATAAATGCGGTAAAGATAGCTTTTTTAAACAAATGAACAGATTTTCATCAAACGTAGCTCAGAGCCACCTCATTGAAAGCTGTTTATAAAAAAAGTCGGTCCTTCCGTTTGAAAGCTACGATGTCACAGACCACTGACACCAAAGATTGCTATTGGTACTTGGGTCAATCTCCAAGCACATTCTTACTCAAACATCCAAACATAGGCTTTCAGCCAGACAAGCGGCGCAAATAATTCTAACCTCAGAAGTGGGGGCCGGCGGAGCTTATCTAATTTTCAAAACCTATCAGGGGTAGACGCGACGCGTGACCAAAATGATGGCGTTTATTTGGCGGGACGCCTTACAGCGTGGTAACGCCGCGAGCGACCTGGGTACAGTGCCAACTGGTAATGGGCTACCTTCAATGGTCTCTGGGTAATCGAACTGTTTTTTTAATTAGTAGGCTAAATAGTTTAGGTAGTTGTAGTTTGTGTATTATGATAATTAAAAAAAATATTAGAGAAATAATTAGAAAAATGGGTTAATCAGGCAGTAAACTCCTTCCAAATCCCTATGCCACATAGCCTTCAAAAAATTATAAAGATTGATCATCTCCTCTGGTCGAAGCATCTTGTGACCAAAATACTGGCCTATAGAACACATCAGATGAAATGAAGAGACGAGCAAGTCACCCACATGATAGTAAGCGTCACGCTTGCCTATATATTCCAGTATCGCTCGAATTTTGAACATAAGCATTTGAAAGCCCTGCGCGATGTACCGCACAGTCATATTTATTTATTTATTAAGGAACAGCAAACAGCAATATTATAAAATTAACACTTAAGTGGCAGCATACATAAACTTAATAATAATCACAGCACAGCCCACAGCACTATTCTCAGATTGCTGATAGAATTATTTAAATTTACCGCTAGCAGTAGCCAACTTAGTAGACAAAGTAACAAAAAATAATATCTGGGACATTATTGCACACACGGTCATCTGACCCCAAACTAAGCAAAGCTTGTAATATGGCTGCCAGACTGATATACGTACATAGATATTTTTTAAATACATTATATAGACATTAACACCCGGACATAGAACAAACACAAATATTCATCACATAAATGTTTGTCCTAGATGGGAATCGAACCCACGCCCCCAAGCACAGAACGTAAGTTCACTACCAACTGAGCCACCGGGGCAGTTCAGGGATTCATAATATTGTAATAAATCCCAAAAATATATCAATATGTCACCTATAAAAAAAATCGAACTCAGGACCCCTATCAGACACGCTACTACAGTGGCTACGCTGTGATTAGTTACGCAGGTCCAGCCACAGATGCAAATCAAAACTTCTTGTCGTTTTAGAGGGAGAAAATAAAAGTATTGTTCATTATTTATCTTGTATTTCAACTTTCAAGTTCAGACCTATGACCTATTTATTCGTTGATAATGCTTAGTACATTCCGTAACCATAAGGGCCGGGGGCGCCGCAGCCACAAGCGCAGTTCCCGGAGATGGTGACAGCACCAGAAGCAGCCACGGGTCCGGAGTACTCGACAGTGCCGATGATGGGCACCTGTCCGATGACGGCGGTGTTACCATCCACGGGCAGCTCCCCGGTGACATACACGTTACCCATACCAGCACCGCCATACGCCTGACCACATCCAGCGCCGTAACCACCCAGACCCGCACCGTAACCACCCATACCAGCTGCGCCGTAACCGTAACCACCAGCCAGACCGCAGCCGTTACCAGCTAGATTTGCTCCGTATCCGAGACCACCACTGACACCACCGCAGCCGCAAGATCCGAGGGCATTCTGCAAGATTTTATAATTAAAAGTTAACGCTTTACATGGATAGCTCACGACTAGGATTTCCTTTGTAGGGGATGCCATGGAACACACACAGAGACATGGACAACTAACACCCAGACCCAGAGCAGATCATAAAATAATCCATAATTCAAACATCTGCCCGGCTGGGAATCAAAACTAGGATCTCTTGTATAAAAAGCAGACGCGCTACCAACTAAGCCAGGATGGTCTACTCGTCAACCTCTAGAATCCTTGCTAAGAACGATCGAAGCGCACCACGCCTTTATTTATTTTTTATTTATTTATTTATTTTTTATTTATTCTAATCCTTCTTAGCTAATATTACAATTATAATATATTCTGTAAAAAGTTTCTTATACAGGGTTATTGTAAACCAGCCACCTCTCTCAGACCACTTCCCAAGATCATACTCAAATTTTGTTCCATCAGCGGCCAGAATCAGGCTTAGGAGCTGACATTTTCAGCAAAAAATACAAAAATAAAATATAAATATTTTTTTGGTAATATATTATGGTTTTGTGAAAAGCCATGGCACAAAAGTTGTTGCGTAGGATATTGGGAAGTGGCCTGAGAGGCCTGAGTGGCGTAAATAACCAATTTTTTGTTGTTTTTTTTAGAGTTTTAGAAAAAAATAGGGGATTATAATTTGTATGACAGTTTGTAATTTTCACTATGTGTCGACAAAGGCCAAAGGCCGAGGCTCTATCCAAAGCTGTAAACTCGAATAAATCAGCTAGTTAAAGATGAAATCAAAAACGTCTTTATATTACCTGGATCAAGCAAGCCTGGACGCAAAGGAGCACAAATGTGAGAGGAGACATCGTATGTTTTAACTGACTGCAGCTTTCAGAATATTTTTCGTAAGCTAACTCTTTGGTTTTTATACCATTTTCGAGAGTCCTATCGTTTCAAAATACCCTAGTATGTCAATTCTTTAAATTCACGTGTTATAATTGTGTAAAAAATATAATATTTGCTATAACGTCATCAATAATTAGAATTGGACCTTTAAGTAATTACGTGAACTTGTGTCGTTAACATTTCCTTTTAAAAAGCATTTTATCAAAATTTTGTGATAAGCCCTGTTCTATTCGCAGTGTATTTTGGACAATAAAAGGAGGGCTCAATTAGTTCAAACATTACTTTCGACAAGTACCTCGTTGGAACAACATTGAAATGTCTCCAAATACCATTCTTCTTTTCTGCGCTCAGGCCCTTTTGGCCCAGGTATGTTTCAAACTAACTTACTATTAATTTTCAATGCTGACGATACGTTTTCGAAATTAATTTTATATCAGTCAGAAACAGTTATATGATTGTTTTATTTTTCAGACTGCCTTCAGCGCCTGCGCTGGTAGCTATGCTGGCTATGGTCTGGGCGGCCTTGGTGCCTACAACGGTCTCGGTGGAATCGGTCTCGCAGGCGGATACGGCGCCGGCTGCGGCTGCAGAACTGCTGGAGTTGCTTCTACCGGCGGCGGACTCCCTGTTTCCAGCATCTCCCCTATTGCTCCCGTCGGCGTCTCCGTGATCTCTGAGAACGCTTACGAAGGTCAGCTGTCCGCTGGCGGCAACCTGCCGTTCCTCGGCTCCGTCGGTATCGAGGGCGTGCTCCCCACTGCTGGCGAAGGCGCTGTCTCTTACGGCTGCGGCGATGGCGCCGTCGGTGTCGGCAGCGAGGGTCCCATCGCTACCGGCATCACTATCCCTGGCGCGTTGTTCCCTCCTGGCAGCCCCAACTCTGCTGCCACCGCTGATGCTCTGGCTCTGGTAGGCAACGGTCGTGGCTACAACGGCTTCTCCGGATATGGTCTTGGTGGCATCGCTAGAAACGGTTTCGGAGCTGGTGCGGCAGGATACGGCCTCGGAGGTGTTGCTGGATACGGCCTCGGCACCGGCTGTGGCTGCGGCGCTCGTTTCTGAGTAATTTTTTATACAAAAAATACGAATAAATGGTTACTTGAAGAAAATATAAAAGAATGCATAATTTAAACATTTTTAATTACTATAATTAATATATTATAATTTACTACATTAACTCACTTACATTAAATTTTCCCACATTCGTGGGGTCGTGGATTCGAACCCGGGCGGGCTTGTACCAATGAGTTCTTTGAAAATTACGTACGAATATACCACTGGCGTTTAAGTGAATTTTCCTTCATGGAAACCCTTCGTGAGGAAACCCGCATACTTCCAGAGAAGAAATTCGATGACGTATATGAATCCGCTAACCTGAACTACGCCAGCGTGATGGATATAGTCTAATCGCCCTTCGAAAGTAAGCTAATCGATGTTTTAAGGCTCATTGAGATTTACTATATTATGATTTTTCCTGTAATAGAACCACAGAATTATTCCTATTGTGGTTCTTGGATATTACCAGGCAAAATGCGTGAAGTCGCGAACTGATACGTTAATAAGAACACAAGGAGTGCAAAACAAACGCAACAGTGAGGCGTTTACCAAAAAAAAAAAAACTAAAATACTTACGAGATGGCGTAATTGTCCTAGAACTTTACCTGTCATTGTCAATTCTGTCGAAATATTTTATGTTTATTTTTGAAATCTTAAATTTTGGCTCCACATGTTGTGTATTTAGCCAGTGTCAACTATTGTAATATTTCAAATGAAGTCAAACATTTCACTATTAAAACAAGTCTCAGTAATAGTCTAAGTCAAGCAAAGTATGTCACGGTCAAGTCAATGTCATAACCCAGTAAACTTTACTTAAGGTTTCTATAGAGTGTTGGTAACAAGACGATAAGTCACGTTTCACGATATTACACTATTCACCAACATTTGCGCACGTTCACGATCGCTAAAAATCCACCAATTTTACAAATTGCTTGCGAGTGGTTTTCTTTCGTTAGATAAGAGACCAATTTCTGAAAAGGAAAACTGCGTGTCTGTGCCGTCCTAACTTGCAAAAATAGAGCAGTGCATACATGTCCCACTGATGAAACCTTGAAGTGATAATATAAATAATAGGGATTAAAGCAACCAGGGTAGATGTTAACAGAAATTTTATATTTTTTTTTTTACGCCTATAAATCCGCGTAACCAAATGAAAACCAAACCAAGAACCAAATAAACTAAAAGAACCAAAGTCACCGTTATAGCTCTTAGAGTTTACATGCTGAAGTGGCAATGCACAGGCACATCACTCAAAGTAATGGCGACCATGAATTGGAAGATCCAGCGTACCTTCCACTAGGTCGACCGACGACATTGTGAAAGTCGCAGGCAACCGTTGGATGCAAATGGCACGTTGTCGGTCGGTGTAAGGGGGAGGCCTATGTTATGTGTTAAATGCGCGTTGGATATCTATTACGTAAATATGCACATGTTCAGATCATTTTACCCCAAGTGATTTTGAGACACGTAAGCATCAGTTAATTTCGTTGTATTCATTAACTTTTAATAAAACATAATTCATGGTCAAGCATGCTCTATTTTAGACCACACCGCTTTCCATCAATGTGTGCTGTGGTCAAACGCTGGCCTATTACGTCTTATATAAAAATATAATTTCAAAAACGAAAACCCTCATAAGTAAAAGTATGAAACAAGAAACTATTATTCGAAATTCAAAATGGCATGATACATTTAATGTACATAGTATTTTTCCAATGAGTTTTAAAGTCCCTTTAAACGTAGTCTGATGCCAAGGCAAGTGACTTAATAATTTTATAAGAAAGTGTTTACTAAGATCTATCAACATAAAATATAACAAGTTTCTGAGGCGCATAGTTTAGAAATGACAGGGATACATTGTAAGCAAATTTGATGGCCCATATTTCAAAAACGGTACATCTGTAAAAAAATGGTGTAGAAAACCTTAAATTTATTTTGAAAGACCTATTCAATAATACCCCACATGAGGGGCACACTTGTTTTTTTTTATCCCCACTTTATATGTATGATGACATGACAGCCACCCTATTAATAAAAAAATATGTTTTTATTATTATTTGTAAATTGTTACCTTTAAAAGACCTGTTCAACGATTCCACACATGGTGGGGTTCAGCGATTTTTTTTTACTTGTATGGTTACCACCCTTATTTTACAAAAAAAAGTTTTTATTTTTTTTGAAACTGTAGGTCTATACTTCCAACATCCAAACATAGGCTTTCAGCCAGACAAACGGCGCAAATAATCCTAACCTCAGAAGCGTGGACCGGCGGAGCTTATCTAATTTTCAAAAACCTATCAGAGGTAGACGCGACGCGTGACCAAAATGATGGCGTTTATTTGGCGGGACGGCTTTCAGCGTGGTATGCGCTGCCAACTGGTAGTCCAGCCACAGATGCAAATCAAAACTTCTAGTCGTTTTTGAGGGAGGAAATAAAAAATAACAGTATTGTTCATTATTTATCTTGTATTTCAACTTTCAAGTACAGACCTATGTTCTATTTATTCTTTGATAATGCTTAGTACATTCCGTAACCATAAGGGCCGGGAGCGCCGCAGCCACAAGCGCAGTTCCCGGAGATGGTGACAGCACCATAAGCAGCCACGGGTCCGGAGTACTCGACAGTGCCGATGATGGGCACCTGTCCGATGACGGCGGTGTTGCCATCCACGGGCAGCTCCCCGGCGACGGCCACGTTACCCATACCAGCACCGCCATACGCCTGACCACATCCAGCGCCGTAACCATTCAGACCCGCACCGTAACCACCCATACCAGCTGCGCCGTAACCGTAACCACCAGTCAGATCGAAGCCGTTACCAGCTACATTGGCTCCGTATCCGAGACCACCACCGACACCACTGCAGCCGCAAGATCCGAGGGCATTCTGCAAGATTTTATAATTAAAAGTTAACGCTTTACATGGATAGCTCACGACTAGGATTTCCTTTGTATGGGTTGCCATGGAACACACACAAAGACATGGACAACTAACACCCAGACCCAGAGCAGATCATAAAATAATCCATAATTCAAACATCTGCCCGGCTGGGAATCAAAACTAGGATCTCTTGTATAAAAAGCAGACGCGCTACCAACTAAGCCAGGATGGTCTACTCGTCAACCATAGATTACCACTAGAATCCTTGCTAAGAACGTTCGAAGCGCACCACGCCTTTATTTATTTTTTATTTATTAATTTATTTTTTATTTATTCTAATCCTTCTTAGCTAATATTACAATTATAAAATATTCTGTAAAAAGTTTCTTTTACAGGATTATCGTTAACCAGCCACTTCTTTCAGGCCACTTCCCAAGATCATACTCAACTTTTGTTCCATCAGCGGCCAGAATCAGGCTTAGGAGCTGACATTTTCACCAAAAACTACAAAGATAAAACTTTAAATATTTTTTTGGTAATATATTATGGTTTTGTGAAAAGCCATGGCACAAAAGTTGTTGCGTAGGATATTGGGAAGTGGCCTGAGAGGCCTGAGTGGCCATTATATAGCCAAATAACCATTTTTTTGTTGTTTTTTTTAGAGTTTTAGAAAAAAATAGGGGATTATAATTTGTATGACAGTTTGTAATTTTCACTAAGTGTCGACAAGGGCCGAAGGCCGAGCCTCTATCCTAAGCTTTAAACTCGAATAAATCAGCTAGTTAAAGATGAAATCAAAAACGTCTTTATATTACCTGGATCAGGCAAGTCTGGACGCAAAGGAGCACAAATGCGAGAGGAGACATCGTATGTTTTAACTGTCTGTAGCTTTCAGAATATTTTTCGAAAGCTAACTCTTTGGCTTTTATACCATTTTCGAGAGTCCTATCGTTTCAAAATACCCTAGTATGTCAATTCTTTAAATTCACGTGTTATAATTGTGTAAAAAATATAATATTTGCTATAACGTCATCAATAATTAGAATTGGACCTTTAAGTAATTACGTGAACTTGTGTCGTTAACATTTCCTTTTAAAAAGCATTTTATCAAAATTTTGTGATAAGCCCTGTTCTATTCGCAGTGTATTTTGGACAATAAAAGGAGGGCTCAATTAGTTCAAACATTACTTTCGACAAGTACCTCGTTGGAACAACATTGAAATGTCTCCAAATACCATTCTCCTTTTCTGCGCTCAGGCCCTTTTGGCCCAGGTATGTTTCAAATTAACTTACTATTAATTTTCAATGCTGACGATACGTTTTCTAAATTAATTTTATATCAGTTCGAAACAGTTATTATAGTTTAGTTGTTTTATTTTTCAGACTGCCTTCAGCGCCTGCGCTGGTAGCTATGCTGGCTATGGTCTGGGCGGCCTTGGTGCCTACAACGGTCTTGGTGGTATCGGCCTGGCAGGCAGATACGGCGCCGGCTGCGGCTGCAGAGCTGCTGGAGTTGCTTCTACCGGTGGCGGACTCCCTGTCTCCAGCGTCTCCCCCATCGCTCCCGTCGGCGTCTCCGTGATCTCTGAGAACGCTTACGAAGGTCAGCTGTCCGCTGAGGGCAACCTGCCGTTCCTCGGCTCCGTCGGTATCGAGGGCGTGCTCCCCACTGCTGGTGAAGGCGCCGTCTCGTACGGCTGCGGCAATGGCGCCGTCGGTGTCGGCAGCGAGGGTCCCATCGCCACCGGCATCACTATCCCCGGCGCGGTGTTCCCTCCTGGCAGCCCCAACTCTGCTGCCACCGCTGATGCTCTGGCTCTGGTAGGCAACGGTCGTGGCTACAACAGCTTCTCCGGATTAGGTCTTGGTGGCATCGCTAGATACGGTCTCGGAGCTGGTGCAGCAGGATGCGGCCGCGGAGGTGTTGCTGGATACGGCCTCGGCACCGGCTGTGGCTGCGGCGCTCGTTTCTGAGTAATTTTTTATACAAAAAATACTAATAAATGATTACATGAAGAAAATATAAAAGAATGCATAATATATACATTTTTATTTACTATAATTAATATATTATAATTTACTATACTAAACCGTGGTAGATCAGTGAGTGCACGTCCGATTCACATTCGTGGGGTCAATTGAAAATGGCATGGTCCATTTAATTTACATAGTATTTTTCCAGTGAGTTTTAATGTCCCTTTAACCGTATAGTCTGATGCCAAGGCAAGTGACTTTAAAACTTATTAAGGCATCAGACTAAGGTTAGAGGGACATTAAAACTCATTGAAAAAATACTATGTACAATAAATGGACCATGACATTTTCAATTTCGAATAATATTTTCATGTTTAATACTTTTAATTAGGAGGGTTTTAGTTTTTGAACTTATATTTTATTTACATATTTTTAGTGTTAAGTAGGAACAAAGACGCAAAATGCGCGAGTTGAATGCAGTCGTCGACCTACAAAAGCCTTGAAAAGCTCGGCATTAAAGTCGCATGTGGCATGCATATTATTCTGGGGTGAAGTTAGATTTAGTGTGACGTCATATATCCTATAACACCCGCAGTATTTAAATGCTTCGACAGACAGCTCATTTGCTAAAATCTGATTAGTTGTTTTGGAGACGAGGGAACAACGAAACGTGAAAAGAATTGTCTGAATTGATATGTAATTTTTTTTTTTTTTTTTTTTTTTTTTTTAAGTTTTGCGTGTACACCTAAGAGAAGTTTTATTTTTCAGACTGCCTTCAGCGCCTGCGCTGATAGCTATGCTGGCTATGGTCTGGGCGGCCTTGGTGCCTACAACGGTCTTGGTGGTATCGGTCTGGCAGGCGGATACGGCGCCGGCTCCGGCTGCAGAGCTGCTGGAGTTGCTTCTACCGGTGGCGGACTCCCTGTCTCCAGCGTCTCCCCCATCGCTCCCGTCGGCGTCTCCGTGATCTCTGAGAACGCTTACGAAGGTCAGCTGTCCGCCGGCGGCAACCTGCCGTTCCTCGGCTCCGTCAGTATCGAGGGCGTGCTCCCCACTGCTGGTGAAGGCGCTGTCTCGTACGGCTGCGGCAACGGCGCCGTCGGTGTCGGCAGCGAGGGTTCCATCGCCACCGGCATCACTATCCCTGGCGCGGTGTTCCCTCCTGGCAGCCCCAACTCTGCTGCCACCGCTGATGCTCTGGCTCTGGTAGGCAACGGTCGTGGCTACAACAGCTTCTCCGGATTAGGTCTTGGTGGTATCGCTAGATACGGTCTCGGAGCTGGTGCAGCAGGATGCGGCCTCGGAGGTGTTGCTGGATACGGCCTCGGCACCGGCTGTGGCTGCGGCGCTCGTTTCTGAGTAATTTTTTATACAAAAAATACTAATAAATGATTACATGAAGAAAATATAAAAGAATGCATAATATATACATTTTTATTTACTATAATTAATATATTATAATTTACTATACTAAACCGTGGTAGATCAGTGAGTGCACGTCCGATTCACATTCGTGGGGTCAATGGAAAATGGCATGGTCCATTTAATTTACATAGTATTTTTCCAGTGAGTTTTAATGTCCCTTTAACCGTATAGTCTGATGCCAAGGCAAGTGACTTTAAAACTTATTAAGGCATCAGACTAAGGTTAGAGGGACATTAAAACTCATTGAAAAAATACTATGTACAATAAATGGACCATGACATTTTCAATTTCGAATAATATTTTCATGTTTAATACTTTTAATTAGGAGGGTTTTAGTTTTTGAACTTATATTTTATTTACATATTTTTAGTGTTAAGTAGGAACAAAGATACAAAATGCGCGAGTTGAATGCAGTCGTCGACCTACAAAAGCCTTGAAAAGCTCGGCATTAAAGTCGCATGTGGCATGCATATTATTCTGGGGTGAAGTTAGATTTAGTGTGACGTCATATGTCCTATAACACCCGCAGTATTTAAATGCTTCGTCAGACACCTCATTTGCTAAAATCTGATTAGTTGTTTTGGAGACGAGAGAACAACGAAACGTGAAAAGAATTGTCTGAATTGATATGTAACATTTTTTTTTGTTTTGTTTTCTTTGTTTTAAGTTTTGCGTGTATACCCAAGAGAAGTCACGCTCACTAAAAAGCTTATTCTTGCGGCGGCGTCGTGTGGCGGGTCGCCCTCTATCCTCCAATTTGGTTGAGGAGAGCGATGGCTGGCACATGCGTCAACTCGTGAACGGGTGCTGCTTGCGGGAGCTGGACTGCTCGGAGTATATACGCAAATCTATAATAGCTCTTTATTAGCATATTCGTTGGTATATTCCTTTTGTAAAGTCTTTAGCTTTTATATTTAGTTTTAGTTGATAAAAATAATTGTAAAATTTGATAAATGGCACGGACACCGGAGTCCGTGGAGCAATATTGTTTAAAAAAAGAAGTGAAAATGGGCACCTAAACAAATAAGCTGCTCATATATATATATTGATACATATATTTCTACATATTTGGACATTATTCATGAAGCCCTTCATTTTGATACCAAACAAGAAATTTCAAGGTTTTTTTGTTAGTAATTTTGTTATAGATTTCGCCATATTGGATTTAGTATATTTCCTTATAGCCTGTGACACGCGGAGTGTGAAGACGAATCGATAGATACCTACCTATCTTGTCAAAATCTAATAAGTAGCTTAGGAGATGAGAGGGAACATATGAACATACTTTCGTACATAGACTGTCAAACTCATAACCCTCTTTTTTCGTAGTCGGGTAAAATCGAAAAGATTAAGTCCATATTGCATTTGCATGTTTGTATTTTGTGTTAGTTTTGTGGTTACTTATGCCTGCAATCAATCTTTTATGTAGGACAATGCAGACAATGCCGATGTTGGAAATCAAAGTATATGTACCTATAGTGCTGATTTGTCATTTACGAGAATAATATGTCGCTGGTAGCATTAATTCTAATGTAACAAAACAGCACAAAAATTTGAGACTGAGTAATCGGGTAAAATCGAAAAGATTAAGTCCATATTGCATTTGCATGTTTGTATTTTGTGTTAGTTTTGTGGTTACTTATGCCTGCAATCAATCTTTTATGTAGGACAATGCAGACAATGCCGATGTTGGAAATCAAAGTATATGTACCTATAGTGCTGATTTGTCATTTACGAGAATAATATGTCGCTGGTAGCATTAATTCTAATGTAACAAAACAGCACAAAAATTTGAGACTGAGGCTAGCACAAACAACAAATGTAAGTGTTTTTTGACGAATGTGTGCGGTGCGCTTCAATCGTCTTGAATGCAGAAACCATGGGGTTAATAAAAGGCTAACCAATGTTCAGCAAATGGTCCTTGTGATACTCCAGCAGTTTCTTTTAGGAATGAAAAAAAAATTACAACATTCATTTCAATTTGCTTTTATTTTCATTGTTTAAACATTGTTTGTTGTATTTGTGTCATATTGCCCGAGTCATAAGAATTATTTCTGATCAGTAGGCACGACCTCCGCAACCGCAGCCCCGGCTAGCACCGCTCCCACGGCTAGCACCGCATCCAGCATTGCTGGCTCCCAGACCATATCCAGCGTTCCCAAGACCGTATCCAGCGTTACCAAGACCGTATCCAGCGTTACCAACACCGTATCCAGAGATGATGCTAGTGGACGGGGCGAAGGAGTTACCGCTGAGGATGCCAGTACCAGAGGGACCCTCGCTGCTGATAGCGACAGCACCGTCGCCGCAGCCGTACGAGACAGCACCAGTACCAGCAGTGGGGAGCACGCCCTCGATAGAAATAGCTCCTAGGAATGGCAGGTTGCCGCCGGCGTTCAGGGTACCCTCGTAAGCATTTTCAGACACCACGTAGATGCCGACGGGACCGTTGGGGGAGGTGCTTGAGATGGGGAGGCCACCGCCGGTGGAAGCAACGCCAGCAGAACTGCAGCCAGCGCCATATCCGGCACCGTATCCTCCAGCCTGACCAGCGCCAGAAGTGCCACAGCCGCAGCCAGCGGCATATTCGTTACCGTATCCACGGCTACCACCAGCGCATGCGCTGAAGACGGCCTGAAAAAATTAAGCAATAAGTAACAAATAAGTTTTATGATTAAAAAAAAACTGATACTCTGTGCTCGGCCTCTGATTAGCCAGGCTTCGGATTCGAATTCGAAATCGAAGCTCGACCTTCGGCTTCCCAAACATTAATTAATCTCCAATTGGATGAATTTTCAAAAATCTTTTCATAATGCTCATCAAAATTTTATTTTTAGGAGACGCATTTACAAATATATATTTTAAATTTTTTTGTTATTGCCAGATAATCATTTTCGTTTCAAGTAACAGAGACCCTTAGTTATAAAATAATATTTACACAATTTGCATCGGGTCCTAAACTATGCTGACCCTGTGTCTTGGGCACCTTGAGGCCAGTTGCCAGAACCTGTTTTCGCTGTGGTTTGTACACATTAACAAATCTGGTTTGATCTGGTTTGGTTTGAGTTACTAAGTATTGATAAAACTTAGTTTACCTATCATATAATGCATGCATACAATAAATATGCAAGAAATGTTCATGCTTTCAGAAGCCACCGTTTCGGACTGTGTCAGTCAATCTGTTGATGGATTTTTATCAAGTAGTTTGAATTCTTATCGTAATCTTATCAACGTTTAAAATCATAGACATTTGACATCAAAAACATTTGAAGACACGTACCTGGGCCAGGAGGGCCTGAGCGCAGAAGACAAGGATGATTTTGGGAGACATTATTTAATGTTATTCCAAGGAAGGATGACTTGAGAATAATATTTGGTAAAACTTGGGTCTCTTTTTATAGTTATAACGATAAGAAGGCTAGCCAGTGGTATTTCGACAGTCATTAGATGCTCGAAGTAAAAAAATTACAAAAACCATTATCACTAAAATACGTATCGTTTTGAAAACGTGGATTTATAATAAATAAACCCATTTATTTACACAACAACAAAACGTTTCGATGCGTTGTGTTAACCACAGATAACCTTGACATAATTATATTTCGAAAACTGATTGGGCTTTAGACATTTGGAGTATAAAACGTTAATTCTGTTTTCATGGAAACTATTCTGAATTCGTTCTTCAGTCCTAATACAAATATGTCTTCCTTTGGTGTTTTGCTGCTGTGCATCCAGGCTTGCCTGATCCAGGTAACCATTAATAGCCTTTCCTTTTAGGAAGAAAACTACTCTGTTGTATTCTACTGAGTGTTTTTTTTTGTATTCTTCTCTCACCTGATGGGAAAGCGTCAGGTAAACCATAACACTATATGTCCTTCATGATTTTTAAATTTGAGCAGTTTAAAACCGCCAAAAAAGTTACTGCGCTCTTGTTGTCTTTTCTTAAATAATTGATGCAAATAATTCACTCTAATAATATTGAAAATAATATAGGTTTTTTTCAAAAACATGTATAGTTTTTGAAAAAAAATATTCCGATCAATCTTCTAGTTTTATAAATGATTGTTTTAATTACAGAACGCTTTCGCTTCTTGCGGTTGCGGATCCAGTGGATACGGAGCCGGTCTAGCTGGTAACGGTCTGGCTGGTGGTTGCGGTTACGGCGCGGCTACCGGTTACGGTGCGGGTCTGGGTGGTTACGGCGCGGGTCTGGGTGGTTACGGCGCGGGTCTGGGTGGTTACGGCGCGGGTCTGGGTGGTTATGGCGCTGAGTACGGTCAGGTGTACGGCGGTTCTGGTATGGGTAACGTGGCAGTCGCCGGAGAGCTGCCCGTGGGCGGCAACACCGCCGTCACCGGACAAGTGCCCATCATCGGCGCCGTCGAGTACGCCGGACCCGTCTCCGCCGCCGGTACTGTCACCATCTGCGGCAACTGCGCAGAAAACTGCGGCTGCGGTTACGGAAGCGGCTACTAAGCAACTTCGAAGGAACGACTTTGTTTTCTTCTTACTAAAGAAACTTAACCGAAAATAAAGACACATTCATACAACTGATATTTGTTTTTTACATTTAGCTCTCGTTTATTGTTATTTGTTACCTTATCTTATTCTGCCCTGGGTATAACTAAAACGAAACAATCAACAAAACTAATATTGTTGAACTGAGACAGAGTCTCAACTTAGCACTCTCTGCTTCAGGCTTTAAACATCCCACTACTAAGATATCAGCCTACCCTGTGATTGGGCCATATCCACCTTGCTGACCCAGTGCGAGTTGGCGGATTCATACACGCCATCGTTATTTTTTTTCTCAGTATATACTTATGCAGTATATACTTATGCAGTATATACTGAGATCAGTGTGGTATATAACCGTACGTAAGTTCCAAAGAACTCATTGGTACAGGTCCATCCGGGTTCGCACCTACGAACACAAGAATGTGAGGCGAGCGTCCTCTGGACGCTCACCAGAGCACGCTTTGGCGTGCTCCTTGCACGTCAGCCTCGTCTGGCATGCAGAGCTTCCGTGGTAGCTCTGGCTGGAACTAAGCTACGACGGCTTAGCACTATTTATCTGAGCTATTATGTCATATACTTAGTCTAGTTAGCGTACAAACATTTCCAATTTCTCAGCATCGCAGAGGCATGCACATTAAATAAGTTAGGACCACAGATAACTTACTTGTGGTTAGGGCACACGAAAATGTCTCTCTCTAGTTCTGGGACCCGTGGTTATTAAGACTCTCACTCTTAGGGCTGCAGGGTGGCGGTGGTATAAAACTATTATTACTTTTATTTTATACTAAAATCCTTTTAAAGAAGCCCCTAGACAGCTCACTTACTTAAGTATTTCTTTTAAAAATTGCGCTAATATGACACCTATACTTTAGCATCGGTGTTCGAGCCGAAAGCACTATTGCAAGTATTCAGCAGTATTATAAGTATTCATCATTTAGAACAAATTTTACTATGGGACTTACCACGAAATCGCGAAAAAGTACAGCTGTTCCATATCGTTGAGAGACTATAATATTTTTCTATGGAAGAGATGTTTTTTCTTCTGATTTCCTGGTTAGTCCCGTAGTAAAATTTGTTCAGAATGCTGAGTACTTATTGACCGAGTAAGTGAAGCCAACGAAACTGGCAAAAATTGCTTTCATCTGTCCGTATGTTGGTACTCGCGTGCAGGTCGTATGTTTCAACCAATCTTGACGAAACTTGGTATACCTACAAGTTTTACAACTTTATAGAATTTTTATTATGTCGTCGGCGATTTTTCATTGGAGGGGTATTTTCGACAATAAAAAAGAGAAGTTTCCTGCGACGTCATTTACCGGCCGATTTTGATAATATTATGCAGAAACATTCAGTACTCAATGGGGAGACGCACCGTTTATTTATCTGGCTATCTCGATGGCGCATTGTCGCTGGTGTCTGGTGTTGTTTCTCTGTAAAAAGTGTCAAATATCAATAGACATTCTTAGTCCATTAATTCATAAATAAATAAACAAAACCTAAGATTACTATACCCTATTTAATAAAAAAAATAACTGTTTCTGTTAAAACATAAACGTAAAAACTTGACGCAGTACCTTCGCTTTTCTCATTTTCAAAGCAAGAAGCTCCAGAATCAAGGACGCAGCTGAGATATGAAGATTGAAGTGCTCATACAAGTGCGAGCAATCAGATTAATGACAAGCACCAGCGATAAGCACCATCTGAGATTAGTTTTGACCACAGAATACTATCACTCCTGGGTTTTACCAGAGAGTCCCCATTGTACACAAGAATTTAAAATATATTATGAGCAAAATCGGACAGAAGGTTGTCAATTATAAGGTCGTCAGGTCTCAGTTCGGGTCACGTAAAGTTTGTTCAGAATGATGAGTACTTACTTACAGTTTTTGATCGGACGCTTTACTCGTATCTGATTTACTTATATATATATTTTTATACAGTGTTCACAATATTGTCGTTTTTGGAAAAATACAATAAATTGGTTATCGTCGTAGTTCCTTTTTTATGGTTCCACCTGTACTTCTCCCAACACAAGTTGGGAGAATCTGTTTGTTAAAAATTACTTGCAGGCGGCGGTCTAATCTGGCCAACAGATTAGGCCAGATTAGACCCGCCGTTTGCAAATGAAATCTAATGTTAACATTGAAAAAGGTTTCTTAATCTATTATATATAATAGAACTAGTTCTTTTCTAAGAATCAACGCAGACCAAATCGATTGTTATAGAGACCTGAAATTTGAACCGAATACTCCTTAAATCAAATCAAAATGTCTTTATTTCCGGACAACAAAGTCAATTGCAAATCAAAAAATAGAAATCTAGAAATTTAACATAATATAATAATAGTAATTTAACAACTTAAATGGTCTATAGTGAACATTAAGAACGGATAAGTAAAAAACTAATAAATATCGGCGGGGATTGTAGGTTGCATAAAGTTGGCACTCGGGATTATACCTTACTCAATTATTGTGTCTCTGTAATAGCATATGAATTATGTATGCAGGTAAGTCATCTACAGACTATACCGAGTCCCGTTATCGAACTGAGGTAAAATCGCACCTTAGAAGCCGTATTTTTTTTTTTTTTTTTTTATTTAACTTGGTGACGAGACGAGCAAGTCGCTCACCTGATGTTAAGCGTCACGCTTGCCCATAACAGTTCAGTGCCACCTAGAATTTTGAACTTCAACAGTTCAAAACAATGCGCGGCAATGCACTGCGCTCGTCACCCTGAGATGTTAGATGTTAAATCTCTGTATGCCCAGTAATTACGCTGGTAACATTGCCCTTCAATCCGGAACACAGTAATGCTTGCACACTACTGCTTGGCGGTTGAATAACTGGCAAAGGTGTGGTACTTCCCCAGGCGGACTCTGCAAGAGAGCCCTACCACTACAAACCACTAGCCGTGAACGTGATGCACGATAAACCGACCGCACCGATCTCCGCGATCCAAATGGGCTTCGAAGTCGCAAATCACGGAGTGAAGCACGACTAGTAAAGTTAAATTGTTTCGAGCCTTCTCACTCTCGGGGCTCCACGGTGAGCATATCCTTGCCGGATTCGGCTAGGCTGGCTCCCGCGGATTACCATCCGCGGGAGCCACCACCACCTGCCGCTCGGCCGAGTGTATGAATCAAATGTCCGAAACTGCGGTTCCTCTCGTACTGATCAGTATTACTATCACAACGAGCCTTTAAAAACTAACCTGTCTCACGACGGTCTAACGCTATACCAGCTAAGTTGTCGTATCTAATCTTTAAGGCTAGATTGAATAGATTTCTTCTAGATTGGCGATCTACATTTTGTTGAGAAGTATTTTTATTAAAAGAAATTTAAAAAAAAAACCCGAAACAAAATTTTGCCCTTGTCCGCCTAAAGATTGGCGAGTGCGCTGTCGTTGGATTCCTCGAGGAATCCAACGACAGCGCACTCGCCAAATCGGTCCAGCTGTTTCGGCTACAGAAAGTAATATAGGAACATACAAATGTACAACCCTTAATTATATACTTACATACAAACATACAAACCAAAAACATTAGGTATTTTTTTGGGTAGTCGAGTAACAATTGGTCAATTTGAGGAGTAATAATTTTTACTACGAACTTGGTTATATTACTTCCATCTGTAATAATGTAATACTGGAAGAATGGAACTGATGAAGAAGACCACAGATGGCCACCGGATCTCCTCAATGATACTTATTTCACCGGTGGTTCCATGATAATCTCAATTATTATAGTTAACCGACTATAATACCATAAGTTACCAGTCGAAACTGAAGAAAACGATGCAAAGTTTTTAATAAACCTGAAACAAATTCTTATCAGTTTTTTTTTTTTTAATAATAATTACTCCACGGACTCCGAGGTCCATATTTTTTTTAGAAATGGACTAAGTAACCCAACTGACAAATTAAAATGCAAGACATTTGGCAACTTAATTTTATAATCTAATTATTACAAACATTTTATTTTAGCTATCCTCCTCTGTTCTAGTTTCGTTGTGCCCGACGGGGTCCATTGTGTAACTTTGTACTAAAATGTAATTTTTTTGACCACCTTGTACATAATGGAAGCAATAAACCATTTGAATCTGAATCTAACGAAGCAAATTTTAGTATATGGTTCTGGATGAATGAATGATGAAGTCGTTTTTTTTTTAATTCAAAATTATTTTATTGCCTTGTTCCATTTGACTTTGAATTTTGAAACGACTCGTCGGATTCGTTGTGTAGTGGTGGAGCTACTGGAATTAGGCTCGGCGACCATTATTTTGAAATCTAGCGTTTGGATACGAGGGATATTTAAAAAAAAGTCCGCAACATAGTTCTTCCGAAAAAGCAATAAGTGCAAAATTCGAAGTCGTGTCGAGTAAAATTTCGCGTCTCGGGTCTCGATCAGAAAGTCTCGAGACCTGAGACAACTAAATTTACATAAAGTCCCGAATTAAGAGAGTCTCTGTTCAGTAGTGGAAATGTTTGGCTGGTGACGATAATAATTTAAAAGCATCTTAATATTTGACAGCGTTTTTATTTATTACATTCGGTTTATAGCAATGAGCGGGACAGTTTGTTGTCCTCGCTTAGTAGCTGCGTCCGCAGTCACAGTCGTAGGTTGCGGCGCAGTTGCCACAGATGGTGACGGTACCGGCAGCGGAGACGGGTCCGGCATACTCGACAGCGCCGATGATGGGCACCTGACCGGTGACGGCAGTGTTGCCGCCCACGGGCAGCTCTCCGGCGACAGCCACGTTACCCATACCAGCACCGCCGTACGCCTGACCGTACTCAGCGCCGTAACCACCCAGACCCGCGCCGTAACCACCCAGACCCGCGCCGTAACCACCCAGACCCGCGCCGTAACCGGCAGCCGCACCGTTACCGCAACCTCCAGCCAGACCGAGGCCGTTACCAGCTAGACCGGCTCCGTATCCGCTGGATCCGCAACCGCAAGAAGCGAAAGCATTCTAAAAAAACAAAACTGATAAAATATTTTGCCTTAAAGTATAAGGAGACCTTCTCTATTTAGCTCGAGCAATTTATAAGTTACTAGCAGTGCCCTGCCGTTTCACCCACTATCCTTCAGGAACTGATGAAAATGATATGTTACATCACCAGGGTACCTATAAGCACCATACCAAATTTCATCCAAACCGTTAAGCCGATAATTAGTTTTTTTTTATTAAATTGAGTGATGAAACGAACATGTTGCTCGCCTGATGGTAAGCGTCACGCTTACCCGTAACACCCAGAACTTTTAACTTAAACAGTTTAAACCTATGCGCGGCAATGTATTACGCTAGTCACCCTAGGATTAGTTGTTAAATCTGTTTATGTTTTATCTGTTCTGTTAGTAATTTCAATGGAAACATTGTCCTTTAGTTCAGGACCCGGTTACGCATAACTGCTTACTATTAGCTATTAAGCGTCCATTGCTAGACGAAGCCTCCTCCATATTGGAGAGGTAATGACCATAATCTCCACGCTTGAAAGGCGGCTTGGAGATTACAGAATGTTCACTGTTTACTAAGAGGACGCTGCTGCCCGTCGTCCGGTGGTTCTAGTCACAGGCTTAGGATATTACTAATTATTACAGACGTTAAGTGGGAACAACCAGACTAACACATAAACTTTCACATTTATATTAGTGATTTTTCCAGTTATTCAACCACCACATAGTAGTGTGCAACATAACTGTGTTCCAAATTGAAGGGAATCGTTTCCAGCGTAATTACTGAGCATAAAGAGATTCAACATCTAATATCTCCGGTGACCCAGGAATGTCCTTAAACTGAGACCAGAAACAACGAAGAACAGCAGCGTCCTTTTAGTAACGGTGCACTTTCTGCGCTCTCCATGCCGCCTGCCAAGCGTGGGGATAATGGCAACACTTGGATGGGAGGCCAACATTCAGCAGTGGACGTCTTCTGTCTGATGAATGATGATGATTGGTGTGTTGTGATTTTGTTACCTGGATCAGGCAAGCCTGGATGCAGAGAAGGAGGACTCCGAAAGTGTTCATGTTGGTTGGTTGAACTGAAGAAGTACAGTATGATTAACATTTAGCAGCAATCCGTTTTATACGTTTGACTGCATCTATCATCGCCTTACGAAATAGGCCAAGAATGATAAACAATTATATGGAGCAATGATTATTATGAGCTAAATATAACGACCTAAGTAAATACTTGTTTTGTAAAAGGTTGTATGAGAAACTTTATTTGGAAATAGCGATGAAAAAATACCACGTATTTTTTATCTATTGGTACAAACATTTTTGATTCAACCCATTTTGTGTATAAAAGAAAAGAAATTTTGTCTAAATTATTATTCTAAAGACATCTTTCTTAGGGATAACATCAACATGTCTCCCAAAGCCATCCTTGTCTTCTGCGCTCAGGCCCTCCTGGCCCAGGTACGTTCTTCTTCTTTTTTTTTTTATGGTACATGACTTTTATTTAAATCTTCAAATCTACTAATAAAAAGGCAGTGCCTCTGAAATAACGGAACACCCCTCGCAGGCATATTCCATACATTAAAACACAACAACTTTCGATCCATGACTTTTCAAACATTCATAAATTCCAAAAAAAATATTTAAAGTTTGTATGGAATTTTCATGGTGCAAATTGTAGTTTCTAAGCTTCATCCAAGCCTCCGCTTTTCTTCTCATTTGAAATCGTAGAGTGATTCGGTACTGGATACCAGTGTTGCTCTAAATTTCAAACCGTTTAAGGCTATTTTCATTTACAGCCCTAATTTAAATCTTTACGGTTTAGTTTTGGGGAAGAAAAATCCAGGTCCACATCCAAAATTGTTTTCATATTTTTTGGCTCCACACATAACTTATTTAGCCAGTGTCAAGTTTTGTAATATTAAAAATTAAGTTTTTTTTCCAATTCAAATAATCCTCAGTTATAGTCTAAGTCAAGCAAAGTAAGTAATGGTCAAGTCTAAATCATGCCCCAGTAAAGTGTTGGAGACTTTACTACGGGTTTCTACGGAGTTTTGGCAACCAAAGTAGTAGGGAAGGTGCCTGCGAGAGATTTGGCGTTTTTTTAAAAGCACGTTGTATAGTCTATAGGTACTAAAAGCTACTGAGAGCAATTATGTCATTGTGATAGCAACTAAGTTCATTCATTATTTCTTGATATTTCCAGACCGTCTTCAGCGCGTGCGCTGGTGGTGGCCACGGATATGGTAACGGATATGGCGCTGGCTGCGGCTGTGGCACTGCTAGCGTTGGTCAGGCTGGAGGATACGGTGCCGGATACGGTGCTGGCTACGGCACTGACTGCAGCGCTGCTGGCGTTGCTTCCACCGGCGGTGGCCTCCCCATCTCAAGCACCTCCCCCAACGGTCCCGTCGGCATCTACGTGGTGTCTGAGAACGCTTACGAGGGTACCCTGAACGCCGGCGGCAATCTGCCATTCCTAGGAGCTATTGCTATCGAGGGCGTGCTCCCCACTGTTGGTTCTGGTGCTGTCTCGTACGGCTGCGGCGACGGTGCTGTCGCTATCAGCAGCGAGGGTCCCGTTGGTACTGGCATCCTCAGCGGTAACTCCTTCGCCCCGTCCACTAGCATCATCGCTGGATACGGTCCTGGTAACGCTGGATACGGTCTTGGTAACGCTGGGTACGGTCTTGGTAACGCTGGGTACGGTCTTGGTAACGCAGGATACGGTCTGGGAGCCGGAAATTCTGGATGCGGTGCTAGCCGTGGGTGCGGTGCTAGCCGCGGCTGCGGTTGCGGAGGTCGTGGCTACTGATCATAAATAATACTTATGACTCGGGCTATACGACTCAAATGTCAAACTCAACAAACAATGTTTAAACGATGAAAATAAAAGCAAATTGAATTGAATGTTGTACATTTTTTTTCTACTCCTAAAATATACTGCTGGAGTATCACAAGGACCATTTGCTGAATATTGGTTAGGCATTTATTAACCCCACGGTTTAAGCACTCAAACGAAGCGCAACGCACACATTCGTCAAAATACACAGTACATAAAAAAATACTTTCATATTATAATATCTTTTTTCTGTGTACCACGTGTCCCAGAAAGGAAACAATATTGGAATGTCTGTATGTACTCAACATTATGAACAACTTCTACTATGGGACCAATAATTCTGTAATCGCGAAAAAAAAATAAGCTGTTCCATACATATTGTCGAGTGTTCATAATGATGAGTACCTTTCAATATTGTTGCCTTTCAGTACAGCTTGTATATAATAGAACAAGCCTTTTTCTAGAAATCAACGCACAGACCAAACCGCTTGTGAAAGAGGCGTGAAATTTGGACCATTATTCCTCAAATGGTCTAGGTGGGTAAAACGAACGGATTTTGCGAAATTCTATAGTGTATGTCTGTCTCAATCCTTTACAGCCTTATAACTTCCAAAGTTATAAGTGAACATGCATGAAATAATAGTCTAAGTAAAAAAATATTTTTTTTTTATATAATAATAAAAAACCATTTTGGGTTTTATTGAACAGGTCTTGTAAAGTTAACAATTTAAAGAATACAAAATATATTACGTAAATTTATATTAATGAGGTGGTCATACATGTAATGTAGGGATAACAAAAACCCTTTTCTCCCACATGTGAGGCATCATTGAATAGTTTTTTTTTAAATTAAGGTAAGGTTTTCTACACCGTTTTTTTTTTAATCAGTTGTAAAATATGGGCCAACAAAGTAGGTTGCAATGCCTGCCATTTCTAAACTAAGCATTTCAGAAACTTCTTATCTTCCATGTCGATAGATCTTAGTAAATACTTTATTTTAACCCTATACTTGGCAGAGTGCATTCTTGTGCACGTTGACTTTTAGAAAATGATTGAGACTATTATCAGTATTTTTCAATTTAATTTTTTCTACTAATTAGAAGTTATTATTACGTACAATTAGTAGAAAAATATTGTTTTGCTGTTGGCTAAAGTAAATTCACAGTAGCACGCAAGAGGGTGGACCGTGTATTGGACTACTTCACTCGGGTTAAAAATATAAGATTTTTATTAGAATCTTTACACAATTTACTGGAAAATGTAGGTTACTGTCCTATTTTCTGATATTGCCATATTATTGCACGCAGTTTACGCATTTTTCTAAATGTATCCACAAACGCACAATGCCCGCTAGGCTACATAAGGTCATATTGGTTTAGTATCTTTGTAGATACACTGCCGGATATGTACCAATATTTGTTCACAAAATGTGGTGTGTTTTCTATGTTTTATAACATTATTATCATTATTATTTTGCTGTAGTATGTCTATTCCTATGGCCAAAATGTAATCTACGGTACTTACTTATCTACGGTAGTATACTCGTAATATAAAAATTCGCTTGAATCACTGGTTTTTGATGAGGATAAAGAGGCTAATGAAGTTTTAGTTTCAGCATCATTGCGACCATTTCTACGACCATCGGTTGTAATGCGATCACAACATGCCAGCAATCACATCAATCTATTATAGCCAAGACCATCTGCAAATCAGTCGGCACTTCCACCTTCTACATTTATAGCCATCTTAACACCTGTGCAGGACCACGAGTCTTGTCACGCTATAAACAAGCTCCATCACGTCTACTATTCTTCCACCGTCAATTTTTTACCGAAGAATCTGATTCGGATGGGCAGCGTTCGGGAAATTCCGTGATATATTCTAGTCCAAAATCTCGCAGTGTCTCAAGACCAGGGTCTTCAACCAATATGTGTTTCCAGTGGTGAAATATAGAACAGAGATGTGGTCCTTAACTGCTGACCTTGTGGGGAAACTCAGTTAATTGGCCTAATAAGTAAAAGTATGCATCCACAATGTGACCAAAATGAAATGCGCAGTGATACTGTGAGTGTGTATTACCGGGGCTTGCAATCGAGTTCTAGTACCAGTGGTACCCGTAGCAAAAGACTGAGACAGGGGGAAGATTGGTTTATCTGCTTCTAAATTTCGTAACGTTGTATCTATCTTAAATCTACCCGTGAACATGGCCCAAACAACTGTGCCGAAATATCGGGAACTCAACAAAAATAAAAATCGTGGTAAATATCCCGTGAATACTAGTAGTCAATTTTTTTTTGTTATGCAAGAACAGGACACGGCTAAAATTATCACACAAGCTAGAAGTAAAATATTTTTCTATTCTGTGACAATTATGTATACGTTTGTGTCATTTTTCACGACATGAAGAGTTTTCTCGCGGTGCGCATGCTAGCCCTGCAGAAAGTCTCGGGATCCGAGACTCGGAATTTACGAAGAGTCCGAACCCTAGGGGAGTCTTTGTTCAGTAGTGGACGTGTTTGGCTGGTGATGTATTAATTTAAAAGAATTTTAATATTTGTCAGCGTTTTTATTTCTAGATAGGTTTCATTCAGTTTATAGCAATGACATCGCTTAGTAGCTGTATCCGCAGCCACAGTCGTAGTTTGTGGCGCAGTTGCCACAGATGGTGACGGTACCGGCAGCGCAGACGGGTCCGGCGTACTCGACAGCGCCTATGATGGGCACCTGTCCAGTGACGGCGGTGTTGCCACCCACGGGCAGCTCTCCGGCGACAGCCACATTACCCATACCAACACCGCCGTACGCCTGACCATACTCAGCGCCGTAACCACCCAGACCCGCGCCGTAACCACCCAGACCCGCGGCGTAACCACCCAGACCCGCGGCGTAACCACCCAGACCCGCGCCGTAACCGGCAGCCGCACCGTAACCGCAACCTCCAGCCAGACCGAGGCCGTTACCAGCTAGACCGGCTCCGTATCCGCTGGATCCGCAACCGCAAGAAGCAAAAGCATTCTAAAAAAACAAAATTGATAAAATAATTTGCCTTAAAGTACAAGTAAGGAAACATTCTGTATTTAGTTCGAGCAATTTACAAGTTGCTAGCAGTGCCCTGCCGTTTCACCCACTATCCTTCAGGGACTGATGAAAATGATATGTTATATCACCAGGATACCTATAAGCTCCATACCAAATTTCATCCAAATCCGTTAAGCTGATAATTAGTTATTTTTTATTCAACTGAGTGATGAGACGAGCAAGTTCCTCGCCTGATGGTAAGCATCACGTTTACCCGTGACAATTTAGTGCCACCCAGAATTTTGAACTTAAACAGTTTAAAGCTATGCGCAGCAATGTGATTATTGCGCTAGTTACCCAAAGAAAATAATAAGATTTAACATCTAATCTAAATGTTAAATCTTATTATGCTAAGTAATTGCAATGAAAACATTGTCATTTAATTAAGAACACGGTTGCACACTACTGCTTACTATCAGCTATTAAGCGTCCACTGCTGGACGAAGCCTCCTCCATATTGGAGTGGTAATTGCCATAATCTCCACGCTTGGCAGGCGGCTTGGAGATCGCAGAATGTTCACCGTTTACTAAGAGGACGCTGCTGCCCGTCGTCCTGTGTTTCTGGTCGCAGGTTTAAGACACTACCGGCTCCAGGACATAATTGATATACAAACACCTTTGCTGATTGTTCAACCTCCGAACTACTGCTTGGGGGTTGAAATAGTAGCAAAGGTGAGGTACTTTTTTCAAGACCTGCGTAGTCCCACTGAGTATTACAGGAGTAAAGTGGGAACAACCAGACTAACATACAAACTTTCACATTTATTTTAGTTGACTTTGCCAGTTATTCAACTCTCAAGCAGTAGTGTGCAATATTACTATGTTCCAGATTGAAGGAAATTATTTTCAGCGTAATTACTGAGCATAAAGAGATTCAACATCTAATATCTCCGGGACCCAGGTATGTCCTTAAACTGGGGCCAGAAACAACAAAGAACAGCAGCGTCCTTTTAGTAACGGTGCACGTTCTGCGCTCTCCATACCGCCTGCCATGCGTGGGAATAATGGCAGCCCCCAAAAAGGGGAGGCCTACATTCAGCAGTGGACGTCTTCTGGCTGATGATGTTGATGATTAGTGTGATGTGATTTTGTTACCTGGATCAGGCAAGCCTGGATGCAGAGAAGGAGGACTCCGAAAGTGTTCATGTTGGTTGGTTCAACTGAAGAAGTACAGTATGATTAAAATTTAACGGCTATCAGTTTTATACTTTTGACTGCATCTATCATCGCCTTTCGAAATAGGCCAAGAATGATTTTAAAAAAAATGGAGCAATGACAATTATGAGCTTTATTTAAAAACATAAGTAAATAATTCTTTTGTAAAATGTTGTATGACAATCATTATTTGGAAATAGCGTTGATAAAGTACACGTTTTTTTAATCTATTGGTACAAACATTTTTGATTCAACCCATTTTGTGTATAAAAGAAAACAAATTTCGTCTAAATTATTATTCTAAAGACATCTTTCTTAGGGATAACATCAACATGTCTCCCAAAGCCATCCTTGTCTTCTGCGCTCAGGCCCTCCTGGCCCAGGTACGTTCTTCTTCTTTTTTTTTTATTGCACATGACTTTTATTTAAATCTTCAAATCTACTAATAAAAAGGCAGTGCCTTTGAAATAACGGAACACCCCTCGCAGGCATATTCCATACATAAAACACAACAACTTTCGATCCATGACCTTTCAAAAAGCCTTTATAAATTCCATAAAATATATTTTAAGTTTGTATGGAATTTTCATGGTGCAAATTGTAGTTTCTAACCTTCATACAAGCCTCCGCTTTTCTTCTCATTTGAAACCGTAGAGAGACTCAGTACTGGCCCGACCAGTACCAACCACTGGAGGCCAGTGTTACTCTAACCCTCGAATACTGAAACGCTTGTTAACTTTGACGACAGATTAAGTCTATTGCTGTCTTTGTCATTTGCTTAGTGCCAGACAAAGGCAGCATTAGAATTAATCTGTTATCATAGTTAACAAACGTTTCAGTATTCGGGGGTTAGTTTGAAACCGTTCAGTTATGGCCTACTATGAAAGTGTGATTTTTCTATTTAGTTCCCCTCATTAGTTATGTAGATAAAAAATCTTATTTTTTGATATATTTACATTTTCTCGATAAATTGAAAACACCTCGATTTACAGACATTTTACACAGACTTCAAACCCCTAGTGCGTATTCAAGTGATTAGTACACTAATAGTTAGATAATTATAATATCTACGTTTGCATGCCACAGATTTTTAATTATTTTCACAGATTTCTATACGTACGAGCGATTATTGTTTCATTTTGATAGCAACTATTCATTATTTCTTGATATTTCCAGACCGTCTTCAGCGCGTGCGCTGGTGGTAGCCGCGGGTACGGTAACGGATATGGCGCTGGGTGCGGCTGTGGCACTGCTGGCGCTGGTCAGGCTGGAGGATACGGTGCCGGATACGGCGCTGGCTGCAGCGCTGCTGGCGTTGCTTCCACCGGCGGTGGCCTCCCCATCTCAAGCACCTCCCCCAACGGTCCCGTCGGCATCTACGTGGTGTCTGAGAACGTTTACGAGGGTACCCTGAACGCCGGCGGCAACCTGCCGTTCCTGGGAGCTGTTTCCATCGAGGGCGTGCTCCCCACTGCTGGTACTGGTGCTGTCTCGTACGGCTGCGGCGACGGTGCTGTCGCTATCAGCAGCGAGGGTCCCTCTGGTACTGGCATCCTCAGCGGTAACTCCTATGCTCCGTCCACTAGCATCATCGGATACGGTCTTGGTAACGCTGGATACGGTCTTGGTAACGCTGGATACGGTCTGGGAGCCGGTAATGCTGGATGCGGTGCTAGCCGCAGGTGCGGTGCTAGCCGCGGCTGCGGTTGCGGAGGTCGTGGTTACTGATCTAAAATAACACTTATGACTCGGGCTATACGATACAAACACAACAAACAATATTTCTAAGATGAAAATAAATGCAAATTTATTATGATATATGTAATTTTTTTTTCTATTCCTTAAAGAAACACAAGGAAAATTTGCAGAATATTGATTACGCATTGATTAACCGAAACCGAAATTGCGTGATATCTTCTCGTTCAAAATCCCGCAGTGCCTCGATTTATATTAATTTATAGCCCTTCCTTACTGTTTAGCGTTTATTTGTATTACAGTAGTTTAGTAGTTCTACACATTACCTACATAGTATGTATCTACCTTTGTCTATACCTGTGCCATGTTCTGTGACCAGCAACATTATATTGCTGCGCCCTTTTATACAGGGTATATGTCATTATGTAAGCTAAAACGTAGTTTTAGAAGAAGAATATGTACATATATGCAATAAAGAAAGAATAAAGAATAAACAAATCGTGATTCTGTGTAAACCAGGCAAGCATAATGAGCAACTCTAGCGACGCCGCTTGTTATAACAATACTTAACGTCACGTGAATTGTCATGGGACAGCGTGATGCTTAATATCATGTGAGCGAATTGGTCGTCCGTCACCAACTATAAAACGTCATCTTATAAAACGAGAGAGCTACCATAACTATACCAGTGGAAGGTGGCTTGCGGATCGCAGAACGAGGGCGCTGCTGTCAGCGACCGATTTAAGAAAAAAATAGTTTACGCAATTAATTGATCGTCCCTACTCCATGTTACTCATTCGCCTCCGCCAGAAAGCTCACATCCGCCCTCTGTCCTTTCTATTATAAGCCCCGGGCTACTTAAAAGATTTGGGGGAAATACCCCACCAATCAAAAATCGCCGACGGCTAAAAGTTGTAAAACCTGTAGGTATACCAAGTTTCTTGAATATTGGGGATCAATGCGACCTGTACGCGAGTACCAACCAACATCAATATCGGCCGGTATAATATATGGCGCCGCAGCAAACTGAGGAAAATACTCTTTTTGAGAGGATTGGAGGGCCAATCAAAGATTTCCGACGACAAAAAAATCTACAGAGTTGTAGAACCTGTAAACCAAGTTTCGCCAAGATTGGTTGAAAAATAGGACATGTGCGCGAGTACCAACATACGGACAGATGAAAGCCAACTTTGCCATTTTGTTCGCTTCGCTTACTCTGTAATAATAAGTTCAATTTTGTGAACCGTTTAATTTGTATATTAAGTTTTCAAAGATAAATAACCTGAGACGCGTGTTTACATGTCTGATTTTTCAAAATCGATTTCTAATGAGGTGAAATGGGGTGTTTAAATTATATGTGAGCGAACCCGTGCTGGCAAGCTAGTTTCGTTTTATGTGGTAAAAGTTTAAGACTGCAGTACCTACCTAAATTGTTTGACTTCTTTAAAGTCACAGACATAAATAATACAATTAGATGACTTATTTTATTATCCTGAATCCTTTATTTATTTCATGCTTCATCACATTTGCTTGATAATTAGTCAATTATTGTTGTGTGTTTTCGTGTCTAGTAACCGTTACCGTTTCCACAGCCACAACCGCAGCTCCCGGCGATGGTGACGGAGCCTCTAGCGCGCACAGGGCCTCCAAATTGGACAGAGCCGATGATGGGCACCTGGCCGGTGACGGAAGTCGTACCATGGACTGGCAGCTCCCCGGCGATGCCCACGTTACCCACTCCGGTTCCACCGTAAGCTGAGCCGTACCCAGCGCCATTTCCAGCAGCGCTGTAGCCGCCCAGACCAGCGCCATAAGCAACACCTGCGCCTCCCAGAGCGGAACCAGCAGCAGCGCCGCAGCCACGGTTGATACCAGCAGAGCCGGCACAGGCGCCAAAAGCGTACTACAAAAAACAGAACAGCTTAAAATATCGAGTCTTTCCTTCCTCCTATATAGACCACAACCCTTCTATTCTATGTCCCTGTAAGTTGGTAAATTGATCTCAGTGTGACGAGTGAAATGCATTGCCGCGCAGGGGTTTGATGGGAATTGTTTCATTGCAAGCAACTTTTTCGGCCCATATTTCACAAGCAGTACGTTTGGTAAAATTGTATAGGAAACCTTAAATGATACCCCACATGTGGGGTGCAAGCGAAACATTTTTTTTTATCCCCACTTTACATGTATGACAGCCACCCCGTTAATATAAAATGATGTTTTTTTTTATTCAGTCAAAATCACCTTACAAAGACCTGTTCAACGACACCCAACATGATGGGATGCCGCGGTTTTTTTTTACCCCCTCTTTACATGTATGGAAGCTACCCTTATTTTTTTGAAACTGTATGTCTTTACTTAGACTATCGTTGTGCAAAATTTGATGCATGTAAGTTTATAACTTTGGAAGTTATAAAGCTGTAAAGGATTCAGACAGACAGACGGACAGACATACAGACGCACATGACGAACTTCCGAAAGAGTTCCTTGTAGTACTACGGAACCCTAAAAACGAATGGTACAATAATCAAAAAAATACCAATGACAATCAAAATCATTACCTGAACCAAGCAAGCTTGGACGCAGATGAGGAGGAGACCAAAGGAAGACATGTTTGTAAATACTGAAGGATGAATTCAGAATATCCTCCTTCACCAGCTGTCCACCCTTATAAACAAAAAATCTCAAAAACATTTCGACATAATTATCATTAGGCCAGGTGTTAGAGTTTTTAGAACAAAGAATACTGTTTTGTTAAGTTTAGTTCATACTGAGTACGTTACAGATAAGGGCTGCTAAGGCTTATCGTACACGTGTGGCCAAGATACTGAAAAAGGTTTTTTGTTTACAAAACCACACATATCTGTGGATAGGCACTTTGTTTTGTTTTGGTAGTACCTTTTTAGGGTACCGTATCAAAACCAAGACGAAGGACGAAGGACGTCAATCCTAATTAATGTTATAATTCAGAGGAATATATCCGCAGTCGTATCAGGACCAATAAAGTTTCGAGATATAAGCATGAATACGTTCGTGTCGAGGAAAACACTTCAAAATTCAGAACTCCCTACATTACAACTCCAAAATTGCACAAAAATGGATCAACGCCATCTAGCGAACTATAGGAATTAGCTTTGTCTCTCTGTCGCGATGCTTGTCACGTTATCACAGCTAGACGGCTGAACAGATCTTTATAAAATTTGATAAGGAGTTACTGTACATTTTGACTAGCCTTGTGGCTCAGTGCGAGCTGTAAGTTATGGGTTCGATTCCCACCCAGAACAAACATTTGTGTGATGAACATGGATGTTTGTTCTTTGTCTGGGTGTTCCTACGTTTTCTATGTATCTATTTACAAAAATATATATATTTATGTATTCTATCAGTTATCTGGTTCCTATAGTACAAGCTTGCTTAGTTTGGGGCTAGATGGCCTTAGGATACTTTTTTTATATCCACTGTGGATATAAAAAAGTATGAACAGCTGAACGGATTGGAATGAAATTTGCTATGAAGGTTGCTAATATCCTGGATTAACACATAGGCTACTTTTAATTCCGGAAAAAAATACCGTTCCTGAGAGATAACAAAAATCACCCGATGATAATGCTTTTTTTGCAACCATTTTACGAAGCAAGTTTTGTTTTACATTTTTTTTTTCCTTCCTTGAGGATTTTGGCGTGGCGCGTTCTGAAGACAGTGACAAGTGTATAACTATTTTCAAGTTTTAGTAAATAGTGTCGCGTAATCACGGCTAAACAGCAGAACGGATCTTGATAAGATTTGATAAGGAGAGATGACAAATTTTGGGGGTCCATTTTACCCCTTTAGGGGTAAAATTCCACACAATCTGTTTTTATTGTTCACCTATTGTTTACCTAGACCATTTGAGGAATATTGGGTCCAAATTTCAAGTCTTTATAGAAGCAGTATGGTCTGCACGTTCCACAGAAGAGGAAATTATTTTTACTTCTCTCTCTTCTGTGGCACGTTCAGTTCTAAAAAAGGCTTGTTCTTTTACTTTTGACTAACCTTGTGGCTCAGTGGGTGGATTTCCGCCTTCTGATCTATAGGTTGTGGGTTCGATTCCCACCCATGACAAACATTTGTGTGATCTACATGGATGTTTGTTCTTTGTCTGAGTTTTTCTATGTATTCTATGTATGTATTTACAAAAAAAAGTATTTATGTATTCTATCAGTTATCTGGTTCCCATAGTAAAAGCTTGCTTAGTTTGGGGCTAGATGGCGCTGTGTGAAAAACGTCCACCACCAATATTTTATATATTTAAGAAGACTAGTTGTTACCCGCGACTTCGTTCGTCCTGAATGCAAAATGTAATCTGTGGTTTGACTAAATACAATAATAGTTAAAAGCACACAACTGTATTTTTACACGTCTGACCAAGAAGGAGTAGGCATAATGTTTTTGTGTGTCCCTGAAAACCCCTCCTTTAGCCTCACCGACTTGATCAATTTTGACGAGTGAGATGTCCTTGGATTCAGCTTGATCCGTTCAGCCGAGATAACGCGACAAACACCCAGACAGAGAGAGCGAGAGACAGAATTACATTCGAATTTGTAATATTAGTTAGGATGTAGTTCATACCAAGATGTCACGTTGGTAGATAATAATAACTACAAAAAAGTACGTGATATTGTCAGTATGTTGTAGTTGATTGATTCAGGCGTAACTTTGCGGAAGTTCATTTTCAAACTGTCAAAAATAACCAATATGTAGTGTCTTTCCGCTGTAACGTCGCGTCCAGTACAGTACAGTATGTTGTGTCAATCAAGGTTTTATTTTTACAGTGTCATATTATATTATAGATCCATGCTGTCGCTGCGCGTCTTTGAAGGCAAGCAGGCTTTTTTTTTGCCTGGGCCTGGAGCACAGAAGAGAAAAAAATCTTCTTTTCTGTGGCCTGGAGGCACTTTTGTCTATTCCCTAAGCCGCAGAAGATGCAATGGAGGTTGCCACATTCGGAATAAAAGATCTATGAACTAGTAGTTCGCGCCGGACTGAGACCTCGCGACCCCTATATCTTCACAACCCCTGGACCGATTCAGCTCATATTCGAACTTAAAAATTGTATTGAAATGAACTACTTGCCTACAAAGAAAAAAAGAAAGAAAAGATTTGATCAACGGTTCGGAAGTTATCATCGGACAAATATACATACAAACATACAAACATACATACAAATTCCGATTTGTACCAGTAAACTCTGAGACCTTCGCTTCCTCGGTCAATAAATTTTAACTAGCGAACCGAGCATATTCACTGAAGAACCAGTCACCGAGGGTTTCCTGCCAAGTAACTTAACATAAAGAGATTTAACATCTAATGTCTGAGGGTGACAGTCCCAGTGCATTGCCACGCATGTTCCTTCAGGTTCAAACATCTGGGTGGCACTGAACTGTTATGGGGAAGCGTGATATCAGGCGAACGAGCAGCTCGTCTCGTCCCGGAGTTTCGTTACAAAATCAGTTGAAACGAGATAATTTTTATTATCTGCCTTAATACAGATACTTGAACTATTGAGTTACTATGTACTACGTTCTAGAGGTGACACGGCATCTATGTCCCATTTAATTCTGGCACATACAAAACCCGTCACTTTGTAACTTGCCAGAAACAAAAACCTTAGGCGCACCACACACATTTGTGGGTGTAGGTTGCACACATTTATGTGCAGTACGTCATTTGTGTTACGCGATACACATCTTGTGAAGAAATGTGGTGTGTTGTCTATTAGCGCACTCGTATTTTAAAAGTAGATAAATTACAAGTAAGCCAATAGATATAAATATAACAGAAAGAATAAAATATGTTTTACATAGCAGCAAGTAAAGCGTAGATACACACAAAAATATATTATTGCATTAGGTTTCTGTAAGGTATTTAGGTTTAGTGTCTAATAATGTGGGTAGCCGGCTGACTTTGTCGCGAAATAAATGGTGAATAGATCGGACGTATCGTCTATTATTTATTACTCCCTGTTGGAGATTCTTCAGTGGCGACGATTAAAAACAAGAATCCGCGTGTATTTTGTTCGAATAAACAGTTATTGGTTGAAGTGCAATGTCGATCGGCAAGATTTCCGAATTTAATGTGACGACCGATAACTGGAGGTTATACATCGAGCGGCTGGAACAATATTTCCTCGTAAATAATATAAAACCCGAGTTACAAGTGCCGACCCTGGTGACGTTGATGGGGTCAGCGGGATACGAGTTGCTAGTAAATTTGTGTACTCCCGATAAACCTGCCACCAAGTCATTCAGGGAGTTAGCGGACATTTTGGAAAAGCACCTACAACCACGGCCTAGTGTGCTAGCCGAACGTTTCAAATTTCATCATCGGCAACAAAACAACGGCGAGAAAATAGCGGATTACGTGGCTGAATTGAAAAAGATGTCTAAAACGTGTGACTTCGGGCAGTGGCTGAATGAGAGTTTGCGGGACCAGCTAGTATGTGGTTTGGCGAGCGAGATGATACGTCAACGTTTATTCGCGGAGGACAAGCTGGATTTCCAAAAGGCATACAGCTTGGCGGTGAACATGGAAGCAGCAGAAAAAGATGCGGCTTTGGTGGAAGCTCCGGTACACGAGAGGAGAGCGACGGTAGATTGCCAGGCGATGACAAAGACGGGGCCGATGACGTCACAAGGTCGAGGAATGTGGCGCGGTGCATCGACCTCAGGCGCAGGCATCGCCGGGGCACGGAACGGAGCAGAGAACCGACGAGCTACAACCGGAAGCGCACCGGAAGGAAGGACCACGGGTCCACGGGTGGAGTGCCGTGTCTGTGGCGGAAACCATCAGGCGGTTACGTGCAAATATAAAAGTTACGTCTGCAGAGTTTGCAATCGTGAAGGTCATTTACGCCGAATGTGTGCGAAATTGGGCCGTAACTCCACCACCAGCGAGCGCGGGCATTATTACGTCGAGGAGGTGAACGAGTTGAGTAGTAGCAGCAGCGAAGAGGTACATATCATTAATCAATTATCATTAGATGAATGTCCACCTATTATTGTACCAGTTACTATGAATAAGAAGGTCCTGAAAATGGAGTGCGATACTGGATGTGCAGTATCATGTATCAGCTTGGAGTTGTATCAAAGACATTTCAATAATATGAACATAAGGAAGTGTAAACTGTCGCTTAGGTATTATACCGGCGAAACGATTCGTCCGGTAGGCATAATCAGACCGCTTGTAAAATATAAAGATAAGGAATGCTATTTGGATTTGTACATTATCGATAATGGGAAAACTATGTTGATAGGTAGACAGTGGTTAGCGGAACTGGGCATACAAATACCTAATGTTAGCTGTGATCTAAACAATGTCTCGAATGTAAGTTTTAATTTTGAAAAATTCAGTTCCAGATATTGTGATGTGTTCGCGGAGGGTCTGGGGCGGTTCACCGGCGGTAAGGTCAGCATACACTTGCGCGAGGGCGCGCGGCCCGTGTTCATGCGCGCGCGGCCGCTCGCGTATGCGCACCGCGAGCCCGTCGAGCGCGCGCTCGAGCAGCTGGAGCGCGACGGCGTGCTCACCCCCGTGCAGCGCTCCGACTGGGCCACGCCGATCGTGGTCGTTCCCAAAAAAGACGGTAACATTAGAATATGCGCTGACTATAAAGTGACATTAAACAGAGTACTGGACGTTGACCGTTACCCTCTGCCACGGGTAGAGGATCTGCTGGCTAGGTTACACGGCGGGGAGCGATTTTCCAAAATTGATCTTTCGCAGGCCTATGCGCAACTCGAACTGGACGATACTAGGGAATATACAGTAATAAATACCCATAAGGGTATGTTTCGCTATAATCGATTAGTATACGGTCTAGCGTCGAGTCCGGGTATTTTTCAAAAGATTTTAGAGCAATTATTTGCGCGGGTGCCATGTGTAGGGGTGTTTTTGGATGATATCATTATAACGGGAAATAGTGACGAAAATCACTTAAATAATCTACATAAAGTATTCGATATATTGCAGTCAAACGGTCTAAGAGTAAGAAAAGACAAGTGTACGTTCTTCGCGGAGTCGGTCACGTATTTAGGATACGTTATATCTAAGAGCGGCGTACATACATGCCCGGAGAAAGTTAAAGCTATCACGGAAACACCAGCCCCGTCAAACGTTTCGGAATTGCGTTCATTTCTGGGAATGGTTATGTATTACGCGAAATTCATTGAAAATTTGAGTACGATTGCGGCGCCATTGTATTATTTACTGCGAGCGGGGGTAGCGTTCATATGGAGTGACGGGTGCCAGGTTGCGTTTGATGCCATAAAGCAGCTATTGGTTTCAAGCAAGGTGCTCGTGCACTATACTACCGAATTACCAGTGATTTTGACAGCTGATGCTAGTAGCGTGGGCGTGGCGGCGGTCATCTCACACATCACGGAGGAAGGTGAAAGGCCTATCGCATACGCGTCGCGTGCACTAAACAAAGCGGAACGTGCGTATGCACAGATCGAACGGGAAGCGCTGGCTATTGTCTACGGGGTTAGGAAGTTTCACCAGTATTTATACGGTCGGAAGTTTATACTGAGGACCGACCATTAACCTTTGACGTCTATATTCGGCAGCAAGGTAGGAATACCGGTGATGGCCGCTAGTCGAATGCAGAGATGGGGGGTTTTGCTATCGGGATATAACTATGACATAGAATATGTACCGTCAGCGAAAAATTGCGCCGATGCTTTATCTCGATTACCTTCGCGCAAGGGCCATAGAGAGACTTCGGAGATCACGTACATCAACTTTGTAGAAAATTTTTTGCCAGTTTCACACAGTGACGTGCGGAAGGCAACACACGCGGACCCATTACTGAGCAAGGTACTTTTGTACGTACAGTCGGGCTGGCCTCCGGTCTGTACCGATGACGACGTTAGATCTTACTATACTAGACGGAATGAGTTATATGTAGATGCAAACTGTATCATGTGGGGTTACCGTATAGTAATCCCACCGTCTTTGCGACCGTATATTTTGAAGCAGTTGCATAGTAGTCATATGGGTATGGTCAAAACTAAATCGCTTGCACGTAGTTATGTTTATAGGCCTTCTGATCTATAGGTTGTGGGTTCGATTCCCACCCATGACAAACATTTGTGTGATCTACATGGATGTTTGTTCTTTGTCTGAGTGTTTCTATGTATTCTATGTATGTATTAACAAAAAAAAGTATTTATGTATTCTATCAGTTATCTGGTTCCCATAGTAAAAGCTTGCTTAGTTTGGGGCTAGATGGCGCTGTGTGAAAAACGTCCAGCACCAATATTTTATATATTTAAGAAGACTAGTTGTTACCCGCGACTTCGTTCGTCCTGAATGCAGAATGTAATCTGTGGTTTGAGTAAATACAATAAAAGTTAAAAGCAAACAACTGTATTTTTACACGACTGACGAAGAAGGAGTAGGCATAATGTTTTTGTGTGTCTTTGAAAAACCCCTCCTTTAGCCTCACCGACTTGATCAATTTTGACGAGTGAGATGTCCTTGGATTCAGCTTGATCCGTTCAGCCGAGATAACGCGACAAACACCCAGACAGAGAGAGCGAGAGACAGAATTACATGCGAATTAGTAATATTAGTTAGGATGTAGTTCATACCAAGATGTCACGTTGGTAGATAATAATAACTACAAAAAAGTACGTGATATTGTCAGTATGTTGTGTCAATCAAGGTTTTATTATTACAGTGTCAAATTATATTATAGATTCATGCTGTCGCTGCGCGTCCTTGAAGGCAAGCAGACTTTTTTTTTTGCCTGGGCCTGGAGCACAGAAGAGAAAAAAAACTTCTTTTCTGTGGCCTGGAGGCACTTTTGTCTATTCCCTAAGCCGCAGAAGATGCAATGGAGGTTGTCACAATCGGAATAAAAGATCTATGAACTAGTAGTTCGCGCCGGACTGAGACCTCGCGATCCCTATATCTTCACAACCCCTGGACCGATTCAGCTCATATTCGAACTTAAAAATTGTATTGAAATGAACTACTTGCCTACAAAGAAAAAAAGAAAGAAAAGATTTGATCAACGGTTCGGAAGTTATCATCGGACAAATATACATACAAACATACAAACATACATACAAATTCCGATTTGTACCAGTAAACTCTGAGACCTTCGCTTCCTCGGTCAATAAATTTTAACTAGCGAACCGAGCATATTCACTGAAGAACCAGTCACCGAGGGTTTCCTGCCAAGTAACTTAACATAAAGAGATTTAACATCTAATGTCTGAGGGTGACAGTCCCAGTGCATTGCCACGCATGTTCCTTCAGGTTCAAACATCTGGGTGGCACTGAACTGTTATGGGGAAGCGTGATATCAGGCGAACGAGCAGCTCGTCTCGTCCCGGAGTTTCGTTACAAAATCAGTTGATACGAGATAATTTTTATTATCTGCCTTAATACAGATACTTGAACTATTGAGTTACTATGTACTACGTTCTAGAGGTGACACGGCATCTATGTCCCATTTAATTCTGGCACATACAAAACCCGTCACTTTGTAACTTGCCAGAAACAAAAACCTTAGGCGCACCACACACATTTGTGGGTGTAGGTTGCACACATTTATGTGCAGTACGTCATTTGTGTTACGCGATACACATCTTGTGAAGAAATGTGGTGTGTTGTCTATTAGCGCACTCGTATTTTAAAAGTAGATAAATTACAAGTAAGCCAATAGATATAAATATAACAGAAAGAATAAAATATGTTTTACATAGCAGCAAGTAAAGCGTAGATACACACAAAAATATATTATTGCATTAGGTTTCTGTAAGGTATTTAGGTTTAGTGTCTAATAATGTGGGTAGCCGGCTGACTTTGTCGCGAAATAAATGGTGAATAGATCGGACGTATCGTCTATTATTTATTACTCCCTGTTGGAGATTCTTCAGTGGCGACGATTAAAAACAAGAATCCGCGTGTATTTTGTTCGAATAAACAGTTATTGGTTGAAGTGCAATGTCGATCGGCAAGATTTCCGAATTTAATGTGACGACCGATAACTGGAGGTTATACATCGAGCGGCTGGAACAATATTTCCTCGTAAATAATATAAAACCCGAGTTACAAGTGCCGACCCTGGTGACGTTGATGGGGTCAGCGGGATACGAGTTGCTAGTAAATTTGTGTACTCCCGATAAACCTGCCACCAAGTCATTCAGGGAGTTAGCGGACATTTTGGAAAAGCACCTACAACCACGGCCTAGTGTGCTAGCCGAACGTTTCAAATTTCATCATCGGCAACAAAACAACGGCGAGAAAATAGCGGATTACGTGGCTGAATTGAAAAAGATGTCTAAAACGTGTGACTTCGGGCAGTGGCTGAATGAGAGTTTGCGGGACCAGCTAGTATGTGGTTTGGCGAGCGAGATGATACGTCAACGTTTATTCGCGGAGGACAAGCTGGATTTCCAAAAGGCATACAGCTTGGCGGTGAACATGGAAGCAGCAGAAAAAGATGCGGCTTTGGTGGAAGCTCCGGTACACGAGAGGAGAGCGACGGTAGATTGCCAGGCGATGACAAAGACGGGGCCGATGACGTCACAAGGTCGAGGAATGTGGCGCGGTGCATCGACCTCAGGCGCAGGCATCGCCGGGGCACGGAACGGAGCAGAGAACCGACGAGCTACAACCGGAAGCGCACCGGAAGGAAGGACCACGGGTCCACGGGTGGAGTGCCGTGTCTGTGGCGGAAACCATCAGGCGGTTACGTGCAAATATAAAAGTTACGTCTGCAGAGTTTGCAATCGTGAAGGTCATTTACGCCGAATGTGTGCGAAATTGGGCCGTTACTCCACCACCAGCGAGCGCGGGCATTATTACGTCGAGGAGGTGAACGAGTTGAGTAGTAGCAGCAGCGAAGAGGTACATATCATTAATCAATTATCATTAGATGAATGTCCACCTATTATTGTACCAGTTACTATGAATAAGAAGGTCCTGAAAATGGAGTGCGATACTGGATGTGCAGTATCATGTATCAGCTTGGAGTTGTATCAAAGACATTTCAATAATATGAACATAAGGAAGTGTAAACTGTCGCTTAGGTATTATACCGGCGAAACGATTCGTCCGGTAGGCATAATCAGACCGCTTGTAAAATATAAAGATAAGGAATGCTATTTGGATTTGTACATTATCGATAATGGGAAAACTATGTTGATAGGTAGACAGTGGTTAGCGGAACTGGGCATACAAATACCTAATGTTAGCTGTGATCTAAACAATGTCTCGAATGTAAGTTTTAATTTTGAAAAATTCAGTTCCAGATATTGTGATGTGTTCGCGGAGGGTCTGGGGCGGTTCACCGGCGGTAAGGTCAGCATACACTTGCGCGAGGGCGCGCGGCCCGTGTTCATGCGCGCGCGGCCGCTCGCGTATGCGCACCGCGAGCCCGTCGAGCGCGCGCTCGAGCAGCTGGAGCGCGACGGCGTGCTCACCCCCGTGCAGCGCTCCGACTGGGCCACGCCGATCGTGGTCGTTCCCAAAAAAGACGGTAACATTAGAATATGCGCTGACTATAAAGTGACATTAAACAGAGTACTGGACGTTGACCGTTACCCTCTGCCACGGGTAGAGGATCTGCTGGCTAGGTTACACGGCGGGGAGCGATTTTCCAAAATTGATCTTTCGCAGGCCTATGCGCAACTCGAACTGGACGATACTAGGGAATATACAGTAATAAATACCCATAAGGGTATGTTTCGCTATAATCGATTAGTATACGGTCTAGCGTCGAGTCCGGGTATTTTTCAAAAGATTTTAGAGCAATTATTTGCGCGGGTGCCATGTGTAGGGGTGTTTTTGGATGATATCATTATAACGGGAAATAGTGACGAAAATCACTTAAATAATCTACATAAAGTATTCGATATATTGCAGTCAAACGGTCTAAGAGTAAGAAAAGACAAGTGTACGTTCTTCGCGGAGTCGGTCACGTATTTAGGATACGTTATATCTAAGAGCGGCGTACATACATGCCCGGAGAAAGTTAAAGCTATCACGGAAACACCAGCCCCGTCAAACGTTTCGGAATTGCGTTCATTTCTGGGAATGGTTATGTATTACGCGAAATTCATTGAAAATTTGAGTACGATTGCGGCGCCATTGTATTATTTACTGCGAGCGGGGGTAGCGTTCATATGGAGTGACGGGTGCCAGGTTGCGTTTGATGCCATAAAGCAGCTATTGGTTTCAAGCAAGGTGCTCGTGCACTATACTACCGAATTACCAGTGATTTTGACAGCTGATGCTAGTAGCGTGGGCGTGGCGGCGGTCATCTCACACATCACGGAGGAAGGTGAAAGGCCTATCGCATACGCGTCGCGTGCACTAAACAAAGCGGAACGTGCGTATGCACAGATCGAACGGGAAGCGCTGGCTATTGTCTACGGGGTTAGGAAGTTTCACCAGTATTTATACGGTCGGAAGTTTATACTGAGGACCGACCATTAACCTTTGACGTCTATATTCGGCAGCAAGGTAGGAATACCGGTGATGGCCGCTAGTCGAATGCAGAGATGGGGGGTTTTGCTATCGGGATATAACTATGACATAGAATATGTACCGTCAGCGAAAAATTGCGCCGATGCTTTATCTCGATTACCTTCGCGCAAGGGCCATAGAGAGACTTCGGAGATCACGTACATCAACTTTGTAGAAAATTTTTTGCCAGTTTCACACAGTGACGTGCGGAAGGCAACACACGCGGACCCATTACTGAGCAAGGTACTTTTGTACGTACAGTCGGGCTGGCCTCCGGTCTGTACCGATGACGACGTTAGATCTTACTATACTAGACGGAATGAGTTATATGTAGATGCAAACTGTATCATGTGGGGTTACCGTATAGTAATCCCACCGTCTTTGCGACCGTATATTTTGAAGCAGTTGCATAGTAGTCATATGGGTATGGTCAAAACTAAATCGCTTGCACGTAGTTATGTTTATAGGCCTTCTGATCTATAGGTTGTGGGTTCGATTCCCACCCATGACAAACATTTGTGTGATCTACATGGATGTTTGTTCTTTGTCTGAGTGTTTCTATGTATTCTATGTATGTATTAACAAAAAAAAGTATTTATGTATTCTATCAGTTATCTGGTTCCCATAGTAAAAGCTTGCTTAGTTTGGGGCTAGATGGCGCTGTGTGAAAAACGTCCAGCACCAATATTTTATATATTTAAGAAGACTAGTTGTTACCCGCGACTTCGTTCGTCCTGAATGCAGAATGTAATCTGTGGTTTGAGTAAATACAATAAAAGTTAAAAGCAAACAACTGTATTTTTACACGACTGACGAAGAAGGAGTAGGCATAATGTTTTTGTGTGTCTTTGAAAAACCCCTCCTTTAGCCTCACCGACTTGATCAATTTTGACGAGTGAGATGTCCTTGGATTCAGCTTGATCCGTTCAGCCGAGATAACGCGACAAACACCCAGACAGAGAGAGCGAGAGACAGAATTACATGCGAATTAGTAATATTAGTTAGGATGTAGTTCATACCAAGATGTCACGTTGGTAGATAATAATAACTACAAAAAAGTACGTGATATTGTCAGTATGTTGTGTCAATCAAGGTTTTATTATTACAGTGTCAAATTATATTATAGATTCATGCTGTCGCTGCGCGTCCTTGAAGGCAAGCAGACTTTTTTTTTTGCCTGGGCCTGGAGCACAGAAGAGAAAAAAAACTTCTTTTCTGTGGCCTGGAGGCACTTTTGTCTATTCCCTAAGCCGCAGAAGATGCAATGGAGGTTGTCACAATCGGAATAAAAGATCTATGAACTAGTAGTTCGCGCCGGACTGAGACCTCGCGATCCCTATATCTTCACAACCCCTGGACCGATTCAGCTCATATTCGAACTTAAAAATTGTATTGAAATGAACTACTTGCCTACAAAGAAAAAAAGAAAGAAAAGATTTGATCAACGGTTCGGAAGTTATCATCGGACAAATATACATACAAACATACAAACATACATACAAATTCCGATTTGTACCAGTAAACTCTGAGACCTTCGCTTCCTCGGTCAATAAATTTTAACTAGCGAACCGAGCATATTCACTGAAGAACCAGTCACCGAGGGTTTCCTGCCAAGTAACTTAACATAAAGAGATTTAACATCTAATGTCTGAGGGTGACAGTCCCAGTGCATTGCCACGCATGTTCCTTCAGGTTCAAACATCTGGGTGGCACTGAACTGTTAGGGGGAAGCGTGATATCAGGCGAACGAGCAGCTCGTCTCGTCCCGGAGTTTCGTTACAAAATCAGTTGATACGAGATAATTTTTATTATCTGCCTTAATACAGATACTTGAACTATTGAGTTACTATGTACTACGTTCTAGAGGTGACACGGCATCTATGTCCCATTTAATTCTGGCACATACAAAACCCGTCACTTTGTAACTTGCCAGAAACAAAAACCTTAGGCGCACCACACACATTTGTGGGTGTAGGTTGCACACATTTATGTGCAGTACGTCATTTGTGTTACGCGATACACATCTTGTGAAGAAATGTGGTGTGTTGTCTATTAGCGCACTCGTATTTTAAAAGTAGATAAATTACAAGTAAGCCAATAGATATAAATATAACAGAAAGAATAAAATATGTTTTACATAGCAGCAAGTAAAGCGTAGATACACACAAAAATATATTATTGCATTAGGTTTCTGTAAGGTATTTAGGTTTAGTGTCTAATAATGTGGGTAGCCGGCTGACTTTGTCGCGAAATAAATGGTGAATAGATCGGACGTATCGTCTATTATTTATTACTCCCTGTTGGAGATTCTTCAGTGGCGACGATTAAAAACAAGAATCCGCGTGTATTTTGTTCGAATAAACAGTTATTGGTTGAAGTGCAATGTCGATCGGCAAGATTTCCGAATTTAATGTGACGACCGATAACTGGAGGTTATACATCGAGCGGCTGGAACAATATTTCCTCGTAAATAATATAAAACCCGAGTTACAAGTGCCGACCCTGGTGACGTTGATGGGGTCAGCGGGATACGAGTTGCTAGTAAATTTGTGTACTCCCGATAAACCTGCCACCAAGTCATTCAGGGAGTTAGCGGACATTTTGGAAAAGCACCTACAACCACGGCCTAGTGTGCTAGCCGAACGTTTCAAATTTCATCATCGGCAACAAAACAACGGCGAGAAAATAGCGGATTACGTGGCTGAATTGAAAAAGATGTCTAAAACGTGTGACTTCGGGCAGTGGCTGAATGAGAGTTTGCGGGACCAGCTAGTATGTGGTTTGGCGAGCGAGATGATACGTCAACGTTTATTCGCGGAGGACAAGCTGGATTTCCAAAAGGCATACAGCTTGGCGGTGAACATGGAAGCAGCAGAAAAAGATGCGGCTTTGGTGGAAGCTCCGGTACACGAGAGGAGAGCGACGGTAGATTGCCAGGCGATGACAAAGACGGGGCCGATGACGTCACAAGGTCGAGGAATGTGGCGCGGTGCATCGACCTCAGGCGCAGGCATCGCCGGGGCACGGAACGGAGCAGAGAACCGACGAGCTACAACCGGAAGCGCACCGGAAGGAAGGACCACGGGTCCACGGGTGGAGTGCCGTGTCTGTGGCGGAAACCATCAGGCGGTTACGTGCAAATATAAAAGTTACGTCTGCAGAGTTTGCAATCGTGAAGGTCATTTACGCCGAATGTGTGCGAAATTGGGCCGTTACTCCACCACCAGCGAGCGCGGGCATTATTACGTCGAGGAGGTGAACGAGTTGAGTAGTAGCAGCAGCGAAGAGGTACATATCATTAATCAATTATCATTAGATGAATGTCCACCTATTATTGTACCAGTTACTATGAATAAGAAGGTCCTGAAAATGGAGTGCGATACTGGATGTGCAGTATCATGTATCAGCTTGGAGTTGTATCAAAGACATTTCAATAATATGAACATAAGGAAGTGTAAACTGTCGCTTAGGTATTATACCGGCGAAACGATTCGTCCGGTAGGCATAATCAGACCGCTTGTAAAATATAAAGATAAGGAATGCTATTTGGATTTGTACATTATCGATAATGGGAAAACTATGTTGATAGGTAGACAGTGGTTAGCGGAACTGGGCATACAAATACCTAATGTTAGCTGTGATCTAAACAATGTCTCGAATGTAAGTTTTAATTTTGAAAAATTCAGTTCCAGATATTGTGATGTGTTCGCGGAGGGTCTGGGGCGGTTCACCGGCGGTAAGGTCAGCATACACTTGCGCGAGGGCGCGCGGCCCGTGTTCATGCGCGCGCGGCCGCTCGCGTATGCGCACCGCGAGCCCGTCGAGCGCGCGCTCGAGCAGCTGGAGCGCGACGGCGTGCTCACCCCCGTGCAGCGCTCCGACTGGGCCACGCCGATCGTGGTCGTTCCCAAAAAAGACGGTAACATTAGAATATGCGCTGACTATAAAGTGACATTAAACAGAGTACTGGACGTTGACCGTTACCCTCTGCCACGGGTAGAGGATCTGCTGGCTAGGTTACACGGCGGGGAGCGATTTTCCAAAATTGATCTTTCGCAGGCCTATGCGCAACTCGAACTGGACGATACTAGGGAATATACAGTAATAAATACCCATAAGGGTATGTTTCGCTATAATCGATTAGTATACGGTCTAGCGTCGAGTCCGGGTATTTTTCAAAAGATTTTAGAGCAATTATTTGCGCGGGTGCCATGTGTAGGGGTGTTTTTGGATGATATCATTATAACGGGAAATAGTGACGAAAATCACTTAAATAATCTACATAAAGTATTCGATATATTGCAGTCAAACGGTCTAAGAGTAAGAAAAGACAAGTGTACGTTCTTCGCGGAGTCGGTCACGTATTTAGGATACGTTATATCTAAGAGCGGCGTACATACATGCCCGGAGAAAGTTAAAGCTATCACGGAAACACCAGCCCCGTCAAACGTTTCGGAATTGCGTTCATTTCTGGGAATGGTTATGTATTACGCGAAATTCATTGAAAATTTGAGTACGATTGCGGCGCCATTGTATTATTTACTGCGAGCGGGGGTAGCGTTCATATGGAGTGACGGGTGCCAGGTTGCGTTTGATGCCATAAAGCAGCTATTGGTTTCAAGCAAGGTGCTCGTGCACTATACTACCGAATTACCAGTGATTTTGACAGCTGATGCTAGTAGCGTGGGCGTGGCGGCGGTCATCTCACACATCACGGAGGAAGGTGAAAGGCCTATCGCATACGCGTCGCGTGCACTAAACAAAGCGGAACGTGCGTATGCACAGATCGAACGGGAAGCGCTGGCTATTGTCTACGGGGTTAGGAAGTTTCACCAGTATTTATACGGTCGGAAGTTTATACTGAGGACCGACCATTAACCTTTGACGTCTATATTCGGCAGCAAGGTAGGAATACCGGTGATGGCCGCTAGTCGAATGCAGAGATGGGGGGTTTTGCTATCGGGATATAACTATGACATAGAATATGTACCGTCAGCGAAAAATTGCGCCGATGCTTTATCTCGATTACCTTCGCGCAAGGGCCATAGAGAGACTTCGGAGATCACGTACATCAACTTTGTAGAAAATTTTTTGCCAGTTTCACACAGTGACGTGCGGAAGGCAACACACGCGGACCCATTACTGAGCAAGGTACTTTTGTACGTACAGTCGGGCTGGCCTCCGGTCTGTACCGATGACGACGTTAGATCTTACTATACTAGACGGAATGAGTTATATGTAGATGCAAACTGTATCATGTGGGGTTACCGTATAGTAATCCCACCGTCTTTGCGACCGTATATTTTGAAGCAGTTGCATAGTAGTCATATGGGTATGGTCAAAACTAAATCGCTTGCACGTAGTTATGTTTACTGGCCCAAAATCGATTCGGATATTGAAGAAATGTGTCGAAGCTGCGAGACCTGTGCATTAGAAATGCCAGACCCAGCACACGCGCGGCCGCAGCCCTGGCCCTATCACGAGCAACCGTGGTCGCGATTGCACCTGGACTTTCTGGGTCCTATGAATGGCGCCACATTTTTGGTGGTCATCGACGCGTCGTCAAAATGGTTAGAGATATTCGAGATGTCGCGTACAACGGCTACCGCGATAATTAAAGTACTACGAAGCTTATTTGCAAGATTTGGGCTTCCTATTGAGGTAGTTTCGGATCAAGGGCCTCCATTTCAAAGTGCTGAATTTGGGGATTTTTTGAAAAATAACGGCATTAGGCAGGCTTTTTCTCCCGCTTATCATCCAGCGTCGAACGGTGCGGCAGAAAACGCGGTAAAATTATGTAAAAGAGCCATTAAAAAAGCAATTACGGATAAAATAGACATAGACACGGCTTTACAGACATTCCTGTTGTCTTATCGAAATTCAATTCATAGCACAACGGGGCAGACCCCGGCGGGTATGCTACAACGTAGACCGCTCCGTACGCGGCTAGATCTTCTGCGTAGTGACAGGGCAGTACGGGACCGAGTAAGCGACGCACAAAAGGAACAGGCGGAGTACGCAGGCGGTAATCAGCGTCATTTCCAACCAGGCGAAGAAGTGTGGGCTAGGAGTTACAGTGGGCGCAATAAGTGGGAAAAAGGCACAGTAGTTAACGATTTGGGATCTCGCAGACTGCTTGTAAAGGAGGATAACGGTCGACAAACTACTAAACACATAGATCAAGTACGTCGCAGGTCACGTATGTCTGATGTAGCATGTCCAGGTGAGATCGGAAGGGCGCCGAGCATCCGAGACAGCATGATCGAGGAGAGTGGCACTGGAACACCTCAGAAATCAGTCGCGATGGACGGTACATCCGTGGTCACTACTCCTCCATCAACTAAGCCGCGACACTCGGGTGGTGAGCACGACGACGTATTCAGCACTCCGGCGAGCGCTAGACGGTGCTCGCCGCGCCTGCCTGTTCCGGGTACGTCTTGCCCGGAATCGCCTACGCTGTCCGAGTCGCCGATGAACCGCCCCAAAAGAATCCGCAAACCAGTTTGTAGGTTCCCGCTATAAATCCCGCTGTTTGATTTATTATGTTTTAGAGATATATGTTAGATTAAATCGTATGTAATAATTTAGGGTGAAGGTGTAAGGTATTTAGGTTTAGTGTCTAATAATGTGGGTAGCCGGCTGACTTTGTCGCGAAATAAATGGTGAATAGATCGGACGTATCGTCTATTATTTATTACTCCCTGTTGGAGATTCTTCAGTTTCAAAGAATTCTGAAGCTAAACGCGAGCGTATTAAGCGCACGCCTTCAAAAAATCTATATCAGCCTTTTAAACATCCCACTGCTGGGATATCAGGCTACCCTCGAAGGGTGATTAGGCCATATCCACAACGCTGGCCCAGTGCGTGTTGGCGGATTCACATACGCCATTGAATTACTTCTCCGGAAATATGCAGGTTTCCTCACGATGTTTTCCTTCACCATAAAGCCAGTGGTATATCCGTACGTAAGTTCCAAAGAACTCATTGGTACGGGCCCGCCCGGGTTCGAACCCGCTACCTCTCGAAAATTAAAAATTCAAAAAATACATCTACTTTATTATTTAACAAATACTTGTTCATAAATGAAGAGGGCCTCTGAAGAAAGGTACTTTTTTTTGGAATTTGTCTTAGCAATGGATATATTAAAAAGGGGGGTGCGTCTAGTTCGGTGTGACCAGATAAATTTCCTCTTCTGTGGGTGTGACGGTGAAAAAAATGAAATTTTGCTGAGGAGTTCGGTGTTCTGTGTTGTGCATTAAGAATATATATACATATATATATTATATACATTGTATTATATATTATATTATATATCATCATACATTTGCTTAAGCTTGATTATGGCCTATCGGCCAGTCAGGTTTGGGTTAGTCTTGAACATTGTATTTAACAAACTCTCTAACTCTTCTTCTAGATATTTGTTTTATATTGATTTTATTATTAATAGTTAAAAATTAAGGAATATTAATGCATGCTGTGCTTCTTTAGATATATAACGCATTTTGTTTAAATTTAGTGTAAGATTATGGTGTTAGAAGTAATGTTGTTATAAGTGTGAAGCCTCAATAAAAAAAAAAAATAATAATATCGACAAAATAAGTTACATCAGCTATGGCTCGTCTTTTTTCAAGTGTTAGCAAGTGATAATGCTTACATCGCTGTTCATATTCGTGGTCGTAGATTCGGGAGCAAAGTTGTAAGAATCTCATGAATTTATGTGGAACTCGTTCAATACGATAGATATAACATTTATAGAATGGATCCCATACCTGCGAGCAATACTCAAGAGTACTGCGTACGTAGGCGCAATACAAGATTTTTAGTGTTTTGATATTATTAAAAGGAGTGGATACATACATATATGATACAGAAAACTGTGTTTTTTTGTCTTTAATAATGTTGCAAATGTGTGAATGAGAAAATGCTGACAGAAAGCGCGGCCTTAACTTAGCATGTAGCAGCCATATTAGAACCGAAAGATCACCCTCTTTCGGTTATTCTATTAGTATACAAATTACATCTATCAATTTAATCATGTCGTCATTATCATCAGCCCTTACAGCGCCACACCGATCGACAACCTGCGACTTGCTTCGTGCGATGTGGCTAACCCAACCATGTTTAATCAAGTGTTTCATTAAAATTATTAAATGATACACCCTAAGACACCAAATCATACCCAATAGTACGAGTAACGCAAGCTAGGATTGGAATTATATCAAATGAAAGTAAATATTTATATTCAATGCTACGTTTATTTTTCAGTTGGATAATTAAATATTTTCAAAGGAAAATATTTAGATGATTAATAGCTGTTTTTGCAGCCGCGACCAGCGAGACCGTAACCGGCTCCCGCCTGGCTGTATCCGTTGCCGCAACCGCAACCAGCGTTACCTCCGAAGCCGTAACCAGTGTTGCCTTGACCGTATCTGGCGTTACCAAGACCGTATCCAGCGTTGCCCTGACCGTATCCAATGCCTTGGTTGATGATGCTAGCGGACGGGGCGAAGGATTGACCAGTGAGGATGCCAGTGCTGGCGGGACCCTCGCTGCTGATAGCGACAGCACCGTCGCCGCAGCCGTACGAGACAGCGCCAGAACCAGCAGTGGGGAGTGCGCCCTCGATAGAAATGGCTCCCAGGAACGGCAGGTTGCCGCCAGCACTCAGGTGACCTTCGTAAGCGTTCTCCGAGATCACAGAAACGCCGACGGGACCATTGGGGGAGGAGCTGGAAACAGGGAGACCGCCGCCGGTAGAGGAAACGCCAGCAACGCCAGCAGCGCCAGCAGCGCCATAGCCGCAGCCAGCGCCGTAACCGTTACCGTATCCTCCAGCCACACCAGAGCTGTAACCGCCAGCCACACCGTTGCAGGCACCGTTGCCAGCGAAGCTACCAGCGCACGCACTGAAGGCGGACTGAAAACAAAAATAAAAATTACCAATTATTAGGATAGCAGAGGCGTGGTACAATCCGTGTTGTTGAAAAATAAAGGTATTTCTTAGGCAAGCGTGCTACATCTTCGACCACATTACCGCTTCCCATCAGGGGAAATTATGGTCAAATGCCTTGACCGTTATAAAACATAAATTATGACAAATCGATGTTACAATTAGCTATGTTCAATTTTGCATTAATAACTTTAGAAAAACCTGTAATAAGTCGTACCTGGGCCAGGAGGGCCTGAGCGCAGAAGACAAGAATAGCTTTGGGAGACATGTTAGACGACGAAGGGTAATTCGAAGATAATGTTTAAATTTTACATTGTCCCTTTATATATCAATAATAAAAGTGACATGTTTGTACATAAACCTATAATCGTTAACAAATTTCGATATGTGTTTAGGAAATATAATTGACCTTTATCAATTAAACATTACAAAACATAAACGATTTGTTTCAATCGGAAGTGCGACGACAAAAGAAGTGTGTACCACTGAACATTTCTTCAGATTTTGGTATCAACATGACGAAATTTATTAGGTATAAAACCTTATTACATGTATTGAAAAAAATATTCTGAACTCAAACTTCAGTGAAATCAACAACCATGTCTTCCTTCACCGTGTTGCTTCTTTGCGTCCAGGCTTGCCTGATCCAGGTAAAAAACTCAAAAAAACGATTATATATTTAGAGTTACTTTGACTGTAGGAATACAATTTCAACCAATTTATTGCCTTTTTTATTTAAGTAAAGAGCCGAGCAAGTCTTCGAGCGTCACCCAGAATTTTACACTTGAACAGTTGAAAACTTTTCTATGCTCTGCACTCGTCATCCTAAGATATTGGATGTTGAATCTCGTTAATTTTGCTGGAAACATTGTCCTTCAAACCAGAACTTTAAAATAATAGTTGATGTTTATTTCTCACAGAATGCTTTCGCTTCTTGCGGTTGCGGATCCAGCGGATACGGAGCCGGTTTAGCTGGTAACAGTCTCGGTCTGGGTGGCGGGTGCGGTTATGGCGCTGCTGCCGGCTATGGCGCTGCTGCCGGTTATGGCACTGCTGCCGGTTATGGCGCTGCTACTGGTTACGGCGCAGGTTACGGTGCTGGATACGGTCAAGTATACGGCGGTTCCGGTATGGGTAACGTGGCTGTCGCCGGGGAGCTGCCCGTGGGCGGCAACACCGCCGTTTCCGGACAGGTGCCCATCATTGGCGCTGTCGAGTACGCCGGACCCGTCTCCGCTGCCGGTACCGTCACCATCTGTGGCAACTGCGCTGAAAACTGCGGTTGCAGCAACGGTTACGGATACGGCACCTACTAAAACCGTTTAGTACAATTGATAAATTGATTTGATCATGGAAGATTTGCATGGAGTTCTAAAGCAAAATAAAAAAAAATTGTTACGGCATTTCTTGTCTATAATTTGAACCCTGAATCCTTTAAGAATTTAAAATATAAGTGAAAAAGAACTGCGGCTGTTTACTACATTTAAATTATTACTCACGGGATATTTAACACGACTTACATTATCTTTGAGTTCTCGATATTTCGGCAATGTTTGAAAATAAAGAATTCCTGAGCAACATTTCATGCTTTAAAACCATTGAGCGATTCGATACAAGCCCGAACGGCGGAGGCCTGTGTTGCCCTAAACTTAAAACCCATCGTTTAAGCTGTGCGTTGTCTTTCAGCCAATTGATCAGTTGATCAATTTTATTTGTGGATCTGTCAAAATACAGTCATTCTGATATTTCAGTAATTCAACTCTTTCCTAGTAAATTTTTTGTATTGTTTGTAATGAAAACTAACAGCCTGACTTGATAAGTCACATTATAAATATTTAACAAACACACATTACAAAACACGCTCTCACCACACACTTAAGCACTAATTACACATACATATTACATACAAACACATACACACGCTCTTTACACACAAACTCACGCACACAAATACGAAAATAAACAAAATGCACACACACTCACACACATTATATACTCCCAAACACATTAAACACATACACAAATCTATTACATACAAACACACTTTCTACACACACACGCACACATTTCTTATTAATATTATTATTATTTAATTATATTACCATAGATTTGATATTGCTAGTATGTTCTCTAACCTCTAATATGTTCTCGTTGCTGCTGTGGAAAGTTGTGTGTGCCACACGAGACCAAAGCTATTTCCATCTCGTGCCTTTGAATTCCTAGCTACGCTCAGAATTTAAATACTCGCTACACTTGTGATTCAATTCTAGAATCCTTCCCTTGCTCGGGATTCAAAATCAGCACTAGCAGAAACTTCAATGAGCAATCAATTTTGCTCTCTTGTTGCACAACGACGAACGAAAGATATTCGGATATTCGCTAAAGTACCAGTCACCTCTCTTTCAAAGACCTCACTTTTAGCGAAGTTACTGAATATAAAGAAATTTAAAATCTAATATCTGAGGGTGACGTGCGCAGTGCATTGCCACGCTTAGTTTTAAATTATTAAGGTTCAAACATCTGGGTGGCACTGAACTATTGTGGACAAGCGCGACATCAAGCGAGCGAGCAGCTCGTCTCGTCTCACAGTTTCTTAGCAAAATCAATTGATACGAGATAATGGCGTCGATTCCACTTAAACTCTCTAAACAAAACCTAGTGTTATTGCTGTTTTAGTAATAAAGACACAAAAATAGATAGCATGCATTTTAGTTCTGTCAAACGATTTTACCGATGTAAGCCGCGACGAAAAACGTACACCAGCGACACCTAAAACTTGTTTTTAGTCGGCACCCTCTCCGGTCTCGTCTAAGCTTGTATGGAGAACTAAGAACTGACTTATTTGACAGCACTATGATGAATGCTATCGTTAAGTGAGTGTACGGTGGAATTGCGGTCAATGTTAAGGTCTAAGAAATGGCTATATATAAGTTTCTGGGGGTGTAAAAGGGAGAAGCTCTAACCTTAATAGTTTGTTTTTTATGCTCCCGTCAAATTCATGTCTAGCTGTCCCTTTCACACGATGTCAGGTTAAACCATGTATAGCCACTCTAATTATCTGCCCCGATACATATACTTGAACCATTGAGTTACTATATACTACGTTCTCAAGGTGACACGGCAGTACATTTCGATATCCCATTTAATTGTGGCACATATAAAACACGTTACATTGTAACATTCTAACAAATATCACCAGTTCATTTTGATTAGCGCTTTAAAATAAAACACTCAGATCGAAGCTCCCAAAGGGAGGGACAATTTAGATTCCGTTCTTTTCTTTGTTTGAAGTGTGACTTGGTCGAGTGTTCTTAGCTACGATTGAAGATTTGATCAGCTTTTAAAGCTCATTAGCCCTTTTCTACTTGTGTGGGGGGTTTAAATATTTTTTTTTTGTCTTCGGCTCTGAAGCTCAAGGCGTCATTCTCATACGTGTGTAAACCTCGATACCATACTATTATATCTCATTCGCATTTTTTCAACATTTATTAGTGTAGAAAATCAATGAATATTTTTTTTTTTTTTAAAATAAACATTTATACATATCATTTCGTGAAGTGGAACTGATGAAGAACACCACAGATGGACACTGGAACTCCTCAATGATACGTATATCACGGGTGGCGCTACGATAATCTTGATTATGATATTTAAGCGACTATGACGAAGCAAATTTTAATTTATGGTTCTGATGAAGTCACGTATTTGAGAAAGAAGAAGGGGAGATAAAAAGTTTTTAAAAAATATTTTTTCCATTTTTGTTCCGCCAAAATATAAAATAATTTAATTTATTCATGTCGTCATCATCATCAGCCACAGCGCCACACCGATCGACAACCTGCCACTTGCTTCCACAGGCTGCCGGCGACTTTCACGATGTCGTCGGTTCACCTAGTAGGAGGACTGCCTACGCTGCGCCTTCCGGTTCGTGGTTGCTATTCAAGAACCTTTCTTTCCAATCGGTTATCGGTTCTTCGAGCGATGTGGCCACCCCAACCATGTTTAATCAAGTGTTTCATTCAAATTATTAAATAATACACATTAAGACACCAAATCATACCCAATAGTACGAGTAACGCAAGCTAGGATTGGAATTATATCAAATGAAAATAAATATTTATATTCAATGCTATGTTTATTTTTCAGTTGGATAATTAAATATTTTCAAAGGAAAATATTTAGATGATTAACAGCTGTTTCTGCAGCCGTGACCGCCGAGACCGTAACCGGCTCCCGCCCGGCTGTATCCGTTGCCGCAACCAGCGTTACCTCCGAAGCCGTAACCAGCATTGCCTTGACCGTATCTGGCGTTACCAAGACCGTATCCAGCGTTGCCCTGACCGTATCCAATGCCTTGGTTGATGATGCTAGCGGACGGGGCGAAGGATTGACCAGTGAGGATGCCAGTGCTGGCGGGACCCTCGCTGCTGATAGCGACAGCACCGTCGCCGCAGCCGTACGAGACAGCGCCAGAACCAGCAGTGGGGAGTGCGCCCTCGATAGAAATGGCTCCCAGGAACGGCAGGTTGCCGCCAACGCTCAGCTGACCTTCGTAAGCGTTCTCAGAGATCACGGAAACGCCGACGGGACCATTGGGGGAGGTGCTGGAAACAGGGAGACCGCCGCCGGTAGAGGCAACGCCTGCAACGCCAGCAGCGCCAGCAGCGCCATAGCCGCAGCCAGCGCCGTAACCGTTACCGTATCCTCCAGCTACACCAGAGCTGTAACCGCCAGCCATACCGTTGCAGGCACCATTGCCAGCAAAGTTACCAGCGCACGCGCTGAAGACGGACTGAAAAGAAAAATAAAAATTACCAATTATTAGGATAGCAGAGATGTGGTATAATCCGTGTAGTTGAAAAATAAAGGTATTTCTTAGGCAAGCGTGCTACATCTTCGACCACATCGCCGCTTCCCGTCTGGTGAAATTATGGTCAAATGTCTTGACTGTTTAAAATTAAACTATGACAAATCGATGTTACAATTAGCTATGTTCAATTTTGCATTAATAACTTTAGAAAAACCTGTAATAAGACGTACCTGGGCCAGGAGGGCCTGAGCGCAGAAGACAAGAATAGCTTTGGGAGACATGTTAGACGACGAAGGGTAATTCGAAGGTAATGTTTAAAATTTTCAGGGTCTCTTTATATATCAATAAAAGTGACATGTTTGTACATTAACCTATAATTAATTGTTGACAAATTATGATAAGGTGTTTAGGAAATATAATTGCCCTGTATCAATTAAACATTACAAAACATAAACGATTTCTTTTAATCGGAAGTGCCACGACAAAAAAAGTGTGTACCATTGAACATTTCTTCAGATTTTGGTATCAACATGACGAAATTTGTTAGGTATAAAACCTAATTACATGTATTGAAAAAAATATTCTGAACTCAAACTTCAGTGAAATCAACAACCATGTCTTCCTTTACCTTGTTGCTTCTTTGCATCCAGGCTTGCCTGATCCAGGTAAAAAACTAAATATATTAATGAGATAGGAAAAAAATGAACTTTATTTATATTCAATATCAATAACTTAAATAACATTAAATAGTAAATAAATTAAAATAAACTCTAAGTAAAAATAATCATAACTATATATACAACTTAAAACTAACCTGACGAGCCGAGCAAGTCTTCGAGATTTATGGTTAGGTTATATGATCACGGTTGTCTATAATATTTCAGCGTCACCTAGAATTTTGAGCTAGAGTTGAATCTCATTAAGCCCAATAATTTTGCTGGAAACATTATCCTTCAATTTGGAACTTCAAACTAATTATTATGTTTATTTCTTACAGAATGCTTTCGCTTCTTGCGGTTGCGGATCCAGCGGATACGGAGCCGGTCTAGCTGGTAACAGTCTCGGTCTGGCTGGCGGGTGCGGCTATGGCGCTGCTGCTGGTTATGGCGCTGCTGCCGGTTATGGCACTGCTGCCGGTTATGGCGCTGCTTCTGGTTATGGCGCAGGTTACGGTGCTGGATACGGTCAAGTATACGGCGGTTCCGGTATGGGTAACGTGGCTGTCGCCGGGGAGCTGCCCGTGGGCGGCAACACCGCCGTTTCCGGACAGGTGCCCATCATTGGCGCTGTCGAGTACGCCGGACCCGTCTCCGCTGCCGGTACCGTCACCATCTGTGGCAACTGCGCTGAAAACTGCGGTTGCAGCAACGGTTACGGATACGGCGCCTACTAAAAACCGTTTACTTCAATTGATATATTGATTTGATCACGAAGCATTTGCGTTATAAAGCAAAATAAAAAAATAATTGTTACGGCATTTCTTGTCTATAATTTGAACCCTGATTGATTCCTTTAAGAATGTATAATATAAGTGCAAAAGAACTGCGACTGTTTACTACATTTTAGTATATTTCCATATATTTCATGTTTCGAAATCATTGATCAACTCGGTACCGGCCCGAACCGCGGAGGCTTGTGTTGCTCTAAACATTAAATCCATCGGTTTACCAGTTGACTGAGTGTGAACTACTAGTTAATAACAGTAAGAAGAATAAAAGATAGAAAAATATATTATAGTCTGACTATGAGGGTAGTCAGAATACTGAGCAGAATATCCTGGTGTTGGATTGATGAGTGAAATGGAACGGAAATGAATAAAAGGGAAGGATGATTTATAGAATGACAGGTGAGTGTGAAAAGAAAGATGATATTTAAGTTACAGACTGAAAACGAAAGACGTAATTATTTATTCGATTTGCATTTATTTTTTTGCATTAGCTGAAATCCAGATGTATAATTATTATTAATACATATCTGGAACATGTAACCATCACACATCTCACGTTTGGGGTCATCTGACCCCAAACTAAGCAAAGCTTGTAATATGGCTGCCAGAGACTGATATACGTACATATATATTTTTAAATACATACTTATAGATATTAACACCCAGACATAGAACAAACACAAATATTCATTACATGAATGTTTGTCCTAGATGGGAATCGAACCCACGCCCCCAAACACAGAAGGTAGGTTCAGTACCAACTAAGCCAACGAGGCCGTCAATTATTGTTACTCCCGCTAGTAATAACAGCTAATAAAAACGATGTGGCTTAGGCAACTGAATTACTAGACAAGAAGGTACTTAATATTAATACGAAAATTAATTGACTAAGTAATCGAAGCGAACGGAAGGTCTCATTTTGAACTAGCAAAATTTGCTTTAATCTGTCCGTATGTTGGTACTTGCGTAGGTACAGGTCTTTTTTTTCAATCAATCTTGACAACACTTTGTAATCACAACAACTACAACATTTACTATGGGACGGACCATGAAATCACAACAACAACAAACAACATCTGTTTCATATATTTTTTTTTTTTTTTTTTAGTTTATTTTTGTGACGAGACTAGCAAGTCGCTTATCTGATGTTAAGCTTCACGCTTGCTCATAACAGTTCAGTGCCACCCAGAATTTTGAACCTCAACAGTTTAAAACCACGCGCGGCAATGCACTGCGCTCATCACCCTGAGATATTAGATGCTAAATATCTGTGCCCAGTAATTACGCTGGAAACATTGCCCTTCAATCCGGAGCACAGTAATGTTTGCACACTACTGCTTGACGGTTGAATAAGGTGTGGTACTTCCCCAGGCGGACTCTGCAGTAGAGCCCTACCATTACCCCTCTTACCAAACTTACCCTCTACCGCCTCTTCCCTTCTTTCTTTCCTCTTTTTGTTTCTTTTTTTTTTGGGTTTCTTGTTTACCTCTTGGCACTCTGAGCGATCCACGCAAATTTTGCTCTTATGAGGCAGCATTGGCGTGGGTAGAAATCAGTTAGTGGGAACCTAAACATTGAGATATTCAGTAACTATATCATCATCATCATCTTCATCAGCCGGAAGACGCCACTGTTGAACAAAGGTACCACACCGCCATTAGACCGCCACACCAACCGACAACTTGCCAATTACATCCACCGGTTGCCCGCGAATTTACACAATGTCGTTGGTCTACCATGTGAGAGGCCTGCCTGCCCCATCGGTTATCTGTTCTTCTAGGATGTGGCCTGCCCATTGCCACTTCAGCTTGCAAGCCCCGAGAGCTATGTCGGTGACTTTGGTTCTTCGGCGAATATCCTCGTTACGGATTTTATCGCGCAAAGAAACTCCAAGCACAGCTCTCTCCATTGCCCGCTATGCAACTCTGAGTTTCTCCAAAAGGCCAGCAGTTGAGGACCACGTTTCGGTTCCATATGTCATCATTGGCAGCACACATTGGTTGAAGATCCTTGTTAATATATAGTAAGATATACTTTATATATTATAAAATCACTACCTCCCTAATTTTTGGATTAGTAGAGATGAGAAAAAAAAATTAAGGAAAAAACTGTTCTAATTTTTTTTATTCTTTTTTAAATAATATTAATATTTATTCAGTTAAATAGGACTTAAAATTACACAGTAATAATAAACAAAATAAACTAATCTAAAAGAACGCTATCAGTGGGAATTGTTCTCAAAATGCTGGCCCCATTACCACGTTGTATTGCAATGCTCAACCTTTGGGCGAAATAGAGGCCAGCATTTTGGTCACGTGTTGCTTCGACCAGACGACAAGAGAGATCTTTAAATATTTTCTTAGCGCTCGGTCCCCTAAATTGTATTACAATTACAAAAACCCAGTAATTTACTAAACGTCAACGAGGCCTGCAGTGGTAAAACTTTCAGTAAGCCTGGGGAAGAACCAGAGCTTTACCAGCTATCGAATCTCCAAGCAGTAGCGTAACTTATCTGTGTTCCGGCAATATTTGCAGTCTAATACATCCGGGAGACTCGCGCACTGCATTGCAGCTTAATTTTTACGTTGCAGCACAAAAATGATTTTAAACTGTTGAAGTCCATAATTCTGGGTGGGGCTAAGCTGTTATGGGGAGACGGGACAATTATTGAAGACAACTATTAAAAGAAAAGCCCCTTACATATCGATGATTATTTTTAAAAGACCAACTTTTGTTTTTGAGGTCCTTTGCGATCAGTTTTCAGACTATGAGCAGTTTTGTTGTTTGCATTTGGTCATGTAGGAGAAGTGATCCAGTGATCATTATCTCCTTTTATTATCCTATTATTCATAATTTCTATCCAATTCTATGATGTGTTGTCTGCAAACACATCATAGATGATGAGATTAAAAGACCTAGAGTGTGTGTTGTTGGCTAATAAAAGTCCAACTTTTACTAAACTCAAATAACAATAATAATTATAGTAAAATTCTCCCAGATTCCTTTGCATGCACATACACAGTAGGTAGACATGAACGTGCTTCACTACACTTATTATGGTACAGGTGTGAAAACATTCAGGTAAGCACGTAACATAGTATGGATACCTATATACTGCTTATTGAACATTAAAATGATTTAATATTGACCTTCACTTTTTTCCAAGACCAATATAAAAGTAATGTATCATTGATAACTATTATTAATTTATTTAAATAATTGGTACGATAATATTTGGTTCTTTTCAGTAAATGGCGTAACCGTAGTCACTGGGAGCGCTGCAGCTGCAAGCGCAGTTCCCAGAGATGGTGACAGCACCATTACCGCAGACGGGTCCGGCGTACTCGACAGCGCCGATGATGGGCACCTGTCCGGCGACGGCGGTGTTGCCGCTCAAAGGCGACGAGGTGTTCCCGGCGACGGGAACTATTGCACTAAACTATTGATTAGAAAGAACATCGACTTAATGCTTGCGTTTTTTTACACTTAGTTGGATCAGGCAAGCCTGAGCGCAGAGGAGGAGAATAGCGAGTGTTCATACTGGTGCCCTTTCTAGAATCAGAATGTCTCCTTGTACCCGGTGAAAGTTTTATATACTGAAAGTTTAAAATCCTTATGAAACGTCTTGTATAAAGTTAATTATTACTAGTAGTTCGCGGCGAACTGTGACCTCACGACCCCCATATCTTCAAAACCCCTGGACCGATTCAGGTCATATTCTAACTTAAATTTTTTATTGAAATGAACTACTTGCCCACAAAATGTCATGAAGATCGGAGCAGCGGTCCGCAAGTTATCATCGGACAAATATACACACAAACATACAAACATACAAACTTACAAACATACAAACCTACATACAAATGCCGATTTGTCCCAGTAAACTCTGAGACCTTTGCTTCGCTCGGTCAAAAAGAATACTCTATACAGACGTGAGATAGTGACCTATATATTACGATGTGGCAACCAATACGTTTGTCATTCGATGGCTTATCATAGAACCTAATAGAGGAAGCGTGACCCACTACTTTCGAAGGACTGTAAGAGCCTCTACCAGAGCACAACAGCTAGCGTAAAAGGTAAGAGTTTAGAGTCAAACTTTTTAGTTTATAAGGATACGATGGGGCTGACTTAGACTTGCAAGTCTAAAAGTCCATAAAAAAAAAAAAAAAAAACGTTTTTAATGGTTAATTGATCGCAGTTTTTACCAAATCAAACATTTCTTTGAATTTAATGACAGTAGATTTAACCAATCCTAACATTACAATTAAAAATTAAATAAACATCTACTTTTCCTTATTACTCCCACATATTTGTACCATAATTAAATATTATTTTTATTGTGTAATAATCGTAATTTTTAAGTTATTGTAGTAGGTATATTGTAAGTTTTACTACTAAGTATACCCAATATAATATTAGAAACAAGAATAAAATATTTAAATTATACTATAATTGATGCCAGATAGGCAAGGATTGTATGTAGATGGGTGAAATCAAATCTTGGAAAACATAACATCGCGAGGTTTCAGTTTGGGGCGATCTACTAGTATTTTTATATTTAATGAAACCACAATCTGAAGCGGAATAAATGACTTGAACTAGAAGAAAATTATAAACTACCAGAATATTCATATTCATATTATTTATTTGCTACTAAGTGTAGTATCTTATTATAATATAATATGAACTTAAGACTGATGTACTAAATATGAGAGCCTAAAACATTGTGTAGATGATAATATCATCCACACAATGATTTAGTATAATAATATTATTATGGATGACCAAGTATAAAAGACCGAATTTCATCACCCACCAATCAGTCTAAATTATGTCCTTGTATGATTGAAGTCACGGATGAGTATGAAAATATTGCACAACCCCTCAACGCAGTCAGAAAACTCCGTTATTTTGTTTGAATGGTAAACGTATTGCCTCTGATAATAACCTGTGTAGGTATAAAAACAATAACTTTTGATTATAAAACCATTTCTGAGTTAATATTCGGACAGTAAAATGGCAACTAAGGCTAATATTGTACTCTGTGTTCAGATTTTAATAATACAGGTGAGGTGACTGCAGTCAATGTTTTATTAACAATATTAAGGGAAATATTATTATGATTATGGGAATTCGATCTCGAAACGCCATCGTGTATTTTCCGGGAAGGTTGGCAGGAGCTAGCACCGAGATTTGTGAATGTATTGGGGCGACCTTCGTCCAGCTGTGAGACAATATGTTCAACAAATCAATGCCATGATAAGCAATGCACTGGTCACGTAACCTTGAGATGTCAAAATGTTAAATCTCTTTAGTAAGTAATTAAGTCATTCCGAAAGCTCAACAAAAAAAAAGAACTGATGAATCGTTTTCACTGGAAAGAATTCATTATTTTTGAGTTCCCGATATTTCGGCACAGTTGCATGCATCACGTTTACAGGTAAATCGTGGTAAATATCTCATGCGTACTAATTTGAATATTCCTACCACTACACTACTACTAGACTGAGCTGACTTTTGATTTCGTGTATAATTTACTTCGTTGTTTTTTTTTTTAATGTTGATCGGTGATGAGACGAGCATGTCGCTCACCTGATGTTAAGCGTCACGCTTACCCATAATAGTTCAGTGTCACCCAGAATTTTGAACTTAAACATTTCAAAACTATCCGCGGCAATGAACTGCGCTCGTCACCCTGAGATGTTAGATGTTAAATCTCTATATGCCCAGTAATTACGCTGGAAACATTGCCCTTCAATCCGGAACACAGTAATACTTGCACACTACTGATTGATATACCATGAATTATAATTATTATTATGAATTAAATTGATAGTGTATACTATGAGAACTGACGAGGTATTGACACATTTTGTTTTAATAAAACGGGAACACTCACGTTAAATTGAGTCGGTTATTCGGAGATCTTTACGCGCCACAGCCCGCAGCGCAAGACAAGACGAGGTCGCGTGCGTGTCACGATTAGCATTCCTTGAACTCACCGAATGTGATTGAAACTATAGTCGGAATAACCGACTCAATTTAACGTGAGTATTCCCGTTTTATTAAAACAAAATTATAGTTTATAAATACTCGTAATACTATTTATTTTATTTGATTTATTTTATTTAATTGTAATTTGTATTTGTTACACTCTGTAATTGCATGAATATTTTTTTTTCGTTTGAACCTCAGACTAATGTGTAATTAATTGTTTTAGTCTGCTTTGAACCTATGCATCGGCACAAATGAACCTGCGTGCGCGCCACTGCCAGGCTGTGATGGACTCCCCAGCTCCATTGCCCCCTTCAAACCTGCCACATCATTTAGTGGTTCTTTCGTCGTCACCAGTTCATCACCCATTGCCCCCACTGGAATCTCTGTAGTGTCTGAAAATGTCTACGAAGGTTCGCTTCAGGCTAGTGGTAATCTTCCCTTATTAGGTTCAGTTGGTGTGGAAGGAGATTTTCAAACAGCTGGTGTTTTATCTGTGTCGTATGGGTCTGGGGATGTTGGCTTGGCCATTGTCGCCAAGGAAGGTTCTGTAGCTAGTGGCATCGTGGCCCCGGTTATCGCTGCCCCAATTGCAATTGCTCCTGGGTATGCTCAGTTCATTAACGACAATGGACTTGGATGTAGAATGGGCTATAATGGCTATCGTGAAATTGGCTATGGATCTGGAGCTTATGGAATTGGCTACGGCGGCTGTGGCTGTAGCTTCTGAAAATTACTGTAGACATTGGGCTTGTTTAAATAAATATATTGAATGTTTACAAAATTATTGTATTTTTACTTTCATCGGTTTTAATTTATATTTTGTTCATATCAAAGAAAGTAGTATATCTAAGGTTTTTGTGAAAAATAAAATAGATAGATAAATAAACTCTTTTTTGTTCACACCAGATTGTACAATGTACATAGCTAAGACAGAAAAATAAAATAAAAATTAAACTGGTGTAACAACTGGTGTTTCTATGTATTCTATGTATGTATTTCCAAAAAAAAATAAAAAAATGCAATCTATCAGTTATCTGGTTCCCATAGTAAAAGCTTGCTTAGTTTGGGGCTAGATGGCGCTGTGTGAAAAACGTCCACCACCACCAACTGGCAGCCTTATCGCTGAAAGCGATCTCTTCCAGGCAACCTTGGGACGGAGAGGATCATAGAAGATGTAAAAGACGGGGTGTGTAGTAATGGAGATTATGAGACAATTATACTCTAAACTACACTAAACTAAACTAACTAACACTAAACTAAATATTACATACTAATAGTAATACATACTAATACAATACAAATAACTTATAATATGTAACTAAACTATGCTAATAAATAACACCTAAAGTAAGTAATATAAAATATAAAGTAGAAAAAGGAGACTGAAAAAGAAGACTTTTTTTTTTACAATAACGCTCCACGGCCTTCGTGGTCCGTGCCATTTATCAAGTGTTACAAATATTTTATCAACTAAAACGGAATATAAAAACTAAACACTTTACAAAAGGAATATACCAACGAATATGCTAATAAAGAGCTAAGTGCTATTATAGATTTGCGTATATACTCCGAGCAGTCCAGCTCCCGCAAGCAGCACCCGTTCACGAGTTGACGCATGTGCCAGCCATCGCTCTCCTCAACCAAATTGGAGGGAAGAGGGCGACCCGCCACACGACGCCGCCGCAAGAAGAAGCTTTTTAGTGAGCGTGACCGCTCTGGGGTATACACACAAAGCTTACAACAAAGGAAAAAAAAAAAAAAAATTTTTTTAAAAGAAGACTTCATTTACATAATTAAATGTTTAGATAAGTACTACAGAACTGAATGTATTCGATTACAGAGATTCTTTAAAGAGGCGTTGATTATACCATAACATAAAAAAAGAGCTATAATCACGAATTAATTATATATTTTAAAACTCGTTGAAAAATAGTAACATGGAAAGCAAACACAAGAAATTAAAAATATACATCGTAACTAAATAAATAATCATTGTCAAGTTTTTGGTAATAATTTTCTATAAAAAGTAAAAATTAATTTAATTTTTTATTTAATTGTTCAAGTGGCACGTTGTCGGTATGTTCTCTTTTTTATGATTCTGAGTGAGGACATATGAAAATCGCTCGCTTGGTGAGCTATTTTTCTGTAACTATTCAGTTTTGTTAACATTGTTGTCTCTTACCAGGATCAAGCAAGCTTGAATGCAGACCAACAAAAAAGCAAAAGAGCGAAACACGTTTCGTGTATCCAACAAATAGGTGAACAGTGATCAACGTTGCTCTGTATTTTTTTTTTATATTTCGACCCAAAACGCTCGACGAAAACTGCAACACGAGACATGTCGTAATGATGACATTAGTTCACACGTGAGGTGGTGCGAGCCCAGCAGTTCAGTTGTGGTTATCTCTATTGCCCAACTGACCTATTTCTGAAATGCAGATAGGACCGAGCGCATAGGTATAAAAGTGTACGTACGGATGTAGACGACCACTTTTTCTTAGCAAACAAACATGTTGGCAAAGGCTTTTCTTGTTGTGTGCGCTCAGGCCTAGTCCAGGTAAGTCTTATGCACACACACCAAAAAATCGTTTGCTGATACCCGACGTATCCAGAATAACAACATTTTTAGGATGATAGGATGAATTTCATGCCGTCATTCGGAAGAAGGTGGCGACAGTAGGTAGGGGAGTGCGTGGTAGTGGCAACATCACCCTAAAAACCGTAGCAGATAACCCTTATCAACTTTCTCTAGTCAGGAAGGAGCCTACCAAGGAGTTTGAAATCGTTTGCACAAGAATTTTGAAATAGAGTAAAAAGTTTTTAATACATAAGTAAATTTAGTAAAGTAAACTTGAAACATGTAAAATTCTTAATTTGCGATGGAATTTGTTGTCCGAAAATAAATACACTTTGATTTTGATTTGATTTGATAACTATTTTTTAAGAAGATTCATTCATCGTCAAGGCTAAAGGATAAAGTATCTGATCAAATATTTACTGTCAAACCGCTTTCAGCGCGTGCGCTGGTGGTATCCGCGGTTTTAGAGCTGGTGTGTGCCTGACTGGTGGATACGGAGCTGGCTGCGGCTGCGGCGCTGCTGGTGTCACTTCCACCGGCAATGGCCTCCCCATCTCCAGCTCCTCCCCCGTCGCTCTCGACGGCGTCTCCGTGATCTCTGAGAACGCTTACGAAGGTCAGCTATGCGCCGGTGGCAACTTGCCGTTCCTGGGAACTATTGCTATCGAGGGCGTGCTCCCCACTGCTGGCAAAGGCGCCGTCTCGTATGGCTGCGGTGATGGCACCATCGGCATCAGCAGCGGAGGTCCCATCACTACCGGCATCGCTGTCCCCAGCGCGGTGCGCGGTACGGGTATCCGCGGTTTTAGAGCCAGGCCGGCTGGCGGATACGGTAACGGATACGGTGCTGGCTGCGGCTGCGGCGCTGCGTGTCGCCTCCACCGGCGGTGGCTTCGCCGTCTCCAGCTCCTCCCCCATTGTTCTCAATGGCGTCTCCATGATCTCTGAGAACGCTTACGAAGGTCAGCTGTACGCTGTTGGCAACTTGCCGTTCCTGGGAACTGTTTCTATCGAGGGCGTGCTCCCCACTGCTGGCGAAGGGGCTGTCTCGTATGGCTGCGGTGATGGCGCCGTCGGCATCAGCAGCGAGGGTCCCATCGCTACTGGTATCGTTGTCCACGGCGCAGTGTTCCCTCCTGGCAGCCCCAACTCTGTCGCCACCGCTGATGCTCTTTCTTTGGTGGGCAGCGGTTTGGGCTACAATAATCGCGTTGGAGTCGCCTGTCGTCTTTGAGCTCTTGCTGGTTACAACCGTGGAGTAGGGTGTGGTTGTGGCGCGTGCTTTTAAATAGAATATCCAATACCGACTGTTATTCCAAAAAAATATAAATCCATTATGATTGAAACATATTTTCGCATTTTTATTACGCAACGATTTTAACCGAGTGGTAAACTAATGTAGGGTAATAAAAAAAAAAAGTACTATCAAAACGTTTGAGGAGAGGAGCGTGAAGCTTATATAGCTTACTAGCTGCGTCCTGCGGTTTCACCCGCGTAAAAAACAACCCAGGTACCATACATTTTTAAAATAAGGAAAAAAGTGACCTATGTGCTATTCCAGACTATTTATTTATCTCTGTGCCAAATTCCATTTGATTAAGTAACAAGCATACATCCATCCAAACTTTCGCATTTATAATATTAGTAGCATCCTATCTTTGGCAGGGTGCGTCATCGCGAATTGAACGGGGCACCGGGGCAAATAAAACTTGATCTGTGCCATATGAAACTATTTTACCCACATATCCCGTAGACTGGACAAGAGCGTCGAGGTGGATGGAAATAAGTCGAGAAGGTTCATCCCAAAATGAACCTGCTGAATGTTAGCGTATCTGAAATGAAAATCGTCATAATATTCATGTTTACTAGCTATGCTAGAATAAGAGGCAGTGTTTCAACGATTTTATGTGGGTAGTAGATCCACCAACTGAATGATAGTGTATTAGAAATCAAAATTACATAATATTTCAATTATATAAAAATATAATATAACTTGCATTTTTATGCTATCCATACTTTTTAGTCACTTTTTCCGTGGGATGAGCCAAGAATAGCACTTGGGGCGATATAAGAAAAAAATATTAATTTTTGTGTGGGTTGCGCTGATCATACGTGTTTGGGATGAGTCAAGAAATGGGATGAGACCGATGGGAATTAAAATCAACATAATATTTCAATTATATAAAAATAAAACTTGCAATTTTATGCTATCCATACTTTTTTAGTCACTTGCCGTGGGATGAGCCAAGAATAGCATGTGGGGTGATTTAAGAATACAATATTATTTTTTGTGTGGTTTGCGCTGCTCATACGTGTTTGGGATGAGACCGATGGGACGAAGACGGAACAACCCATTATTTCTTGCTATTACAGCATAACTACTATCAAAGAATAACTTTCATCACGTCCTTACGCTAGAAAATATATGTTTTTGAGAATCGAAAGGTTCTTGGTCGAAAACCTTTCCTCCCCATCGGTTATAGGTTCCTCTAGCGATGTATGTGGTGTGGTCTGTCCATTGCGACTTCAGCTTGCAAGCCCTGTAAGCTACATTGGTTACGTTGGTTGTACGTTTTCGGTGTTCCGGATTTTACTACGCAGGGAAACTCTGAGCAAAGCTTTCTCAATCCGCTGTATCCCTGAGAAATCATTGTTGCATTAGTGCATTTCAGGTACAACTGAATAGGTAATAATTACTTAATACTTATAACAAGCATATGTGCAAAATACCTACGAGTAAGCAGTACAGAAGATGTCGTTTGTGATCAAGTGACTCATACAGCCTTTCTGAGCATATAACATACAAATTTAATGTGTGACTGACAGACACTGTGTAACTGGTGTTACAGGTATCCTGACGCGACGGTGATAGCTTACGATCAGGCGGCCCGTCTGCTTGTTTGCCACATAGGGCATTAAAAAAAAAGATAACGCTCAGCCTAAGCCTAGAAACACCACTTTTTAGAGACTTTTTACTTACCAGAAACAATAACAATTTAAATTTATGTCATAATGCCAAAGTTAGCAAGTTCAGATTTCGCCTTTAAGGTCGCGTCTTCAGCACAGAAGAGATTTTTTTTTTTACTTGGTTCTCAGACTGAACTATCTCTTTTACTAATTTTTAAGCGACTTTTAGAGGAGATTCTCAGTTCCATATAATTCTTTGAAATTACTGATGCAAAATAAAACTTATTCTGGAGAGAGCTCATAAAAAGTATTTTGGAAAATTCATCTCCAAATGGGGCTAGATAGGGATTGAATGTATGAAAGGTCGTCATTATATTCTTAGTAGCTCTCACAAACTCATGGTATTCTACCGTGGGAGTTAATGCCCTAAAACTCATCAGGCTCATCAGGCTCTCTCGTAGGCTGCATCCTTGTCTATAAATAATAATAATAATAAAAAAAACCTAGTTTATTAAATCTACCTACGGGTAGATTTGAAATGTATAAAATTTTTCGTCAATATGTTAAAAAAAAATTGTTTACTTGAGGTAAAAAACCGAGCAGCACCATGTACGAAGCCGCGGGCTTTAGCTAGTATTTATAATACGAATAGGTCTGCATTGTAATAAAACAATATGAGTAATGTTGTGTCTATAAAATTACGCTCGTAAGCAAATTCTATGAAATTAATAAGTTTTGCTGGTTTATGTTATTTGCTGACAAGAAAAATTACGATAATGTGAATGTAGGGCAATGATCCAGCCTTGACCTACTAGAATTAGTTGCTGATACGATATAAAGTAAGAAAGGTTTTTGAGTGGCAACCACGCAGCGGAAGACGCAGCGTAGGCAGGCCTCCGACTAGGAAAACCGACGCCATTGTGAACGTCGCGGGCAATCGGTGGATTCAAGTGCCATGTTGTCGGTCGGTGTGGTGCTCTAAAGGAGAGGCCTATTTTCAGCAAAGGATGCCTTCTGGCTGATGATGCTGATGATGGGATAAAAAAAGTGCTATAGTTAGTGTGTGTGTGTTTAAATGACAAAGGTGTCCCAGTCTTTTCTACTCTTTTAAATAGGCTTATTTTTGTCCGCCATTGCATCTGATGCGCGATAAGGTGCAACGTTTCGCTTATCGCGCGAAATTCAATTTTTCTTGCGTTTTTTGTCAATTACAGCTTAATTACTCATCGTGGATTTATTGAAACCAATTTTGCGCCAATAAATAAGTTGTTCTAAGAAATTACGGGTAAAATGATCACCTAGATCACGCATTTATTAACGATATAACAAGTAATTTCCTAAATTCTGAATTCTACCTCTTTGCTGATGACTTAAAAATACTCAAGCCCATACGACATCCGAGTGATCCCATTAAACTGCAGGAGGACTTAAATCGACTTGTTGACTGGTGTAAAGTAAACAAAATGTCACTCAATGTTAATAAATGTCACTACATTCAGTTCACTCGAAACAAGATAACTTCTCCGAACAAATACTATATTGAAGGCTATGAACTAGTGAAAGTAGATCGCGTCCGTGATTTAGGTATCATTATAGATAGTGAACTCAAGTTTAATGCACATATTGCCAATATTGTCCCGAAAGGTTTCAAAATGCTAGGTTTTGTACTACGAAATACAAAAGAATTCTAAAAATCTTCAACAAAAATACGTTTATTCAATTCTCTTGTCCGCTCAACCCTCGAATATAGCTCTGTGGTTTGGAATCCGCACTACGAAACATATGCAAAAAGGCTTGAAAGTGTACAGCAGCGCTTCTTATACCATCTATCTTACGCTGATAATTTAGCAAACAAATATCAAAGTTATATTACTAGACTTAAACACTACAAAATGATGCCTCTTTCAAACAGACGTAAGGCCTGCGATCTACGCTTCCTTCATAAGCTCTTTAATGGTAATATCGATTGTACACACTTGCTGAATGAGTTACGATTCAATGCACCATCTCGCCTTCCAAGAAACAAAACTTATAATTTCTTTAACATACCATACTGCAGAAGTAACTTAGGATTCTATTCTGGCTTGCCTAGGCTCTGTAGGCACTACAACAGTCTTGCTAAAAATCATAATTTAGACATAAGCGATTCTCTATCTAAATTTAAGAAATCCATTGATCTCATTAATAATGTAAGTATTTAGTAACTTATTTACATAGATCTCATTATATAAGTAACATTCCCTCTTTTTTTTCTCAAAATTTCGTTGGTCGGCTAATATTTGCCAAATTTAAATATAATTATTTTGATGTTTCCTAGTTTTAACTCGTTTCATATATTGCTACATTTTCTCATTGTATAATCAAGACTCGCTAGTAAATTTTTCCACTTCCAATGTAACCTAAATTTAATTTAAACTATTTTGTACTCTGCAGGCAGCAAAAATATTTTCATTTTAGTTTAGTCTAGTCGAACCTCCATGAGCACGACGTGGTCTCCTGTAATTGGGGGTGCACCCTGCTTGATGCCTATGTTTCATAATGTGAATGTAATGTGTAACTTCTGTTGGGGATCCATATTCTATAAAATAAAATAAATAAAATAAATTGATAACATTGGTTTAGCTACAAATCTCAATAAGCTGTATTTTTTTTTTGGTTTAGCGAAAAATGTACCTACACTAGCTTTCAAATTGAATTTTTGGTTGGTGTAATGTCTTGAAACAATCTATTTATTATCGCAAAATTATTTCATGAACCTACGATGAGTAATTAAGCTGTAATTGACAAAAAACGCAACAAAATTTTAAATTCGCGCGCCGAGCGAAACGATACGCTCCCGTCGTAGGCTATCTCGTTCACGCATTTTCTAAATTTTTTAGGGGAAAAACCGTAAGATAATAAATTTTCTGTTCTGTTGAATAGGAAAATGTATGTTATAAATTGAAATTAATTCATTCCATTTTAGTTTCATTATTCATTCATCTTCAGCCATAAGGCTGCTGAACGTAAGCCTGAATTCCTTTATTCATTAATTTTTATTAAATAAATATTTTTCTCCAAAATATTTTTTTTAACTACATTAAAATTGCAAACATTAAAAAAATTAAAAAAAACATTAGCAATGTTATTATAAATGATAACTCCTTTTATTGTTTTAAATCCCCACCCAGTAATTTTCTTTTTAAAAATGTGCGAATTCTGTCCGAGAGTACGACTTGGACTGAATTATGACTGAAATTGACTTAAACTATGACTTAGACTTGTTTTTACTGTAAAATTTTATTTATTTACTTCACTGTGAGGAAAACATTAATAGAAAAATAATAATAATGAACAACAGAAATTTATTCAATATTCAACAATCACTTAAAACGTATAACACATCATTTAAAATTAGTAGGCGGCGCCACAACCGCATCCTCCAACACCATTGTTGGCGCCATGAAGTCCAGGCCCAAAAGCGGCACCAGCTGGGCCGTAAGCGGGGCCACCGTAAGCCACAGGGCCAGGTCCGTAGGCAGGGCCAATGATCCCCGTAGAAATGGGGCTCTCACTTACGATGCCTACACCCTCATTGCCGCAGCCGTACGATACTGCACCAGAACCAGCAGTGGGGAGCTCGCCATCCAAAGCCACGGTTCCCAGGAACGGCAGACTGCCTCCGACAGACAGGGAACCTTCGATAGCGTTCTCGGAGACGACGGTGATGCCGGTGGGGGGGAGGGGAGAGATGCTGGTTACTTGGAAGCCGCCACCAGAGGATGCGAGGCCGCCGCAGTTGTACGGCCCAGCCAGGCCGGGGGCTAGGCCGGAGCCAGCCATGCCGTTGTAGCCAATAGGCCCGTTCATGCCATAGGGCGCTCCGAGGCCAGAGGCACACTGGCTGAAGGCGGACTGAAAACAAAAGATTTTTTTTACAAGATTTTACAAAGTTTTTTTTTTTTACTTTCACTTTTTCAATGCAATCATTTTTTTTCTACCAAAATGAGTGACAAATAAGTGTAAAAGTGCCTGCCAAGCATGGGGATTAAGGCAAACCACTTTTCTTAGGGAATGCTTTTTTTCAGCAGTGGACGTCTTCTGGCTTATAAAGTAACTTATTTTTTTAAATTGGTAAACGTTTTTCGCACAACGCCATCTAGCCCCAAACTAAGCAAGCTTGTACTATGGGAATCAGATAATTGAAAGAATACAAAAAATGTTTGTCCTGGGTGGCAATCGAGCCCACAACCTACAGCTCAGAAGGTGGAAATCCTCTCACTGAGCCACAAGGCTAGTCAGGAATGTACTACAACTATGTGTATTTACATTAAAAAGCTACAATAATAATAATAATAATTTTAGGGTTATAAGGAAAGGGTATACTAAAAGAACTCGTAGTACTCACAATTATGAACAACTTTTACGATGGGACCAAAACTGAAATCGAGAAAAAAATCTGCTGTTCCATAGAAAAATGTCAATGACACTCGACAAAATGTATGAAACAGCTGATAATTTTTTCGCGATTTCAGGGTTGGTCCCATAGTAAAAGTTGTTCACAAACATGAGTACTATGAGCCCCTTTCGGCTTAGCATACCCTTTCCTTTTAGCCCTGTATAAGTAAAAAAAGTATAATTACCTGGATTAAAAGAGCCTGCGCACAGAAAACAAGGATCAATTTGGCGGCCATTTTGTATTTCGTTTAGGTATATATGTAGGTATTTGCTTGTAAAAGAGACTGGTTGAGAATGATGTATTTCTGTAATTTGTCACGATTATATACAATTGTATAACGCAATGGAATTTCATATCCAGTTCCCTAAACTTACAAATTGACGACACAGTTTTGAAAGATAGATAACAGTGTTGCACGAAGATGGCAAATTATTAGTGTAGTAGGGTAAATTATTCGTAACTTATTTCAACAAAATAGATAACGCGCTGTCTATATTTATTATACGTAATAAGTAAAGATTATTCTATTAACCCGATAACACTTTTAATGGACAATAGACAATAGACATATATTTATATGGAAAAATATAAAAAGTTGTATACAAAAACAAAATGGTTTTAACAACAAATCGTTCACCACTTTACTGGGGCATGACGTCGACTTGACCGTGACTTACTTTGGTTGACTTAGACTATTACTGACACTACGCAAATTGTAGAATAATAAAACTTAACTTGAAATATTACAATACTTGTCACTGACTCAATGCACAACGTGTGGAGCCAAAACATACGAGAAAAAAACCATAAACCGGTAGGTCCGCATAATACTGGTTGCGGACAACCAGCGCAGGTCTTCGGGAACCATTGGTGACGTCACACACTATTACCACACGGAACGGTAAAACGAAAACAAAATTAACTATAATCAAAACAAAAAAAATATTTACCACAATAGCAACTGTAACTTATCAACTCGCAGTTGGAAATTACCGACGAAAAAGGAACCAAAGAGATACACCATTGTATTTTGCCTTAAAAACCTTTAGTAATATAGTTAAAAAAATATAAACAAAATACCTGACTGCAAAATAATGATAGCCTACTAGCTGTTACCAGTGACTTCATTCCGGTGGACCTAAAAAAATGATGCATTTGTCCATCACCGACCCTTAAAAATGCAAAAATCCGATCTATTCAAAAATTCAGCTCGATCCTTTCAGCCGTTGAACACACACACAGATAAACACCCAGATAGAGAGACAGAGAGACAGATAGACAGAGAGACAGAGTGACTTTCGAAATTATAATATCAGTTAGGTTGATGATAATATTATGATATATCAATTTTAAGTTGACTTTTTAATTTGAAATTGTAATTTATTGTATTTTCTTAGTTTTTACATTTTATTTCCTAATTGTATTAGGATATTAGTTTATTATTAAAATTGTGTGAGATAAATGTTAATGGGATATTATGTCCATTAACATTAATGTTTGTATCTCAATAAATAATTTGAATTAACCCGAGCGATCTTCCCTCATTCTTCTTCTTATTATTATTATTATTCTATCCACTTCCTTATTATAGAATACGCGAGCGAGTAAATTGGTAAGAGCGAGATAGTATCTATCTATCTCTCAGCCTATCTAAAGTCTCTCTATCTCTCTGAGTGTTTGTCGCGATAACGGGCCCTAACCACACAACTTCCCTAAAAATAACAAGTCAAAACAGAAATAACTTAATTTTTAATTTAATTAATTTAATAATAGGTTTCATGAATTCATTATATATATAATATTTCATTTACGTGAGTATGTATTCGTATAATTTTTATATATTTTATAACGCAATTAGTTTGGCAAGTAATCGCTGTTGTAACCATGTTGTGTGCTCGCGGTTTGGATCGCGGATTCTAATAGAACGTTCTGTGTACCTAATAAATAAATAAATAAAAGAAATTAGGCTTCAATACTAAAAGTTAATTACAATTAATAATTAAAAGTATGTATAGTACATTTACCACAATATTATTGCAGTGTTATTGTAGTAGTCGCGATATTGCAGCGTTGTTGTAGTAGACGCCATATTGCAGCGCTATTGAGTAGACACGATATTGCAGCGTTATTGTAGTAGACGCGATATTGCAGCGTTATTGTAGTTGACACCATATTGCAGCGCTATTGTAGTAGACGTGATATAGCAGCATTATTGTAGTAGAATACGCGATATTGCAGCGTTATTGTAGTAGACGCCATCTATATCAGCCTTTAAACATCCCACTGCTGGGATATCAGCCTACCCTCGACGGGTGATTAGGCCATATCCACCACGCTGGCTCAGTGCGGGTTGGCAGATTCACATACGCCATCGAATTTCTTCTCCGGAGATATGCAGGTTTCTTCACGATGTTTTCCTTCACCGTAAAGCCAGTGGTATATCCGTACGTAAGTTCCAAAGAACTCATTGGTACGGGCCCGCCCGGGTTCTAACCCGCTACCTCAGGAATGTGAAGCGAGCGTTCTCCCACTGAGCTACCGCGATGCCATATTGCAGCGCTATTGTAGTAGACGCGATATTGCAGCGTTATTGTAATAGACGCCATATTGCAGCGTTATTGTAGTAGACGCGATATTGCAGCGTTATTGTAGTAGACGCCATATTGCAGCGTTATTGTAGTAGACGCCATATTGCAGCGCTATTGTAGTAGACGCGATATTGCAGCGTTATTGTAGTAGACGCCATATTGCAGCGTTATTGTAGTAGACGCCACATTGCAGCGCTATTGTAGTAGACGCCATATTGCTAATTATCGCCAGATAATTGCTAATTACATCTAAACCAGGAAATTAATCAAAATTCTGTTCCATGCAAACCTAGATATTAATATAACCTGATTATTAGTGTAATAATATCTTGAATTTACAATAAGGGTTGCTGAGACTGCAGGCTTTCTTGGTGCTGCCAACATTATTAATAGCAATAGCAATAAATATTAGTATATTAAGAAGATTTCGTTTTTAATTTAACATGATTTGAATAAAGCGTTCTAATTTAATAATATTTTTTTAATTTAGGAAACATTAAGGAGAAAAGAAATAAAACTTGTTAGAGAAGAGAAGTAGATGATAACAGATGTTTCTGTTAAAACGGTTTTCAACTTTTAGACACTTGCTAGCTAAGCAGGTGACTAAGCATTACTTTTGTGGTAAGACGAAATATTTTAACCGACAACCAAAACAATATAAAAGGAGGAAGTTCTCAAGGCGACTGAATTAAAGTCCGGCTATAGCTGTAGAGGTCTTTACAGACCAGCAGTACGTCATCCAAAAAAAAAAAAGAAGTCAACTGAATTGTCTTTTTCGACTGAATTATTCCATAATTCCATTTTGCTGACGTTGACGAGTTCACAGAAGGCGTGGCTACAAAAAATACCTCAAGTTTTGCAGTCCTAAGCATGGAGCTACTTGGCCTATAGAGAAGTCTGCCCCTTCACAAGGTGAATATTCGCGGTTCCGATGTGACACATAATTTATTCATACAAAGCTCAAAGAACCAATCTTTGGCTATCTGATTGGCATGTTAATGCGAGATAATAGCCGTGGTAGCTCAGTGGGAGCACGCTTGCCTCACATTCGTGGGGTCGTGGGTTCGAGCCCGGGCGGGGCCCGTAAAAATGAGTTCTTTGGAACTTACGAACGGATACCACTGGCTTTTCGGTGAAGGAAAACATCGTGAGGAAACCTGCATATTTCCGGAGAAGAAATTCGATGGCGTAAGTGAATCCGCCAACCCGCACTGGGCCAGCGTGGTGGATAAAACCCAATCACCCTTCGCGGCTAGGCTGATATCTCAGCAGTGGGATGTATAAAGGATGAAGCAGAGATAATAGTCATTATATTAGCCTACACCGTCCCACTGCAGAGCAAAGGCATCCCTTCCCTCCCTTCATCTCTCTCCGTGCTGTGCAATTTGGGTCCAGTCCTTTAAGTAGTCTCTCCATCTCTATTCAGGTCGTCCGGGGGGTCTATTGTGTATTGTATCTTGTTTGTGTATGAAAATTGCCTTAAATTTTATTCATCCTGAGTGATTTCGAAAAAGCCGAATGACTCCCCTTAATGTCAAAGTGACTTAATAGTTTGTTGTAAAAATAACTCAAAAGACAGTAATTTATATACATAAAAAACATTTTATTAAAAATCAATTAACAAAACAAACTTAAAAATAACTTAACTTAAACAGTTCCAGAAATTCCCCTTATACCGCGACTTAAGCCGTTGATACCCAGGCAATTGCTACCCAGGCCATTGACACCCGGGCCATTGACACCCAGGCCATTGACACGTCGGCCATTACAGCCAGCGCCAAAGCCTAAGCCAGAGCCAGCTGTACTAAAACCGGTTCCCGTCGAACCGACACCAGGGCCGGAAAGGACGGGGGCAGGAGCAACAGGCCCAGGAGCCAAGATACCGGTGTCGATGGGTGCTTCACTTGTGATGCCGACGTCACCATCGCCGCACCCATATGAGACAGCACCAGCACCTTCAGTAGGGAACGCGCCATCTAAAGTAACGGAACCCAGAAGAGGTAGGTTACCACCCACAGTCAGAGCACCTTCTATCGCGTTTTCTGATACTACAGATACTCCGATGGGGGAAACGGGAGAAGTACTGGTAACAGCAAATCCGCCACCACTTGACGCTGAAGCGGCGCCGCAAGGTTGCCCGTAACCATGACCCGCCAATCCGACTCCTGAACCAGCTGATCCAAATCCAGAACCAGAAAATCCGAGTCCAGACCCGGCGAATCCGTTGGAACGTCGACCAATAGCAGGTCCGTAACACTGGCTCAAAGCTACTTGCACCACAGCAGCACAGATGAGAACAGATTTGAACGGCATTTTGAAGCTTGCTAATCGAGTGTAAACCCGAGTATGATTTAAATTCCTGAGTAGTTCTAGTTTTATACTTGAAAAAAAATTATGTTATCGATCTGATATTGGGTTAGTAATGTTCTTTAGTAATTGATTACAGTATAGGGCAAGTTATCGGTAAAGTAAGATGAAGTAATCGCTTGCATCAGTATGATAAAGTGGTCAAAAGAAAATCGAATAATTGCAAATCGTATGACCGCATATTACTTCGTATAAACCCTAGTTGCTACTCGTAGTTAAATTAGGGTCTTATTTTTTTAAGGAAGGTTGGTTGGTTGGTGGTAACGTTGGCACATTCGATATTTGAAAATGTATATCTGTATTTGTATGTGTATCTGTATTTAATATAATTTTAATTTCATCTCTCGCTCTGTTCCTCGTGCGTGCGATAGAGAGAGTTAGTGAATTTTCCTAACTTTTTGATGAAATTAGGGTTTCGGGGGTACTATGTTAATACCCCCTAAATCTTAACAAAATCTTTTGTTTTTGGTGTCAATGGCTTGGATAAGCTATAATCTATGCCGCTGTTTTTTTTTAATGTTTATAGTATAATAACTACAACTACTTCCATTCGTCCGTCGTATTTTCGATGCAAAAAATTTGTCACTTTAAGTGCCTAGAACAATGAAGCCTCTGCGAAATTAAAAAAAAAAATATACACAAACATAGTTTTCCAAGGTATATTTAAAAAAAATATATATGTTATTCGTTGGCGAGTCGAGCAAGTCGCTCACCTGATGTTAAGCTTCACGCTTGCTCATAACAATACATATAAGAGAGAAAAAAAAACATTGAAATGTGAAATGAAATATTTATTGGATTACATATATTAAATTACTTATTTATTCATAGGCTTAAATAAGATAAGTATATATGTAGAAATAAACTTGTAACATACTTGCGTATGTCTATGAATGTTTTCGAAAATTATAACACAGACATTTCCAGACTAGGCTAGCCTATGTCTGATATGGCTAATCTTAGCCTATTGCCTTTATTTTACATAATATTATTATTGACCGAGCGAAGCGAAGGTCTCAGAGTTTACTGGGACAAATCGGCATTTGTATGTATGTTTGTGTATATATTTGTTCGATGATAACTTGCGAACCGTTGATTCGATCTTAATGAAATTTTGTAAGAAACTAGTTCATTTCAATACAATTTTTAAATTCAAATATGAGCTGAATCGGTCCAGGGGTTGTGAAGATATAGGGATCGCAAGGTCTCAGTTCGCCGCGAACTACTAGTGTTATTATTTGCCAGTTATTCAACCGCCAAACAGTAGTGTGCAACATTACTGTGTTCCAGATGAAGGGTAATGTTTCCAGAGTAATTACTGAGCATAAAGAGATTTAATCCTTATTCTATCTAATACTATAAATTCGAATATAACCCTGTCTCTCTGTCTGGGTGTTTGTCGCTTTATCACGGCTAAACGACTGAGCGGATCGAGCTCGATTTTTGCAAAGATATAGCTTAAGGGTCGGAGACGGACATAGGCTACTCTATTTTTAGATCCACGCGAACGAAGTCGCGGGCAACAGCTAGTATCTAATATCTCAGAGTGATGAGCACAGGACAGTGCCACGCAGTATTTAAAACAGCTATAGTTCAAAATTCTTGGTGGCATTGAACTGTTACGGGTTAGAATGGCGCTTACCATCGAGCTAGTGTCTTGCTCGTCTGGTAAGGAAACAAAGGAAGGAAAAAAAAAGGAAGGAAGGATGTTTAATTAAAATAATGGGGCATGTTACTATACAGGGTTTTAAGGAAATAGTATGCTAAGCCGAAAGGGCTCAAAGTATTTATGATTGTGAACAACTTTGGGACAAACCCTGAAATCGTTTTTTTTTAAACAGCTGTTCCATACATTTTATCGAAAGTCATTGACATTTTCCTATTTTTTTTTCCAATTTCATTGTTGGTCCCATAATAAAAGTTGTTCATAATTATGAGTGCGATGAGCCTTTTCGGCTTAGCAAACCCTTTCTTTATAACTATGTATATACTAACATAATTATGATGAAGAGGTGTCAAATGTTACCCTGAAAAAGTATAAATATTTTACAGATGGTGCATTAGAACCATACAAACAATTATTTTATGTCATTTGTTTTGTTTGTAAATTAATATGTAAATTTACTAAGAAATGAATGCGTTACCCAAGTGCTTTTAATTTCAGTTACGTTTCCAAATGATAAGAAAATAATGTTCGATAAAAGTTACATCGAAAAACGTTATGTCGTTTGATTTAAAATTTCGTTAGCTATTGTGCAATATAGTTTCAATTATGTATAAAAGATACAGGTATTCTGTCATTACACATTCCGCACTTAGCAGTTGTATAAACGACTGGAATTACCAAAGTTTTTGTAACAATAAAACTAGCTTCAAAAACAAAATGGCAGCTAAAGGTTTTTTCATTATTTGCGCTCAGGCTTTCCTTATCCAGGTAAGTTTCCCATTGCAATTATATTAACCACCTTCTTTCTTTGTTTACCATCTTCGACCACACCGTCACTTAACACCAGAGGTGTTGTGGTCAAATGCTCCTGTCAACCAATTACAAATATTGTTGTATTAATTCTCTCAATCGATTAAACTGAAATATATTACGATTTTTATTATAATTATGTGAAAAATAAATATGAGACGATAACACACATCATCAGCCAGAAAACATCTGCTAAACAAAGGCCTCCCCTTTATGGAGATGTTGCCATAATCCCCACGCTTGGCAGGCGGTTCGGGAATCGCGGCCTGCCTGGTGTTTTCGCAAATACCTGGGTCTTTGTAATACAATCTACTATTATTTGTTTCCACAGTGTGTTCTAAGCCAGTGCATCAACCGAGGACCAGGTTTGGCATACGATGGGCGGGTCGGCCCAGGAATAGCCCCCGGCCAGGCTGGGCCATACGGCTGCAACTACGGAGGTGTCGCCTCCTCCGGCGGCGGCTTCCTAGTCACCAGCACGTCTCCCGTTGCTCCCACCGGTGTCAACGTCATCTCCGAGAACGCTATCGAAGGCTCCGTCATCGTTGGTGGTGCTTTGCCCTTCCTCAGCGCAGTTGGATTAGATGGCATGATCCCCACTGCTGGGACAGGCGCTATCTCTTACGGATGCGGAAATGGACCTGTTGCTATCATTTCTGAAAGTCCCATTGCTACAGGCATTTTAGGACCAGGTATGGCTGCCCCAGCGTACGGCTCAAGCTTGGCGGGGTCAACGTACGGCCCAGGTTTGGCCGGTCTAGCGTACGGCCCAGGTATGGCTTATGGCCCAGGTCTGGCTCCCGGAATAGGATTGGGTCTTGGTGGGGTCGGCTGCGGCTGTGGCATTTAATTTTGGTAGTTGATTTCCATTTGTAAATAAAGTTATTGGATATTATGTTACTCTTTCATTCATCTAAGACACCCAATTCATTTTATTTAGTAGTGGTAGGCATCTTCTACAGAGTCCGCTTGTGGGAGAACCATACCTCTGACAGTGCCAGTTATTCAGCTGCCAAGCAGTAGAGTACATACCTTACTGTGTACCGGATTGAAGGGCAATCATTCCAGCTAAATTACTGAGCTGATAGAGATTTAACGTCTTATATCTCGGGGTGAAGAGGACAGCGATTCTCCGTGCATGTCCATATATATTATGTCCATTTATTTATGATGAGGCAAAACACCTTTAAAAACATCATTTCTAGAAAATTCTTCGATAAAATGAAAATAGTATTCAATAATACAAGAACGAAATTAGCAAAAAAAAAAAAAAAATATATATAAACAAGTATAGATAAACTGATTTAGTTTTTATATTTATATGGCTCTGGACCCCTGGTGCTTACTAAGCAAGGGGTATTAAAATATTTTAAGTTCTTCTGACACCTTTTAACTGGTTCTATTTTGTGATGTCATTTTTATAATTTATACATAAATTTTTTCGTGCTCATGTTTATGTTCTAACAGGGCATTAAGCGAGAACTGTTTAGGCTTTTGTGTACCCATTAACTGTATTTCTACTTTATTTATATTCAAGCTGTTAGTTTTCCATGCAAAATAAAATAAAATAAAAATAAAATAAAATATCTATATATACCTACAAGGTGTTACTGAAAGGTGCAAAGGTCTAAAGTCTCTAACCACTTGTCAAAGTTCAGTAGTAAAAGTAAAATTACCCAGGGCTACCCAGAGGAGTAGGTAAGTCTAGTTTGAAAACCGAGTGGGCCAGCAAAGCCAGAAGTAGCACTGTATGGCCCAATGAGACCAGGGCTAAAACCGACGAGACCAGAAAACCCTTTTCCCTGGTCCCTGTGAAGCAAGACAGAACTAGGGCATGAATACCGGGATCCCGGTATTGCGTAATACCGGTATTACGAACCAATATGACAATACCGGTACTGAGCATTTCAATACCGGGATCCCGGTATTGGTTTAAAAGTACTTGATATAAGGGCATAACGTCTTAAGCGTTTGTAAATCACCTCATTACGCTCTAGGACGTGCTTGCCACTCGGTACTGTTCTTGTATAGTATACCAGATTAGTAGATCTGTTTGGCCTGAGAGTATGACGCTCAAAGAGGGAGGCTGTTCTTCAGCACTGGACGTCTTCTGGTTGATGATAATGATGATGGAAGTCAATTTGATCGTTTTTTGTTAATTTTCAGTGTTAATAGTGAGATTTTATTAAAATGGCAACTGTTATCAAGTAAAGTTTACGAAAACCTCCAATACCGGTACTAATACCGGGATCCCGGTATTGAGGCCTAGTACCGGACCCAATACCGGTATTGTAAATTGCTCCGGTATTACATGCCCTAGACAGAACGTTAATCCGTTTATTGCTCTAACCACGTGTTGAGCTCTTGTTTGAAAACCGAGTGGGCCTAGTCCACAGGGACCAGTAAACAAGGGTGCGACTGCGTAAGGTGCGAAGACGGGTCCCAGGCAGTCGACGCCACCTTAAAAAAACAGCATTTCGTTTTGTAACGAGATAGTTATTCCGTAAAAATCCCACCGAAGTTGGAGTAAATCGTGGGTTGTAGGGACTGACAGCAATCGTTACCATTCGTTGTCTCAAGATTTCGCTCACTCGCGTCAAGCAGTGAACCAATGAGGGTTAATGTTAATATGTGTATTTTCACCAATGCTTGGTGCGCTTGGATCGTCCTGAGTGCGGAACCTCTGTGTACTAGCAGCACCCCTTAGTGTCACCTGAAATCCTAGTTTATACTGCTTCCAAACGATATTAGGTAAATATTTGTTAAAAAGGTTGCTCCGTTTGTTGTTTACCCAAAAATGAGGATTCCGAAAGTTCCATTGAAATAATTATATTCACTTAATTTGTAGAATTATTTACACACAAACTATCGCATTTTTATTATTAGCAGGATGACACTCCAGATGCAAAAACAAATCTAACGACACTTCGCAGTACAAATCGGTCAGGTCATATAAAACATACATAAATCCAAGAAACATTGCCCTCTTTCTTGGGCAGTCGGGTAAATACAATATATACTTGTTGGCCGAGCGAAGCGAAGGTCTCAGAGTTTACTGGGACAAATCAGCATTGTATATTTGTATATATGTTTGTATATTTGTGTGTATATTTGGCCGATGATAACTTGCGAACCGTTGATCCGATCTTCATGAAATTTTGTAGGCAAGTAGTTCATTTCAATACAATTTTTAAGTTCGAATATGAGCTGAATCGGTCCAGGGGTTGTGAAGATATAGGGGTCGCGAGGTCTCAGTTCGGCGCGAACTACTAGTTATACTTAGTAGGGGTACTACATTTGTTATATATAGAAAGGCAGACTGCCCCGGTGGCTCAGTTGGTAGTGAACCTACCTTCTGTGTTTGCGGGCGTGGGTTCGATTCCCCTGTAGGACAAACGTTCATGTGATGAACATTTGTGTTTATTCTATGTTTGGGTGTTAATATCTATATAAGTATGTATTTAAAAATATATATGTATGTATCTATCAGTCTCTAGCAGCAATATTACAAGCTTTGCTTAGTTTGGGGTCAGATGACCGTGTGTGCAAAAATGTCCCAGATATTTATATATTAAAAATGTTAGTTTAGGATATATATTTTTTTGTTCTGTCACGTAGTATCACAGAAGAGGAAATTATTTTACCTGTAGTATTGCATAGCGGGAAAAAACGATTATAATATGACAATTTGTCGATAAAAAAAATCATTGAAAAGATAGTGTATATTCAAGTAATTATTACACTAACAGTGAGGTAATATTAATAATAATATAATGGTAATAATATATATATATGGTAATATATATGTTTGCATGGAACAGAACTTCGATTGATTTCCTGGTTTGGATGTAGCAATTATCTGGTTTTTTTGTCTCCATCTCATCTCCATCTCATCCAGCCATCTCTATTCATCTGCGCGCGAAAGCGTACAGCGCTATCTTTCTCTTGAAATACCCTCTTGAAGTAAAAAATGAATAAAATATTGTATTATATATATATTATTTATTAATATATTTCAAATTGGTAGATAATAACTTTTTAATAACTTTAACTTCTACCCGCAATTTGTGAAGACAGTTTTAGTAAATGCCGTAGCCGTAAGCACCGGGAGCTCCGCAGCCACAATTGCAGTTCCCGGCAATGGTGACCACACCAGCAGCAGCTGCGGGTCCAGAAAACTCTACTGCGCCGATGATGGGCACCTGTCCAGTGACCACGGTGTTGCCGTTCACGGGCAGCTCTCCGGCGACAGCCACGTTACCAATACCAGTGCCGCCATACTTCGCGCCACACGGAGGGGCGACTCTGTACTCAGCAGGGCCCATGTATCCGAATGGCTCAGCGATCCCTGTTCTGTAGGGGCTTGCGAACGGGGCGCCAATGCCGAACGGTCCAGCTATCCCAGCTCCTGACCCACAAGGGGCGGCAATTCCAGCCCCTAAGCCGTTCGCACCGAAGGGACCGGCACCATAGCAAGAGCCGAAGACATTCTGAAAAAAAAACTGTAAAATTAACTCTAGAACGTCTCAGAATAATTTAAAGCAGGTCGATATTTAACTATGGCATGGAAACCTGAACAAGATTGGCTCAAAATGGGAGAAGAGAGGAATACAAGACGTATTATTATAGCCGTAAGTTATGATGTTGAGGCGTTTTCCAAAAAAAATAAGTAGTTCTAAAATACTTACTAGATGGCGTAACAGACCTACCGTTTTACCTGTCATTGTCATTTCTGTCGAAATGTTTTATGTTTATTTCTTAAATCGTAAATTTTGGCTCCACACGTTGTGTATTTAGCCAGTGTCAGCTACTGTCATATTTCAAATGAAGTCAAATACATAGTTACGTTACTTGAAATTGTCTAAATACACATGTCGAGCCAAAAAACACGAGAAAAAAAAAGGCACACGTACATTTTTTTGCCTTTCATGTCTTGACAGTGACAGAAAAACTAAAGGTACATCTAATGCCATCTATTGGGTACTTTTATAACAAGGATTTCTTTTTTTTTGGAAAACGCCTCATTAGCAACATCATAAGCCTTTGGATTCATTATACTTTCTGTACTTGTTTAATTTATGTCAAAAATAAATGATTTATAATTATTATTTTATTATTTTTTGTCCTTACTTGAATCAGGCAAGCCTGGACGCACAACAAAAGGCAAGCTAAAGCAGACATGATGTTAAAGTTTGCCGAAAGGACGATAGACTGTTAATAAATTTTCAATACTCCACATTTTCCTTTTATAGTTCTAAAAACATTTTGATAAAGAAGTTAACTGTGCAACAAATTGAAAAAAAAAAGCAATCAATTTCAGGAATTAGTTATAAACGATTAAGTACAATTTTCTGTACGTGCGCAATTAGGGTAAAGTTCAAGGTTTTGATGCGTGTCGTTTACCTCTACTTTTCGCACGAGTATGCATTTGTTGAAGCTGATTAGGCACGAACTCCACACTGAGTACACGATGATTTATTGCAATTTTAAGGCCCCTGTTCACGGAATCATGACAATGGTTGAATTGGACTTATCACCGTTTACATACCTTGCCGTCTTTCGTGGTGAGACTCCTTCCACTGCTTATTGGCTGTCTATCGAACTATTATTTACTAGCAGCCCGCCCCGGCTTCGCACGGGTATTTAACAAAAAAATAAAAATTATTATACATAGACATAAACCCTTCTATTTGTAATAAAAAAGCGAAAAAGCTACCCAACAGCGAAAGATTTTTTCAAATCGGTTCAGTACTTTTGGAGCCTATTCAGTGCAAACAAACAAACAATCAAATCTTTCTTCTTTATTTATATTGGTATATATTTGTTTTCATAACAAAAGCTTCACAAAAAAAAACCTCCATAGAAACTTTACCAACCCGATTTAACTTCGGGGATGAAATTCGGAATTAAAAGTATCCTATATGTTAATCCGTGCAATAAGCAATACCTATACAGTTTCATTAAAATTCGTCCGGTAGTTTTATCGTGATGTGGTAACAAAGGGACAGACAGACAGACAGACAAAAAAAAAACTGTTTTGGCATCTATATCCCTGTAATTACCCACAAGCAAAATTTAAAAAAAATATTTATTGTACAGATTTAGCTCGGCTAGTTTTATTATATGTATAGATTGCAGTAGACATCGCAGCGCAAACGTTACTAGATACTACCGATCTTTCATTCAACGGAAAATATCTGTCATATCTTCCTTTGCAGTTCTGCTTGCATGATTCAAGTAAGTGTAATATAGACATTAGCAAAATCATTTCTTATGGCTCGAAATGGCTCATTGCAGCTTAAAAGCTTCTTCTTCTTCCAGCAAGCCACTCATCTCATTGTATCGTCCATTTTATTTAGGTCTAGAGATAGCTCAAATAAAGTTTTTGAACAGTTTTTAATACAGAAATATTTATTTCGTAACAAAAAATATAGACACACAAAAGAAACAATAATTAATTAAATATACACGTAATAGAGAGGAAGTGTACCTATATATTTGTCACGAAACCAGCCCCAACTCAGCATGAGCTGGCTGTAAACAACCAGCGCTGGTATTCTGTTGTTGGAAGTAAGCGGTAATAAGTACTTGTTTCACCGAATGCCTTCGGTTCTTACTATGGTGACACTCCCATCGCTGCGTATGGGTTAGGAGCCGAAATTGCCGCCCCTTGTGCGCTGAGCTTTTTGGATACCCATGTATGAAGAGATTGCTTTAAGCGATAAGGCCGTTGGCGGTTGAGTTGTTACACTAGTTTTAAGTTGTTTTTTTGTCTTATGTATGTCATTTATGGTGTGAACAATAAAGAGAAAATAAATCTATCTATATTTCTATCAAATATAATAAAATAGTAAAAAAAATAACGAACAAAATATTTCCTATTAATAAATATAAAGAATGTTTGTGGGGAGCATGCCCGGACAATCCTTAATGTAATAAGTAAGTAGCATAGTGACAGTTGTTGTCAATATAAATAAATATATCTGGGACATTTTTGCACACACGGTCATTTGACCCCAATCTAAGCAAAGCTTGTAATATGGCTGCCAGAGACTGATATACGTACATATATATTTTTTAAATACATACTTATATAGATAGTAACACCCAGACATAGAACAAACACAAATGTTCATCACATGAATGTTTGTCCTAGGTGGGAATCGAAACCCACGCCCCCAAACACAGAAGGTAGGTTCACTACCAACTGAGCCACCGGGGCAGTCAAAAAGATTGCCTACTACACAATCTTTCTTTAATTTATAAGATTAAGCTAAACATGATTGTAGATTTTTAGTAATATTTATAAGTAATAAACAGTTTTTTTTTTATCGGTCTATGTAGACACTTACCTAGCCACTCGTCGTACGTAATCTCGATTGGCTTTGCTATCAAGAATAAAACATTTCGCGCTCTTTGATTAGGGTAAGGAGGCCATTTTGGAAGAATCCTTACACATGGCGGCAAACAGCAAATCGCCTGTTTGTTCTTTGTCTGGGTGTTTCTATGTATTCTATGTTTATATGTATTTACAAAAAAAAAGTATTTATGTATTCTATCAGCTATCTGGTTCCCATAGTACAAGCTTGCTTAGTTTGGGGCTAGATGGCGCTGTGTGAAAAACGTCCACCAAGATTTATTATTATTATTATTAAAGAACAAACCGCTGATAATAGAGACGTGAAATTTGGACCCAATACTCTTCAAATGGTATGTGAACAATAATAACGGATTTTGCGAAATTCCGCCTCTAAAGGGGTAAAATGGACCCCCAAAATTTGTATGGAAATAAAATCTTGTTTCATGCTAAGCCAATGAAACTTGGTTTCTGTACTAAGCTTAAAAATAATACGCCTAATATAGAAAATGCACTATCTACAGGCAACACTGGCCTAGACGGTTTAAGGGTGTCTACACATGGCCTGACCTGACAGCGTGTGAAAGAGCTAGACTTGAATTTCACGGGAGCAAAAGAAGCAAACTATTAAGGTTATAGCTTCTCCCTTTCGCTCCCCCAGAAACTTATATATAGCCATCTCTTTCAAACGATGTCAGGTCAGGCCATGTAGCGAGGCCTTAAATGAACTTTATTTTCTTTTAGTGATAAGTAGTTAGTATTATTCATTTATGTTGATGATAATAAGTTTTATGTTGTACACAGAATAAATAAAGTATACCTCCTAAGTAATCAGTCACTTTTCTTCTCGGTGAACAATGTAATTGACCGCGCGAAGCGAAGGTCTCAGAGTTTACTGGGACAAATCGGCATTTGTATGTATATGTTTGTATGTTTGTGTGTATATTTGTCCGATGGTAGCATGCGAACCGTTGATCCGATCTTCATGAAATTTCGTAGGCAAGTAGTTCATTTCAATACAATTTTTAAGTTCGAATATGAGCTGAATCAGTCGAGCGGTTGTGAAGATATAGAGGTCGCGAGGTCTCATTTCGCCGCGAACCACTAGTATTTTTTCAGTTTAAATTCTTAAGATGTTAATTATAGAGTGATAAACTATGTGAGCTGACAGTAGAGAATACGGCTTATCGAGAAGATCACCTACGTTAAACTCATTCAGTGGTGAGTTTACATTTAATTAGTTTCCGTTTCCGCATTGTTCCCGTTACTGCTACGCCTATCATCATGACGACGACAAATGACAGAAGCTATAGACAACTGACAATAAGCTTGCATCATGGATTTAGCACCAAGGCTTGCATAGTAACCAACTCGTAGATAAAACATTGTAAAGGGGGAGTTTTGGCAGGAACGTGAAGAATTCATGTCGCGTCATTTTATTATTTTCCAAAACTTGTGTTATTTCGAGTGTTAAAGTGTAAAAACGGTGAATTTGTACCCGTTAAGAGTTCGTGTACATGCACGAGTGTTGGTGAATGGTATAATGTCGTGAAACGTGAATTTTCGTGTTGTTTCCAAAACTCCATAGAAGGCTCTAGTAAAGTTTTCACCACTTTACTGGGGCATGACTTGGACTTGACCGTGACTTGCTAAGCTCGATTTTGACCGTGACTATGATTTATTTGATAATATCTGACAAAACTTGAGAATAAATATGTATAATTGACACTGGCAAATGCATAAGACGTGCGACGCCAAATCCTCATATGCCGGGGAAAAAAAAACATTGTAAAGAAAAGACAACAAGTTATTACATATATGGTATTTTATTTCCTAATCAAATTATTGATATATTAGTAGATTCCGTAACCGGGGGCACCGCAACCGCAGTTTTCAGCGCAGTTGCCAGAGATGACGACAGCACCATTAGCGAAGACGGGTCCGGCGTATTCGACAGCGCCGATGATGGGCACCTGTCCAGAGAAGGCGGTGTTGCCGCCAACGGGCAGCTCCCCGGCGACGGCCACGTTACCCATACCAGCACCGCCGTACACCTGACCGTATTCAGCGCCATAACCACCTATACCCGCGCCGTAACCACCCAGACCCGCGCCGTAACCGGCAGCCGCGCCGTAACCACCCAGACCCGCGCCGTAACCGGCAGCCGCGCCATAGCCGGCAGCCCCGCCATAGCTGCAACCACCGGCACCGTAACCGGCACCATAACCGGCTCCGTATCCGCTGGATCCGCAACCGCAAGAAGCGAAAGCATTCTGTAATTAAAACAATGACAGAATGTTGATTAGTTTTATCGTAACCACAAATAATTTTCAGTGTGGTTTATAACTGAGTCGAGCTTTGATAGCGCGTTCTGGTAGCACTCCGCAGGAGTTCATAGCCCAATAGAGATGGAGCTGTCTAGCCCAGTCAATTTAGCGTTTAACCCGGAAGATATTCAGTCACCAAGCAGTAGTGTGTTCCGGATTGAAGGTGGCAATGTTTTCAGCGTAAACTGGGCATAAAGAGATTTAACATATAATATCTCAGGCCGACGAGTGCAATGCATTGCCGAGCAGGGCTATGAACTGTTGAAGTTCAGAATTCTGGTTGGCACTGAATTGTTATGAGCAAGCGTGACGCTTATGGCCAGGTGGCTAACTTGCTCGTCCCGTCACCGAGTACCACAAAAAAAATTAATGAAATAACAGGTTTTTTTTTCAGTTCATAATTTTAGAACCAACTTCTCATATTAATATTCAATATTTAAACATAATGCGTATCCGGAACAGACTCAAATTTTACATTTTGCAATATCGCCTCTAATTGATGTTAAAAGTCTATTTAAGATGGCGATCGGAAGCAAGGCAGTGAGTAGTCGGCGACGATAATGTATTATGGCTAAAGCATAAATGCTGTTTCTATGTTCCGTACCTCCAGACTGTTTAATTTAATTTAATATTGATTCTAAGTCAGCAAATTATACCAAACACAGATTAATATTTATGTTATGAATTACGTCTAGGTCCTCCATACTAAGTCCCGTAACTCGAGTGGGCTAGCCAACGAAGGCATAAAGAGTTAATATCTAATATTTCAGGGTGACGAGCGCAGCGCATTGCCACTCAGGGTTTTGAACTGTTGAAGTTTAAAATTCTGGGTGGTAGGCAAGACTGCAACGACCGCGTGGGGACCGAAATAGTGCAGTTAATCTTGCCCTTGTTATGGCGATAAACGAGTCATATGTCAATCCCTGAGATTCATGGATGGTGAGTTTTCGACCCTGTGCGTCCATCGTAACCCTGATTGATCAGGGTCTCTTTTTCTTGATTTTGTACGAAGAAGTGTTAAAGGTGTTGTCTTAAAGGCAAGCGTGACGCTTAATGTCAGGTAAACAACTTGTTCGCCTCGTCACCAAATTTCATTAAAAAAACAACCGTGAATTTTGTGCCGTTTCATGAAAATAATATCGGGGATAAAATTATCAGGTGAGCAACTTGCTCGCCTCGTCACGAAGTTCCATAAAAAAAACAACCGTATCTTGAATTTACTGCCGTTTCATGAAAATAAGATAGGGAATAAAATGAAATACTTACTTGGATCAGGCAAGCCTGCACGCAGAGTAACAAGAAAGCGAAGGGAGACATGATAGTAAATTGGTATTGAAAGTCTGAATTAGAATGATTGCTTACGTTTTAGATAGCTGTTTTATATCGGATATATTGAGAAATATATTTATGTCACAAAGTTAATAAACAACGAAAGTGATAAAAATATGTTATCACTAGTTTAAAACGTACCAAATAAGCATTTTAAGTCACTGGATCAATTTAAAATTAAGTAACGTTACGTAGTCACGTAGTTTTTCAACAAACTATAAACTATTTACCAAATTCTTATTTCACAAATGTATTATCATTTTTACCATATTTATTATCATTTTTGTATAAAAGCAACAATTTTCACGGAATTGAACATCATAACAGTTTGATTTCAACTTAACAACAATGGCCTTCAAAGCTATCCTCGCCTCCATGCTTCTGGTCCAGTCTGCTTTAGGGCAGTGTCTGGGACGCACCGCTGCTCCCTGTGGATTGGCTGGTGGGTATGGCGCTGGTCTGACTGGTGGATATGGCGCTGGTCTGACTGGCGGTTACGGCGCTGGCTGCGGCTATGGCACTGGTGGCGTTGCTTCTACCGGTGGAGACCTCTCTGTCTCCAGCGTCTCCAACGGTCCTGTCGGTGTCTACGTGACGTCTGAGAACGTTTACGAAGGTCAGCTGTACGCTGGTGGGAACCTGCCGTTCCTGGGTTCCGTCAGTATCGAGGGCGCGGTCCCCTCTGCTGGCGCCGGCGCTGTCTCGTACGGCTGCGGTGATGGTGCTGTTGGTATCAGCAGCGAAGCTCCTATCACTACCGGCATCCTGACTCCTGAATACTTCACCCCCTCCGCTAGTCTAGTCAACCAAGGCATCGGTGGATACGGAGGCATTGCTGGATACGGTATGGGTGGAGCCGCCGGATATGGTCACAGATGTAGCAACGGATACGGTCTCGGAGAAGCCGCTGGATACGGCCTGGGCAGTGCTGGCTGCGGATACAGCTGCTAAGATACTAGAAGAAAAATAATTTATTCTTCTTCCTTAGTTACTGTTAATTATTGTAACAGAGCCAAAAATAAAAATATTTTAATTGATATCAATTTCACGTTTCATTTTAAACTACTTATAAGATACACTAACCCGACACTACGCCGAGAACATTCCAGACATCAGCCCAGAATATGTAAGTATCAAATTTATCTGGCGCAACGCATAAGAAAGAAAGGAGAAAGAAAACATTTATTTTTTACGCATAAAACACAACAACATCAAACATCACAAAATAAAGTGGATATAACGAAAGGAAAGATATTATATAATTATGTTTAGTTTAGTTATGCTATGTTTAGTTTAGTTAAAAAAGGTCAGTGCTCAGCGATAATGCTGCGTATTTCTCTGCAGCGCTGATTTTCAGCACCGACCATTTGAGACGCACAGGACTATTCCCAAAAAAAGAGAAAAACATTATATGGAAATACAATGTAGTTACAACATTAAATACATAAGTGTAAGTATACAACCGTGGTAAATATCCCGTGAGTACTAATAGTAATGTAGTAAACCACCACGAAAGTCTAAAACAGTGTTTAAGTATACAATACTTTACAACGCAAAGAAAGATAAGGAATATAAACTATAGATAGATTATAAGTGTTATAATATATTTTATGCTAAATAGAGTGAAGTGTGAATAATGGAAGATACAATTTGCAAATGGCCGTTAAAGACCGGAACGAGGCGGTAGTGGAGGACCTGAGGCTAAGACTCGAACTAAATGTATTAGAATAAGAGACTCGAACTAAATGCAATAGAATAAGACAGGTTGTAAGTATTGTGTGTATACTCAGAGCATTCACGCTCACATAAAGGCTTCTTCTTGCGGCGGCTTCGAGTGTCGGGTCGCCTTCTTCCCTCCAATACGGTTGAGGAGAGCGATGGCTGGCACATGCGTCAACTCGTGAACGGGTGCTGCTTGCGGGAGCTGGACTGCTCGGTGTATACACGCAACATAGTAATAAGTACAGTAGATTTTTCACTTGTTATGTTGTTAGTCTTATATTATATCAGTAATAGTTGTCAAAAAATGTAAAAGTTGACAAAGGGCATGGACCTCGGAGTCCGTGGAGCTGCACCAAGAACAATAAAAAATAAATAAAAAAAACAATGGAAGATGACACTATGCTGAAAGAATAAAAAATAAATATGGAGGATGGAAAATAAGAAATAAAATAATTCAGAAGTACTTTCTGAAATGAGGCTAGACGTTACTTGCCTTCTGCAACTCCAAAAAATGCTTGTTGCACTTCAAAGTCTAAACTTGCTATGGAGCTCTCGTATTGGTGGTGGAAGGGAGTTACAGCATTTAGTGGCATTAGACCTGAAACTACCACGAAACGCGGCAAAGCCATTTATTTATTATTAAATTATATTTATCAGTCACACTTACTGCAACGCCAAGGCGTATGACAAACCAGCAAAATTCCAGTCAAACTAAATTAATTAAAATTACTACAAATTCAAACTTCTTCATAATATAGGTTAATACATTTTACACGTCAAATATAATAAAATTGGTTCAAAATATTAATTAATTGAAAAATATAACTCCAAAATAAATGTCAACTTAAAAATCTAATACACACATTCACAAACATACATAGTTTAATTAAAAACACGTCAACCTCTGGTTGTTGAGCGATCATAGCGTTGAGCAGGGAGATGGCCTGGGCCGTGGGAGCGTACTGAGACGTGGTGGTGCGCGCCCACGGAGCCGCGAGCAGGCGCGGCGTGTGCGGACGCCAGGCCCGCTCCGGTGTGACGAACGCGAGGCGCGACCTCGTCTTGAGTCTTAGCAAGTCGAGGTCGCACGCGTGCCTCGCTTAGCATTCCTTGAAAAAGGTCACCGAATGTGATCGAAGCTATAGTCGAAATAACCGACTCAATTTAACGTGAGTATTCCAGTTTTATTAAAATAAAATGTATCCAAAACCACGTCAGTTTTCATAGTAAAATAATACAAGATGTTCATAGCACCACCTTTGAAAAACTTACCATAGAGAAGTTCCGGTAAAGAATGCACTATCCAGATGTTCTTGGTGCTACCCGTTAAAAACTTATCATGGAGGTAGCTATCTATGATCTCCATCAGTTCCATGTCACCAAATGATACTTTTTGAATGCAAACGCTTGACTCGTCGATGAATATACCAAAATCACTATGTATATGCCTATAATATTTGATCAATTCCTCGTAGATCCCATTATCAGAACTAGATTTTGATAAAATGGGACCAATCAAGAAGTTATCCTTTCAAAAAAAAAAAATACAAATCGGTTTATAAATGAAGGAGTTCTGAGATAACAAATATAAAAAAGGAGTCAAATGGAGAACCTCATCTTTTTTTTTGACGTCGTTTAAAATAGCCTATATTTCGATTTTGCGAAAACCGAAATTTCATGCATAAAAAATACTAAGGATAATGATAATAAATTCCATATTAAGTCATTACAAAACTATGTCAACAGATTACAAATATTGCATTGAATCATGCAAAAAAGTCACGTAAAATTCTACCGACCTATTTATTTGCAGGAAAGCTCTTACAACACTTGAAATTTACGAAGAATATTACGAAAATAAATATGGCTTTGCTATAAAAACGGGAGTTTGAATTTTAAGACCATTAAACTAGTTTACTCTTGAACTAACAATGGCCTTCCGTGCTCTCCTTGTCGTCTGCGCCTCTGCGCTCTTTGTCCAGGTAAAGTTTGACGAGACGGAGCATCATGATGGTTTTGTAGTGGTAGAACTCTCAGCATTCCACCTGGGGAAGTACTCCTACCATACCTTTGTCAGTTATTCAACAGTTAAAGGGTAGAGTGCAAACAATACTAAGTTCCAGACTGAAAGGCAATGTTCCAGTTAAATTACTTGGCGTTAGGAGATGTAACATTTTAATCATAGGGTGGCGAACGCATTTCATTGCCGCGCATGGTTTTGAACTGTTGAAGTTCAAAATTCTGTATGGCATTGAACTGGTTTTGACAAGCGCGATGCTTACCATCATACAAGGGACTTGCTCGTCTCGTCCCTCAGTTGCAGAAATTCCTGTGAGATGGTGTTCTAACAAGATTTTTCCATTTCAGACCGCTTATAGCCAGTGTGCTGCTGGTTTCGCGGGTCCATACGGCTTAGTTGGCTTTGGTGGCTTCAACGGTCTGGCTGGCGGATACGACGCTGGTCTGGCTGGTGGATACGGCCCTGGTTTGGTTGGTGGATACGGTGCTGGGTGCGGTTGTGGCGCTGGCGTTGCTTCTACCGGCGGCGGTCTGCCTGTCTCCAGCGTCTCCCCCATCGCTCCCGTCGGCGTGTCCGTGATCTCTGAGAACGCTTACGAAGGCACTCTGTCCGCCGGCGGCAACCTGCCGTTCCTGGGCTCCGTCGGAATCCAGGGTGTGCTCCCCACTGCTGGCACCGGTGCTGTCTCGTACGGCTGCGGCAATGGCGTATTTGGTATCGGTAGCGAAGGTCCCATCGCTACCGGTATCACTGTGCCCGGTGCGGTGTTCCCTCCCAGCAGCCCCAACTCTGCCGCTACCAACGATGCTCTCGCTTTAGTCGGCAGCGGTCTAAGCTACAATGGTCTGGGCTACAACGGTCTAAGCTACAACGGTCAGGGCTACAATGGTCTAAGCTGCAACGGTCAGGGCTACAATGGCCTCGGTTACAACGGTCTTGGAGGTAACGCCGGCTATGGCCTTGAAGGAGCCAGCTACAATGGTGTCGGAGGTATGGGCTGCGGGTGTGGTGCCATCTATTAAGTCGTTAAGGAAGATGTACCCTTTATAATAAATTACAAGTTTGATCGGCATAACCAAGTATTTGATTTATTTCCTGGTGTCATTAAAAGTGATTTTGATTACTCGCGTTTTTGTTCAAGCAAAATGCCTTTAAGATTCTAGAAACTTTTTGCTCTTGTAAAAAGAATCACAAAACATTTTATTTCACTCAAATTAAAATGTTTTATGACTTTGGTAGGAGAAACATTAAAAAAAAAGATCAGTGATTGTTTATCATCATCGCATCAGCCAGAGGACGTCGACTGCTGAACAAAGGGGGAGTATAATCCTACGGTTGGCAGCGGCTTAGGGGTCGCAGAATGCCCACCGTTTGCTAAGTGGACGCTGCTGCCCGTTCTCCGAAGATTCGGTTGCTAAAATATTTAGGATACCATTTCACTCCAGGGAGCACTGGTTTGGTCCAGCCTGTATATAAAAAAAACAAGCCTCTGGAAATAAAATATTTTTTCATGCTAAGCCAATGCCAATTAAAATACGAATTAAAAAGTGGCTTGTTGAAGAAACATGCTACAAGATAGGAGAGTTCCTACCAAAAATAGTTTAAGGTAAGGTTTTGACATATGTTTCTTACAATTTTTTTTTTGTGCTGATATATATTGACATGAGCCTACGATGAGTAATTAAGCTGTAATTGACATAAAACGCAAGAAAATTTGAATTTCGCGCACTGAGCGAAACGTTGCACCTTAATTTAATAATCTTACAACACATTAAAAATATCAACCAAGACTGCTATAATATAATTGCATACGCTACCTAGCTGGCACAAGCAATATGTGTTACAAGACCCTGTAAAAAGTAGGAAGAAAATTACATTGAACTCAAAAATGTTTATTATTTATCATTATGACTCAGTGGAAGGATTTCCGCCTCCTGAGTTTTAGGTTGTGGATTCGATTCCCATCCAGGACAAACATTTTGCGTGATGAACATGGATATGTGTATGGATATGTATGTATTGGCAAAAAAAAAAACAGTTATCTGGTTCCCATAGTACAAACTTGCTTAGTTTGGGGCTAGGTGGCGCTGTGTGTGAAAAACGTCCACATTTTTTGTAATTCTTTCATGCGACTCTAAAATAAAACAGCTCAGACACAAAATTATTATTATAGTAGTTTCATTAGGATATTCTAATAATCATTATTACCATCAACGATAATTCATAATCGGCAACTGTAAACTAACAATATAAGAAAGAGATTAGGACATTTCGGCCTAGTACAATTGGCGCATTCGTGAAGGTTTCACCCAAAGCTTAGAATAATAAAAAAGTGACATTTCTGGACATCATGTTACAGAACCTATTCTTTTAAGTGCTCTCTATCCACATATACTACTTTTATCATGCGCGGAAACATCGGAAATAAAAAAAAAATGCTGCGGGTGAATATGCCAGCTTCCATACAGAAATGTACAAACCCCTTTGCTATGATTCAGTTCGGTTATAGAATTAGGAATTATTAAACTTAAATTATGTTATTAAATTAATTATTACTTTTATTAAGTATTATTTATTTATTTATATAACTAACAGGGTGCAACCAATTACATTAGCTAACCAAATTAATAATAGAATTAAAAATACACAGTATTAGATATTAAAAATTAAAAAAATAAACAGTTCGAAGTAATAGTAAATTAATAATTATCAGGTACAATTACTTTATTTCATATTTTACATTCATGTTTTTGCGTGACGGCCGTGTTTCTCAACTTTAACTAAAATAGTCCATGGAAAACACCAGTCAGCTAAAATTCCTAGTAATATGAGTTATTAAATTTAGTGCATAAAACTATCAGTTAATGCAGTTACACTACGATTTACGAGAATTAAGTTTAGAAATAAGCAATACGATTACTTTAATTAACTGTAAAATATTGATAAAATGATAAATTACCTAGTTTTGAAAATAAAAATATAAAAAAAAAACTTCTTCTTGCGGCGGCGTCGTGTGGCGGGTCGCCCTCTTCCCTTCAATATGGTTGAGGAGAGCGATGGCTGGCACATGCGTCAACTCGTGAACGGGTGCTGCTTGCGGGAGCTGGACTGCTCGGAGTATATACGCAAATCTATAATAGCACTTAGCTCTTTATTAACATATTCGTTGGTATATTCCTTTTGTAAAGTCTTTAGTTTTATATTCCGTTTTAGTTGATAAAATATTTTTAAAACTTGATAAATGGCACGGACCCCGGAGTCCGTGGAGCAATATTGTAAATAAAATAAAAAAAAATATATATAAAATCCAACCCTTTTTGCGGTAAAGTCAGTATTCAGTCAAACTTTATTTCAAAAAGTGAACAAATAAACAGAAATGGCATTCAAAATTATTATTGTTTCCACATTTGCTCTCTTCCAGGTAACATATTTATTTAATGCTATTTGTGGTAAGCAATCAAATTAACCTGATTGTTAGCAATCACACTCGCGAATTGATACCTGTAACACCAGGGGCATCACAGACGTTGCCAACCTTTTAAGACTTAACTTTATTAACAGCACTTTTGAAGAACCCCATGTTGAGTTCCCGCCAAAGCGGGAACGTGAAGAATTCATGTCGCGTCATTTTATTACTTTCCAAAACTTATGTAATTTCGAGTGTTAATGTGTTACCCGTTAAGTTTTCGTGAATATGCACGAGTGTTGGTGAATGGTATAATGTCGTGAAACGTCAATTTTCGTGTAGTTTCCAAAACTCCATAGAAGGCTCTAGTAACGTTTTCACCACTTTACTGGGGCATGACTTGGACTTGGCCGTGAATAGCTTTGCTCACCTTTGACCGTGACTATGACTTGTTTGATAATATTAACAAAACTTATAACTAAGAGCCAAAAGTCTTACTGGAGTCAACGGACTCAGAACTAATGGTTTTTAAAGGTTTAATGGAAAATTCGGTGCCGCCAACTGCGCTTAAGTTTTACTCGTAATTATCTATTTTTATTTATAATATGATATTTTATTATAATAAGATATACATTCTGTGATATATAAATAAAGCAAACAAAACCATGTACTTGTCTACTTTTTCTTCGTCTACGTGCTGTTAAAACTGCTTAACTGCCTAAACTGCCATGTTTGCTGCAATAAATACATTTTCATTTCATTAAAATTGCAAAAAGTCTGCAAAGTGTTTTTTTAATGGCGCCCATTGTTTATGACAAGGTACCAAGTACCATTATATATTATAGTTATTTAACTATAAATGTTAACTATTTAAAAACATGTCATTATTTAAGACATGTTTAAAAATAAAATAAAAAGTCCGTTGGACAAATGGTATAATAAATAAATAAATAATAAATAAATATCTGGGACATTATTGCACACACGGTCATCTGACCCCAAACTAAGCAAAGCTTGTAATATGGCTGTCAGAGGCTGATATACGTACATAGATATTTTTAAATACATACTTATATAGATATTAACACCCAGACATAGAACAAACACAAATATTCATTACATAAATGTTTGTCCTAGATGGGAATCGAACCCACGCCCCCAAGCACAGAACGTAGGTTCACTACCAACTGAGCCACCGGGGCAGTCAATAAAATTACTGACTTTTTAGATGACAAACAATTTGACATGTATATTTGACATGATTACTACTTACTATTTATATTTGAACGCCACGATGGTCAAGGACAAGAATTATTTTTAACCGCAGAGAGACAGATAGAGAGAGATTACTTTTCAATTCATAATATTAGTTAGGATAACTTTAGTCATCTACCCTATTATTATTAGACTGCCCCGGTGGCTCAGTTGGTAGTGAACCTACCTTCTGTGTTTGGGGGCGTGGGTTCGATTCCCATCTAGGACAAACATTCATGTGATGAATATTTGTGTTTGTTCTATGTCTGGGTGTTAATATCTATATAAGTATGTATTTAAAAATATCTCTGTACGTATATCAGTCTCTGGCAGCCATATTACAAGCTTTGCTTAGTTTGGGGTCAGATGACCATGTGTGCAAAAATGTCCCACATATTTTATTTTTTATTTTTTTATTATTATTATGGATGTCCCTAATTTTGATAGTGATCCTGCGCGAGCAGGACCACGCTTGATAAGTTAGTAAAAGCGATATGACATGCGATCACAGTCACAATAAGAAACGTACATAGGTAATAATTAGAGTCTGGACTTTATGCATGTTTTGTCATTTTTTTCAGTTTATTGCATTTACCTGAAGTCTACTGATCGTGCATATTTGCACGTAGATACTAGAGGCCATGAAAAAAGCACGTCAACATAAGGCACTGGTCTCACCGCCGGCGAGGAAGCGACGAACTATCGAATGTTTTAAATACTTATTGTTTTTTTTAACTGGGATAACTGGAACAGTATGAAGAAATGCGAAACCATAGCAGATACAAGGAAACTGTGTTAGGAATCATTGTCTTTTTTTTAAGACAAGCAAGTTTCAAAATTTCATTAATAAATAAGGCCGTAAATGATTCAGACAGACATGAGTAATTTATAAGGGTTCTTTGAAATACCACGGAACCCTAAAAAGAGCTTGTTAATACTATGGCGCCCATCGGCAAGTGACCGCCCGGAAAGGGCTCATAGTATGATCATTAGAACAACTTTTACTATGGAACCAACCAAGAAATCGAGAGAAAAAAAAAAAGCTGCTGTTCCATACATTTTGTCGATTGGCATTTTTCTATGGAATAGCAGATTTTTTTATTCTCGATTTCAGTGTTGGTTCCACTGGCTAACACTGGCTGAATATACTACGTGTGGATCCAAAACATAAGAGAAAAAAAAGCAATGGTTCATGTACTGACAGTCAAATCTACTCGCTAATAAGGGTGTCTAATTGTCTATACATGGTCTGACCTGACATCGTGTGAAAGCTGACAGTTAGATTTGAATTTCACGGGAGCAAAAGAAACCAACTGTTAAGGTTATAGCTTCTCCCTTTCGCTCCCCCAGAAACTTATATATAGCCATCTCTTTCAAACGATGTCAGGTCAGGTCATGTAGCGAGGCCTGTTGGGATGGTGTTAGGGCTGGCCCGGACTCTGCGCGCGATAATGAACTTGAACCACTGATTGAGTTTTTGGCGGGAACGTGAAGAAGTCATGTCGCGTCATTATATTATTTTCCAAAACTTGTGTTATTTCGAGTGTTAATGTGTAAAAATTGTGGATTTTTTATTCATTAAGTGTTCGTGACCGCGCATGAGTGTTGGTGAATAGTATAATGTCGTGAAACGTGAATTTTCGTGTTGTTACCAAAACTCCATAGAAACCCTTAGTAAAGTCTCCACTTCTTTACTGGGGTGTGACTTGGACTTGACCGAGACTTACTTTACTTGACTTAGACTATGACTGAGACTTGTTTTAATTGTGAAGTACTTTCTTCACTGGGACCCTATTCGGAGAAATGACATTTTATCTCGGTCACTGTCTCTCTAATTTAGAATTTAATGGGAGTGAGAGTGACCGAGATAAAATGTCATTTCTCCGAATAGGGTCCCTGCAAATATTACAAAACTTGACACTGGCTAAATACACAACGTGTGAAGCCTAAATTTAAGAGAAAAAAAAAAACACTGATTTCAATCTAAAGTTGATCAACTTAATGAACCTGATACATGTGTCAATCCAATGCATTTCGTTTTAAATAGTTAAAAAATCGTGACAATTGCTGATAAAAATAAACTTTATCGTGCTTATGATAAGAGTTATTTATAAGTTATCTATTACGAAAGTTTCGACACCCTCAGTATAAAACAACAGTATGGTGATTAATAATTTCATTGTTTATTAATTTTGGACAAAATGACTCGGTGCCTCGTCCTTATTCTTGCTCTAGGTCTTATTCAGGTAATTTTGAGGCTGCTTTTACATATTACGCGCTCTCTCGCTCGCGCTTATTTATTTTTATAACTTACATACAAATGATGGTAATGCTCAAAATTTTCATTTGAAGATTAACGTGATTTTGATACATATTATTTTAGTAAAACGGAAATCAATGATATTTTGACTATTGTTTGAATCACACCGGTGATCTTTTTCAAGGGTTGCTATGATCTTGACGCACGCACGACCTCGCCTCGCCTTGTGGTCTAGCATTGATTGTACTGCTACCCTCTTTGACTACGACGTGAAATTGTCAATCTAGATTGTTAGTACTTTTCAATAATTGTGGTTTTTTTTTTACAGAGTGCCTACTGCCAAACAATAGGCATTGCCAACGGGGGCTGCAACAATTCACCTGCCAACGGTTTTATACCCAACGGCTTAGGACCAAATGGTTGCATGCCCAACGGCTTAGGACCAAATGGTTGCATGCCCAACGGCTTAGCACCAAACGGCTTAGGCTTTATGCCAAACGGGGTTGGTCTTACGCCAAATGGCTTAGGCTATGGGTCAAACGGCTTAGGTTGCCCAATGGCTGGCGTAGCTCCCATCGGCTACGGTGATGTAGCTGTAACTGGTGAGCTGCCTGTTGGTGGAAGCACCACCGTTTCTGGTCAAGTACCAGTCATTGGATACGTGACTTTCGAAGGAACAATACCGGCTGGTGGTTTAGTCTCTGTTGCTAACAACTGCAACTGTGGTTGTCAATAAGACATTTTGTTGTTTGGATAAATTAGTGCTGTAATAAAGTTGTTTTTATGTTTTAATGAATCTAGAACTCGATATAGAACAAAATACATAAATATATTGCTAAATATATTACTGAAGTTTATTTATTACACGATTACTCAAAAACTGTGTGTTCCGTATTTTGGGTCCACATTATAAGGTATTTAGCCATTTTCACGTTTTGTAATATAACTTATGAAGTAAAACATTTAACAATAAGAACAAGTCTTAGTCAAAAACTAAGCCGAGCAAAGTAAGTCACGGTCAAGTCCAAGTCATGCCCCAGTTAAGTGACCTGAGACGATGTGACTGTGGAGATTATAGGTTTCTATAAAGTTTTGGAAATAAGACGGCAAGTCACGTTTCGCTGGCTTGGCGCAAGATAAACTATGACAATTAAGGATACAGTGTGTGGGAATTAAGAAGCCCACATTATTGAATGTTTAGTCGAGGATGGTAGCATTCTGCTACGTGCCGCTAGCTGGTTAGCAATTCGATGGAATGCTCTACACACTCTGCACGCTGCCACAAGGGATACACTAGAATATTCGAGAGAGCGAGACAGCATAGCATATAGCAGCGACTCGCTATATAGTGAGTCGTTAGACTTAGTTTTGTCGGACCAGGAGTGCAAATACGGTATTAAATCTACCGACTTTGACATTCACTGCCGAAAATATCAGTTTTGTCGATTCGAATAGCATCATTTGGCATTTTTGACGACAAAAACCAATACTGTCTATTCTAAGCAAGGATTCTCTACTGTAGCGGATGGGCCACAAAGTATTGTTTGCTCACGTCGCTTGGGACCGCCTTGCGGCACGTCGTCCATGTTTTGTATCCCATCTTTGTATGTTAGCTGTAAAAAACTGTCAAAAGTGTTAGGAAATCACTATTGAAAGCCATATTATGAGTACGGTTTAAAATGCGCTCACAGTGCAGAAACCACAAACGCTGATATCGTTCGGTTTAAATTGCTAGTACGCTAATAGCGCGCTAACAAATTAAGCCGTTCAATACATAGCGCGCTTATGTCAGATAGGTTACATTTTTCAGGTTATCTGTCTCACTGTCTCATAATTTGATGGCCACAGTTTTATTTCTGTCTTCACATAAGACTGTGGCCTGCATTTAAACCATCAGAATGACGGAATTAGCAGATGTCAATTTGAATTTGACTTTAGCACATAATCTCATTTTTGTAAGCACCGTGAGTACCTTAGACGAAGCAGTGTGATACAAGATCCTTGGTGAGTACGCTAAAATGACGTCACTCATGACGTCATGTGGCTGACAGGAGCCAATAGATACGCATGATAAACCAACTTTTTGCACGCTGACAGTGCAAATGGTAACTATGTGCGCATTTTAAGCCGTACTCTATGTATTCAAAGTGCCGTAAAAGACGTGAGTTTTAACAACCTCTTTTTTCTTTCGTCATTGATTCTAAGCGTGAACATGCATTTGGATAGCTAGCTCATAATAACTAGTAGTTCGCGACGAACTGAGACCTCGCGACCCCTGTATCTTCACAACCCCTTGACTGATTAAACTTATAATCTGTATCATCTAAGCCATCATCATCATCATCTGTATCATGTAAGCTAGTTGCTTTACGGATGGGTACTCTCATCACGTTCGTCTCATTATTTTACTTTTCTGTGTACACTATTTTGGATTACAATCCAGTTCAGATTTTTACTTAAAATTTTGTATACTAATTAAGAAAATGATTGATATCTGTTTTGTGTACCATAAATAAATAAATCGAACATGAAAATTGTATTGAAATGAACTACTTGCCTACAAAATTTTATGAAAATCAATGGTTCGCAAGTTATCATCGGACAAATATACACACAAACATAAATACAAATGCCGATTTGTCCCAGTAAACTCTGAGACCTTCGCTTCGCTCGGTCAATAAAAAATACTCGCTGCAGCTCTGAGTGTGTCACCGGTCTTATTCTGTTGAACCGTCATTGGTCGCGATACGCTTGTCGCAGTTACTAAGTCGTGACTATTTATAGCCACTATTTTTTATTTTTTACCATATAATTAATTATATTTATTATTTTTATTTTATTTTTTATTTTTTTAATCCATATACTTAGGATTGCTCCCTATAACTACCGCATTCATCGCCATCGTCATGAGCCAGCCCTTAGAACGCAACGCTGGACGACAATGTGCCAATTTCATCCACGGGTAGCCCGCGACTTTCACAATGTCATTAGTTCACCTAGTGGGACGCTTCCTACGCTGCGTCTTCCTGGTCGTGGTCGCCGCTCAACCTTCCTTCCCTATACGTCATCGCTTGTAAGCTCTGAAAGCAATGTGAGTGTCTTTGGTTCTTTGGTTCTTCGGCGTCGTTCCGGATTTTATCGTGCAAAGAAACTCCGAGCGTAGCTCTCTCCGTCGCCCGCTGTGCGAATCTGAGTTTCCACATTATAAGATTAGTGTTCCTATCAAAGTTGACTTTGAGGAAAGCCCGACAAAAAACTAGCTCAAGATTAAGCCTAGTTACGCCAAATAATGAACCGAAGACAGTTAATTTTTAAAGGTGTGTTTTGACTTCTGTCGTTATTAGTTCGGAATTTATACTTTGTTATCTTAGGCAGTACCTATAACAATACCGAAGCATTTTTCATCGCCATACGTCCATAGTCATCTCTGCAATATAAGAGAGTAGAAAGGTGGATATGATTCTTACACATATTCTTTTTCACATATCAATTTCAGTTTCTTTTCGACATAATTCTTACTCCATTTTTATGCAGAGCTCGAAGCGCGTGTTGTTCGAAGTTAGAGAGGGTTTTATAATTATTCCACGTTCGAATATCGAATTCAAATTCGAGCTTCGAGCTCTGCATAAGAATTGCGGAATTGCGCGACCTTCTCGAATCAGGAGCGTAGGCCGGAAAATAGTCTAGTGTTAAGCATGGTTCATAAATCACAAAAAAAAACTTAATGACACAAATTTTTTATTTACATACCACCACATTTACAAACAATAAATTAATTAGTCTAAAAATAACTCGACACTAATAAATATGCTATGAAGTGCAACCATAACTGACTGTTGCAGTGCCATCTGAAGGCAAATTACCACTTAGTGCCACTGTTCCATAGAATGGCATTTTACCTGCAACAGATACTGAGCCTCCTACTTCTAATGCTTCTGCAACTATACTTAATCCAATCTCGTGATTGCCTGGCAATCCACTAAGTACTGTGAATGGATTTCCACCAATCGCAAAGTTAGATCCCGGCATAATCGCATTTGCCAGGCTGCCCGTCGCTAAAGCATTAGCAATGTTGCCATTAGCACTGTTTCCGGCTATGTTGCCGTCGCCAAAATTTGGCAAATAACTAGCGAGACCGGCATTTGAATTTGCCATATTAAAACAGCTGCCAAAAGGTTTATAGGTATTTGGAGCGTTGTAAGTATTTGCAATGTTACCAAATATAGGACTTGCTTGGTTTAATTGACCAATCGGTTTGGCAAAATTAGGTCGATAAGGTTGATTTGCTAAGTCAGGACGAATATTGCTATTGATTAAATTTGAATTAGAAAGTCCAGTATAGCCTAAATTGGGATAGTTTCCTTGTAAGCTGGTTCGTGCTTTGTTATTGTTAGCTATGTTATTTGCCAAATTTTGTGCAGGTAATTTAACATCGGCAAAATTAGAGGTAGCCGAATAAGCATTGCCGATGTTTGTATTAACCTGATTAGTTGTGGAAGGATTTACATTTTCTATTATTGCATTTACTCGATTAGCATTTGCATTAGATAGGTTGATTGGATTTGGAATGTTGGCATTGGCTGTGTTACTATTGCCAGTGTTATAATTGCCAATATTAGCATTGCCTATGTTAGCATTAGCATTACTTGTTGCAGTACTATGATAAATATTTCCAGAAGTTGCTGCATGTTTAGCAAATCGATTTGGCGTTGGTACTACACCTGCCCTGCTTATGGCATTTTTGTATGAAAATGGTAGTTTGTGTTCAATATTTACTGCATTTTGTGCAGAATATGGAATTACTTTCGCGTACACCACCTGAAAACAATAATTAAATAAGTTTTAAAATTTAAACTGATGTGTTTGAATATACGGGAATAATCACGGTTGCCTGAATCAGAAATTATAATATTATAGTTTTGATCATAATATGTAGTAATCGAAAATATAAATATTATTATTATAACGATTTATTTTACTAAATAGTTATATTTTTAAAGAAAATACATTAGTGACTCCAATTAACAAGACATATGATGAGGATTAGACCACTCAGTCCCGAAATCCTGGCAAGTATATTAGGTATACTGTTATACATATTAGGTGCACAAAAGCCTACGAAAGGCCCAAATCTCTGACGATATGGATTACCCAGATTCAAATACCAGTGCTGGTTGTTTACACCCAGCTTATGCTAAGTTGGGGTCGGGTTCGTGACAAACATATAGGTACACTTCCTGTCTATTACTTTTATATTTAATGTATGTATGTATTATTATGTTTATTTTGTGTGTCTGTATTTTTTGTTACGAAACAAATATTTCTGGTTTTTTTTCTCTAATATTTCTATTTATATCATAATAGAATCACCGAGATATTTCGAAATATCCTCACCTGTGAAAACACGACGCAAAACAAGCAAATGAAGATGCCCATAATATATCTAAGGTTTTGTTCTGACAGATATTATGTTTACTGTTACTTCCTTTTTATATGCCTATCTTAATTTTTTATCGTCAATGAATAAATTACCAAATCTACGTGTCGACTGAAACTTAAATGATCAATGATAAGATATCGAATTCAAAATATTTTATCTTTTAGTTTTGAAATTATTTCGTATAAGTAAAATAAATAAATTAAAATTAAAACCAATTTCGTGTTTTTTTTTTAATTGGTCATACTAAGCTTACGAGTGTTTACAGCGAAATTTTTAAACCGACTTCTCCAAAAAGGAGGAGGTTCTCAAGTTGCCAAAAATTATTATGTTTTTGCTCATTACCTCAGAATTTCGTCATATATAAACCGTTTTTTTTTTTTAATTTAATATGATTGATCCTTTCAGATTGATCCCATGTTTATCAAAACCCAGTTTTGATGGGATCCATGAGGAATTGAGGGAACTCCTTAGATATTATAGACATACATAACATAATAATAGTGATTTTGTTATTTTCATCAACAAGTCAAGCATTTGCATTCAGAAAGTATCATTTGGTGAAGTGGAACTGATGTAGAAGGCCACACATAGCCACCGGAACTCCTCAATGATATTTATTTCACGGGTGGCACCACGATAATCCCGATTACGATAGTTAAGATACTATGACGAAGCAAATTTAAATAAATGGTTCTAAGGTCGGCTTTATTTTAAATTATTTTGTATATTTTTCTGTATTTATTTTTATAAAAAGTTCTAAAACAGTGTTACTCCACCTGCTATTTAATATCTTGCAGCAATCCTGACAGTGCCACTCGCCGGCACGAAACCACCAAACACCATTCTGTCCTCAGGTGAATCTGTGTCTTTCATCTCTGTACTATCATTTACTACATCTTTCTTATCTTTATTATCATTGGCATCTATCAAATTATCAACCAAAGCAAATTTTTCATCATAATCCGTGAAATCTTCATCTGTAAATAGCACAGGGCTTTCCAAAATTTCTTCTGGGATAAGCGTCTCGACTGAACCCGTCGTATTATTTTTATCTTTTGGCACAGTGACGATTGCTTTCTTCGTAGGTGTTATTTCAAGAAAGAAATCTTTCTTTATATCATTTTCCTTTGATTTTTCCGGACCTTGCGATTCCTTGCTCGATTTTGCAACTTGGCATTGTTTTTTTTCCAAGCCACTCTTCGACTTCTTCTCTGGTTTTTTGCTTTGTGATTTTTCCAAATCATTTTGCAAATAAGCTAGGCTTAACTCTGGTTGGTATAAGGGTGCTGAAGAAATGTAAGGGGACGTATAATGCATGGGATATGATAAGGGTGGTGGGTAGAAGTACTGGGGGACAAATTGCTGGAACCAAGGGCTCGTAGAGTAGAATGGAAAATTGGAAGGAAGTGCTGCAAAAAAAAATTGAGTGTTTGTTACTTTTTTGCCAAAGTCAATAAGTGGTTACTGACACTTAATTTTATTCACCATTATATCCGAAATTTGCAGCAACAGCCACTGTTCCGTGACCTTTCACAGGACCAGCAAATCTGACTACATCTTCTTCTGGAACCTTTTTAATGGCATCTTTATTTAACTTATCTAAATCAGTGACATCGTAGTCTTGTTCATCCGAAGATATCTTGAAAAGAAAACAAAGAGTTATTTATATTATTGATTGGCTTATTTACCGAAACAAAATATATAGTGAGTGACAGGTACACGGAGTAGAAGATACATAGAAGCGCTACTTATTTAAATTAAAAAAAAAACTGTCTTTTTCGCTTACATACTGCAAACAAACAATCTACAAAAGAATTATCACTCAGAGTTAAAATGGCATTTTAAGGCTATGATATCTTAGAACGAAAGCTTTCAATTTCATCAATATTTTAACATTAAATAATAACGAATCCTATGTTTACTGCATTAAAACAGTAACTTACATGAGGAGGGCATGGAACCTCTTCAGTTTTCGTAATATACGCATTCTGAATCAGTATTTAAACATTCCACTGTTAGGATGTCAGCCTACCCTCCAAGGGCGACTAGGCCATCCTCCACGCTGGCCCAGTTCGGGTTGGCTGATTCAAATACGCTATCGAATTGCTTCTATGGAAATATGCAGGTTTCCTCACGATGTTTTCCTTCACCGAAAAGCCAGTGGTATAATTATATTCGTACGTAAGTTCCAAAGAACCCTTTGGTACAGGCCTGCCCGGGTTTGAACCTGCGCCTCACAAATGTGAGGCGAGCTTGCTTCCACGGAGCTATCACGACAGGCATAGTTTTGGTCGAACTTACATTAGCGTCTACAATGGCGTCGAATATACGTAACACTGTTTTAGACTTTCGTGGTGGTTTACTATTAGTACTCACGGGATATTTACCACGGTTATGATATTTATTGCTATCGCTATCTTTTACTAATAGAAACAAGAAAGAGATAGCTTGTTCCTCTTTCACGCAGTAACACTTCGTAGTTCGTAGTTAGTTTTTCACAACTTGAATTTTTGCATGGATACAGTTTAAAAGTCGGAGAGTGACATAGGCTTTTTTCCCGGGAAAATGTGTTCCTGAGAGATTTTTCACGCGGGTGAAGCCACGAGGCGTAGCTAGTAATAGTAATAATAATAACACAAAGTACAATTTGTGTTAAGAACATACAAAACTGCTGTGGAGGCTTATAGTTAAGTGTGCTGAGGAAGCACTTTACAAGGTGTATGTACCTACTCGTCCAGCCGCTGCTGTGTTTCCGCGCTGCACTTTCAGTGTAGGATGATCCAGATAATTATCACCTAGTTTAAATAGTATTTTTTAAGTTAAGAGGGTTTTGCGAGAGAAAGATAGCGCTATACACTTAGATAAAAAAAAAAATGGCGCGTGCGCTAGTCAAAAAATCAGAGAATTAGGATTTCTCTGATTTTTTAACATCTTAACCAGAAAATCAATAGAAATTCTGTGTCAAGTCTAGATATTATTATTACCTCAATATTAATGTAATAATCACTTGAATAAACACTAAGGGCTCCGAGCCAGCGAAAAAATTGTGTAAATCGAGGTCATTTCAATGATTTTTTTATCGAGAGGATGTCATGTAAACTTGTGTACCCGCCATGCAATACTAGATAACAAAACCAGAAAAACATAATATATATCAGAAAATAAGATTTTTAATCTACATAACTAATGAGGGAAAAAAAAACACATTTTTATCAAAGTAGGCCGAGCTTACCACTGGTAAAATTTCATGACACTCTTCCGAAGACGCTAACAATTCATAGGGCAGTTCTACATTCGCATATTCTTCTATTTCGTGACAAATTATAAACTGCAATAGCAATACTTGAATATAAAAAAACTTAAAAGACATATTACATTTACAACTTGACTAAAACTTGACACTTCATCACCTGTTGAAAGATTAATACGTGACCCACTTTTATATTAAAAATACATGCATTATCTTAGTCGAATAATTATTGAAAAATTCTATAGACATCATTTTGTGTTGCTTTAAAGGTATATAATAATTATGACTCATCTATAAACAATTCTGAATCATCATTAGCCAGAAGACGTCCACTGGTGAACATAGGCTCCCCTTAGAGCGCCACACCGACCGACAACGGGCCTCCTGCATCCACCGGTTGCCCGCGACTTTCACAATGTCGACGGTCCACTTAGTGGGAGGCCTGCCTACACTGCGTCTTCCGGTTCGTGGTCACGTCACCACTCAAGAAACTTTCTTCCCCATCGGTTACCGATCCTTCAAGTGATGTGGCCTGCCCATTGCCACTTCAGCTTGCAAACTCTAAAAGTTATGTCGCTGACTAAGGATCTTCGGGGAATATCCTCGTCCCGGATTTTATCGCGCAAAGAAACTCCTAGCATAGCTCTCACCATTGCACGCCTACATTTATAACATTACATTCTGAATCCATGTATGAATTTAATTATATATATTTTTTTGCATTTCTGCGGCAATATAATTACATAATAAGTTTTTTGTGTAAAAAAATATTTTCTAGTCAAGCCTTTATAAATTTATTGGTACTGTAAGCTGATCAAGATGATTCCAAGCTCCATCAATCTTCTGTTAGTTACTGAGCAGTACCATTTTCCACCTTCCGTCTCCATCATCAGATCAGCTCGCTCTCATAATATTATATTGTCATGGAACTCGACAAGCATGCCAAATTTCAACTCAATTGAACAATCTGGGGAATTGGTCTAAAATTCAGTTGCAACATACTTACCCAGGTACAAGTAAACATTGCAAGTTAAATAAAAGCTTTTAAAAATAATACGTATAACATTTTAATTATTTCTGCTTGACTCGACAGAACTATACACTCTTTTACTTTCTTATTTTGCTTTTGGGGTATTTCTGGATAGACTGATATACCTACTGCATGATTTGAGTCAACGTTAAAATTGCGGGCTTTGTAAGGTGTATCTATTTATTACTCCATTACCAATCATAAATTAACTCTATCAATGGTTAATTACCACCACGGCTGAAGTTATTCTCATAGATAGAAAAAAGTGTCACAGAAATAAGTATTATATCTATAATATTAACGAAATAATGACCGCAAGCATGTATGAAAAAAAAGAATCAAAATAATACAAGTGGGATAATAAAAAGTTGTTACAGGTTAATATATTTTTTAATAAAAATATATATAATGTAAATAAAAATTCATAGTAACGTTTAGAATAGTTTATTTTTTCTAATATATAAATTACTTACATAATAAATGGAATACATAACAATCGCTATAAATATAGAGAAGGTGCAGTATTTATAACAGTGACTGATTCAGTAATCCCAATTACTGGCAAACCATTAAACATTGGCAGGCTGGTTAATTCACCTGCACTAAAGAATTTATTTCTTGGAGCATTCAAATTATTGAGAAATGGAAAACTCCGAACAACATTATTAGCTGGAAAACTACAACTTGGGAAATTAAATTCGGGCAAATTACAATTTGGCAAGCTAAGTAAGTTTACATTAGGTAAGTTATTGGCAAGAAAGCTTGGCATTTCGTTAGCTAGCATATTTTCAATTGGCAAAGTCAAAACCGACTGCCCGATGTTTTGTGCATTATTTTGCCAGTGTTGCATTTTATCAATATGTACATTTGGCGTATCATCAACGGGTAAATTAGTGAAAAAAGACTGGTCGTTGCATGGAACATTATTCGAATAATCTTGTAAAGAATTAATATTTGGAACATTGTTATATTGCGGACCATTATTGTTTGTAAATAGAAATTTATCGCTAACAAGAGAGCTTCCAGGGAAATTATTATTATTTACCGCATTATTAAATAGAACATTGTTTGCTGGAACATTAGCAACTGATACATCGTTACATAGAGGCATTTCTTTTTGTTGATTAAACACAAAGTCATTACTCAATGGCAGACCATTTAAAATTTGCAAATTATTATTAGGCACAAAAGTATCAATACTATGAGAAACCATTTGTCTAGGAGTTGTAAAAGCATTATTTTCGATTAAGCTATTATAACCATTATCGACAACTGGCAAACCACTTTTAACTATAAGTTCATCAGGCGACAAATTTCTTATAAATTTAGGAACAACGTTTGCCATATTATCAAGAGCAGGCGCGTTGGCAATCCCATTAATATTTGACTGTCCATTAGTGAACATTGGACCAGGAGTTAAAATACCACTATGTAATGTAAATCCATTATTCGCTAAGCTATTGGTGTGTTGATAGTTATTTATTAAAGGGTTTATTGGTGTCATAATTGTGCCTGGCAGTTTATTCTGTGCTGGCAAACTATTGACTTCTGGAAAAACATTTCCTAAATAGTTGTTACTTGGAAAGTTATTGACAACTGGCGAATTATTTGTCAAAAAACCTTTAACTGGAAATTTGTTGGTCGATGGCGAACCGTCCGCTAAAAAGTTGTTTACTGGAAAATTATTGACTCCTGGCATATCATTTAAAAAATAATTATTGATTGGAAATTTGTTAGTCGAGGACAAGCTATTGGCTATAAAGTTGCTAACAGGAAAATCGTTTTCTGTTTGCTCGGCGTTATTGCCAAGAAATGCATTATTATTACTCAGACCATCATTGGTAATTCCATTAATATATGGAAATCTAGTTAACAAATGTAATCTATTTGCTGGCAAGTTGCTCTCAGAAGGCAGGGAATTCAAAATTGTTAAAGTATTTAGTGGCAGATTGCTTGACACGGGGTTGGCAACTGGCACACTGTTGGCTGATGGTAAATTATTGCCACCTGGCAAGTTGTTGACATTGTTGAAATTCACGAATGTTGGATTTGACGCCACGTGTTGGTAGCCATTTCTTTGAGGTAAGATCTGCGCGAAAATAGTCTGAAAAGGTAAAGTTTTTTTTTATTATAATCGAAACTCAACTAAGTAAGATATTTAAAATGTTATTTTTTACCTGTGTTAAGACCAAATTCAATAGAACAGCCAAAGTTTTGAGAAACATCTTGGTCTTGTCAAGTCATGACTTAAGAATTTCCACAGGATAAAAATAGCAGCACTGCTACCTATTACTAAGGCAAATTTTACTGAAATGGTTGTTATTTTACTAAACCATGTAATTTATAAAATCTTTAGTTACAAAACGAGTTTTATCTCGATTAGAACGCTTCTCAAAAATGATTGCATTTTATCTTAAAATGCGTGATGATATCAAAATTATCTATTGGGTAATGACAGGCAGGTATTTACCCTCTCCCTCTGTCTTTGTGAATCTATCTTTACGAACCTATTATCTATAGCACTTGAGTATGCACAAGAGTATGTTCAAGACTGTATCTATAAATCTCTATTATTATTGACCGAGCGAAGCAAAGTTCTCAGTCTCTACGCGAACAAATTGGGGTTTGTAGGTAAGTATGTTTGTATCTATAGATATTTGTCAGATAATAACTTACGAACCATTGATCCGATCTTCAAGAAATGTTGTAAGCAAGTCATCATCATCAACATCAGTCTGAAGACGACCACTGCTGAACAAAGACCTGTAGAGCGACAAACTGAACGACAATCTGCCATTTGCATCCACTTGCTGCTCCCGACTTTCAGAGTCGTCGCTCCATCTAGCGGGAGGCCTACCTACGCTGCGTCTTCTGGTTCTTGGTTGCCACAAGAAATCAGAAATATTTAAGTCACTAATATAAAAATACTTAAATTTTGAATTAAATTTAATTAGGCAAACTAAGTTATAAATTATTTGAATAATTCAATAACGAATTCCGTTCAATTCAATTCGAAACTTTCTTCCCCATCGGCTATAATTCTTCGAGTGATGGCGCGTCTCCATGGATGGACTAGGGAAATCGTGCAAGGGATTGGGAAATAACAGGGGTAGCGAGGTCCCAGTTCGAGGCAAACAACTACTTATAAATAGTTTTGAAGATGAACTCTCAAAGTCACTAATGCCTATTGCTATAACCGATATGAATCATAGTAAAATTTAAACATGTTTCTGAAAGCAATCGTTCTAAAATTAATTAAATTAAATACAATGACAATTAAATTCTCAGAATTCTCATTTTCGTACGAACAACAAACGAAGTATGTTAGTAAGGAGTAAGTTAATTCAATTATATTATTACTTACTCCTTACTTACTTAATTCTGAGAATTTAATTGTCATTTTATATGTTTAATTTTATTAATTTTTAAAACGATTGCTTTCAAGAACATGTTTAAATTTTTCTATAAATAATAATATAATTTTGCTTACTTACTTATTATTTCAATAATATTATGACAGTTACGTCATAACATTATTTATTGGTTAAAGTAATCAGTTAGGTAGTTTTCCTGGTTTAATTTGACTGTAAGCTTTAGTTTTTTTGTTAAAGTTACTACTTGCCTGTATTTTATTTGCTTCAGCCATTAAACATCTCACTGCTGGGATATCGGTCTACTCACGAAGGGTGGTCGACGGGAGTATTCCCGGGATAAAAGTGTGTTAATATGTGTTAATCTAGGGTGTAAGCTACCTCCATACCAAATTTCATCCAAATCCGTTCAGCCGTTACGGAGTTGAACGGGAACAAACACACTTACATGCTTACCTACTTTCACACAAGTTTTCGCATTTATAATATTAGTGTGATTTAATGTTATTTATGGTTAATAAACATTTTTGATTTCAATCAACTAAACATCGCGTTTGCTAATTTAGTTCGTGTACTAAAAATAGAATGTAGTCATGGTAACGGCGTCTGGAATCAGCCTTCAAGCTCCACGAAGCTCAATGGTCGTCCTTCAAGCGAGGACGATCCAAGGTCTCTCCTTGAACGAGGCTGCGAGGTCACGGCCGGAGTTGGAGGACGCGCCCTTGGGTGAGGACAAGCTATTCGTAGAGTTGTTTTGTATTGATTTGTTGTAGTTGATGCAAATACTAGGAAGAAGTTTAGATTGTCTCGCTCGCATATTTTCACATCAATAAAAAATTAAAAAATATAACCTTATAATTTGTCTCCAATTTTTTTTTATTTATGTTTGTCGAGTTGAATTCTTCTGTCTTTAAAAAAAAACTATGCTATGTATGCATATTTTTGGTAACTTTTAATTAGCTTATTAAAAGCTTGTAGGATAACTACCTAAAATAATTCAAATTATTTATTGACATAAAAACAATTACACATTTACATTTATGTCACAACATTATTATATTTATCTAAATTCTTACTTTAAAATACATACATTCAGATTCAATACATAATAAAAAATATAACTCACTTGACTTCGCTCACGAGTTTACCGCATGTGGGATGTTGACTCGACGATCATTGTCCCGATAATCGTATCGGCGAACGGCCTTATAGCGAAGAGCCTCGACCAACATCTCAAAGGCTCTCGCTAGACGGTTGGGTGAAGGGCCAGATGCAGAGGGCAGACATCCTTGACACGACGCGAACTGTCAGGAGGTTCCTCACTCAGCAGTCCCAACCGCCGGTAGGTTGGGCCCTGCCTCGCTTCCGGCAGGACTCTAGGTTTAGGTTTTTTATTGTATTTATATTTTTATATTGTAAAATACCTAAATTTAAGATGCAAAATATCGGGACCTGGCCAGGCGATTGGTGGAGGCGTCGGGTCTCCAGAATACTGGATTTTATTTTGCACAGAAATTGAGCATTGCTATTCAACGTGGGCCTTTCTGGAGGGAAAGGTCCCGGAATACTAATGGTCTTTTAATTACATTTTTATACAGTTATTTTAGGTTTTAGTTTTTTTAGTTAGTATTTTTAAGTTTTCTTTAATTTCTGTTTTATAAGTTGTGCATAATAAATGAATTATAAGATGCAAAATAATTACCTGAATAATAATAAATTTTATAAATAAAGGTATTATTATTGGTTATTCCTTTTATTTGTAGCTAGCTTATTTAGAGTAAATGTGGCCACACTACTTATCTGCCTATTTCTTACACTACACTCGTTGAGTAGTCCAGTCAATTTAGCGTTTGACCCGGAAAAAACTAGTAATAGGATTTTTTTTTTCTGTACATAACTGTAAAACCAACCTTTCATATTAATATAGAATAATTAAACGTAATGCGTATCCGGAACAGACTCAAATTTTACATTTTGCAATACCGTCTCTATTTGCGCTATGTTACAGTCTATTTCGCATGACGATCGTAAGCACGGCAGTGAGTTTTCGGCAAAGATAATGTAATATGTCACAAGCATTAATGATTTTTCTATGTTTCGTGCCTCCAAACTGCTTAATCTAATTTAACATTGATTCTACGTCACCAAATTACACCAAACACAATTTAATTGACTGAGCGAAGCGAAGGTCTCAGAGTTGACTGGGAAAAATCGGCATTTGTATGTATGTTTGTATGTTTGTGTGTATATTTGTCTGATGATAACTTGCGAACCGTTGATCCGATCTTCATGAAATTTTGTGAAATGAAATCGAAATGAGCTTAATCGGTCCAGGGACCCTATTCGGAGATATGACATTTTATCTCGGTCACTCTCACTCCCATTAAATTCTAAATTAGAGAGACAGTGACCGAGATAAAATGTCATTTCTCCGAATAGGGGCCCTGGAGTTGTGAAGATATAGGGGTCGCGAGGTCTCAGTTCGGCGTGAACTACTAGTATTTATGTTATGAATTTATTATGTCCGGTTCCTCCAACCAAGTCCCGTAACGCGTAAGCGCCATCAAAATCACGACGCTTTCGACTTTTAAGTCGCGTGAAAATACATATCGAAAGCGTTCTTGCGCTGCGTGTTTATACTGTCTGATGGAACGACTCATTATTGTTTCAGCGCTGCAGCGAACTTTGGTTTTCTGTAAACGAAATGAAGCATGATTTTTGCTAGGGATCGCTTCTCAATACGTAGTAATAATAGCTCAATTTTTGGATATTACTAATTGAAAAAAAAAAAATTACATAATAAATATTTTTAAAATATATAAAAAGTAAGTAGAAAGAAAGATAAATAGTGGTCAGCGTTTGTAATCAAACAAAAAAAAAAACATTATACATAATTTTATTGAAATAAATTACATCGTTCCATAAATAATTGTTAATTATAATTGTTGTCTTAGTAGAATCATTTGGGGCATTTATTTTCAGCTTAATAATATTGAATTCTTATCGTTCTTCTCGGGGCATTATCTGCCAGAATATTACCTAAAAATTCGTTTCGTCGAGCACCAGCTGGCATTGACAGCTCGATTTGTCTTAGCAATCCGTTTTGCCGCGGCAATTCTAATGACCTTGGCAATTGCGCAGCTGGCAATCCATTTTGCCTAATCAACCCGACTTCACCCGGCAATTGCGCTACCGGCAATTCTATCTTGCGCATGCTGTATTGCCTTGGCAACTCCGCCGGCATTGGCGCAGTCTTATAAACATTAGCAGCAACTTTTAAACTTTGCAACGCAGACTGTTTAAGTGCTTCTGCTAAACAAATTCTGTTGCTTTTTGGTGGTATCTGCTGTAATGCCGCAGAGAGAAACTCCAATTTTTCTGGAAATTGTGCCTCGTTGTAAGCAGAAGACAATAAAGAGCTTAATAGTTGCTTATTGACATTTTGAGCAGGTACTGGGTATATCTGAGGTGGAATTCTAACAGGATCTATGCTGTAGGCTGACACTACCTGAAACAAGAAAGAGATATTCAGTGGGCTTATCTAACTTTGAAGCGTTCGTGATTCTGATTGCGAAAGCATGCCATATCCCTCGTACCAACTTAGACGCACTAAACGCGGTCCCGCTCGCGCAACTCTCGCTATCGCTTTCAGAGTTACAGGATAAACTAAAGTTAAATAATTTATTGTTTCCTTAGATAACAAGATGGTAATTATTTATTTTAAAAAAAGACCCGACTCCATCATAACTATACACACTGAAAGACGTAAACAAGGCGTATTTAAAATGAAATTATAAAATTTACTCTCAAAGGTGAGAAAATTTCAAAATTGTTACTTCAATAACAGTTTATATTTTCCTGTAACTAATTGTGGAAACAACTTCTCATATTTAAATTTAATAATTAAACAAAAAGCGTTTCCGGAACAGACTGAAATTTAACATTTTGCAATATCGTCTCTATTAGCGTTTTGTTAGTCTATTTCAGATGACGATCGTAAGCACGGCAGTGAGTCGTCGGCGACGACAATTTTTTTCTATGTTCCGTACCTCCAGACTGCTTAATTTAATTTAATATTGATTCTACGTCAGCAAAGTAAACCAAACACAATTTTATGTTTATGTTATGAGTTATGTCTCCATACTATGTCCTGGAAATTGACTGGGCTTTAACCAATATCTACCTAGACACCAGCATAGCCGGCAAATATCTTAAAAATGACGTCATCTGTGGGACAGACTATTTTTATGTGTCGGAGGCGGAGAGAAGGTTGCGGGGAGATTTCGACGTACGTGTACATTGTACATGCGTCACTTTTTCTCCCACTATGCGTTTTTGCTCAAGATGTTTGCCGCCATTATAGCACTAGGTACTGTCAGCATAACTGGGTCAATAATACACGTAATCTAGTGTAAAAGTCAGAGACTCACATGTGAGTCTCTGTGAGTCATGTGTGTCGTCTGAATTATGCATAATTCAGACTTGCAATTTTTATTTTTTTTTACTAAACTTAAGCCGAGTTTCACCATCTAGGTTAATTTTAAACCACAGTCGTAACTGCGGTAAAACTCCCGTTAATCAGAAAAATGTTTTGCAAAAAGCAACACATTACCCGACCGAACTACGGTCTAAATGACGGATAACACGTGCTGGCTAAACTTCATGGTTAATAGGTAGAACAAACAATTTAACACACAACAATTTAACTGGGATTATGGTGCAAGCCGTCCTAGCTGATAAATCGAGTAAGTCGCTCGCCTGATAGTAAGCGACACGCCTGCCCATCACAGTAACATGCCACCCAGAATTTTTGACATAAAATTTAAAGAAAAAATTATGTATGTAATGAGCTTAGCCTATTTAGAGCATATTATTTTTGTGAAAAAGGATGTCTACTGGATATATGGTCTGTTGGATTAACCTATGATAGTTACTTACTTTGATCACAAAAAATTGAAACAAAACAGCAAAACACGACAACTGCATTTCGATCAAAAAATTAATATTTCCTTTACAATGAGTCTTTTAAAATTTGCAGTCTTTTATGTATAAACTTTTATGTAACAAGGGCCCTCTTATCTTATAAATGTTTTGTTAAGCAAGTGTTTTTTATCAGTAAGTTTTATTTACTATACCTAATATTGCAAAGAAGATAGGTCACGACTTATAGCTCAACATTGGCATTAATTTGTTAGGATAAGCACTTCGGAGCGACTTGCTTAATTTATCGGTTACAAAGTTGATGCTTATGTAAGTTAATGTTTCACAAACGATTTATTTCATGAAGTTATGTGATTTTTTTGAATTTAAAATTTGCTTATGTAAGTTATTGTTTCACAAACGATTTATTTCATGAAGTAATGTGATTTTTTTGAATTTAAAATTTGCTTATGTAAGTTATTGTTTCACATACGATTTATTTCATGAAGTTATGTGATTTTTTGAATTTTGAATTTGCTTATGTAAGTTATTGTTTCACAAACGATTTATTTCATGAATTTATATGATTTTTTGAATTTTAATTTGCTTATGTAAAGTTAATGTTTCACAAACGATTTATTTCATGAATTTATGTGATTTTTTGAATTTTAATTTGCTTATGTAAGTTATTGTTTCACAAACGATTTATTTCATGAAGTTATGTGATTTTTTGAATTTTGAATTTGCTTATGTAAGTTATTGTTTCACAAACGATTTATTTCATGAATTTATGTGATTTTTTTGAATTTTAATTTGCTTATGTAAGTTATTGTTTCACAAACGATTTATTTCATGAAGTTATGTGATTTTTTGTGAAATTATATTCAGGAGTAACGTTATTTTTACCTGACTACTGAAAAAGGAGGGTTATTAAGTCTGGTTTCATCCTAGATGCATAATTGCCGTAATTTTGTAAAAAAAAATATTTTTATAAAAAAAATACATTTTTATTATCATATTTGAATTAATTATCATCATAAGTTTTTTTATACTTTCCTGTGTCACTATTTCTATACAACTGCTCGTGGCCATGAATGGTTGCGTGGTAAATACTTAAGCGGTAAGGCTGCCAATTAAGTCCTAGTCCGTAGTCTTACTGTTACTGGTGTCCATATTTTGTGTGTTTTTCAATAGTTATCTATTGTCATTCACGGCCTAATTTATCGCACAGCTGGGCTTGCATATATTTGACAACTAGTTGCTACCCATGACTTCGTTCGCGTGGACATAAAAAAAGTATCCTATGTCCGTCTTTGTGATATACTCCTTATCAAATTGTATCTAGATCCGTTCAGCCGTGATGACGCGCAAGTATCCAGACAGAGACAAAGCTACTTCCTATAGTTCGCTAGATGGCATTGATCCATTTTTGTGCATTATTTGTAGTTTTCTATAGACTGACAGTTGTAATGTATGGAGCTTTGAATCACACAAGCGAAGATTTTTTCCTCGAAACGAACGTATTCATCTGTTTACCTCGAAGCTTTATTGATCCTGAAACGACTGTGGCTATATTCCTCTGAATTATAATATTAGTTAGGATGCTCTCCTGAGAGCATCTCATTGTTGTGACTTCTGCCTCGGTCACATACTAATCGGGTCGAGGTTCTACCCGAGGTTGATACATAGAGTCAACCAAGAGTTTATGCGAGTGCAATTTGTCCCACCAAAATGAATTAGTGGGTCACATTTTAAATATTTCATTTAGTCCCACCCGTGGGACAGCTTGGTGAGAAAGAGTGTATTAAAAGGATAATAGGAGTTACCACAGATCACACTAGATAACGCATTACGAGATTCGTTGTTCCTACAAAAAACCACCAAAGTTTGAGGAAGGCGGGGGTCGCAGGGAGTGCGGCCGAGCGTTCTCATTGGCTATCTCAAGGGTACGCCTACTCGCGCCTAACAATCAACCAATCAGAGTAATTTCTTATAAGTGTATTTAGACTGATGGGTGATGCGCTTCGAGCGTCCTGAATGCAGAATCTAGGGTCTGATCTGTGGAAGTTACCTAGATACTCCTAAAGTAGAGACTAGAGTTACGAGTAGTCGCTTTATTTACGTATATAAACGTGTATTTCTATATAGGACGTATATACAGTGGCGGATTTACCATCAGGCTGAGTAGGCTTGAGCCTAGGGCGGCAGAATTTAGGGGCGGCAAATTTCGAAGAGCGTTTATTTATTACCTTTGTAGCAACTCAAACATCAAAGATTTCTGTAAGACGGATTTCTCTGTGTGCATACATAGCCCTGTGTTTTAAAGTCGTACGTTGAGCTTTAAATAGATCATATACCCAAATATGGGTGGATTTCCGCCTTCTGAGCTGTGGGTTGTGGGTTCGATTCCCACCCAGGACAAAAATTTTTGTGTGATGAACATGGATGTTTGTTCTTTGTCTGGGTGTTTCTATGTATTCTATGTATGTATTTACAAAAAAAAAGTATTTATGTATTCTATCAGTTATCTGGTTCCCATAGTACAAGCTTGCTTAGTTTGGGGCTAGATGGCGCTGTGTGTAAATAACGTCCACCAATATTTATTTATTATTTATTTATATTTCTGTGCAATTTAAACAAAATTACAATAATAAAGGCAACGCCAATTGTAGAGCTAAGGGCGGCAAAAATTGAACAGCCTATAGTACGAAAATGTGTAAATCCGCCACTACGTATATAGTCTAGCATATAAGTTTGTAGGTCATCTTATTCTTATTCGAGATGGGGCGATGAGTCCTGCACTGACGTCCCGCGTGGGGTGTCTGACGTCCCGCATGGGGTGTCTGACGTCCCGCGTGGGGTGTCTGACGTCCCGCATGGGGTGTCTGACGTCCCGCATGGGGTGTCTGACGTCCCGCGTGGGGTGTCTGACGTCCCGCGTGGGGTGTCTGACGTCCCGCGTGGGGTGTCTGACGTCCCGCATGGGGTGTTTGTAGGTCATCATTATGACCTACTTTTACTATGGGACCAAAACGAACTGAAATCGTAAAAACAATCTAGCTGTTCCATAAGTTTCGTCGAAGTTGGCTTTTCGGTGAAGGAAAACATCGTGAGGAATCCTGCATAACCTTGTGGCTCAGTGGGCGGATTTCCACCTTCTGAGCTGTAGGTTGTGGGTTCGATTCCCACCGAGGACAAACATTTGTGTGATGAACATGGGTGTTTGTTCTTTGTCTGGGTGTTTCTATGTATTCTATTTATGTACTTACAAAAAAAAAACTATGTATGTATTCTATCAGTCATCTGGTTCCCATAGTACAAGCTTGCTTAGTTTGTGGCTAGATGGCGCCGTGTGTAAAAGCGTCCACCAATATTTGTTTATTTATTTATATATCCGGAGAAGAAATTCGATGGCGTATGTGAATCCGCCAACTAGCACTGGGCCAGCGTGGTGGATATGGCCTAATCATCATTAAAGGTAGGCCGACATCTCAGCAGTGGGATGTTTAAAGGCTGATGCAAATTGTACATTCGAACATGTTCCTAACTGAGGAAATAATACTGTACTTTGTAGTGGTAGGGCAGAGGAACTCTTGCAGAGTTCGCCTAGCGAAGTACACCTTTGCCAGTTATTCAACCGCCAAGCAGTAGTGTGCAATCATTACTGTGTTCCGGATTGAAGGGCAATGTTTCCAGCGTAATTACTGGGCATACAGAGATTTTACATCTAACATCTCAGGGTGACGAGCGCAGTGCATTGCCGCGCATAGTTTTGAACTGTTGAAGTTCAAAATTCTGGGTGGCACTGAACTGTTATGGGCAAGCGTGACGCTTAACATCAGGTGAGCGACATGTTCGTCTCGTCACCGAGAAACAAAAAAAACCTTCCTACTTACACACACTTTCGCATTTATAATATTAGTGTGATTTAAAGATTCCGCGAGCTGAAGTCGACCACATTTTAATTTTCATCTCCTCATGTAATCCTGTTTTAATACAATAAAGCTTAGAATAAAATAGCATACGAATAAAATATAGGTTTTTATTTTATACAAATTTTGAAGAAAATAATCAAATTCAATAATCAATCAATCATAAATCAATAAGTTGTAATTTTGACTCCATACGACAAATTTTGTAGATGGTTTTGACTAGGAAACTCCTTACTTACTTACTGAAAATTAAATACAAGGAGGTGGAATAGGTATTTTCTTTAAATACTGGCATCTATTATTACAAGGGGATGCAGGCGGTAGCAGAGGCGAAAAGGGGGACATATAGGCAGATACTGGAGACGCTACTGGCAAAAATGGGTTTGCAAGAGGCAGGGTCGGCCCTGGCAAAATTACATTTCCCAGATTCATCGGCACTTCAGTAATGGTTCCGCAAGGAGAGATGGTTGGCTCCAGACAGCCTATGATGGAGTTTCTCATTGGTTGTGGATTGCCGCATGGTGTTAAAGGTGCAGTTCTCATAGGACCAGTACAGGGGAAGTGGCCAGGGAAGATGCGTTGACTGCTAGCCTGAAACAAAAGATTTTTAATCAAACTACATTATTTAAAAAAAAAAAAAGTAGTCTTAAATTTAAATAGCAAAGATAGGCGTTCTTGAGTTTTGGCGGGAACGTGAAGAATTCATGTCGCGTCATTTTATTATTTTCCAAACTTAGTGTTATTTTGAGAGTTAATGTGTAAAAACGGTGAATTTCTACCCGTTAAGTGTTCGTGTATATGCACGAGTGTTGGTGAATGGTATAATGTCGTAAAACGTGAATTTTCGTGTTGTTTCCTAAACTCCATAGAAGGCTCTAGTAAAGTTTTCACCACTTTACTGGGACATGAGTTGGACTTGACCGTGACTTGCTTTGCTCGACTTTGACCGTGACTATGACTTGTTTGATAATATCTAACAAAACTTGAGAATATATATGTATACTTGACACTGGCAAATGCATAAGACGTGCGACGCCAAAATCCTATTAGGAGGAAAAAGAAAAAAAAAAAATTGGCGTTCTTTTTAGTATAAATAGTTACCAAAGAGAAGACAAAAGGCACCACACTAATATTATAAATGCGAAAGTTTGCGTGTAAGTACGTAAGTGTGTTTGTTCCCGTTCAACTCTGTAACGGGTGAACGGATTTGAATGAAATTTGGTATGGAGGTAGCTTACACCCTGGATTGATGTATAGGCTACTTTTAAAAAACTCAGTTTCTGTAGAATAGCGGCTGAAACCGCGGGGCGCAGCTAGTGTAGTATAAATGTAGTACAGAATGTGGACTAACTATAGTAAAGGCATTTATCATCCGAGTCATCGAGCAACAAACGTAACTTGACCACACCCAGACAGAGAGACAGAGAGACGGATAGAGAGAGCGACAGAGTGCGAGTAAGTAAGTAACAAGTAAGTGCGACTTACTTTCGCACTTATAATATTACTAGCTGTTACTCGCGACTTCGTTCGCGTGGGCCTACAAAGAGTAGCCTATGTCTGTCTCATAGATCCTTAAGCTATAAGAAGAAGTTACATTGGTATTAAGTAGATTTTTATATTATTATGTAATTTCTGGTGTGAACAGTAAAGAGTTATCTATCTATCTATATTTATGCAAAAATTCAGTTCGATTCTTTCAGCCGTTTAGCTTTGATAACGCGACAAACACCCAGACAGAGCGAGTTACTTTCGCATTTGTAATATTATTAGCTGTTACCCGCGACTTCGATCGCGTGGCCCTACAAAGAGTAGTAATTAAATTAAATATTATATTATAAATTAATATATTAAATTAATGACTTCATCTGTGATAAAGACTCTCTGCAAAAATTGAATGTTATATGAGAAAATGACAGATAGTGATAATATTTTAAAGTTAAATTTAAAATTGAAATTATTATTGTTATGGAAATTATTATTATATTTTATATTGTTTTATTATGCTGACATTTATGATTATTTTTCAATTTTATGTTATTTTATTATTAATAATATACATTTTGTAATTATACTTGACATTCATAAGTGTAAAGTGTGTATCCATATTTGAGAATAAATGAATTGAATTAAATTAATGTCCGTATCCGACTCTTAAGTAACATTTATGCAAAAATTCAGGTCGATCCGTGCAGTGGTTTAGCCTTGATAACGAGACAAACACCCAGACAGAGAGACAGAGAGACAGAGAGACAGAGAGACAGAGAGACAGAGAGACAGAGAGACAGGGAGACAGAGTTACATTCGAAGTTATGGTATTAGTTAGAATTAGGATTAGAATTTAGTATGATTTGTTGATACTTACATAAATAAATAAGGTGCAAAATATAATAGCCCTCGACATTTTCTTTTAAAATTTGTTAACACACTAATAATTTAGAAACCTTGTAAGTTCTATTTATTTCTAGGGGCTTGTGTAATATGGTTTGCTTTAGGGTTGCATTGATTTTGCGTAAACATAACGATTCGGATAAGATTAGTTATTTTTACCTATAGTTTGATGTCGTAAGTCACCTAGTTTGCTGTCGTTGGTTTAGCTACTCCATGTACACCACAACCCAGTAGCGTGGGTGTCGGTCACCCATGGCTTCTGGTGCTTTCGCAACCCCTAAAAGATTTTACTATGAAAACTGACGTGGTTTTGATACATTTTGTTTTAATAAAACGGGAATACTTAAGTTAAATTGAGTCGGTCAGTGCAAGGCAAGACGAGGTCGCACCCGTGTCTCGCTTAGCATTCCTTGATAAAGGTCACGGAATTTGATCGAAACAGTAATTATAGCCGGAATACTACAAATTGAACTGATTAGAACAAATTGAAATTGAAATTGACTAGCCTTGTGGCTCAGTGGGAGGGTTTCCGACTTCTGAGCTGTAAGTTGTGGGCTCGATTCCCACCCAGGACAAACGTTTATGCGATGAACATGGATGTTTGTTCTATGTCTGGGTGTTTCTTTGTATCTATCTATATATGTATCATGTATTTAAAAAAAAAGGATTTATGAACTCTATCAGTTTTCTGGTTCCCATAGTACAAGCTTGCTTAGTTTGGGGCTAGATGGCGCTGTGTGAAAAACTTCCACCAATATTTATTTAATAACCGACTCAATTTAACGTGAGTAATTCCCTAAAAGATTTTGCATAGCAGAGAAGGTATATAAATACAATATTACATTCTAGCACGACCGCCGGGATAAAATTTCGTCCACCATATTTATGCCGCGAGAACGAGACGGATGTATCCATATTCTAGCTTTGTCACGTTGACGCGAAGACAAAACTGGTGGACATAACTTTATCCCGGCGCCCGTGCTAGGCAGGTGATGCTTAGGAGCTAACATTAGTCCCAGAACAATGCAAGGTTTTTTTTTTTGCACGCATACAAAACAATATTGTTGTTTTGTAAAAAGTCATAGAGCAAAAGTCGTTAGGTATGATATAGGGAAGCTGCCTGCGAGAGATTTTTGGCTACAGATGCCAATAGTATAAAGCACTACTCGCAAGCATCAGCTAGTAAATCAAAAAGTATTTAATTTTACCATTTATTTCACATCTTAATTTACACTAATATGGAATATTACGTATCAAATAAAATAAATATTTTCCTAAAAATTACCACGAAGTTTAAAACTAAATTAACTACAACATAGGTGGTGGTATGGGAATCTTTCTCAGAAATTGTCCCTTTGACTGCGTTGTTGGTGGTAAAAAGGATGGCGACATTCCTGACAAGGGAAATGCTGATGGCAGGAACGGATTTGGGGTGGAAACTGGCAAATATGGGTTAGGGGCGGGAGCCGGTAAATAGGAATTAGGTGCCGAGGTGGCCTGTGACAAGTAGGAATTTGTCGACGTGGAAATTGGCAAATACTGATTGCTCAATGTGGCAAAAGGCAAATACGGATCAGGACGAAATTCGCGACAAGGATACCCTGCGTTTTCCCGCGGTAGAGCAACAGGAGCTGCTTGATAAATCTGTTTCAAATCGATCATGTTAGCTGCATAAGCTGGAGGTTCTCTCATGACTTGTCTCGGTACTGACTGCTGATACATAAATTCAGGGCTTAACATTCTTTCATTTGCTAAGATTCTGGTTCCACCATTAGTAACAATCACTCTGGGAAATCCCATGTCATTGGCCATTCTGACAGGTTCATTCCTATTAAATACCGGCGCTGGATGTTCGTTCATTCTTGCTGGCAATCCACAGTCATTTCTGGCAAATGCAGTTGGAATGGCAATGTTTTTGTTCGCCCGCGTGGCTGCCATGTTGAGTAGCTGCATTGCTTTTCCTGTATTCGTCGGTGACATGATGTCTCGTAGGATAGAAGTGATAGCGCTTTGTGATATGACTCTCGCCGTACTTATTGATATTAGGGTGATATTAATGGTGATGAAGAGTTCGATTCTCATTGTTTATTCTGAAAAACAAAATGTTGAGATTTGTAGTATTTTTTTTTAATTACAGGATTATTTAATCGATTAATAGCAAAACGTGCTTTTAATTCACAAATTTATTTTAACATCTTTTTTATTTTGTTATATTTTGCACAAAAGACGAGGACTTTTTTTTATGGTTAACGCATGAAATGTAATAATACTTTAATTTTTTCAGTCTCTTTAATTGTATTATATGTGATTGTCTTTTACCTATAGTCTTCAGTTTGAATTCAATTGAATTTTGAATTTTAAAAGTTCTAAACCATATGCAATGCTCTACATTCGTCTTCCTGAGGTGTTACATGTTAAATCAATATTTTCACAATAATTTTACTGAAAATTATGGCTTTAATTTGGAATGCTTTAAATTATTATCGAGTGTATTAAAGTCTCCACCACTGTTCTGGGGCATGACGTGGACTTGACCGTGACTTACTATGCTTGACTTAGACTACGACTGAGACTTATTTTAATTGTGAAATATTTGACTTCACTTGAAATATTACAATAATTGACAACTAAATACACAACGTCTGAAGTCAAAATTTAAGAAGAAAAAAAAACATTGTTTGTTATGGACACTTTGGTCGTGAAGATATTTGTGCATGACAAAAAACTATTCAATAATGTATACCTTCGCTTGACTAGAACAAAAGCGCGTCGTTTCTTCCTTTGATCGTGTGTAGCGTGAGTTAGCAAGCGAAAACTTTTATAAAAATTATGAAAAACTGTTATCCTGTCGCATCGAAATTTCACAACATAAACGTGATATAACCAGCATAAGGTAGGTATTTGTTATCAATTTAGAAAAACGACACTAATTCTTGGTATCTAGCAAAAATATTGTTTCCTACCGACTTACTATTGTGTAAGTAGATATTATCTGTCTGAATAAGTAAATAGCTTTTTTTTTTATCTATTATGTGTAATTTACAATATAGTGGTTAGACTCTTGGTACAATCTAATTTAGGTTTAATTTTCATAGTAAATTTTGTAATATTTTTGGGCCTAAGTAGCACCATGAAATTTCGCGAAGATATGTATTATATATTATATATTATACTAGCAGCCCGCCCCGGCTTCGCACGGGTATTTAACAAAAAAAAAAAAACTATAATACACACACGAAAACCCTTCTATTTGCGTCAAGTTACAAAAAAAAAAATTATAAAGAAAGCTAAAAAGCTACCCAACAGCGAAAGAATTTTTCAAATCGGTTCAGTAGTTTCGGAGCCTATTCAATGCAAACAAACAAACAATCAAATCTTTCCTCTTTATAATATTGGTATAGATTATTCTATCATCATCAATAGTTTTCGCAGCGCACGCGATGTAAAGAATATTTTAGCTATTTTTTTTACATCTTGGGTTACATTATTGGAGTTCTAGTAAGGATCCCTATTTTTTTTGAAAATATAATATAGCCTATGTCACCCGAGGATGGTGTAGCTTCCCAACAGCGAAAGAATTTTTCAAATCGGTTCAGTGGTTTCGGAGCCTATTCAATGCAAACAATCAAACAATCAAATCTTTCCTCTTTATAATATTGGTATAGATATATTATATGTCTTGCTCTATCTGGCAAGTGGTAGTTTACACAAAATAGATTTGTAAAAAAAATATTATTCAATTTAAAAAAAAAAAACAATTTAAATCCGTCAAGCTGTTTAGAGCTACAGGAGATAATATAGGTACTAGATACACATACTTATAAACACCCCAAAAATATTACCCTCCTACTTGGACATTCAGGTAAAAAAATATACGTTATTTACAGCATTTGTCAAAATCCATCAAGTCGTTTAAGCTACAGAAGGTAATATAGGAACACATAAATATATAGGTACTAGATACACATACCTATATACACCCCAAAAACATTACTCTCCTTCTTGGGTAGTTAGGTAAAAAATATACGTTATTTACAGGGTTAAAGTTTTATTTATTAAATAGCTAGGCATAATCTTTAAAATATATTACAAAAATGGTGGCTGAATTGCAACCTGCCGCAAATATTTTCCACCACAGCCAATGACAGGAAGTGGTAGCGACTGGCAACTGCAGCCATAAACTGGCGATTCTACGGGTGACATCTGGCAAGTTTGACACGCACATGGCAAGTCCAGCGCTGGAAACTGAGGCACGTATTGTATGACATTCTGGGAATTAGCGTTGCAATTCTGACAACCACATTGCATATTTTGGCAACCACATGGCTTATTCTGACAACAAAGTTGCATACATTGACCACAGGGCATATTCTGACTACCACATGGCGTACTTTGACAACCGCATGGTGTACTTTGACACCCACAAGTTATACTTTGACAACCACATGGCACATTTTGACAACCACATGGCCTACTTTGACATCCACATGCTATACTTTGACAACCACATGGCATATTTTGACACCGACATGGCATGCCTTGACAACCGCATGGCATATTTTGACATCTGCAAGATGGCAACTGTACAGTCGGCATGCCTATAGGTGCTTGGAGACAAGATTCTGTGGGAATATTCAGAAATGGACTGGGCAATTCGACAATCGGGCTCTGCATTCTGCATCCGCAAGTTTCTACATATTGACCAACCAAAGGCGCTTGGCACGGATAGGGCATTTCACAAGGCATAGCCTGTGGAAAAACCTCGCACAATCCTGGCAAATTGATAGCTGGCAGAACTTCATAACTGCCGACTGGCAACACGGCGTCACAGCTGGCAGAAGGAACAACTGGTATTTTCGGCAGTTTTATGGCTGGAATTCTGCCATAACTTGATAATTCTGGGTTTAGTACTCCATAAGTATCTATGTACTGGCATCCACATGACCGTTCGTCTAGGAATATGTTTTCACAGTTACAGCTTCCAAAACAGCCATACGTGGGTTCTAAGATGGATGTGGGGCACCCACTAGATGGCGTAGCGATGCGCTGGCGGATTCTCTTTTTTAAGATTCTAGCGTTGGTCTGAAACAAAATTTTAAAATAAATAATACAAATGTACAACTCTCTTGTGAAATTTAAAACTACAAAGTCCAACCAATTTGATCGTCATTCAATTTGTTTCGAAAATACGGTTGTGGCGCTCAACTCTCCGCAAAAGTTAATACAGAAAAGTTTTCTGCCCGGGAAAAAAATATGGCTGTTTCGAGGGGTCTCAAAAAATTATAAATGGCTGATATAGATACTCACGACCAGAACGAGAGTCCTAACGAGTTGCGATCCCCAAGCAGCCTGCCAAGCGTGGGGATTATAGCAAAAGGCCTTTGTTAACTGCTGCTATTTTAATTTTAATTTGTCTACTGCTGGCCGTAAGCGTCTTAAAGAACGCTTTTATGGCGCCATTTTATTTTATAATACCTACCCTTCAGACTCTTATTCCCTCTAGGATTCCTCGTGTTGGGGATACGATGAAAGACACAAAGACACGGACAACTAATACCCAGACCCAGAGCAGATATTTCAACATTCAAACTTTTGCCCGGCCGTCATAAGCCAGCTAGCCAGGAGGGTCGTCGATAATGGCGTCAGGTTGTTCGATTTGTTCAGTTTGGCTCTAAGGGCCGTATGGAGCGCCACAACGTCCAGCAGGCCTAGAACGGGCGGCGGGATAAAATTTTGTCCGCCATATTTATCTCGCGAGAACGAGACGGATGTATTCAAATTCTAGCTTTGTCATGTGGACGCGAAGACAAAACGGATGGACATAACTTTATTCCGGCGCCCGTTCTAGGCCTACAGCAGTGGACATCTGGCTGATGATAATCGTAATGACTACAATTGAAAATATGACATTGGAACGTACTGCGGTGTTGTCTCTGGTACGTAGTAAATACGTAACAGCCTACGACGAAAGTAACCAGAGGGAGTTTTGGCGGGAACGTGAAGAAATCATGTCGCGTCATTTTATTATTTTCCAAAACTTGTGTTATTTCGAGTTTTAATGTGTAAAAATGGTGAATTTTTACCCGTTAAGTGTTCGTGAACATGCACGCGTGTTGGTGAAAGGTATAATGTCGTGAAACGTGAATTTTCGTGTTGTTTCCGAAACTCCATAGAAGGCTCTAGTAAAGTTTTCACCACTCTACTGGGGCATGACTTGGACTTGACCGTGACTTGATTTGCTCGCTTTTGACTGTGACTATGACTTGTATGATAATATTTAACAAAACTTGAATATATATAACTATACTTGACACTGGCAAATGCATAAGACGTGCGACGACAAAATCCTCTTAGGAGGAAAGAGAAAAAAAAAAAAAAAGTAACCAGAAGAAAAGAGGATAGTCCTTCTGTGAGGTGACAGAGAGAGTTTGAGAATTTTCCGAACTTTTTGATGAAATTTGCGTTTAGGCGGTAGTCTGTTATCACCCCCTTAATCTAAACAAAATCTTTTGTTTTTGGCGTCAACGGCTTGAATAATCTGTGCTTCTATTTTTTATGGTTTTCTTAAAACAACTAAGTACTATTATTCGTCGTATTTTCGACGCAAAAAAATCGTCACTTCAAGTCTATAACAACGAAGATATTTCGAAATTAAAAAAAAAAAGCAAACACAAGCATAGTTTTTCACGGTGTAGATAACATATAAAAAATCATCGCAATCGCATTAACATTTAGGGGTAACGATGTCTACACATGGCCTGACCTGACAGCGTGTGAAAGGGACAGCTAGATTTGAATTTGACGGGAGCAAAAGAAACAAACTATTAAGGTTATAGCTCTCCCTTTCGCTCCCCCAGAATCTTAAATAGAGCCATCTCTTTCAAAAGATATCAGGTCAGGCCTTAATCAGACTACTCTTTTTGTATGGAAGAGACGGCAGTATTAAGGGTCGTAGTTTTGTACTCTGTGGTTTGTTGACTTGTTTGTTTTGTTTTCTGTCATAGTCGCCATTTTTAGGGCCGGGATACTGTGGATATGTTACGTTTATTTTGTAGGTATTTCAGGTCCTCTGGTTTATTTCGCCTTAGGTAAGCTCAATGCCTAAATTAACATAAACAAATGAATGATAATACTTACACAAAGAAGGCCAATTGCTACCAAAACCAATATTTTGCTCGAATGCATTTTGTGGAGAAGTGTAAAATTGCTTACTGCGGTTATTTTTAAATACGTAAGCTTTTATATCAATTTTCAATGTAACACAAAAATTGCGATTGTTTTCATTACACATTAAAATCGTTCATCAACGATAATTTTTTACGCAAAATTAGGTAAAGTTAGTGTTTATCACAGACCAAATAATCAGTTGACTGCTCGCAACTATCAAAACGAAAATATTACGTGTGAAATAGCATAAGCTCGCTTATATTTATATCGCATGATGGAACAAATTAAAACAAAATAGTAGGTACCTACGCTATTTTTTATTTTATTACTTATTTTTTACTTGATACATTTTTGTTTTGTTTGTGTACCAAATAAAATGAGAATTGTCTATTGTCTATTGACCAGGTTTTTGATGCAGTCAATCCTTAGCGCAAATTACATGAACGAATTTTGAGCCGCCCAATCGTATTAGTTATTTCGTCCTCGCGCCTGGGGCGGTGAGTTGTATTGTATTGTATTGAGCGCTAAATAATTTGATTGGCGCCGAACAACATCATCGGCGCGTCATCTAACAAAACGCGTCTTCCAACATCTCTCCGGGCTAACGGAGAATCGACAGCATCGTGTTGCAGATCTCCATAGGCAGCGGTTTGCTTACCATCAAGCGAATCATCAGCTTATTTGCCGCCCTTTTTATAACAAAATAAAGAGTTTCCTCTTATTTTCTCTGCGGTCCGTGGTTATCATGTCTGCTAACTACCTAAAGATACTTTTCTGCAAGCGTGATCAAGTGGTTGTATTATCTTTTTAATATTGATTTGAATTGGATAACATTATTAGATAAGTAAGAAAGTACGTACCTACTTATCTACAGGCCAGTGAGGCGTAAGCCTATTTAGGCTCGATGTCCATCTAAGCAAGAGATATCTCTGATCTGATCTGATGAATTATCCGTACCTACCACAAACAGCTCAGGTTTTTTTTCACTTTTTCTTGTTTATATAACAAGATATGTTATTGAAAAATAACTTCTTAACGTAGTTTTTTTTTTACTATACTGAATGACGAGACGTGCATGCCGCTCGCCTGATGTTAAGCGTCATGCTTGACCATAACAGTTCAGTGACACCCAGAATTTTGAACTTCAACAGCTCAAAACTCTGCGCGGCAATGCATTGCGCACATATATATAAATAATATAATAATAATAATATTGTAAAAATTGTAGCAAGTTGACGAGTCCATAATGGAAGCATTCTTAACTTTTTTATATTATGTAATTGTTAAGAACGCAACTGTATGACAATAAAGAATATTCATTCATTCATTCATTCATCACCCTAAGATTATATGAGAAATTAGATGTTAAATTTGTTCGTGCTCAGTAATTTCGCTGGAAACATTGCCCTTAGATCCAGAACGTAGTAAGGTAGCACACTACTGCTTGTCGGTTGAATAAATGGCAAAGGTACGGTACTTCACGAGATGCACTCTCAGAGCCCTACCACTACCGACTTAAGTACGTAATTGATTAAAAAAATAAAAATTAAAACGTAACAGCGCCCTCTATCGGAACCGATAACAACATATTTTTAACAGATTTTTTTTCTACTTATAAATTTCAATTTAGTTTTGGTTAATACATATATTACTGGGCATACAGAGATTAAACATCTAACATCTCAGGGTGACGAGCGCAATGCATTGCCGCGCATTGTTTTGAACTGTTGAAGTTCAAAATTCTGGGTGGCACTGAACTGTTATGGGCAAGCGTGACGCTTAACATCAGGTGAGCGACTTGCTCGTCTCGTCACCAAGTAACATAAAAAAAAAAAAAAAAAAAAAAAATTATATTTCTGCCAAAGTCACTACTACCTAGTTGGAGCTTGTTTTTCGAGCTGGGACCCTGTTCCTGTGCGCTCGAGATTATCTCGGTCACTGTCTCTCTAATTTAGAATTTAATGGGAGTGAGAGTGACCGAGACAAAATGTCATTTCTCCGAATAGGGTCCCAGGGTCCTATCAAGTTTCGAGTCACAACCACGGCGACCAATCAAAACTCGCCGACGACAAAAAAATTATATGAAATTGTAGAATTGCGATTCTGCAAAAAGTTTATGCTCGCGAGGTCTACTGTTCGTACTTACACATTTTACTGTGCAAAGACAGTCCTGACAGCTCCCGCAAACAGGAAGTGTTCAGTATTTGGTATAGGCGCCGGTACCAAGGGCACACAATCATACACCGGGGAACAACACTGGAACGTGAAGAAATCATGTAGCGTCATTATATTATTTTCCAAAACTTGTGTTATTTCGAGTGTTAATGTGTAAAAACGGTGAATTATTACCCGTTAAGTGTTCGAACATGCACGAGTGTTGGTGAATGGTATAATGTCGTGAAACGTGAATTTTCTTGTTTCCAAAACTCCATAGAAGGCTCTAGTAAAGTTTTCACCACTTTACTGGGGCATCACTTGGAATTATCCGTGACTTGCTTTGCTCGCCTTTGACTGTGACTTGTTTAATAATATTTAAGAAAACTTGAAAATATATAAGTATACTTATCACTGGCAAATGCATAAGACGTGCGACGCCAAAATCCTCTTAGGAGGAAAGAGAAATCATACACCGACCTCGCCGGCGTGCTCGAAGAATCCCAGGATCTGTCCGAAGATCGATTAGTTTCTCTCCAAGCAATGAAACAGACATCGCCCAAACGTTAGGGCACCAGGGCACACCCCTTTCGGGGTGCCAGGGCAAGTCTGATATCCCCCTCCCGGGTGACGGCCCAAGCCGAGGTTCGTACCTTATGGTGGCCTTATTCACCCTCCACCCTTTTACGTTCGCCAAAGTCCGGTTATAGCTGTAGAGGCCATTAGAGATCAACAGCTTAAAAGTGAAGAGTGTAGTCGCGTTAGAAAAAAAAAATGATAGCCACTGCTATCCAGCGCGGCATGGCCGCTAGCTTTACGGGCTTCGATCAAATGTTAGAATTTCAAACCGTTTGAAAGCAGTTTTTTTGATAGAAGTTATACTAGGGATATTTATTTCTTAAAATAGCAGGTAATATGGTAAAATTACAAACAACAGATTTTAGAATAACAATTTAATTCTAAAAAACTACTATAAAACAAACTATAAACTAATATAGACTATATCTTAATTATAGTTTAGTAAAATATTTTTAACGAGTAAGTTTGTTTATTATTATTTTATGTATGATTTAGAATCAATCGTGATGTGAACCGCTTCTAAAATATTAACTCTTTAAATGCCAACGTCGCTTGCAAGCGATAAACTTTTTAAAAGAACAACGTCTCTTACAAGCGATAAACCCTTTGAACGCCAACGTCGCTTACAAGCGATAAACCCTTCGAACCCCAAACGTCGCATACAAGCGATAAACCATTTGAACGCCAACGTCGCTTGCAAGCGATAAACCCTTTGAACGCCAAAGTCGCTTACAAGCGATAAACCCTTCAAAAGAACAACGTCTCTTACAAGCGATAAACCCTTCGAACCCCAAACGTCGCATACAAGCGATAAACCATTTGAACCCCAAACGTCGCATACAAGCGATAAACCATTTGAACGCCAACGTCGCTTGCAAGCGATAAACCCTTTGAACGCCAAAGTCGCTTACAAGCGATAAACCCTTCAAAAGAACAACGTCTCTTACAAGCGATAAACCCTTCGAACCCCAAACGTCGCTTACAAGCGATAAACTATTTGAACGCCAACGTCGCTTGCAAGCGATAAACCCTTCGAACCTCAAACGTCGCTTACAAGCGATAAACTATTTGAACGCCAACGTCGCTTGCAAGCGATAAACCCTTCGAACCCCAAACGTCGCTTACAAGCGATAAACTATTTGAACGCCAACGTCGCTTGCAAGCGATAAACCCTTCGAACCCCAAACGTCGCTTACAAGCGATAAACTATTTGAACGCCAACGTCGCTTACAAGCGATAAACCCTTCGAACCCCAAACGTCGCTTACAAGCGATAAACCCTTCGAACCCCAAACGTCGCTTACAAGCGATTAAAAAACTACCCAGAAAGTCAAAAACGACTTTCGGTGACACTACATAGTTTACTTTTAAAAAAAAACTTATGTTCGATCGATGGGTCTCTATCTGATCTAATGGGAAAAGCTGCAAGGGAATAGACCTAGACGAAGTGACGATCTTGAATGCTTTGGGAGGGTTAGAAGCAACAATAACTTGATTCGATTTGTGGGAGAGACATTTGCCCATCAGAGGGACAGCATAGGTTAAAAATAAACTTATCTTATATTCAGTGACAAAAAAAAACTTGCATTCACCTATTCAGCTGAATTAAAGTTGATAAAGCTAAGGGTTGGTATATGATTCCAAAATTCCAAAAATGGCTTCACAATAATTAAAAAAAAAAAAAAAAGAAAAACTAGGTATCCCATAGCAAAACGTAGCGTATGTCACTTTGTGCATAAAGAAAAATCCAAATAACCCAAGGATTCTCTGCTATAGCGGATGAGCCAAAAAGTATTGTTTGCTCACGTCACTTGGGACCGCCTTGCGGCACAGCGGCCATGTTTTGTATCCCAGCCAAGCTAGTATGTTAGCTGTCAAAAACTATCAAATGTGATTGAAGTGATAGGAAATCACTAGTGAAAGGGTTGGAGTTGACGCCATATTGTGTATTCAACGAGCTGCAAATGACGTGACTTGTAACAGGTTCTCTGGTTCTCTTTTTTCTTTCGTCATTGAAATAACCTCTCGTCAAATCGATCAAACCGTTTAGGCTACAGGAGATAATATAGGAGCACACAAACAAACATACATACACCCCAAAACATTAACCCTACTTCTTGTGCAGTCGGGTAAAAATGCAAGTTCACTTAGCGTTAGTGGATGTCATATATGTACAATATGAAGAAAGTTAGGCCGAGTACGCTGCCTTGAGGTACACAAAACCGAATAGGTCGTATTTCGTTCGATTGAATGATGAACTCAAATCCCTGGGTGGTCCATGGCATCCTCGACACAGGGAAACGTAGTGGAGGGGTAGTTTGAAGTGTTAGTCATAGTTCCTGACCGCGGGCGGAGGCTTCCCACTGGCGAGGACCTGTTTCATAGTCTTCATCATAGAAGGAATGAGCCCCATGTGCTTATCAACGCACTTCACTGCACACTTCTCGAAATCTATCGTCGCTCTGTCTACCTGTAAATAAAAGAGATATAATATATTCAGACGGTATTTCGAGAGAAAGATAGCACACTACATACACACTTCGATACACACTTGGATATACACTTTCGCGCGCAGATGAAAAGAGATGGCTTAAGCGCGCGCTAGTCAAAAAACCAGATAATTGCTAATTACATTTAAACCAGGAAATCAAACGAAATTCTGTGCCATGCAAATCTAGGTATTATTATTACCTTATTAAGGGTTCCGAGCGCCAGCATAAAATGTGTGTAAATCGAGGTCTTTTCAATGACATGTAATTATTTTTTCAACCCATGCAATACTACAACAGAACTAAACAAACATATATCCCAAAATAAGGTTTTTACCCCCAAATACTGAAACGTTTGTTAACTTTGACAACAGATTAATTCTAATGCTGCCTGTGTCTGGCACTAAGTAAATGACAAAGACAGCAATAGATTTAATCTGTCCTCAAAGTTAACAAGCGTTTCACTATTCGGGGGTTAATCTACATAACTAATGCGGTGCACTGTATAGAAAAATCACATTTTATCAAAGTAGGCCATTAAGAGGGATCAGTTCTCTGAGTTAGTTATAGTACAAACTTCCTTAGTTTGGGGCTAGATGGCGCTGTTTGTGAAAAACGTACACCAATATGTATTTATAGTACTTACAGACTCTTGTGAGGGGTTAGCCCCGAGTCTGTCCTTAGCCGAGTCATTGCAGTCCATCACACATCTCTGCAGCCGGTTTTGGAAGTGGTTGATCTCATTCTGAAAAATATATTTATTTAAAAGAAAAACAAAATATCCGACTGCAAAATGTAGCCTATGACACTTGACATAAAGAGTAATCCAACGACACCTCGCTTGTCAAAATCGGTCAAGCCGTTTAGGCTACAGGAAGTCTTATAGCAACACACAAACATACTTACGTACACACCAAATACATTAATTACCCTCCATCTTGGACAATCGGATAAAAATGAGGGTGAATGTACGTCATTACTATCGTACAAATATGTGGGTTTGAAAATCCATAGCTAACTGTTTTTTTTTAGTTTGAGTAATATCTGTCTGTGTGTATGCGTCTGTGTCAGGTCTAACACAGAGATACATCTACGCCTACACTATACTACACCTTTGCCAGTAATTCAACCACCAAGCAGTAGTGTGGAAGCTTTACTGAGCATAAATTTATTAGCTAACTAGCTGATACGCGCGACTACGTTCGCGTGGACCTACAAAACATAAAGTAGCCTATATCAGTCTCCTACCCTTAAGCTGTATCTATGTAAAAATTCAGGTCGGTCCGTTCAGCCGTTTAGTTGTGATAACGCAACAAACACCCGGACAGAGAGACAGAGACACAGAGTTATATTCGAATTTATAGTATTAGTTAGAATGCCTGTTGGTCTGTAATAATGCCAAAAGACAAAAAGCTTTTATCGCCAAGTCTGAAAAATTATACTGCCACTTGCTTTTTCTGGACATTAATTTTATTAGACTATTTACCTGGACGTAGTTATTGGCACCGTTGAGTGGCACTGAACACTTTTCTATGCAGTAATGGACGCCTTCAAGCGAAGTCTTGGTATCATCACAGCAGTTGGCAGCACATCTGTGCATGTCACCCTGGAATATTAACAAGAATAGCATTTATAATCAGACTAGCAACCAACCCCGGCTTCGCACGGGTGTAATTTCATTCGATTATATGGATTTTCGATTATCCAAATGCCTAATGACAACAATTAGTCCGGTTTATCGAGTTTCTACTGTATATGCAAAAATAGCTGTTACCCGTGACTTCGTTCATGTGGACCTATAAACAGTAGCCTATATCCGTCTCAGATCCTTAAGCTATAAGAAGAGATCACTTTAAGCGATAAGGCCGCCAATTGTTACACTAGTACTAAGTAGATTATTATATTATGTATGTAATTTCTGGTGTGAACAGTAAAGAGTTATCTATCTATCCAGATGGATAGATAGATAATAATAATATTTATGCAAAAATTCAGTTCAATTCTTTCAGCTGTTTAGCCATGATAAAGTGACACACACCCAGACAGAGAGACAGAGTTACTTTGATATTTATAATATTAGTTAGGATTCAAGATTAGCTAGTGCCCACGGCTTTGCAAAAGGTGCTACAGCCTAAGGCCTGGCAAGTTTAGGTCTTAGAGTGCATTTCCACTGAAGCGGAGGGGTGCAGAGTGAAGCGGAGACGTGCAGGAATCGACCAATCACTTTTGAAATACACATCACATCTCCGCTCCGCTTCAATGGGAACATAGAAACAATCCTAAAAACTTAACACTCCTATTTTTAAGTAAGACACAACATACAAAAAATATTGTAAAACTTTGTAGTTACTTCGATAAGTCCAGTCCGGTTGAGTGGCAATCGGCATTGTACTGTTTTTTAACAAACGGCGGTTTCTTTTTTGATGTATGACCGCCATCTTATTTCTTATGGCCTTTTGCCACTTATTCAATAACAATGCACGCCATAATATGGTGTCCTTGACACTCGAGGGATTAAATAAGCATTCTTAATATTTTGTATTTGTGAAAGAGTTATGAATGCAACTGTGTGGCGATAAATTATATTAATTAATTATTTTAATGGGCAATTTCAATATCCTTTTTTAGATGCCACATGGAAAAGAGGACCTGTCTGTTTGTTACTTTATCGTGATAAAATGTACATCATGAAGATGAGGACATACATGGGATATTTTTACCCTACCTTGTCACCTCAGCGTATGTTAAAGTCAAGTAAATCAACATGTTGTCCAATCTTTGATTTGAGAGGATCACCACAGGGAATAATGTTTCCGATCACTCAGAAACGTTCTCCATGGAAGGGTCTTCCAGTTTTCATTCATACTTATGATAGAATCACAGCAGTTTCGCTATTATCTTCAGATATTGCATAAGCCTGCTTATCAAAACATAACCTCAACGCACCTGCATTTTGCGAAGGAAGTTTTTGTCCAAGTCATTGACCAGGCCAGTTATCTCCTGCTCGATCCTGACTTTTTGTGCTTCAACCATTTTAATATTCTTTTAATTTCAATAATGTACAGAATTACAGAGGAATCGCGTTAACACCGCGATCGTGAGTTTTCCTTGAATTGTCAAGAATGTAATGTAAATGTCAATTGTCAGAAATTTTAAATGAAAATGTCAACGTCAATTTTTTTTTATTAAATTTTTTGCCCAGTCGATAAACTAGAGCCAATATAGCCATATCGCCTTCTTACGTATTTTACCTTGCCCCATTAACGTGGCACGGTGTTATGTTTCTGTGGGTTTTGTTACATGACACAAATAAAACATATCTCAGTCATAGTCTAAGTCATTTTCAGTCATAGTCCAGTCCAAATAATGCTTTTATAAAGTGGTAGATGCTTTAGGAACTTTTGGTAATGTCACGAAATGACACGATTCATCTCCTTTAATTCATTAACATTGAGCAACTCGTTACCAGCCTGGACGGCCCAGGAGGCCTGTGTTGCTCTAAGTTCATTAATTATCATTTGTATAAAATTCCAAATCATAGACCTTCTCAAATAATAATCAACCGCTAGAACACAATAACATTCGAAAGAACACAAGTTTTGGTATATAATACAAAACGGGACATGTTTTTTTTTTTTTTTCTTTGGTCCTACAAGCGCTATATTCAACGCTTTTATTATTATGGTGTTTCAGTCAGATAATTATCCACACTTTCATTCATCCAGTTTATCTGTGATCCAGTCTAAGCTAACACCTAATCGATTTTAGTTAGTGTAAAAAAACAAAGCATGTACTAATAAATAATAATAAATATAACAATACAGTGTTATTATGTAAGGTATTTATTTCATAAAATTAAAATTACAACACTATACCTAAATGCAGTGGACACTGACATGGAATACGGCTATTTTGAAAAATAAATATTAAATCTTAGGCCGACTTACATCAAGTGCAAGCAAGGTAAAAATTACAATGCTATTCCCAAACCTGTCAAAAACCCTTCCAACAACTCTTGATCAAAACTCAAATTCTTGGGAACCTTGTTTCTCTCATACATATCAGAAAACGAAGTTTTCGGCGAGAGAATCGAACTTGCATCCATAGTTGTAAAATTTTTCGGTACGGCAATAGTAGGAACTTTATTTACTATTCCTGGCAGTACTGGTGATCCTATTGGAGGCGGTGGCGAGATTTTCGAATTTGGCGGCACATTCGCAAAATTGTTACAAAGCGCACAGGAGTAAAACGCCGGGTTTTTGGCTTCTTTAACTTTTTCTGTACTCAAAACATTAGCTTTAACTTTTTCTGAAGGCGTAGTTAAAAAATAGGCGCTGGCAGTTTGTGGAGAGCATTTTACTGAAGGTTTCGCAGTGCTGCCATTATGGTTTGGGCATTGAGTAGATGTAGATAAGCTTGGTTGTATATTTGAAGTTGCTGGTGCATAAGTTGGGGCTGATTTTGGATAATAGTTGTAGCTTGAGGGGAAGTTAGATGCTGATACAGTGTAGTACTGACAGTAAGTAACCTGAAAAACAAAAGAACGATTTTTAAAATTACATTGGCTAAACAGACATCGTACAAAGCCAAAAATAATCCACCCACCTCAAAATACGCAAAACAAAGGATTAAAAATCTAAACTCCATTGCTGAAAGTAAGTTTTAATAACACCGCGTATTGTTATAAATCCTTTTTATTTTTTTTATCAATTAACTCTATCGAAATATGTTATCGATTACAAAGTACCTACAATAGAGAAACGTAACGTGATGGAATAGATTAAATTTATACCTATCGATATTACGAAAATGCGTTTGTGTTATCCTGAAGAAATAGAAAAAAAATATTAATCATTATGCAGCGACATATTATATTTTGGGAGAAAGATAGCGCTAAATACTTCCGCGCGCAGATGAAAATAGGTGAATTATGTGCGCGCTAGGCAAAAAACCAGATAAGGGTGTCTATACATGGCCTGACCTGACATTGTGTGAAAGGGACAGCTAGATTTGAATTTCACGGGAGCAAAAGAAACAAACTATTAAAGTTATAGCTTCTCTCTTTCGCTCCCCCAGAAACTTATATATAGCCATCTCTTTCGAGCGATGTCAGGTCAGGCCATGTAGCGAGGCCTTACAGGAAATATTATTACCTCAATAATAGTGTAATAATCACTTGAATATACACTAGGGTACCGAGCACCAGCGAAAAATATGTGTAAATCTCTCTCTCTCTGTTAGGTCTTTTCAATATTTTTTTTTATCGAGAAAATGTCACGCAATCATGTTTTACCGCCAACCAAAAAAACATATACCTATTCCAGAATAAGATTTAAAAAACTTTCATTTTTCTCTTATTGTGTGAAGTTGTGTGATAAGCTCTATAAAATAGATAAATACTTACCTACTAGATTTAAAATCTACTTAACTATAATAAGGGGCATTAAATAGAAATATCACTTTTTTTTTAAATTGAGACCGCGTTTTATTTTAAATTCTGTATTTTCCAAACTGCCTTATTAAATTGTTTAAAAAATTAGTGAAACAATAGAAATCACAATATAACCGATCTAACAAGCGGCGCTATATCAGGGCAGACAGGTGTTGCGAGGACGAGACCGCTGCACGGTGACGTCACGGTAACACTTGCGCCGGCGCAGGCCCCCACTTCAACGGCCGGATTGAAGAACGATGCCACCTGGAAATAATGAGGGCATTAGATTCCTTGGGTCGGACATAAGCTGGCCAGGGTGCCCCGGGCAAATTCGGCGCCCAAGACAAGCCTTCGCCCTGATACCGGGGCACTACAATACTATTAATATATATTATATATATTATTATTATATATATTTATATATTTTATATATTAGCATATTTAATGTAGTAAGAGTCTCTAAGACCTCTCTAGTAAGATGGGACTGCTGGGTTCAGGGATGGTTAAGGGTGAGGCTCTCACCATCCATTTAAACGAGCCAGGGGAAGACCACAACATAGAGTGGCCGACGTTGTCGTAGACGATTGCTAAAGCTGCTAAAGCTAAAGCGTAGTGCTGAGGGATCCGTCAAGCAACCAAGGCAGGCCACCGAGTGGTTTGGATATAAGTTTGGTAGTGGTAGGACTCTTGCAAGAGTCCGTCTGGGGAAGTACCACACCTTTGCCAGTTATTCAACCGTTTGCAGTAGTGTGCAAGCATTACTGTGTTCCGGATTGAAGAGCAATGTTTCTAGCGAAATTACTGGGGATACAGAGATTTAAAATCTAATATCTAACGGTGACGAGCGCAGTGCGGTGCCGCGAATTTTTTTGGGTGGCATTGAACTTTTATGTGCAAGCGTGACGCTTAAAATCAGGCGAGCGACTAGCTCAGTCGACACAATAAAAAAAAATATATATTGTATACTTTATAATCACACATAGACATCCCAACACAGAATCCCAACAGGAATAGAAATATCTTGTGAAGATTTCCTCCTCGTCAACAAAAAACAGGCAAGTCTGGCAAACAGCATTATTCAATTAAAGTTCAACTTACCAAAGGCACTGCAGATGGGAAGTATCCTAAGCCACAAGGCACTTCTACCCTCATAGGTGGTAACACCAGCTCATCATAACACCTTGGTCTACTACGTCCACACTCCACTCTTGGGGGTGACATTAGACCATCATTACACGTCGCTCTGACACACCCACATTCTAGCACAGGGGTTAACATTGGCACTTCATAATCATAGCACGTCGGTCTCACATACCCACAGTCAAACATCTCGTCATAACATCTGGGTCTGACACACCCACACTCTAACATAGGAAGTAACATCTCGTCATAACATCTGGGTCTGACACATTCACAGTCTAACATAGGGGGTAATATGTCGCCATAACATCTGGGTCTCTTATATCCACAGGGTGATACGCTAGCAAGAGGTAAAACATCATCGTAGCATTGTCTCTGGAGACCACACCTTGATGAGATGTTGGGTGGTTGTGGACGGCGGCATCGTCGAGCGATGGTGGCCTAGAAATGACAAAAAAAAAAATTTAAAAATTGTAGATAAGTTGGTTTTGTTTCATCATCATCAACTACTAGAAGACGTCCAATGTTTATGAAAGGTAGGTAGGCAGCCTTGCCGTCAATTTCTACAATGTCGTCGGTCCAACTAGTTCCGGAGGCCTATTATACATGAACGTTCGCGGTTCGGTTCTCAGAGCGATGAGGCATGCCCATTGCTACTTCAGCTTGAAAACTTTGAAAGATATGTCGGTGATATTTTTAAGTTGTATTTTATTGTATTTATTCATTTATACGTCTCTGCTTTTTACCCGATTTCAAAAAACATCATTACATTATAATATGTTTGGGGACCTAAAAAAAAGTACCCTACGTCCGTCTCCGACCCTTAAGCTATATCTATGCAAAAAATCAGGTCGATCCGTTCAGCCGTTTAGCTGTGAAAACGCGACAAACACCTAGAGAGAGAGACAGCGAGAGAAAGTTATTTTCGCATTTATAACATTAGTTTGGGTTTTTTTTTACGATATTGCTCACAGACTTTGTTGTCCGTGCCATTTATCAACTAAAAAGGAATATAAAAACTAAAGACTTTACAAAAGGAATATACCAACGAATCTTTATACTATGACAGAGCCAAGTGCTATTATAGATTTGCGTATATACTCCGAGCAGTCCAGCTCCCGCTAGCAGCACCCGTTCACGAGTTGACGCATGTGCCAGCCATCGCTCTCCTCAACCATACTGGAGGGAAGAGGGCGGCCCGACACACGACGCCGCCGCAAGAAGAAGCTTTTTAGTGAGCGTATATTACGAATGTCCTTTGTTGTAAGTTTTGTGTGTATACCCTGCTCTGGGGTATACACACAAAACTTACAACAAAGGACATTCGTTTGGATTTGTAGTAGTAGTCTTGGGCAGACCTGCCAATTGCCCAGGCAACGGACTTGCCCAAATTACAAAGTAGGTTGAATACCTACATCTTCCGGGCTGACAAGGCTGGCAAAGCACTGACACTGCCGCTAGCGTTTCAGTATAGGCCGCGGTTACCGCTTATCAGCAGGTGGACCGTTTCCTTGTTTACCAAAGTTTGTATAAAAAATGCAATTCGGTTAACTTACCTCAAAAAATACCGTCACCAAAACAACCAACAGTTTGACCTGCATACCTAGTTCTAATGTACTAGTATGTGATTTATCGCTAATTCTATCGTTAAATAGTCATGAAATCGTAACTTATTTTTGTTGTGAAAAAGGGATATTGCAATATTACCTATTATAAATTACAGCAGACCTTGAAATAATTAATATTAATATAATAACTAGTAGTTCGCCCCGAACTGAGACCTCGCGACTCCTATATCTTCATAACCCCTGAACCGATTCACCTCATATTCGAACTTAAAAATTGTATTGAAATGAACTACTTGCCTACAAAATTTCATGAAGATCGGATCAACGGTTCGCAAGTTATCATCGGACAAATATACACACAAACATAGAAACATACAAACATACATACAAATGCCGATTTGTCGCAGTAAACTCTGAGACCTTCGCTTCGCTCGGTCAACTAAATATTCTGTTTTAATAAAACGGAATATTTAACTTAACGTGAGTATTCCCGTTTTATTAAAACAAAATGTATCAAAACCACGTCAGTTTTCATAGTAAAACTAAATATTCTATTGGATATGTACTAGGGTGTAACAATTAACTTATCAGCCCGTTTTGTCCTTTGCTGCGCGAAAGCCCCTCTTTCCCCTTTCAGTTGTATCATAGTAACCATAATTTTTATTTTATTTATTTATTAAGGAACAGCAAACAGCCATATTATAAAATTAACACTTAAGTGGTAGCATAAATAAACTTAATAATAATACAGCCCACAGCACTATTCTCAGATTGCTGATAGAATTATTTAAATTTACCGCTAGCAGTAGCCAACTTAGTAGACAAAGTAACAAAAATAATCAGCCAGAAACTATCCACTTTTGAACATAGGCCACCCCCTTCAAAAAGGATGGGTTGCCAAAATCCCAATAGGTATACTTATCAGCCCGTTTTCTCTCAATGCTGCGCAAAGGCTTCTCTTTCCTCGTTAGGTTGTATCATAATAATCATCATCAGCCAGAGGCCACTCACTGTTGAACAAAAGCTACCCTTGACCTACCTTGAAAAGGGATGGGTTGCCATAATTCCCACGCTTGTCAGCCGGCTTGGGAATCGCAAAAGCTAACCGATTATGAAGAGAATGCTCTTCTTCTGTCAATCTGCTGCCATAATTATCCTATCCTAATCCTAACTAATATTATAAGTGCGAATGTAACTCTGTCTCTCTCTGTCTTTTGTCTCTCTGTCTGAAAAAGCCCTAGTATTCTGGTCATTCGTTGCCTCCACCAAACGTTTGGCCAGGTCCCTATATAAAACCTGGGCGGCCGGCCCCCATGGACCTAATAATAAGTTACAATTTGTAAACTTACTATGAAACTAATTGATGATTTTGTGTATCATAAATAAATAAATAATACCGCCAGCATGTTGGATACGCTATCGACTGGTACTGAGTTTTCTAGCGCATTTGGATTATCTTTAAAAGCACAATAGCCTCTGAGTAATTCAAATTTAGTTTTCTGGAAGCGAAGTAGTTGAGTTGTTTGTATTTGATCATCATCAGCCGGAAGACGTCCACTGCAAATAAGCCTCTCCCTTAGAGCGCCACACCGACCCACAACGGGCCACTTGCATCCACCGGTTACCCGCGACTTTCACATGTCGTCGGTCCACCTAGTGGGGGGCCTACCTACGCCGCGTCTTCCATGTCGTGGTCGCCACTCAAGAGCCTTTCTTTCCCACCGGTTATCGGTTCCTCGAATGATATGGCTTCCCATTGCCACTTCAGCTTGCAAACTCTGAAAGCTATATCAGCGACTTTGGTTCTTCGACGAATATCCTCGCTCCGGATTTTATCGCGCAAAGAAACTCCGAGCATAGCTCTCTCCATTGTCCGCTATGCGACTCTGAGTTTCTCCAAAAGGCCAGCTTGTGAAACATACATACTTTTTATTACGTATCATTGAAACCTAAATTCGATTGTTCTGACTTTATTTATTTATTTATATATATTAATTAAAACGGTACAAAACACCAATTACATTAATTAATTAAAGGAAAAATTATGATTTATGGTTGATTACATTCAAGTCAAAGTTCATATCAAGTCAAGTTATACATAAACATTAGACACAGTCACAAAAGATAATAAAAAAGCATGTCAATTACATTCAAAATATAAAAATTTACAAATAATAAAAAAATAAAAATCCAATCATCCGTCCCTTTCGCAATAATTCAAGCACACTGACACACTGACTTGTTTTTTTTAAGGGAAATGTGTGGTTACCCTTAATTTTACTTTGGGCGAACGGGATGGATAAATAAACCTCAGTAATTAGACCATAATGATAAAAAAAAAATGAGTGAAACTATTTTGTATTGCAATACCTTTCTTTGACGTAATGATGTGATGAAAATACGTCTAACTCGAAAAAATATTACACGTATGAATCGAATTATCAGCTTCGACCATTCCCAAGGAATGTAGAAACAAGCAAGGTTAGGTAACCTTGCTTAAAGTAATCAGTATTGTGGTAAAATCTGATAGCACACGATCTTCAGATAGTGTATATTTATAAAAATTATATTAGGTATTTAAGTAGTAGGATAATAGCAGCCAAGGAAGTGCAGTGTTCGCAATTTTGCTATATAGTTATTTAGCACAAAATGGCATTGTTGTTCACTTTGTCATGTTTGCTGAGCTTTTATTTTCAGGTTGGTTTGTTTTTGTTTTGAGTTTGGTTATGTACGTTGTTTTTTCCAGGGGTCTTGCTTCATCTGTATCAGCTTTTAAACATCCCACTGCTGGGATATCACGCCTACCCTCGAAGGGTGATTAGGCCATATCCACCACGCTGGCCCAGTGCGGGTTGGCGGATTCACATACGCCATTGAATTTCTTTTCCGAAAATAAGCACGTTTCCTTCTCGATGTTTTCACGACTAAAATCCAGTGGTTACATCCGTACGTAAATTCCAAAGAACTCATTGGTACGGACCCGCCCGGGTTCGAACCCGCTACCCCACGAATGTTAGGCGACCGTGCTCTAACTGCTAAGTCGTGGTAGCTGCCACGACTTACCGACTTAGATTTCTTGCTTGCTTTCAAAAAAAGCAAGATATCTTATTTTCTATTGTCTCGATGAAATCATTATAGAAAACTTTGGCCTTATTACAAAATTATCCAAACGCAATAATTATAATAAATCGGAAGAATAAGGTGGATGACTGATGTTTGGTTGGACAAAAAAATAAATAAAAAAAATTGGCTTAGTTATGAATATGTTTAATATAAAAAGTACTCATATACGTACTAAAGAAATAATTTAAAACTGTCCTAAAACTGCGACCAGAACCTCCAGACGATGGTCTGCAGCGTCCTCGTAGTATTACCCTATTTTTCCGGTGAGTATATTGTAAGGATTATGTATAGCAACTACTAAAAAAATGGAGGTGGCTTCATCCAGCAGTACACGTCTTAGAGCTGATAGGATGAATAAAGATCTAAATAAAGCGTTTAATGTTTTGGTTGGGGGGTGGAGAGGATGATATGCTCTGTCCCTCTTCCGCTAAGATAGTAGTAGTATAGAATTTGTATGGTGCACGCACGTTTTTTTTTGAAACTGTTTCAATTAAGAACATTTTTTTTTCTTTGGCTCTCTTTACAGTCAGCTTAATAAGCCAATAAAAATAAAAAATGTCTTGCTTATTACTTACAAAGATATTTTTATCACAATCAAATAAAATGTTTTTATTTTCTTTCAGGTGAACTCGCAAGTAATCAGAGCACCTTCGAGTTTTTTAAGCCCTAGATACTTCACTGATGCAACCATCGAACTGCCAAGAAACATCATGGACGTGCCTAGAAATTTTATTGACGTCCCAAGAAACTTTATCGACGGCCCGAGAAACTTTATCGACGTTCCAAGAAACTTTATAGATGTTCCAAGAAACTATATCGACGTTCCAAGAAACTTTATAGATGTTCCAAGAAACTGTATCGACGTTCCAAGAAACTTTATTGACAATCCAAGAATCATCGAATTTCCTAGCAATGTCATACGACCACAACCCATTATTGCCGAGCAACCGATAATGACCAATATTCCCAGTCCATCAACTACTGTAATTACTGACTGCACTCCCTCTGTCTGCAAAAACTTGGGTGACACAATTAATATGATGGTTGTCAGCAATTTATTGCAAAACACTTTAGGAGATTTAAGAACTTTAAAAATGGCGGCACCATTACTAAACAATGTTATGTCTAATCCTGCTCTTGCAAATTATCCTGGCCTTATTTCGAATTTAATGAATCAAAATTTAAATGCCCCTAATCTTGTTGCTCCTAGATTATTTGCCCCTAACACTGTTCCTCCTAATTCTGTTGCTCCCAATGTTCCAATCAACAACAGTGCAACGCTTTCTAGTTTATTGAAAATGCTTGGTAATGCCGTATAGTTTTAAATTGAACATTTACATGTTAATTATTTATTAAGAAGAAATAAATTATTACGTTTACTATTTAAATACAAATATTTTTAGTATATCTAGTTATAACTTCCCGAGTGAGGCTTGCTGAAATATGTAGGTTCTTTTTATAAATAAATAGATAGAAACCTTTTATTGTGTACACTAAAATAATAATAACACACGTACAGAACTAACTTATAGGCTAGTGCCACAAGTGGCGGCCTTATCGCTAAAAGCAATCTCTTCCAGGCTTTTATGATAATGATGGACGAGAAGCAAGTTTCTCGCCTGATGTAAAGCGTCACGTTCACCAATAATAGTGCAGTGCCACAAAGGAGCTTTAAACTTCGGCAGTTCAAAACCACGAGCGGCAGTGCACTGTACTAGTCATCCTGAGATATAAGATGTTTTTGCTCAGTAATTTGTCTGGAAACATTGCCATTGAATCTGGAACGCAGTAATTTTTGCACACTACTGCTTGGCAAAGGTGTGGTACTTCCTAGCCGGACTCTGCAGAAGAGTTCTATCACTACAACTTGTTACACAGCTTTTACAAAGTTTCTTTAGATCCTGCACTAGGAGACTGTGACTGAGAATCTGTTTTACAGGGCATACACAAATAGCGTTATGAAACAAAGAACAAAGAATAAGAATATAAGAATAATTAAGAAACAAAAGAAAAGAAAAGTCTGCAAAAGTTAAAGAAACTTTATAAATATAAGAAACAACATTTTCTTGTTTTCATTTAAGTTATTAAATGATGAAAAAATTATATCCATTTTGTAGCTACATTACATCAGCTATGGAAAATAAATTTATTTAAATCCATGGTTCCTGTAAGTGTAGCTTAGGTGTACCTTCGCACAGAACAAAAAAAAAGCACAAAATGAAACTTCAAAATATTTTTTATAATTTTATTTCCATCATATTGCTAAAAATGTATCTTATATTAATCAATATGATTTGCTTAGTCATCTCATCATCAGCCTTATATAACCCAGTATTGGGATCATTTTCCTCGGTCCCTTTCAAATCACATATCGTACAAAAATGCAAAAGTAGCACATCATTATCTATTTATCACCCACTGCTGATATTCACCATCTCACCACTTCCATCACACCACCCACCAACACTCACTCGCCATCTGTTCCAGCCCTGTCCTTTTATTTACATAGGTACTTAAAAAAACTTCAAAAATTGCCAAACACATTATCGCAAGGCAACGGTTCAACATTAAAAGAAACACAAGGTTGATTCGATGGTAGCAACCCGAAATTGCACGTCAGCTGCGCAGGTATTGACGACGGGAAGGGCACTTCTAGCGCCATTGGTGCTAGCTCAGCCACAGCTGGTATTGGTGTTCTTGGCTCATTACAAGCTGGTGCAACTTGAGCTATATATTGAGTTGGAGTCCCAAAATATATTTGATTTGGCCCGCATTGGAAACCAGGATTATCTGCACCAGACAATGAACCTCCAAAGTTCGTAGGGTAACACTGCAAAACAACGGGTTCTGGGCTAGAAACCACTGGTTCTGGGATAGAAACTACAGGCTCTGGGTAAACTACATTGTTTAAGTATTCGCAAGCAATAGCCGGGGCTGCAAAATCAGGGGCAACTATTTCATAATTGTTTATGCAAGGAAGATTCTGTGCTAAATTATCTGTTCCAGTATTTTCTAAGATATTGCTAAAAATTAGCAGCTGTAAAGCATTTGCTAAGGAATTTGCTAGCGTATTGTCCACAACTGTCATGACTGGTTGTGTTGCAGGGTTTGCGATAATGGGTGGCGTTGGTTGTGGTGTATTCGTGCAGACTGGAGGTGTTTGAGAATTTGTGTAATTTGTCAAAACGTTAACGCTTAGTTCAGTTAACGGTAAATTGGTTATGACTGTTTGATTGATTGGTGGTACTTGATTTTTAATACCAGATGGCACTGGCTTATAGAAATTTGGTGGCGCTTGCACATTCAAATACGGTTGACTTAAAGTTATAGTATTTGGAATAGGTTGTGATAAAGAAACCAAGTTTGGAAAAGCTTGTAAGGTGCCACCTGGGTCTATACCCACAGGTACAGATGGTCGGTAAATCTCGGTGACATAATATGGTGCAGTGGGTTCAAATCCTCGTGTTACGCAGGTGGGGCCGAGTTCAACTACTTGGGAGTTCACCTGAAAGAAAAATAATGATCACGACATAGTAAAAAAACATAAAAAGTTCTGTTCAAAGTAATGTATTAAATGCGAAATAAATTATATAATTGTTATATTGGTAGGACCAGAAGACGTCCCGTAGGCAGGCCTCCTATTAGGTAGACCTACGACATTGTGAAAGCCGCGGGCAACCGGTGGATGCAAATGGCAGGTTATTTTTCAGTGTGGCGCTCTATGGGGGTGGCCTCTGCTCATCAGTGGACGTCTTCTGGTTGATGATGATGATGAAAATTGGTAAATTACGTAAAGTTACAAATAATAAGCTAAAAATAAATTCAAATGGCACAATTTTTTCTTTATCCTTATGTTGCCAGTCACAGGTACCTAAAATCCAGGCACCGAAATCATTTCAAAAAAATAAAATATTTAACAAAGACATATTGTAAATAGGTAGAAAAATACATTGGAGAATGTTTGTAAAATATAAAAAGATTACAAAATATCCATCGTCAACTAAAAATTACAAAAAAAAAAACACATTTATTGAAATAAAAACTCTTTATCTACAAGATAATGTATTACGAGAACCAAATATAGTAACAATCACTGATAAAATCAAGGCAACGAAACTAAAGAAACTAAAGGTTTGTTAAGAATTGCAAAAGACAGTTCTTACCTGGAAAATTAGGAATGAGAACGTCAACAACGCTGCCGTCGCCATCTTGAAATTTTAACCCATTAAACAAAATGTAACCTAAGCTCTTTTTATATACATAAAATATCACGTAACCCAGTGAAATACTAACACAATTTCGTTTTAGGTTTCGTAAGTGATAACAAAATATAAGTTAACATATTTTTAATGTTAGAAATATCTAAACTTAAGAGATATACAGGGCTATAAGGAAAGAGTATTTAAACCGAAAGAGGCTCATAGTACTCATGACTGTGAATAACTTTTACTATGGGACCAACCCTGAAATCGAGAAAAAAACAGCTTTTCCATACACTCTGTCGAGTGTCATTGACATTTTTCTATGGAACAGCTGACTTTATTTATGGATTGGTCCCATAGAAAAAATTGTTCATAATGATGAGTACTATGAGCCCTTTTCGCCTTAGCATACCCTTTCTTTATAACCCTGTATACTAGCTACACCCCGCGGTTTCACTCGCGTGTAAAATGTATCAAGAACCGTGTAATTCCCCGGGATAAAAATTAGCCTATTTCATTATCCAACCCTTGAACAATATCCAAGCAAAATTTCAGGTTAATCCTTTACTTAATTCCTACTCAAAAGAGAACTAAGCTAACTAACAAATACAATTTCTCAGTTATAATATAAGTAAGATAGGGATAGTCGTGCCTCAGCTATCTGTTTATTTTACAACAGAGATATGACAATGACAAAAATGGTAAGAGAGTACGACCGAGAAAACGATTTTTAGGAGCTTTGGCACCGGGCCCCGAACTAGACAACAAAGTCTGTGTTTTGGGTGCCCAATTGATCCAGTTCAGCAGAAGCATGTTTCGTGCAGAACTGTACATACATTATCAGCCAAAAGACGTCCACTGCTGAACATAGGCCTCCCCTTAGACCGCCACACCGACCGACAATGTGCCACTTGCATCCACCGGCTGCCCGCGACTTTCACAATGTCGTCGGTCCACCTAGTGGGAGGCCTGCCTACGCTTCGTCTTCCGGTTCGTGGTCGCCACTCAAGAACCTTTCTTCCCCATCGGTTATCGGTTCTTCGAGTGATGTGGCCTGCCCATTGCCACTTCAGCTTGCAAACTCTGAGAGCTAACTGTACATGTTTATAAACAATTATATATATATATATATATAAATATACGTATGGCTATAATATCATAATTCCCGTGGGAACTCAAAGCATGCTTGAGATAGGATGGGAGAGTGTTGGGAAGCGGAGGAATATGGGTGTTGTGCAAACTGAAATTATTTATTCTGTGGTAATAGCGCTTGTGTAAAGAATTCGTGGCAGGAGTTAGTGTCGAGTATGCTGTTTTGTGGGATGGCTGTGTGCTGTTTTGTGAGGGTCTGTGTATAAGATTTTCTAGATGTCCTTGAGTCACTCACTCGTAAGTTTGTAAGTTTTTGTAGACAGTGTGAATTTCCAAAAAGTATATTATTATGTACACTATAAAAAATAAAAAAAAACCGTCTGTAAAATATAGCCTATGTCACACCGGTCTTAAAGAACAATCCAACGTTACCTCTCTTTTCAACAAGCATCAGAACATATATCCCAAAATTATTTCCCTCATTCATGGGTAAAAAGGTAAACCATAGCAACAGAAATAATAAAAGTCATTTTATTTTTAATTTAATTAAAACAAATGAAACATCGAACACACGAAACTAGAACGAAAAAATACAGAAGAAACAAAAGTATGGCTTTTTAATTAATTAATTAAATTAGCATTGCTATGCAACGACGTAACGTCACCAGCCTCTTGGGTGCCCTGCCCGCGGATAGTGACCTGAGCTCTGTTTTTTATCTGTAAATAATTCATAATAATTTTGGTTGTAATTTTAGCTCTTTTATTTAAGTTTAGATTGTATTTAAAATAGTAATTAATATGTTCTTTTTTACTTTTATTAATGGACTAATTAATAAAAAAAAAAAAAAGACCTAAAATTTTTTTTTTGTTATTGTACTTGGTGACGATACGAGATAGTCGCTCACCTGATGTTAAGCTTCACGCCTGCCCATAACAATTCAGTGCCTTCCAGGAATTTTTAACTTCAACAGTTCAAAACCATGGGCAGCAATGCACTGCGCTCGTCACCATGAGATATTAGATGTTAAGTCTCTTCATGCCCAGTAATTACGCTTGAAACATTGCCCTTCAATCCGGAACACAGTTACGTTTGCACACTACTGCTTGGCGGTTGAATAACTGGCAAAAGTGTGGTACTTCACCAGGCGGCCTCTGCAGAAGAGTTCTACCACTACTATTTGTGTGTGTGTTTCGGTGGCCCCACTTGGAAACCGCCAGGTCAATTTCAGCCTAGGTATGTATACCATCCTCGACTACTCCGTCACTGAATATCAGGTTAGTTTATGGTCAAATGGCTAATAGCCTGTCCAATATTTAAAAAAAAGTGTTATGACACAACATGCAGACAGACAACGAGTAGAATTAATAACAAAATCATGTATCATATTACAAAGCTGATAATGCACAATGTCGCCCACGTTCTATCCTCCCTTAATGCCAGGTATACACGAGGCGAGTAAATCATTCTAGTAGTGTGGTACCTAAAGCTAGTGCCAGAAAGCTTGTGTAGTGGGAATAGAAGCTAAAATATATAAGTACTAGCTGTTACACGCGACTTCGCCTTAGCCTATGTTCGTCTCCTACCCATAAGCTATATCTATACAAAAATTATGCCCGATCTCATCAGCCGTTTATCCGTGATAATGCGACAAGCAACCAGACAGATAGACAGAGAGACAGAGTTACTTTCCAATTAACATTGAAAATGATGCAAATGCCTGAAATAAATGACCTGAGCAATAAAAATATTTTTATTTTGGTGTTAAAAGGAATTACAACTCCCCCGTAGCACTATCGCTTTGTGAACGAACCCTCACTTTGATAGGTATTCTTACGTGATCTGTATCTTAATTCGGATCCGATTTTCCCTATTGATATTTCGGCAAAATTTTTGTAATGAAATTGTCTGAAAACGGGCCGAGATTTAGGGAAACTAAATTATAAATACGTCGCAAATTTCTCGCAAAAAATTAAGAAAAAGAAATATTTTAGAAAAACACGAAAATACTTTACGTTTAGAGTTCAGACATTAGGTACATTAGGACTGGGATATCATGTCATTTTCAAACATCTATCAGCACCTGGTTGACGACGCATGACCAAAATGCTGCCGTTTATCTGGGCAACGTGCACTCCCGCCAGCATGCTGGGTACCCTGCCAACGTAGGCCATTAGTGGAGGGAAAGGCCCCCAGAATGCTGGCGGCATTGCCTCGTTGAATGACAATGCTCAATTTCTGTGCAAAAAGCCAGCATTCTGGGCACCCGACGGCTCTACCAATCGCCTGGCCAAGTCCCAATAAAGCCTCAAAGTGGCCGGCCCCCACGGACCCATCGTCTCCACCTTAGGGTGTACACCCGAACATGTACACCCGGTCAAGGTGTGCATACTTGCGCCGTTTGAGGTTTTCAGGTTGAACGGCGGAAGCGCCAGCCCTAACTGATGTACCAGGAAGGTGAGGTGGAGCCATTGTGTCTACGCATGTTGCATCCCACACCAATGGCTGCCCCACCTTCCAAGGTATGAGAGTCATCCCGTCGGGTCTTTTGCCGTCGTCTCGCATCAGTCCATTAGGTAATTAGGTATAGGTATTTATCGAAGCGTGTGAAATTTCCACAACGCTATCAAGTTATAGATAATGCAATTTTACAAAGAAACATTATGCAAGAGATCGCATCATATCCATCGTCTATTACTGATAATTAATGAGAAAGACTATAATTGCGAGAGCGAGTTTGTTTTACGACATTTTGTCACTCTAGTCATGGCGACAGATACTCTCCGATGGACGAGCATCATTTTTATCCTCAATTTTGTATTCAAGGTGAGTTTCAACGCAAATCGCGATGAAAATTGAAATGTTCATTAACGTTTAAATTTTAAATTGGGATATTTCTTAATTTAAAGTTTCTTCGTCATCGTCAGCCCTATTTCCTTGTTCAAATTTTCATCGTTATTTAAATTGTCGACGACTCGAGCACATTTTTTTTCTTGTTTCAGATTTCGTCACCACACCCGCAGCCATCTTTGACAGAGTATCTTCTAGCCAGTCTTGGACCTCAAGGGATTCCTGTACCGTCGCAATCCATACCACCACAAAGACCAAGCTATCAGACCCCTAGCTATGGACCAAACTACCAAAACTACCAGACCCCTCCCTACTTAAATCAACCAAAACCAAGCTCTACCCTATCTAGGTCTCCACCTTTAACAGCGATTGCTAATTTAGCAGCTTCTATTCCAGTCCCAGATTCAAAGTCACCAAAAACGCCAACGGTTCCAAATTCAAATATACCTTCAACTGCATTAGATTCTAACGTCCTAAATAATTTAGCAATAGCATTGCAACTGCTGATTGTTAGTAATATACTTAACACTCCGCCTGCTGAGATTTCACCACAAAATAACTTAGATTTTTCGAAATTTGAATCTGCTTCGAAGTTCGAAACAGTTCCAATTTCCCCTCTAACATTAACATATCCTTTAAAATCGTCAGCATTCCAATCTTTACCTTACGTAGAATCACCTGTAAGAAGTCTTTATTCATATGAAAGTATAAATCCACCAAATTCGAAATTCTTGGGGTCATCAGGTTATGCTGAACCTTCAATGTTTGCATCGGCTTTCACTTCGGCAAATCCTAGGCCAAGTCCTAGGTCGAGTATGACTTTGATGTCACCTTATGAAGCCTTGGGACCTAACTCACCGTTTTCAGACCCCGTCTTATCCTCGTTATATGGTAATAGTTATTCAAAAAATGATTTCCAAAGTCCTTATGCATCTATTTTGGCAGCGGAGGGACATAAAGATTTGTTTTCGGGTACTGATTTGTTTTAACTTATTTATTGTGTCATAGAGAGTAATAAATTATATTTTTTCATTAACCATGCATATTATTGATAAGATATCCAGATTGAAAGAAAAAAAATAAAAAATAAAGAAAACACTTTTTTTATTTTTTTTTAAATTAGGTGTGTATGTATGTTATAGTGCATATAACCTCTATTGAATAGCTAATTCAATTGGTAAGAGTATGCTACTTTGCGCTTACTATTTTCGTTAGGAATATGTGTATAGGTACAAGTTGTCAACCGCTTATATGGTCTGTGTATTTAACAGACCAAATTATCATGTCAGCACACAATAAGTAGGAGAATTCATTATGTGAAGTGATTAGTTAGTGTTTTATGTAGTAGTTGTATTATAGCTCTACTAGCAGGGGTAACAAATCTAAGCAAATGGAATGCAATGGTTGCGTGGAAGAGATCGCTTTTAGCGATAAGGCCGCTTGTGGCACTAGCTTATAAGATAGTTCCGTACGTGTTTTATTATTATTTTGGTGTACACAATAAACAGTTTCTATCTATCTAAGCAACAATCGCCACTCGCGGTCTCCAATTCCACAGAATAAAAAATTGTAGAAGTTCAGAAAACTCGCTTCAAGATGACAATTAAATACATCATCATCAGCAGCCAAAAGACGTTCGCTGCTGAACGAAGTCCTCCCTCATAAAGCAGAAGACTTTGCTTAGCAATAACCACGCTAAAAATACTGCTTGCCACGTTGCAATAAAATATAGCACGCAAAGTAAATCCATATGAAAACATATACGTTTCAACTCCAATATCTCTGTGAAGTACCTAAGTCAGTTTTATGCAAAATTGGTGTGTCAATACCGCAAATATTTCAAGTTTTGAAACTCAGGCCATTAAGTTGACGGGAACTAGCCGCCTGTAGTCTGAAACCAGTCCGAAACTATTCAATGTATATATATGTAAATGGCCTTATTTATAAACGTTGCTTTAAGTTAATCAATGCTTTCCTAATTCTCCCTAAATAAAATATAATTACATGAAAATTGCCAGAAAACATTGGCAACGGTATTCTAAAATAAAGATCAACTTTTTTTAATCAACTCGTCCAAAATCCCACAGTGACTGAAGACAAAGGTCTTCAACCAATGTGTGCTGCCAGTGACGACATATGGAACTGAAACGTGGTCCTTGACCACTGGCCTTTTGGAGAAACTCAGAGTCACACAGCGCGCAATGGAGAGAGCTATTCTCGGAGTTTCTTTGCGCGATAAAATCCGGAACGAGGATATTCTCCGAAGCACCAGTCACCGATATCTTTCAGAGTGTGCAAGCTGAAATGGCAATGGGCAGGCCACATCACTCGAGGGACCGATATAACCGGTGGGAAAGAAAGGTTCCTGAGTGGCGACCACGAAATGGAAGACGCGGCGTAGGTGCCTCCTACTAGGTGGACCGACGACATTGTGAAAGTCGCGGGTAACCCGTGGATGCAAGTGGCACGTTGTCGGTCGGTGTGGCGCTCTAAGGGGGAGGCCTATGTTCAGCAGTGGACGTCTTTTGGCTGATGATGATGATGAACTTTTTTAATTTTCTTTCTGTAATTTTAATATATAAAATGTTGAAAAAGTGCGTACGAGATAGCGAGAATCAAGGAGGTTGGCTCTTAAAACGTTATGTCAACTTCTAGCTGACTTTCAAGCCTTTTTGCATATACCTTACCTTATCGACTAGCCTTGTATCTCAGTGGGTGGATTTCCGCCTTCTGATCTATAGGTTGTGGGTTCGATTCCCACCCAGAACAAACATTTGTGTGATGAACATGAATGTTTATTCTCTGTCTGGGTGTTTCTATGTATTCTATGAATGTATTTACAAAAAAAAAAAAAAAAATTTAATCTATCAGTTTTTTTTTTCTCTTAAATTTTGGCTTCACACGTTGTGTATTTAGCCAGTGTCAAGTTTTGTATTATTTGAAGTGAAGTAAAGTATTTCACAAATAAAACAAGTCTCAGTCATAGTCTAAGTCAAGTAAAGTAAGTCACGGTCATGTCCAAGTCATACCTCAGTAAAGTGGTGGAGACTTTACAAAAGGTTTCTGTGGAGTTTTGGAAATAACACGAAAAGTCACGTTTCACGACAATATACTATTCACCAACACTCGTGCACGGTCACGAACACTTAATGAATAAAAATCCACCGTTTTTACACATTAAAACTCAAAATAACACAAGTTTTGGAAAATTATATAATGACGCGACATGACTTCTTCACGTTCCCGCCAAAACTCCAAAAATCTATCAGTTATCTGGTTCCCATAGTACAAGCTTGCTTAGTTTGGGGCTAGATGGCGCTGTGTGAAAAACGATCGGCAATATTTATTTATATTTATATATAATTAAACAATACCATTCCATGAGTTTTGGCGGGAACGTGAATAAGTCATGTCGCGTCATTCTATTATTTTCCAAAACTTGTGTTATATCGAGTGTTAATGTATAAAAATACAATACTATTCGACAACACTCGTGCACGTTCATGAACATTAATGGATAAAAATGCTTTTTTTTTATAATTATGTAGATTTAAGTAATAGAGTAATGAGGTATTAAAACCTTAATACGTATTTGACCATCAATCGTTGTTAGACGATGCAACCAATAAAGATATGTACCAACTTACTAATTGCTTAAATATTAAAAATGCTTTTTTTTTTTAATTCAAGAAACGCTGTTAATCGCTGCTTTTGTAGCCGCGCCTGACTTCCGCCGGCACAACCCACACATTTATCGGCGTTTGCTCGCATTAATCAAACTTTGCTCCCGGGACGCGTAGATTTATGGCGTAGGCTGTAACTTTAACAACAATGGATGGGGATGTCGTATATTCACACTTAGAAGAGGTTTCACAACGTTGGTATGGTTTTACACAATATGGTTTTGAAATAACGCAAAACCTTTTTGTGTATTTCTATTGTATGTACGTATATCATATTTATTTTAGGTATTTATTTATACTTATTATGTAGTCATTTAGTAGATAGGTACTTACCTGAACTTATGTATACCACCGACCGTATTTCTCTTTAAAATTTCTGTCCATACTAAGGTTGCCTGGAAGAAATCGCTTTAGGCGATAAGGCCGCCCATTATACTGGCGGATATTTAATTATTGTTTAATTTTAATTGTATTTTCGGTGTTTAATAAAGCTATATTGTATTGTATTGTAACCTTGCTCAGACACCTTCCATTCTCTTGCCCTGATGTTGGGGCAATACTACGGCATTAGTATCCCCTGCCTGTAGTAAGAGCCTACAAAAAGGGGATCCTTGTGCTCGAGGGTGGTTAGAGGTGGGGCTCTAATAATCTACATAATATATAATAAAAATGTATTAATATTTTCACCTAACGTATTGCTCACTCTTAAGCTTACGTGTCTAAAAACACATTATTTTGTATAGTTTATAAATTTTAAACACCATTTTATATAATCATGTAACTTCATTTCTTAAGTTTTATATAAGCCTATGCGCTTGCTAAACATTTTTCTCTCCTCTGTTTTTGTACCACCAGGAATAATAAACACTGGTATTGTACATTCGATTTGTAAATTATTATGTGAAATAAAGTATTTAATAAAAAAAAACATCTACCTTAACGAGCCCGGGGAGGACAGCAGCGCTGCGTCTAGTGGTTATAAGAATAACAATAAGAAAATATTTATTGCTAAGCTGTGTACAATGAGATGTTAACAACTAAAAATTCCAAAAGCCTGCTCTTTTCGAGCGTACGAAAATGGTTTTAAAATATAATAGGTTGACTTTGTCGTACAGGGAGGCGTCTCAGGACATCTCGTAGCGGTCTCGGGAGAGCGGTGCTTTCCCATTCAGATCTCTTGTGCTATTTTAATTTTATTTTTTATTATGAATTAATTATTATTATTTTGCTTTTCATTGTGAGATAAATGTAATTGATTATGTCGTTTTTGTCTCAATAAATTAATAATTTTGTATTTGCTGTTTGACCAAAATTGTTTTCTGTTTGTTTCGGTTGTGTGTTACTATTGACATGTAGGACAATATATATATAATGTAATATAATTTAATTTAATAATTTAATTTTGTGTTCTAATTGTAATTTAATTTCTTTTTATGTGAATATGGACCTTTGTAGTCTGAATTAAATGATTTGAATTTGAATTTGAATTCGAAATAAATTTATTTTAATTTAATCTCGCAGTCCTCTGTCAAGCACCAAAGCGGGCCACCGGAGGTTTTAGTGGGTGTAATCTCACATAACAAGGCTGTACCCCAAAGCGGTCGAGTAACTTGTGACGATGAAATATATTAAAAAGTGCAGACAAATGATATTCACATGCAGATCCTAGCTAGCATGTATTATTAATTTCGGTAATACGCAATGAATCTGTTTCGGTAGCAACATTGTGCTGATCGATCTATGGAATAGACAATAGATCGATCCGCCCAATGTTTTAAACAATTTTTTTGTTTTTTTTACTTCGGACTTGGCATTCGTTTGGCCACAATCACACCTGATGGAAAGCGACGATGTGGTCGAAGATGTAGCACGCTTGCCTAGGAAGTACCTATTCACTCTTTTTTTGAACAGCCCCGGATTGTATTTGTTCGGAAAGACAGACGCTGGTAAAGAGTTCCACACCTCTAAATACGAAATAATACGGAATATGTGTGTTATAAATACTAACTTGTTGTAACTAACTGTGCTAAGTTTACTATAACTAACGTGGTTTTAACACATTTTGTTTTAATAAAAAGTTTAACAAGGGAATACTCACGTTAAATTGAGACGGTTATTCCGACTATAATTTCTATCACATTCGGTGACCAAGGAATGTTATACAAGCATTTTAACGTGAGTACTCCCGTTATTTAAAACAATTTTTTTTTATGTATTTTTTTTTTTTTGTTTCCTTGTATTTTATTGAGTGCACACAAATGTTGGTTTCAAAGCTTCACACGGACCTCGGTGTTGCTTCTCATTTGAAGTTTCTCATTTCAGCCGGGTTTTTTATTGTCATTTAAATTTCTAATTCCCATAAAACTAGTTTACTAATTTTTATCGATCCCTTTAGATATGAAAAAAAGTTACGCGCTAATAATTAAAGCTTATGGAACAATAGTTATTAGAAACTAGCTCCTGCCCGCGGCTTCGCCCGCGTTTGGGAAATAATAATCCATTGAGTTACTTTGGGAGTTAATAATTATACATATCACACAGAAACCATAAATTTTACCGGGATAAACAACAGATTTAAAAAAATATAATATATAAAATAAAACAGATTTTGTATTAATCCATGCCATAAGCTACCCCGAAACCAAATTTTATCAAAATATGTACAGCCGTTACAAAGTTAAGGAGTTAAAAGTTAAACATACTATTACTAAAATTTTTAAGATTTTTTAAAGCTAACGTGAGCTGATTTTGAAAAAACTGTGATACCCGTATCTTTTCATTTTTTCTTGTAGAGTATCCATACCAAGTTTGGTATCTATCGAACCAGAGAATAAAAAGTTTCATACAAACTTTAACACCCTATTTAACCCCTTTAGGGGTTGATTTTCAAAAAATCCTTTCTTAGTGTGCGTTTACACCCCTCAATAAACATATCCTCCAAATTTCAAGTCTCTACGTCTAGCGGTTTAGGCTGTACGTTGTCTATAGGTCAGTCAGTCATGCAGTCAGTCAGTCAGTCAGGACAAAGCCTTTTATAGGTACAGATGATATAGAAAAGGCGTCTGTGAGGTTTATCGTTATTTCAAAAGCATGGTATATATTATATTTATGTCCTTATTCCGTTATCCATTGAATGCCATTTCCCTCATGTTTTCTGCATGACGTTAACAAGATTACAAGACATGGCAAGGACGGTACATGACTAATGATATGTCGGAACGGAATACGTCTTTTCATGTCGAACTTCGTTTGTACCGTTTGTTGGAGTATTTTTCCTTGTACATAAAGCATTCCTTTACAAAATAACTGCCAAACTGTACGTAAAGGCAACTGTTGATTGCCGCGTTTTACACACCTATTTCATTAAGTAGGTAATACAGTATTGCACACCCGATATGGATCCACTGTTGGAACTGTTTTTTTTTCCTCTAATAGGATTTTGGCGTCGCACGTCTTATGCATTTGCCAGTGTCAAGTATACAAGTATGTTCTCAAGTTTTGCTAGATATTATCAAACAAGTCATAGTCACGATCAAAGTCAAGCAAAGCAAGTCAAGGTCAAGTCCAAGTCATGCCCCAGTAAAGTGGTGAAAACTTTACTAGAGCCTTCTATGGAGTTTTGGAAACAACACGAAAATTCACGTTTCACGACATTATACCATTCACCAACACTCGTACATGTTCACGAACACTTAACGGGTAAAAATTCACCGTTTTTATACATTAACACTCGAAATAACACAAGTAATGGAAAATAATATAATGGCGCGACATGATTTCTTCACGTTCCCGCCAAAACTCTCGATTAATCCCTATTTTAAGAACATCTTTGTACGCAGTATTGCAATAAAATAATTCTTACACTAATTCTTAAAAAAAAAAAAGACTTTCTTTTAATTATTGCCATTATAACGAAGTTAAAAACAGCTGAACCCGAGTATGTCCTGAAGAATGCGACCAGAAGCACCGGAGGACGGGCAGCAGCGACCTCATAGTAAACGGTAAGTGTCATGCAATACCCAAGCCACCGGCCAAGCGTGAGGATTATGGAAACATCTAGAGGATCAACATAAAGAGGAATCGAAAGACACTTGACTCGTCAAATCGGTCAAGCCGTTTTAGCTAGAGTATAGGAACAGACACGTACTTACAAACTTACATTCATACATACAAAAACATTACCCTCCGTCTTAGGCAGTCGGGTAAAACTGCTACGCATTTTGGCACAATTTTACAAAATTATTAGGTTTGTATTGTTATGAATAAACTAGGTGTTACCTGCGACTTTGTTCGCATGGACATATAAAAAGTATCCTAGTGTCTTTGTGATGTACAGTAACTCTTTATCAAACTATATTAAGATCCGTTCAGCCATTTAGCTATGATAGTGTGACAAACATTCAGATAGAGAGACAAAGTTACTTCCTATAGTTCGCTAGACGGCGTTGATCCATTTTTGTGCATTTTTTTTGTATGGACTGACAGATATAATAAATAAATATATATAAAGATAGGTATTACTATTAGTACTCACGGGATATTTACCACGGTTATTTTTTGAGCCTATCGTGACTTCACCGAACGGCTTCGACGGAAGATCAGCGCTGTTTGCTGAACAGCATTATGCTGAGTGGAGGCCATTTTTGTGACACATGACATTGACAGTTATACTTATTTGATATTGCTCACCCTTCAATTTATTTAATGTTAATGTTGTTGCAAAATAAAATTATTTTCTTTCTTTCTTTCGTCTTTCTTTCTATTTTTGTTGAGTTCCCGATATTTGCATATAACCTACAACTACCTAGAGCCACCTACAACTAGAGCCTTGGCCGTGCTCAATCATTTTGCGCAGAAGTTCCAGCATATCGACATATTTAGTGATAACATCACTATTATTATTAGAGAATTTAAGTTGTTTTGAATTGTTTAAGATAGTAAGCGTTTTGGTATACTGTTAGCTTAATATTTGTTTTTTTGGAAATAAATAACGTGGCCGATATAACATCCCGATATAACTTAGCGCATGCAACTGTGCCTAAATATCGGGACCTCAACAATAATTGTCCCATCTAGGACAAACATTCATGTGATGAATATTTGTGTTTGTTCTATGTCTGGGTGTTAATATCTATATCAGTCTCTGGCAGCCATATTACAAGCTTTGCTTATTTTGGGGTCAGATGACCGTGTGAGCAAAAAAAAAAAAAAAAATGATGACCTTGGTAAATATCCCGTGAGTACTATAGTAATGTTGTAAACCACCACGAAAGTCTAATACAGTGTATAATGTAGGTAGTTCTGAATCTCACAAGCGAAGTTTTTTCCTCTAGAGGAATGTATTCGTTTTCATATCTCGAAGCTTTATTGGTCCTGATACGACTGCGACTATATTCCTCTGAATTATATTTTTATTATATAAATAATAAAAAACAACGTTTTCAACCTTGATAGTTTATTGATATTAACACATAAATTAAATTAATTACATAATTATGAACATCTACACAAAGAAAACACTTTTATAAAATGTCATACAAAAAAACCTCTAGTACATATTGAATCCATTATAGCCACAAGGCCCAGCTTGGGGCAAAAACTCAACAGGGCTGGGCACAAAACCTTCATTGAAGGGCAGTTTATTGGCCAGCAAGTTGCTAACAATCATTAACTGCAGTGCATTAGCCAAGTTATTGGCCACTGAGCTGTCTTGAATGATCCTTGTAGGGCCTACAGTGCCTGGTAAGACCGGAGGCAGCACTGGACCGGACATAATCTGGCTAGGCAATACGTTGGGTACGATCTGGCTGGGCAGAAAATTGGGGAGAATCTGGCTGGGCAAAATGTTGGGTAGCATAGGCCCTTGCAATATTTGTCCGTTTGGTAGAATTTGGCCGCCGGGTAGGATTTGTCCACCAGAGAATATTTGCCCGTTGGGTAGTATTTCCACAGGGTAGTCTAAGATGTTGGATCCTAGGAGCAACTGATTTTGTAGTAAGTTTTCAGCAATGGGTAGAAACCTGTTGATGCATTGAGGTTGGACCACCTGAAATAAAAATTAAGAAATAACATTAACGTGGTTCTGTTTACAATTCCTAGCTTTTTTAGACTACAGAATTTTCTGACATTTCGAGTATACAATTGCCAATACATGGTATTCGATACCGTTGTACTCGTCATTATGAACAACTTTTACTATGGGACCAATGCTGAAATCCCGCAAAAAGAGTACTGATGCTCCATAGTTTTTTTATTTTTCTTGTTTTTTTTTTTTTTCTTTTATTATTTATACAGGGTTTTAATTAAATGACACCCTTATAACTAAACAATAATATTAATTTAGATCAATTGGTTTCTCTCTTTGAGAGCTGCATGGTATACGTCGTACAACCCTTTGGCATCCTGTGAATCAGGTTCTGCCAGCACAGAACCTTTTTAGAATGTATCCGTCCTCTGACCAAACACCAAAAACAATGAAGTGCGCTTGAAAATTTGGATTATCTATAGATCTTTAATGGTCTCTGGTTAATCCAACTGTTATTTTTTTGTAATAGGTGAAGTAGTTTAGGTATTTGTAGTTTGTATTTTGCTTAGTTAATAAAGACACTTGCCCGTTAAAAAAAAAGACAACTTACTTGAAATATTGCTAAATATCCAACAACAAGAATAGCTAATTTAGAATCCATTTTAATCTATTAGATAAACTAAGAGAATAAAAAGTATGCTATCTCCAAAAATTATAATGTTAAACTAAAAGAAAAATAATAAACTTACATTTATATGATCATACATGTTATCTTTTATGCAACGTGTAAGTTATCTACTTTCTACAGACGGATTTTTAGTTAAGCAACGCTTGAAGATAATTTAAGATAACTTTTGCAGGGTGATACGGAAAGACTGTACTATGCTTATGGACCATTTCTCCCTGTTTCTCGCTATCTCGTTCGCACAAATCAACATTATTTAATTGACAGAGAGAAGCGAAGGTATCAGAGTTTACTGGAACAAATCGGCATTTGTATGTATGTTTGTATGTTTGTGTGTGTATTTGTCCGATGATAACTTGCGAACCGTTGATCCGATTTTCATTAAATTTTGTACACAAGTAGTTCATTTCAATACAATTTTTAAGTTCGAATATGAGCTGAATAGGGAGTTGGGGAGATATAGGAGTCGCGAGGTCTCAGTCCGGCGCGAACTACTAGTATATAAATATGAATAATTTATCCTGAATATAAATTCATCATCATCAACAGCATGAAGACGTCCACACTGAAAGACAATCTGCAATTTGCATCCACCGGTTGCCCGCGACTTTTACAACGTCATCAGTCTATCTAGTCATCAGTCTGTCTATTCATCAGTCTATCTAGTCATCAGTCTATCTAGTCATCAGTCTATCTAGTCATCAGTCTGTCTATTCATCAGTCTACTAGTCATCAGTCTATCTAGTCATCAGTCTATCTAAGTCATCAGTCTATCTAGTCATCAGTCTATCTAGTCATCAGTCTATCTAGTCATCAGTCTATCTAGTCATCAGTCTATCTAGTTCCCAGCAGAATAGATAGACTAATGACATTGGCTTCCCGGCCTATGCTGCGTCTTTGGAAGACGCACTCATGGTGGCCATTCAAAAACCTTTCTCCCCATCTGTTATCGGTTCTTCGAGCGATAATATTAAAACTAAAAACTCGTCCCTAACAAAGTTTCCTATAGGATTTTGCAAGGCAAGGCGAGGTCGCGCGCGTGTCTCGCTGAGCATTCCTTGATAAAGGTCACCGAATGTGATCGAAACTATAGTCGGAATAACCGTCTCAATTTAACGTTCCCGTTTTTCCCGTTTTATTAAAACAAAATGTATCAAAACCACGTCAGTTTACATAGTAAAATTCCTATAGGATGCTGTGTAAAACCACGCGACGCTGCTAGTCTGTTTATAACGGCGAGAACAATGAGCTCCTTTTGGGTTAGTACCTTTCTGTGTAGCCCCGTTTTGGTAACTCAACTAAAAAACTTTTGAAATCCATTTATTTTGACTCTGATAAGCATAATTGAGGCAAATATTGTAGCTATGCTTGATCAGTGGTTATGTGACAATGCAGCGTGCAAGGTCCACCATACCAGATCAGCCTCCTTATCATGGATGTTCCTGATTGTGATAGTGATAGTGAGCGGGACCGCGCATAGTGCGAGTACGTTGGAATGAGCGGGATGACATGCTATTACAATCAGATCCCGAACGTCCGACTTCCAAAAAAAAGGATGAGGTTCTCAAGTCGATATTTTTTTTTTTTTTTTGTACCTTTTTTCTAAATGGTCTAGTCTCGGGATGTCTAGTGCCCTAAAGTGACTAGTCACATTGTCCACTTCCCACAATGCACGTAGTGTCAGATTCTCTGTCACATTGTCCAACTCTCAAACGCACGTAGTGACAAGCAAGACAAGCAAGTCGCTCGCCTGGTGGTAAACATCACACTGGCCCATAATAGTTTAGTGCCAACTAGAATTTTGAAATAAATAAAATTAGGTTAAATATAATAGATGTTGAATCTCAATAAGCTCAGTAATTACACCTGAAACAATCGTCGCAAGACCGAACCTTTTTTGGAAGCAATCTGTCCCTTCCGCCCTTCCTTTCCCTGCAATTCGGAACAAAGAAATGCTTGCGTAATGTTGTATTTATTGCAAATGTACAAATGCAAATGAAAAAAAAAAAAAAAACTGCCTTACGCGTAATACTTATTTCATATTATTTATCTAAAATATTATAATTATGATTAAGAAAATATTTATCATCATAATTATTATTATAAATGCGAATGTAACTTGTCTCTATGTCTCTTTTTCTGTCTCTCTGTCTGGGTGTTTGTCGCGTTATCATGGCTAAACGGCTGAGCGGATCGAACTGCGTTTTTGCATAAATATAGCTTAAGGGTAAGAGACGCACATGGCTACTATTTTTATTGGTCCAGTCCCCGAATTATGTTGGGGTAAGTACAGGTGTAACAACAAAACAAAAATGCATTTACGAGGCTAAATACCGAGCCTAGACCTGCGAAGCGAAAGCCCGAACTGCACCGCGTACGAAGTTACTGGAATACCGAGCGCAGCGAGGGTCTGTGAGTTGTGTTATGAGTCTACGGGTGCAAATTAGCAGTTGAACGACTATTTTTGTGTGTGTATATTATTTGTCCGACGATATCTAGAAAAGTGTTGATCAGATATTTATGAAATTTTGAAGGACAGTAATTCGTTTCAATATAATTTTTAACTTTAATTTTGAGTAAAATCGGTCAATAGGTCGTGAAGTAAAGGAAGTTGCGAGGTCTCAATTCGGCGTGAACTACTAGTATACATTAAATTTGTAGAAATGCCGTAGAGCTGCTACGCCGTAAGCTCTACGGCGTAGTTTTTAAGGGTCCACGTAGCAAGTTAGCTACGCGCTGTACCTTCGCTTTGCTAGGTCAATAAGCCCGACCCAGATCACGCCATAGACCTGGGGCTCTACTTAGGAATCGCTCGTATGAATCCGCAGATAGATAGACAGACAGACATATAGACAGATAGACAGAGCTACTTTCGAATTATTACTTAGGGTTTCTTCTACGTGAGGAAAATAGTAAAATATGTCAACTTACATAACAACCATTATGTCATAGCTAAGTGATTACTTGACAAAACAACTGAATTAATAAATAACAGAACGTCACGTATTTGCTGATAATTATATCACGCAGCATTTAATTTCTTCGAAACTTGCTTGCTTGTAATGTAGGCTAGTGGACGTACCTAATGTCAGAATATTATATGTCTCTATCATGACTAAAGATCGTTACCTATGTGGGGTTATATTTAGAATAAACCAAACTTCGGGCTTATCCCGCAACTCTGAAAGCGATAGTGATAGTGCGAGTGGGACCGCGTATAGTGCGACAAATTTGGTACGAGCGGGATGGCATGCTCTCGCAATCAGAATCACGAACGTTTCAAAGTTAGATGATAAGGACGCTTGTTTGTAATGGTCTGAGTCGACGGACATACTTTCAGAGTACCTGGGTCCAGGGGCGTATTTAGCCTTAGGCCAAAAGGGCCATGGCCCGGGGGGCTGGATGTAAGGGGCGGCGTAAGCGAGATTTTTTGCATTCTTATTTCAAATTAATTATTTCAAGGTTACCATTAGAAAATACTTTGGAAATGTTATAATATTTACCATACTGGAGTAATATTAAAATAAAATTATGTATATGCAGAAAATAAACTTTTTATGCCAATATATAGGCGCGAGGAGTCGAATTAAAAATTATTGCTTTTTTCCGACAATTTATGGGGCGGCAAACCTTCCAGGCCCGGGGTGCTGATTCTTAAAATAAGCCCCTGCCTAGGTATCCAATATGCCTAACGATTGTTAGATAAGGTTATTTTGAATTAAACAAAAAACTTTCGCAAGCAGCTTTGTTATTCAGAGGCTAATTCGAGAACTGAAGGTGCAACGTTTCGCTCATCCCGCGAAATTCAAATTTTCTTGCGTTTTTTCTCAATTACAGCTTAATTACTCATCGTGGAATTGTTGAAACCAAGTTTGCGCTAATAAATAAGTTGTTTTAAGCAATTACGGGTAAAATGATCACTTAGATAACATTGGTTTAGCTACAAATCTCAATAAGCTGATTTTCGTCTTGGTTTTTGGTTTAGCGAGAAATGTACTTATATTAGCTCTCAATTTGAATTTTTGGTTGTTGTAATTTCTTGAAACAATCTATTTATTATCGCAAAATTAGTTTTCATGAACGTACGATGAGTAATTAAGCTGTAATTGACATAAAACGCCAAAAAATTTGAATTTCGCGCGCTGAACGAAACGTTGCACCTGAAAGCACTAATGATATACACTTTCGCTTGCAGATGAAAATAGATGGCTTTAACGCGTGCTAGTCAAAAAATCCGATAAATGCTATTTACAAGTAAACCAGGAAATCAATCAAAATTTTGTACGACATCGTAGAAATAATTATTATCTTATCATCATCATTAGTATTTTATTGGGCCCACTGCAGAGCATAAGCCTCCTCCTTCGCCTCACTATATGAAGTAGGGATGCGGAGATTTAGCGAAAAATATGCATTGAAACAATGATTTTATTATCGAGAAAATATCGTGTAAGCATGTTCCATTTTCGCTATCGTCATCATCAGCCATAAGAAGTCCACTGCTGAACATAGGCCTCTCCCTTAGAGCGCCACACCGACCGACAACGGGCCACTTGCATCCATCGGTTGCCCGCGACTTTCGCTGCGTCTTCCGGTTCATGGTCGCCACTCAAGAACCTTACATATACTAGACACAAAAAAATACAATTCAACATATCTCGTCTAAGCGGTTACATTTTTTTTTATTTTTGTTTTTATTTTTTTCTTCACGTTTTAAATAACTTAATTAAATTTTATAACTACCAATAAACCAGTTATTAGAGCCATTTGGGGTAGAGAAGTTGACTCCGCGTGGAATTCGACCATTTTAAAAATATCAGAGCGCTTGGTTTGCGCTGCTTTGAAATGCTTTGGCGCAACGCATAAGTATTCAGTGTGGTAAAGCCACCAGCAGGCCTAGCACTGGAGCTAGGAAATTTGTCCACCGTATTTAATCCCGCGAGAACGAGACGGACGTATCCATTTTCTAGCTTTGTCACGTTGACTCGAACACAAAGCGGATGGACCACTAAAAAATTTTCCTCTTTTGTGGGGTGGACAATGGACATATTTAACTTTATCCGGGCGCCCGTACTACGCCTGAAGCATGCTAAATAGAAAGGTTCGAATTTTAAAAGCGGATAAAATGCACTTTTGCATTAAGATTTCGAATGGTAAACATAATCTTTCCGAGCTTGTGAAAAAGTTATTGTCATAAATACATTTTGCTTTATCTATGTTGCACCTGATTCTGTTGACATAGAAATCAAATGAACATAACTATTTCACATTAATTAATTACGTAAACAATAACATATTTCGAAATTCTACACACGATAACTTATTAATTACAAATTTTACAAATATTTAATGTTATAAATAGTCGACCTAGTTTCTAAATAACAGAAACAAGATGGCGGCGTCATCAACGCATTTGGTTATAATTTTTACGTATTTACAGGTACATAAATAAAATTTTCTTAAATTTTAAGTGTGAAGCTGCTGAAAACAAAATGTGAGGGAATTTATCGGTAATTCATTGTTGTAGTTTTTGTGACCAAATTAAAAATAGGGAAGTGCTTCCGCAGCCGTAGCCGACAGCCGGCAGTTGCCAGAGGTAGACGAAACGCGAAAAAGTAATTCTCGCGTCTATTTATTTATGATATACAAAAGATATCAATCAATTTCATAAGTATACAAAATTATAACTAAAAATCTGAACTGGATTGTAATCCAAAATATGTGTATACAGAAAAGCAAAGTAATGATATGAAGGCGATGAAGTACCCATCGAATAACTTTTAGTTTTATGACATCTAAGAAACCTTACTGGTGTGATACAACCGACATAAATAACGGAAGGTTTAGATTGTTTTTAAATAAATAAATACCCTTTTGATTGCAGAAATGAGTCAGATAACAATAGTTGGTGGTGTAGTAGTTTTTAAAAATAACTATTTCCAGTGACAGATTTGAGTCTGATGATAGTTTGGTCGTACCTCCGGCGACCGCTCTATAACTCTATCGTTGGCAGTGACGGCAGCGGAGGCACAGCCTGAAAATACATACATTTATGATACTTAAATTTGTAATCATTTATAAAGTTTTTTTTGACCGTTTTCTACAAATGTTTTAGTTCTTTTTTTGAATTACTCTAGGTGCTATCAATATTCTTACTCGGTACATAATAATGAATTATCTTAAATTTTGGCTCCACACATACCTATTTAACCAGTTTCATGATTTGTATTTTTTAAGTCAAGTTTTAAATTTCACTATAAGTAAACGCCTCATTCAGAGTCTAAGTCAACAATTTCAGTCAAAGTCGTGAAGTCGTGAAGTCTTTCCAAAAACCTTTTTGTAAGATTTACCTTTCGTAGTGGCTTCTTATATTATGTTCAGTTCATTAAGTATCTAACTTAACCTCACATGGGACGCATATCAGATACTTCACTCTTAATGTGATCCAGGTGCCGGGCTTTTACGTTTGACGGAGCGATACGAGGTTGAATCGATCGCACACGCTCATAATGCAATTTCTGGTTTAAACCTAACCCAACCTGACATATAATTTAAAATATATTAAAAAAATTATATTTTAAATTTTAGACCACTGAACACCTAATTGCAGTGAATTTTCTACCACACACACAAAAAAAAATAACTTGAAATTTGATGTACTAGAAGGTAAACTTTATGTCAACACAATGTAAATGTATTTTGAAATTTCCATCGGTTCTACCGATACAAGTATTTGTTAGCACTACTGGGAACATCCAAAAATCAGTGTAATAGTCTTTCTTTTGTTTGTTTTAGGTAAACACCATTTTCAACGCCTACGGACTGACGTTACCACTTCAAACTGTAACTACAAAATGTGAATCCATCATCAACAGACCAAAGATACCAAATCAGGAGTGCGTCGTAAACGATAAGCTGGCATGTGACAGTCTACCACCTGATTTGTCATATCGACCTCTATTGCCTCTTGAACCATGTGCAAGATCATCTATCCTAAGTCCTGTAGGAAATTGTCCATTTGTAAACTATCAAGAAGGCTTATTTACTGCTTCAGTTATACCAAAAGAAGCTCCTTTAACTTCAATTGTCTGCCCAGATACACTTATTAATGTGACAAATTCAATGTCATTAGGAGACCCTACTATTAAATCTTGTATTGGTGATTCTAAGCCTTGTGGTTTAAGACTGCCTATAGCTGTATCTAGTACTGTAAATTCTTTACCATCTCCAAAGTTAAAATCACCAGAATGTATAAATTCTTGTAATAAAGTTCCTGTATCTATTACAAATGTTATTATAGAAGATTTTGTTCCAGTATCAACAGTTATAAGTCAGGAGGCTATGCCAAATCAAATATTAGCCTCAAATACTTGTAGTACTGCTTGCACCTCTTGTCCTACCGGCTTTAAGTCTTCTTTTACCGTGTCAAGTAGTTCAAATTGTGGGAGTCATAATATAAATGTAATACCTTCAAATTCAAAGGCATCAGTTATTTTTGATGCAGTTTCTCAACCAATAAACCCAAAAAATTTGCTTAGTCAACCAGAAAAATCCTTCCCTGTTTCACCTCCTAATAATTCGCCTTTAGAACAAACATGTAAAAAATTTGTCAATTTGAATAATAAGGGCTCCATAATGTCTGATATATTAACCTCAGGAATCCCTTCATGTAATTTAGCAACTAACGCACCGGTGGGCAGTAATAACATGGATCAAATCGGAAACGTGTTACCAAACACTTTGCCCAATACCTGCAACTTTACACAGCTAACTCCAGGTGCAACTTGTCCAAATCAAAGTCTTTTATCAACACCTGCGTCTTCTGCTGACATACATGCAAATAAATTGGACGCTGCATTTAATAATCCACCAATATCAACAACTTTCACACCTCCTTCCATGTTTGATATTTCTAATATAATAAACAAAACACAAGGTTGTCCTATACCTGTTTCTGAGCCATCGTTGCCAGAATCTGATATTATGTTTTCTCCTTTGTCAATATCGAGCCAGGTGAATCATATTCCTACTTCAGTGCCATTCAATGCAAACAGTTTTGTAAATCCCTTTTCTAATTATCATACTCAATTACCATTATCTCCTGATTTACCATTAACTCATCCAGTACAGGGCTATAATATATGTCCGAATATCGAAAGTTATCCACAAAAAGGTTGCGCTATTTTACCTCAACTTAATTCTTTGCCATATCCTAATCTAATGGTGTCTAATGAGAACTCTGAGTTACGTAATGATTCTCCTTTCTCGGTTAATCAAATTTCACCCTTAAATAAATATTTTAAAGACGCAAGAGCAGCGACTGCGAAACTAAACGATTTCATTGAATCATTCACTAGTAAATTGTCTTCAAAGAATATTCCACAATTACAATCTCTTGTAGATCCGTCACAAAGGCCGTCGTTACAATCTTATATTAATATGTCTCTTGAAAAAAAATGTGAATCGGCCCCGTTAGCATCTTCTGCAAGATCTGTGTCACAACCAAATCCTTCATTACAACAAAATATAATTCCTCGTGAATTTCCAGATTCGTCTATGAATCCATCTATTGCATCAACACAGATTTGCGTAGACAAAACTGCTACTTTAGCACCATCAGTTGTACCAGTTACCTTCAAAGCTCCTATAGTTCCCAAAACTATAATCAGTGCATTTAACTTCCCAATTTGTTCAGCACCAGTACAGTTTAACAACTTCCATAACAACTTAGCATTGCTTTCAGCTAGTAATTGCTCACCTTATCCTTTTACTGATTTTCTGACTACAATTCCTTCTAACCAATTCGTAAATTTTGGTTCTTGCAGTAATAAACCTGATGGATCATTAATACCAACGGGTTTGCCTAAAATACCTTCTTTTATGCCACAAGCTTTACCTTCAGTTTTAAAAAGGCCAACATTGGGTACTACTCTTCCGAATCCTACTATTAATACTTACGAAGATGTCACAAGTTTATTGATGCCAGATTTGCGATCCCTTGTTTTCCCAAAAAGTTCGTATCCCTGTGATTTGCCATGTAAGAAACCGTTTCCGTGCATTTCGTCAATTTCAATAAACACTTCCCCAGAGTGCGAGCAAGTGGCTGATTCTTGTGTAGCATCATCAGGCTTAAGCAAATGTACATTGGACGCTTTATCTTCTATACTATCTTCTCCAATAGGATCTTTTTCATCATCTGATTCTAGTATAGACATATCTCAACTTGGTTTGTGTTGTGAAAACTTAGAAAACGTCATAAATTTGTTAGAATCATCGATGGATCAATCAACGATGTGAATTGTGATTTTAATTCCTTGTAAAAAAAAATGTTTGTCCCGTTAATAAATTTACTTTAAACCTTATAACCAAACTTGTTGTTTTAGTAAGCCTCAACATAGATTTTAATTGTTTCAACGCTTTATATGAAAATACTTTTCATCATACTTACCTATTCTAAAAACAATAATTGCCTGTAGAGGATAGCAGGAGCAAAGTTCAATTTTGCTCCCATGGGAGTTTGAGTTTCTCTCTTCTGATTGGTCCGCGTTCGTGCTGTGATTGGTTAGCAAGGAGCTTGTTTTGTAATACGAACTCTTCGTTGACTAGTTTGAGAAGTTAACCAAAGAGATCGAAAGCATATCGAATGAATAAGTTATTGGCCGGTCGGAATTTGGCGGCACTGCGCATTTCATAATTATTTGTTTTTTTTATTTACAACTAATGTTTCACACGCGCTGTGCATTTGAGTGTGTAAGCTACCTCCAAATTTCATTCAAATCCGTTCAGCAGTTACAGAGTTGAACGAGAACAAACAGACTTACATACTTACCTACTTACAAACTTTCGCGTTTATAATATTAGTGTGATTTCAACCCATTGTTTATAAATGCAAGCTTCGAGACGTAGCTCTTTTTTTTCTCATGATGATGATGAAAAATTGTGTGTCACTCGGTGCCAAAATGTTTAGTTCTCGGACGGCGTATATTGAACTCCTCGCTTCGCTCAGGATTCTACTATAGAATCCTTCGCTTTGCTATGAATTCAAAGGAGACAAAATCTTACTATAATAATAATAAATAATAATAATTTATTTATTTGCAATATTTAATAATTGGGGTACATAGTATTATTGTATTTTAAGAATCAATTACAATTGCTTACAAAAAAAAATTGTACATACATATTATAACCATTACTTTGGTTTCTTGTTACACAAATAACTATTATTGGGTTGGTTTGGTTGGTATATACTAACTACCTTATTCCGCAAATAAAATATGTTTCATTTTACTTACATTTTAAAATAATAGGTAGAATTTTGTGTTTCAAGGCTTCACTGATAAACGCCTCGTAATTTAGTATTGCGCACATCATTTTAGTACAACACAAAACTTAATAACGTTTGTCAATTTTAAGTGGCAGTAAGAAAAGCCAAATAAATAATATTGATTAGATACAAAGCATTCAGTCACAAAATTTTACGTGCCGATTTAGAATAAAAATTGCCAAAGATGACCGAATGTAACGGAACATTTCAAGCGTCAACCTGCTTACCTGTATTCTGGCAAATAAAACTCATTCCATCTCATCTCATCCCATCTCGTCTCGTCTCGCCTCGTTTCATCTTATTTCATTTCATTACCAAAAGCTGGATCTCAAAGGAACCTTTCGGCAGAAATACCAAATATGAAATAAACTACGTCACTGCGTTAAGTTTATCTAAGATTAGTATAAGTTACAGGGCTGAACAAGCGCCTCAAACTTGTAGACTCTTGGGTCTGAAAAACCCACACTAACAAATTACATTTCAAGAGAAAGTCAGTAATTTGAATTTGTACAATAGGATATGTATGCTCTGCGTATTTACTTATATACAAAAATATTTTCCTGGAACACAGATCACACTAGATACCGCATTACGAGATTCGTTGTTCCTACAAAAGTCACCAAAGTTTGAGGTGCGGCGCGGGTCGCGGGGAGTGCGACTAAGCGTTCTCATTGGCTATCTCAAGGTTATGCCTACTCGCGCCTAACAATCAACCAATCAGAGTAAATTCTTATAAGTGTATTTAGACTGATGCGTGGTGCGCTTCGAGCGTCCTGAATGCAGAATCTAGGTTGTGATCTGTGGCCTGGAATGTTTTAATGTTTATCTTTGTGAGCATAGTTTACCAGCATTATTCGTTGTGATGTAAATGTTTTAAATTATTACTTTGATTTTGATGAAACTAGGTAAGTATATTGGTATTATTGACCGAGCGAAGCGAAGGTCTCAGAGTTTACTGGGACAAATCGGCATTTGTATGTATGTTTGTGTGTATATTTGTCCGATGATAACTTGCGAACCGTTAATCCAATCTTCATGAAATGTAGGCAAGTAGTTCATTTCAATAAAAAAATTAAGTTCGAATATGAGCTGAATCGGTCCAGGGGACCTGAAGATATAGGGGTCGCGAGGTCTCAGTTCGCCGCGAAGTACTAGTTATAATAGCAATTTAAATTTCTAATATAACTATCCTTTTGAAGATTCCTTTAAAACTACTGAGTATAGCGACTCTTGCTCGGAATGTCTGTCTTATTCGCACAAATATTCACTTTGTTCTTGTTATCTGTCCTGCTCCGAGTCAGCCTGAGTCCAATGTGATCCCATATTTTGTGGTTAGAAGGCATTGTCGTTTCTGTTGAAACGTATTGTAATGCTGACAAGTTTTTGTAATACCTAGAAGACGATTGATCTGCCTTTTCTAGTTCTATGCGGTAAACAGTGTAAAAGAATCAACTGACAATCCTATTAATAAGATATTTTAAAAAAAAACGTCTAAAGAAAAAACAATTTGCAATCGAATAATCTATTAATACAGAGCTTGGCAAGCACCTTGAGGAGCACCTAGTGAGGGAATGTACACTTTACAGTACAGGTACGTCGAAATATCCCCGCGCAACCTTCGCTCCGCCAAGGGATATAAAAATCGACTGTTGCGTTGCGTTGCGATGACGGAATATTTCAAGATGTTTGCCGGTTTCTGTAACTATCTTCAAAAATACAGCAAACACCTTGGATGACACCTTAATGCCTTCAAGCGTTCTATAACAAAATTAAAAAAGAAAGTGAAGTAACAAAAAAAGGGTTTCTTACATTACAATAGAGTTGACGGTTTCTATAATATTAATAAGCTATAAACACTTAAAAATCATGACAACTGACAATAGTTTCCATCTATTCCTCGTATACCTATAGCCAAAGGTGGTTATAAATTTGTTAAGTTAGGTTAAGATTCCAGTGTCGATCTACCAAAAGTAGTCATCAGAATGTCCCAAAGTCTTAGCCAAAACATACGTTGTATGGCCATCACTTTGAAACTCGTCATCATCGTTGTCAAATAGCGGTAGAGACGAAGTGTTTTCTGCTTCATCTTTTGAAACACCATATTTCACCACTCTCGTCTTTGCAAAGACTGTTTCAATCCTGTCGCTCCGTGGCTTATTCGTTGAACTTTTATCGTTCTTGATGTCACCATCAAAATTTAAAAGTCTGCTATATTGAATTGGTTTTATATCAGGATCATGATCTGTTGCTTTTTGTACTGGATCTATGTATATCGGGTTTTGTTGTCCATCTACATCAGATTTTGTGAATACTTTTTCAATTTTTGTGGTCATAAAATCTGGATGTTCTAACAACGGTGGTGTTTGAAAATGATCTACTACGTTATTGTTCAGCTCTGCAATTTCTTTTTCAAAAACATTCTCGGGGTAAGTTTTTCTTATGTAACTATTATCGTCGTTTTCAAATTTTGTCTTTTCTCTTTCTCGAAATTTATAAGTACGCCTAAAATTTATATGATCTTTTATGTCAAGATTATGACTAGGAAAATCTTCGTATCTGTCATACTTTCTATGATCTGTGTTCAAAGGCTCTTCGAAACCACGACCTGTTGCATAGAAATGTCTATCATCTTCCAAATCTCTAAGATAATAGCTTTCATCATTGGCATAGTTAGATTCGTCGTTGAATACTGGATAGTAATCATTTATTAAGCCGTTTGTTTGTATAATAGGTACTATGTCTTCACTTCCTAGTTCTGGAGTTATGTATTCGTGTAAATCTTCTATCACAGTTGGAGAAATTTCTAGATTCGATTTTATTTCAACGGGTTTTTCTTTTGGAGGTTCAGGATCCGGGTTGAATTCCGCTTCTTTTGTTAAAACCTCAAGTAGTTCTTCATTTGAAGATTCAGGATCTGGTCCTATTTCTGTGTCTTCTTTTAGAACCTCAAGCACTTTTTCATCTTTAAGTTTTCTAACAGGCATGTCTGTATTAGATTCAGGAGATTCAGTGCTTGTTATTATATTCATAAAATCTATATTTAGTTCATCTTTGTATTTTTCATTCAATGGTTTTACAGTGCTAGTCAAATTCATAGACATTAATTTTGTTTTATCTGTGATTTCTTCATTCATTGGCTTAACAGTTGTGGCATTTTGTTGTTTTTTTGGTTTCAATTTTAGTTCAACTACATTTGGTTGAGAGTCTTTCTTATCCTGTTCATTATGATTTTTTCTCTTTTTACCATTTTTATTTTTCACATCCGTTCTACCAATGTATGGTTGATAAAACTGTTCAAAATTAAAAGGACGGTTGCCATTCGAGTAAAAATTATTACCCAAGTACATGTATGGATAAAAGTTTTTTAGATAGTCATCAGATATTGGGGTTATATTTTGTGCTTGTTTACGTGTTCCTTTGTGTTCTTTTTTGACTTTGTCAACATTTGGGTTTCTAGTTATTCTATCTTCTTTTACATGCTTTGTAGGACGACTATTTTCTTGAAGACTTTTTGTTTCCTTGTTGTCTACAGGAGATTCAATATTTTTTAATTGAGATTCATCCCCTGTCTCTGAAAAATCTTTAGATTTATTTAAATTTCTTACTGAATTTGTCTTATTGATTTTAGGTGAAAAATTTTCAGGGTTGTTAATGATCTCTGGAGTAAGAATATTATCTTCTGTTTCATTTTTAGTGACGTGTAATTCTGTTCTTGTCTTTTTTCGCCTTTTACCTGTATTATTTTGAACGGGAAGCTTGCTCACTTTCGGTTCGTAGACGCTTACTTTAGAATCATCACTGGTTAAGAAAGTTTCGATTCCTTTTTCTGCATTCTTTAATTCTTGCTTTTTTCTTTTCCTGGTATTTTTTTCCTCTGGTTTTGATTCCTTTGTATCGTGTTTAAGATTTGTTTCAGCGTTGTTTTCAATAATTTTAGCAAGTTTTTGTTTCTTTTTCTTTTCTCGGTTTTTATTTTGGCCCTTGTTTTTCTTATCGCTGATTGATATGACGTTTGAAGTTTGAATATTCTCTTTGTCTTCTAAAACATTTACTTTTGTTTTAGATTTAGTTAAATTTGCTTTTCTGTTACTAACTTTTCTTCTTCTGGGTACAGTTAATACTTTTTCTTTTGTTCTGTTACTGCTTAGATTGAAAAACTCGGGTGGCACGATGAAATAGTTGTTTATAACACTAGGTGTTGCACCCGTGTTTGGTTGTCTTTGTATTTCTCGACCATTTCGATTATAGAGCTTAGTTTCTGGGTCTAAAATCTTCTGCAAACATGGATTTCTGAATATTTTGCTCATTAGAAGTTCGTTTATCAGCGTTCCATCTGAATGCCCTTGGATCGGTGCTTGATTTTGGACCAAAGATTGTTGAGTATAAGGATTAATTTGACTTGCAGCTGCTTGGTATGGGGCTGATATAGACGTAGAGGTTTTAAAGGGTGTTTGCTGACTTGCATATTGTTGAGACGGAAATTCTTGAGGCACTGGTGTTGAGGCAACCTGTAAAACAAACAAAAAAAATGCTGAGTGTTTTTTTTTTTTCCAACCTTTGTCAGTGACGGGAAGAAAAACAAAACTATTATGAAATCCTTTTATTTGGTTATTAACATTACAGTTTATTTTAAAATCAGCATGTATTAAATCTTCGCTAACCTTTTTTTTATTTATGCGCTTTAAAATACTAAAGTGAACCAGGCATACTACCAATCAGTTCCTTAACACCTGTAATTAATGATAGTGATTTAAATGAGTTTACCATACATGACAGTTCAACTCTTTATCAGCTTATTATTATAAATGCGAACGTTAGTGTGTGAGTATGTAAGTATGTAAGTGTGTTTGTTTCCGTTCATCTCTGTAACGGCTGAACCGATTTGAATGAAATTTGGTACGGTGGTAGCTTACACCCTGTATTAACACATAGGCTTAGCACAAAATATTTGGTTTCTGTAGAATAGCGGGTGAAACCGCGGGGCGCAGCTAGTTAAGTTCTAAAAAGTAGTGTACAATGTTGAAATGTATGTTGAATGAAATGTAACTAGGACTATGTTGATATGTAAATAATCATACTATTATGTTAGATCAAACAAACACCTGAATTACTATTAATTTTCATAAAATAAGCGGATATCCTGAACTACAAATTAACCAAGACTCGGATTCGATGAGGACCCCTATTCGGAGATTATGACAAGTTTTTCGATTTCGAGATTTCAATCTCGACTGTCTCTCGTCTCGATTGCCTCCGACCACTCGATGTATCTCGCGCAATAGCCATAGAAAACATCTCGATTTTCGAATAAATGATCGATATTAAAAACATCGATATTTTACAAGACGAGATTGAATCTCAGCTTTTGAGAATCCTGATCAGACTCGGATCTGAATCGAGATAAAACCTAACTAGTGAAATTTTAGAGGGATCAAGATAATGAGCTTTTTTTTATCGGGCAAGTGCCTTTATTAACTATGCAAAATACATACAAACTACAACTACCTAAACTAATTAGCCTACTACATAAAAATAACAGTTGGATCATCCAGAGACCATTAAAGGTCTATAGATAATCCAAAGATATATAAAGATAATACATACCAATGTTATTATAGATAACCAAGCAAAAAACACACATTCTGTCATTTTGTAAAATAGTCATCGTTCATAACACTTATTTGTTAAAAAATAACTCAAAATAAGTACCTATATCTCAAAACTTTTGTCTCAACTACGTGCCGGCTTTAATGTATCACATTTATAATGATAATTATTACAAGTGTTGCGTCGATCTTATCGATTACTGATATCGATTTCATCTCGATTACGCACGAATTGAAAACGACATTGACAAGTTTTTTTTTTTTTTTTGGTAACAATTAATTTAATATTAAGTTAATATTGGTAAGATTTTAAGTAAGTTGACTACCGCATTGGTAACTTTGTATCTGCTTTAGGTTAATGGGTGTTAGTTGAAAACACGACGACAAACTTTGACAAGGTTTTGAGATATTTTTCTATAATTTGGTATATTTTACTATGTAAAGTGACGTGGATTTGATACATTTTTTTGAAATTTTGACACGAGCCTTGCGTCTTGTGTTGTCGTGAAAGGCAAGACGAGGCGCGCGTCACGCTTAGCATTCCTTGATAAAGGTCACCGAATGTGATCGAAACTATAGTCGGAATAACCGACTCAATTTAACGTGATTCCCGTTTTATTAAAACAAAATTTTGTAGACTCGTTCCATAAATACGGAAATCGGCAGTGTAGAGAAAGATAATAATTTTAAGTCTATAGCATTATGGACTTAAATTTATACTACTATAATATCTACTATCTCTATAGCAGAGACATCAGAAAACAATGTCAAATTTAGAAAAAACAAAATACTATCTTAGGGTCTTGTCTCACCGCCGACGATGAACGAGCAGCGAGTAGAGCCAGAAACAAGAAACGAGTAAGCGAGCAGCGAGAACCGAGTGTATAGTTCCGATAGGTTTGTCGCGGGGCTATAGCGAGTGCACGAGTGTGACGGCCAATTACTCGCACTTTAGTAGAGAATGACCGTTGCGAGTCACTCGGCGAGTATTATCTTTATAGCTTCTGTCGCTGCGACAAACTAGTAGAGAGAGAGTTCTCGCCTGCAATGTGAACAGTCGGCGATCAACTATTATTACACTTATATTATAAATGCGAAAGTTTGTGTGTAAGTATGTAAATATGTAAGTAACGGCTGAACGGATTTGAATTAAATTTAGTATGGAGGTAGCTTATACACTGGATTAACACATTCTTTCCATCCCGAAAAATTTAACGGTTCCTGTAGGATAGCGGGTGCAAACGCAGGGCGTAGCTAGTCTATTATACATTTCTTGAGCGATAAAATATTCAAAAGTTTGTCGCTTCCTCACCGGCGGTGGGACAAGTGCCTTAAGGAGTCAAACTGAAAAAAAAAACAAAAATGGTTTTTCTATTCTGTGCACCTCATTGATTATATAAATTACAGTAATTACTTAGATATATATGTTTCAAACCCCCGAATACTTAAACGTGTATTAACTTTGACGACAGATTAAGTCTATTGCTGCCTTTGTCATTTGCTTAGTGCCAGAGAAAGGCAGCATTAGAATTAATCTGTTATCAATTTTAATGAACGTTTCAGTATTCAGTGGTAAGCTTTGTAGTAGCTAGTATAAATAGCTAAGTTAGAAAACAAGATTACGTGAGATTTTTTCTATAAAATAAATCATTGGAAAAACCTCGATTTATAAACATTTCTCGTGAGATCTTCAAACCCTTCATATATGTATTCGTATATTAAAGTGCTGATTTCAAGGTTAGGTTAGGTTAGCATAGCACAGTATTTATTGATTTCCTGGTTTAGTTATAAATGGCTATTTATTTATTTAATATATTTAGTTGCGTGATATCTTCTCGTCCAAAAATCCGCGGTGTTTGAAGACAAGGGTCCTCAATCAATGTGTGTTGCCAGTGATGACATACGGAACTGAAACGTGGTCCTTGACCATTGGCCTTTTGGAGAAACTCAGAGTCGCACAGCGGGCAATGGAGAGAGCTATGCTCAGAGTTTCTTTGCGCGATAAAATCCGGAACAGGATATTCATCGAAGAACCAAAGTCACCGATATAGCTTTCAGAGTGTGCAAGCTGAAGTGGCAATGGGCAGGCCACATCACTCGAGGAACCGATAACCGATGGGTAAGAAAGGTTCTTGAGTGGCAACTACTAGCTGGAACCACAACGCAGGTAGGCCTCGCACTAGGTTGAAACACATTTTGAAAGTTGCGGGTAGCCGGTGGATGCAAGTTGAAAATGTTCGTTCAGAGTGGCGGTCCAAGGGGGAGGCTTTTGTTTAACAGTGGACGTCTTCAGGCTGTTGATGATGATGGCTAGTGTGCTACTGGTTAGTTGAGTACGTGTCTTTGTTGTGTCATCGTATCCCCGACACGGAGCTACACAGTGTTAAAAAACTGTCTATTACGACGACCTGTTTGGGTCAATGGTAGAAAGTCTGCCTTATGAGTAGAGGTGCCGGGTTCGATTCCCGGCCGGGAAGATGTTGAAAGATGAATTTCAATATCTGCTCTGGGTTTGGGTGCTAGGGAATCCTAGTGGGGAGCTATTAGTGTGATGGGTTTTTTTGTGTTATCTACTAGTAGTTAAGCCGAAGTAAGACCTCGCGACCCATACTACTTCTGTTGCCTATAAATGTATAGCGCAACCGCTATTTAATGATTGATTCATTTTAATAGTTGAATTAATTATTTACAAGTACATACATTGAATATTATATTTCAATTAAAATTAATTCTTACGTCGACTGTGTTATGCACCATTCATTAAGCTTCACTACATACTCTGACTGCACTACAATTATCTTCATCTCTTTTCTTTCAATACGCGAGAATAAGATGGCACAAGTTTTAGAGCTGCAATGATATTTATGTCTCCTGAACATGGCATGACCTGACATCGTGTGAAATAGATGGCTATATATAAGTTTCTGGGGGAGCGAAAGGGAGAAGCTATAACATTAATAGTTTGTTTCTTTTGCTCCCGTGAAATTCAAGTCTAGCTGTCCTTTTCACACGATGTCAGCCACTCTTAACAGCTCTAAAATTATTGCTTTCCTTTTCTCACGCAATTTAATGAAATGGACGGACAGACGGACAACAAAGTGATTCTATAAGGGTTCCTTTTGTCCTTTTCAGGTAAAAAGATATGATACAAGGATAATTTGAGCCCTGTCAGATAAAATAAGATAATAACAGAATCGTCGCCAGTATCACTCATAATTGTAATTGCGAGGTCTAGTACTTTTATCACAAAACTTGATATTTATTGTGCTAAATACACTGTATGTGGAGCCAAAATATACGCGGAAAAAAACCTTTAGAGGAGTCAACAAAAACAACACCATAGCAGTCAATAATTTTATTAAAAACCTAACCTACAACAGCAGCTTCTCCAACTCAACCACGATGCCGGTAATCAGCTTTATCAAGCCACCAAGCAAGCCTGATCCATCTATCAAGCCACTTAACAAAGTTAACACCAGGTTCAACACTTGAGACACCAGACCTAAAAGCAAACCTGGTGCAGCTAACACATTCGATCTAAATAGCGATATTAAAACACTGATATATAAGAACAAGACTGATGCAAGATCTGTCAAAGTGGCGTAAAGAAGAGGCAACGTGCAGCCAAAGTATGGCAGCAATGCTGGAGTCAAATTCTGAACAATGTTGGATAAGTTGTTTAGGTTGTTGATTAGGTTGATTAAGAAGGGGATCAGGAGACAGGCGAGCTGGTTTGCAATTGGAAGGACGGTGGATATCTCGTCGAAGGCCAGGCGTAGGGCTGAGACGGAATAGGCGGGGATCATTGCTTCACTGGATTTTACCTGGAAAAAAGAAATGAAGACATAATTTTTGCAATTGATATTTAATTACATCTCATCACCAATACAGATATGCCCAGCCATGCTAGAGTAGGACAGTAGGGCACGTTTGCCGAATGCCAGAGGAGCTACAGGCCAACGTCAAACCAAAAGCAGGTTAAACGGTCGGCAAGGCAAATCAGACAGGGTGAAGAGATGAGATGAATGATTGGGGTCCACAATAGCACTCAATATATGTATACCTACATGCAAAGAAGGAAAGGAGGTTTTTTCCCAGCAATGAGATAGAACGGCCTGATATAATAATGAAAGAACATAGGGTTACAAAGAACGGTGGTACTAAGCCGAAAGGAGGTCACTGCATCAGCCTTTAAACATCCCTCTGCTAGGTTATCGGCCTGCTCCCAAAGGGTGATTAGGCGATATCCACCACGCTGGCCCAGTGTGGGTTGGCGGATTCACATGCGCCATCGAATTTCTTCTCCGGAAGTATACAGGTTTCCTCACGATGTTTTCCTTCACCGAAAAGCCAGTGGTATATAACCCTACGCAAGGATTCTCTTCTATAGTGAAAGGACCACAAAGTATTGTTTGCTCACGTCACTTGGGACCGCCTTGCGGCACGTCGGCCATGTTTTGTGTCCCAGCCAAGCTGTCAAATGTTTTTGAAGTGCTAGGAAATTACTATACTGTGAAAGGGGTGGGTTTTTCCTTTCGAAAAATTCCCACTAACGACATGTATTGATCAAATTTTTATACTTTTGTGGTGGTTTTCTATATTACTATTAGTACTTACGGGATATTTACCACGGTTATTATTTGCAACTGTGCCGAAATATCGGGAACTCAACAAAAAGAATAATCCAATTATTATAGTTTTTCTTAATTTTCTTAAAAATACAGTGATCTCCTTTCAGATTTGTGCTGTTCCATGTTCCACTGTATTCCGGAATTAAATTTTAATTCCCGGCATTTGCGGAGTAAATTTTCTGAGTAAGCAGTGAGACGCAGTGAGTTCTAAAAAAGTGGATATAGGCGCAAAATTCACTTCCTATTTCCCCGCTATTACTCGGAAAGTTCAATGCCTCCAAAGAGGATTCATCAACGTATATTACACTCATTTGCGAGCATCTATCAAACAAATGTTCGTCGTAATGCAAATCGGGGTAATGGAACCGCGCCTTAAGTGGCGTCATTTAAATGAAAAAATGTCGTTGTTGTTCCCGAAAGAGTTCATTAATAACTATTATGGTATTTTTAGGAACTTATATAATATAGGAAGCCTGTTTTCCTATTTGAAAAAGTTTTACCCGACTGCCCAAGAAGTAGGGTAATGTTTTAGGGGTATGTAAGTATGTATGTTTGAGTGTTCCTATACGCCTGTAACCTAAGCGGCTAGACTTATTTTGACGAGTGAGGTGTCGTTCGATTTCTCTTTATGAGTGGGGACGTTTTGCAGTCGGGTTTATCGTTTAATAATATTACTTTAAAGGAAAATCATAGGTTAGGTTTTTTATTTTAGTAACAGACTAGGTTTTCGACATTAATGATGATGAGTCGAAGATGGTAACACTCCAAGTTGGAAAGAAATTTTGTTCTCAAACAAAGTTGCTATAATGCAGCCGCGGCTTTGCCTATGTCATCGTTCCACCTAGTGGGAGGCTTATCTACGTGTCTTTCGGTTCGTGGTCGCCACTCAAAAACCTTTATTCCCCATCTGTTATAGGTTCTTCGAGAGATGTGGCCTGCCCATTGCCACTTCAGCTTGCAAATTTTGAAAGCTATGTCAGTTACTTTGGTTCTTCGGCGAACAACCTCGTCTCTTCTAGTTTTTGCTGTTCCCGACAGGGTCCATTATGTAACTTTGTACTAAAATGTTAATTTTTTGACCACCTTGTACGTAATGGAAGCAATAAACCATCTGAATCTGAATCTGGGTTTTATCGCGCAAAGAAATTTGGAGCATAGCTCTCTCCATTGTTCGCTGTGTGACTCTGAGTTTCTCCAAAAGGCAACCAGTCGGGATTACGGCTCAGTTCCATATGTCATCATTGACAACAAGATCACACTAATATTATAATTGCGAAAGTTTGTGTGTAAATATGTAAGTAGATAAGTATGTAAGTGTGTTTGTTCCGGTTCAACTCTGTAAATTCTGAACTTATTTGGATGAAATTTGGTATGGAGATAGCTTATTTCCAGAAATGAACACATAGGCTAATTTTTGATCCTTAAAAATTTAACCGTCCCTGTAGAATAGCGGGTGAAACCGCGGGATTAGCTAGTAGTCAAAATATAAAAATATTCAGTCGACTTGACAACCTCCTCCTTTTTTTGGAAGTCGGTTAAAAAGTAAAAATAAAGTAATTAGTACTAACCAATAAAGCCACCGCAAGTCCAACCAAAATGTATTTAGTCATTGTTACCACTTATCAAACTAAAAAACAAAATATTTGTGAATATTTATTTAACAATTATGACTTATAAAGACTATTATTTTATCGTGTATTGCACAAAATATTTTTGTAATTTAAAATTATTGTAAAATTTCTAATCTATGTTTGTAGATAATCTACAAGTAATGCAATTATAATTGTGTTATCACAATGGTAGTTCAACATAAGAAATTATGTCATTTGATTTTATATACTAGTAGTTTGCTCCGAACTGGGACCTCGCGACCCTTAACTAGACCGTGTCTTGACGCGCCCTTGACCGATTTTGTAAATTACTCAATACTCAATCATTTTTAACCGACATCCAAATATCGATCGATTTGGAAAATTATTTTTTGATTTGAAAGAATATACTTCCAGATTGGTCCCACTTTTATTAATAATAATAATAATAAATACCTGGGACATTTTTGCACACACGGTCATCTGACCCTAAACTAAGCAAAGCTTGTAATATGGCTGCCAGAGACTGATATACGTACATAGATATTTTTAAATACATACTTATATAGATATTAACACCCCGACATAGAACAAACAAATATTCATCACATGAATGGTTGTCCTAGATGGGAATTGAACCCACGCCCCCAAACACAGAAGGTAGGTTCACTACCAACTGAGCCACCGGGGCAGTCAAAATCCTAGTTAAAATCCAGTTTTGATAATAAGGTATTGAGGGAACTCCTCAAATTTGGTATTTGGTATTAGCATCAACAAGTCAAGCATTTTTATTCAGAAAGTATTATATAGTGAAGTGGAATGGAACTGATGAAGAAAGACCACAGATAGCCCTCGGAAATCCACAATGATATGTAAATCCCCTTCCCAGGGGATTGTTTAAGGGGATTTCTGGAGTAAGCCTTTCACGGGTGGCGCCAAGAACAATCGATAGTTTGAAATTATTTTATTCCACATATGTACACTTTTTACTTATGAGGTAATCTATGATGTTCTGTATAAAAGAAATATTTTATTACCAAAAATTATATACATATTTACAATAAAATATAACCTACCTACTTAAAGGTAATCTAAATCTAAGCTGAGATTATTATTTTATGTATGAAGTAAACATTTAATTTAGCTAATTAAAAGTTAGCTAGTTTAGCTAGCCCTGGTCTCCACGCTAGGATTCCCTGTATCGTGGAGACCAGTTTTACGCTAAAAAAAAAGTGCATAACGTCAGACTACACTTAACAAAACAAAGATCAGCAACGGGCAATATTAAAAAGTCCGGAGATACGCAAATGAGAATGCGACACGTTAAGGTGCAGCGTTTCGCTCATCGCGCGAAATTTAAATTTTGTTGCGTTTTTTGTCAATTACAGCTTAATTACTCATCGTAGGTTCATGAAAACTAATTTTGCGATAATAAATAGATTGTTTCAAGAAATCACACCAACCAAAAATTCAAGTTGAAAGCTAGTATAAGTACACTTCCCACTAAACCAAAAACCAAGATGAAAAACAGCTTATTGAAATTTGTAGCTAAACCAATGTTATCTAGGTGATCATTTTACCCGTAATTTCTTAAAACAATTTATTTATTGGCGCAAAATTGGTTAAAATAAATCCACGATGAGTAATTAAGCTGTAATTGACAAAAAACGCAAGAAAATTTGAATTTCGCGCGATGAGCGACACGTTGCACCTTATGTTGTGTTTGTATTGAACATATACATTAATTTGAAAGGAGATACTTCTAGATTATTCTCATTTTTATTAAAAGCCAGTTCTGTAAATAGGATCCATGAGGAACTGAGGGAACAACTCAAATATAGCATATAGCGATTTTGGTATTTTCATCAACAAGTCCAGCATTTGCATTCAGAAAGTATCATTTAGAACTGGAACTGATGAAGAAGACCACAGATGGCCACCGGAACTCCTCAATGATACGTATTTCACGGGTGGCGCCAAGATAATCTCGATTATGATAGTTAAGCGACTATGACGAAGCAAATTTAAATAAATGGTTGTGATGAAGTCGGTTTTTTTTATTTAAAATTATATTGCGACTAGTTTTAGATTAACGCCCCAAAGTTTTTTTCATAGGTAATGTCCTCAAAATCCAGTTTTATTTTTGTAACTGTAACGATATCTTCAGGCCTTGACAGTGACCTAGTTATACAAAGTTGTGACAGCCAATCAATTTTATTGAATACTAGCTCTGGCCTGCAGTTTCGTTTCATTTTTGTCCTAATTGGTTTAGCTTTTGCTTACAAATCACCTGTCATAAAGCGACGATGTAATCTAAGATGGAGGATGCTGCCCATTAGATCACACAAAAGAGAAAGATAGTTATTTTTTCTCTCTTCTGTGTATGAGACGCCTATTTACTCGTGTCTCTTGTCTATTTAAAGTCTTGATTTACACTCGAAATAGCACAAGTTTGAGGCCGGGTTGCACCATCTAAATTAACTTTAAAGTTGAAAACTGCAGAAGCTGAAAAATGTGTTGCAGCATTTTAGCTATGGTCAAAATGACGGATAACACATGCTGGCTAAGCTTCATGGTTAAGGTTATATTTAATTTAACTATAACAGTAACTTTAACTAGAATGATGGTGCAACCCAGCCAAAGTAATAGGTACAATGACGCGAAATGACATCACGTCCCCATCAAAAACTCCAAAAGAGTATTCTCTCGCCTATGATTGGCCGGCTTAAATGTCGAGTATATCAGAGGCGGATATTGTATGAATGAATATTGAGTCGGCCAATCAAAAGCACGATCAGTAACCTCGTCTCGCGCTCACAGTTCATTTCAAAGACTATCACATTAATGTAATTCTGTCTTGCGATCTGTTTGTTACGAAAATTCGTAACAAACAGATCGCAAGACAGAATTACATTTCAGATTATTAGTTTGAAGTTTGATGCTATATTGGCAAAAACTAAATATAATCAGCAAATTATTGTTACATTTGAAGCACGTAAGGTCAATGGTATATGATTCAATATACGATATTTCGCTGACAAAATATTTTCTCATATATAAGTACCTACTGGATTGAATGCTGGCATCATTACCACGCTGGATGGAAGCACCTAAGTAGAATGTACTCATTTAAAAAAAAATATAATTCTTTTTTTAAGTAACTGTTATCCGCGACTTCGTTCGTGTGGACCAGTAAAAAAAAGTATATCTTTGCAAAAATGTCGGTCGATCCGTTCAGCCGCTTAGCTGTGATAGCGCGACAAACACCCAGACAGATAGACAGAGTTACATTCGCATTTATAATATTAGTTATGAAATGTATTTTGTACAAGAGCGCGGTAATGCCGCCAGCATGCTGCGACGTATTTGGATAATTTTTAGATCTTCAATGGTCTGGCGAATCAAGCTGTTCTTTTTGTGTAGTAGGCTAAGAAGTTTTAGTAGTTTGTATGTACTATATTTTTTCTTACTATGTAATCCGCCAACCCGCACTGGTGTATATAGCCCAATAACAATTCGAGGGTAGGCCGATAATCCCAGCAGTGGGACGTTAATGCCGATGCAGGTGTTTTTTTGTACTGTAAAAAAACCTCGTGACGCCATAAAAAAAATGCCTAACTTGAACGAAATCGGCATAAAACAGAGTAGATTGACGAAAGAGGAAGGATAGCCTTCAAAATCAAATCAAATCAAATGTCATTTATTTCAACCATTATGATCATAGAAAGAACGAAGAAGGACACGAAAAAGATACAATATTCTATAAATTCCATTTGGTCGTTAGTCAGTACATGAACCATACAGCAATGCTCCATTTCATCATCATCATCAGGCAGAAGACGTCCACTGCTAAACATAGGCATAACCCTTAGACCGCCACACCTACCGACAACGTGTCACTTGCATTCACCGGTTGCCCGCGACTTTTACAATGTCGTCGGCCCACCTAGTGCGAGGCAGCTTACTGCGTCTTCCGGTGCATGGTCGCCACTCAAGAACCTTTCTTACTCATCGGCTATCGGCTCCTCGAATGACGTGGCCTGTTGCCACTTCAGCTTGCAAACTCTGTAAACTATATCGACTTACAGATTATACAGATCAGCTTATATTATTTTATTATATTCATCTATTGATTTATCATATTATATTCATTTACTGACAGTCAAACCTACTCGCTAATAAATGTTGGATGGTGTAGGGGCTGGCCTGGACCATACACGCCAGGGCTTTGCACCGTGCAACGCATAGTCGTTTAAAAACAGTAGACGCGCAACTCAGCGAACATCCCCGACGTATCATCCCCTATCCAGCTTTGTATAGGCTATGTATGAGCTGTGATGATGGTGTTTTTTGTTGACCGAGCGAAGCGAAGGTCTCAGAGTTTACTGGGCCAAATCGGCATTTTTATGTATGTTTGTGTGTATATTTGTCCGATGATAACTTGCGAACCGTTGATTCGATAGTCATGGAATCATGTAGGCGACTAGTTCATTTCAATACAATTTTTAAGTTCAAATATAAGCTGAATCGGCCCAGGGGTTGTAAAGATATAGGGGTCGCGAGGTCTCAGTTCGGCGCGAACTACTAGGTTAGACGATAAAGGCCCTTGTCCAGTAAATAAAAGTACCTACATAGATAAGATATATAACAAGTGTAACAAATAATTAGGTAAGCATATAGCAATGAATTCTTTCCTTATCTATTACTTATTTATATATCTACATGAAATTGTATTAGCTGTTATCATAATTTTACAATTCTGCAACATTTAATGTATAAAAAAGTGTTTTTATAAAAATAATTTTAGACACCAAAATAAAGTTAAAGGCAGAGGTTTTTTTGACAGAATTGTTTATGATTTAAATTTTGAAATAATGTCGAAATTGACGATAGTAGTATTCTGTTTCGTTGCAGTTTTTTCACTGACAGTAAGTAAAATATTCTATACCAATTATTTTTTATTTTTTATCTCTTTCGTCCTTAGAGGATTTTGGCGTCGCACGTCTTATGTATTTGCCAGTGTCAAGTATACTTATATATATACAAGTTTTGTTACATATTATCAATCAAGTCATAGTCACAATCAAAAGCGAGCAAAGTAAGTCACGGTCAAGTCCAAGTCATGCCACAGTAAAGTGGTGAAACCTTTACTAGAGCCTTCTATGGAGTTTTGGAAACAACATGAAAATTCACGTTTCACGACATTATACCATTCACCAATACTCGTGCATGTTCACGAACACTGAACGGGTAAAAATTCACCGTTTTTACACATTAACACTCGAAATAACACAAGTTTTGGAAAATAATATAATGATGCGACATGATTTCTTCACGTTCCCGCCAAAACTCCTTCTATACCAATTATCATGTTAATGATATAGAAAATAAATTAAAAATAACACAAAAGCAAAATAAAGAACTAACCTATAACGCTGGCGGAATGCCACGTTGGAATGCTATTATTTTGAGCAAGGTAGAGCCAGCCAGCAGCATTTTGAAAGATAGTTACGTGCGAAATATCACTGCGTTTATGTTAGTTACGAGCGATTCAAAAATCGAGCCCCTGATAAAGTAAACTTAAACGATTTCACGGTTGATAAAACTACCCCTTAATATCTAAAGTTTTTTGTTTTTATTGATGTTCTTTTATTTTCGACATTTTCTGTCAATTGGCTTTTTATTATCAATTCAATTTTATTATATCGTCCTACCAGATATTCGCATGTTCGTACGCGGTGCTGAAATATAAATTCAAAATGATGCACCGCTATAACAACTGCCATCCCTTATGTAATCCTCTTAGGGGATCATCATCACCGATATCATTAGGTAACTTGCAAAAGGTACATGCAACTAGACTGTAAGGTTTCTTGGTCGACTTTTATAGTGTGATATAATAAAATAAATAAATAATAACCAGCTAGCCATTAAAGTGGGTCTGTTGCACGTTTCTGAATAACTCCATTATATAATTAATTGAGACTTTATTATGTACAACTTAAAAAACAGACAAAGAAAACTTAAAAATACTAACTAAAAACTAAAACCTAAAACAACTATAAAAAATAAACTAAACTAAAAGACCATTAGTGGAGGGAAAGGTCCCCAGAATGCTGGCGGCATTGCCACGTTGATTAATTATAATTAATTAAAAAAGTATAACATGACTTTTTCTACTTTAAAACACCATTGTAACAAATTCATATTCGTTTATTTCTCTTACACGACTCGTGCTCTAAACCCCAAGATACAGGCATTCTCGCCTAGTTTCGGGAACGCTGTTAATATCTAAATGCATAGAAAGTTTGCTGGTAATAAAAATATTACTGTTACTGGTATATTACTATCATCATCAGCTAGAAGAACTGCTGAACAACACTGGGGCTTAGTGTTGCCATAACCCGAACGCTTGGCAGGTAGATCGGATCAGAACGCTCACCGTTTACTAAGAGGACGCTGCTGCCCGTCCTCCGGTGGTTCTGTTGGGGATACATAAAAAAAATCTTTCTTAGGTTCCACCACTTTAGGCAGTGCAGCCTGTCAGTCTGTCAATAAAGTTTTAAGTACATTTTTAAAGTTACCAGTATTTAATAGAGCATATTATCTATTCTGTGACAGAGCTATGTTACTTATATACTTGCAATGTTTGTATGTATGTATGTATGGATAAATCTTGCAACTCAATTTTAGACCAGTTCACCTTGTTCCATTCAGTTGAAATTTTACATTCCTGTCAAGTTCCGATGACAATACAATAATAAGACAACGAGCTGATCTGATGATGGAGACGGAAGGTGGAAAACGCAACTCCTCAGTAGCTAACAATAGATTGATGGAGTTTGGACTCATTTTGTTCGGCTTGCAGTACCAATAACGGATTTTATAAAAGCTTGTCTGGACTATACATTTTTCCACGAAAACATGTATTTAATAAAATGTACTTTTTTGTTTCAGCCAGTATCAGCCACAGGCGTCCAATTACCAGCAGTATATCCTTTAGTCAACATCTTACTACCTCTTCTCAACAACGTATACAACCTTCTTTTATCCCTGCTCTCAATCTTCGACACCCTACCTCCTTCAATCAGCTGCCTCATACCTGTCGACCTCGGAGCTTTGGAAACATCTTTGCTAAAACTCTATTCCCAAGCACTGGCCATTGTGAACTTTCTAAGATCGTTACCAGAGTATGCTTTTGGTGCAAACCCGAATACGCCACCAGCGAATGTTTTGAACCTTCAGGGTCTACTCACCACGTTGATTTCTTCTGTGGGAGAGTTGGGTGAAGATCTACTGGAAGGCATTGGAGGTTGTCTTCTGCCCGGTCTACTGAAGCTAGTCGTTATGGTTGTGCAATCTTTGTTGACTTTACTACTATAGTACGATACGTTTAAATTAATAAATTTCTAAAATTTAATATTGTATTTTATTTCAAACATTATTTTAACACGTTAAACGCCATGGTGGTCTACCTATGCCCGACTGAATAGCTGATAAAGTCAATCAAAAAAACCGAAATTGGTAAAATGTTGTACATATTTTTTATAGCATTATTTTAATGGAAATAGGCTTAAGCTTAGTAGACAAATAGAGAAATTAATGCTATGTGGATTAATTATTATTGTTGGGTATTATTTGATCATCACTAATACGTCTCCCCCGTGGCCGGTTCGTCCGCGGGGACCGCGCGGGCCACGGTGTCGGGCACCACCTCGAACCGAAAATCACGCGTTTCTCGCTCATGCATTTTAGTGTCACGTGGACCGTCATACGTTAACAACTCTATTTAATATTCACTATTTTAATTAGTTTACCGAGAAAAGCGAAGGTCTCAGTGTTTACTGGCACAAATCGGCATTTGTATGTATGTTTGTGTGTTTTTGTCCGATGATAACTTGCAAACCGTTGATCCGATCTTCATGAAATTTTGTAGGCAAGTAGTTCATTCAATACAATTTTTAAGTTCGAATATGAGCTGAATCGGTCCAGGGGTTGTGAAGATATAGGGGTCGCGAGGTCTCAGTTCGCCGCGAACTACTAGTAATATATATAATAATTAATTTACTTGAGTATGTATTCGTATAATTTTAATGTATTTTATAACGCAATTAGTCTAGCAAGTAATCGCTGTTATAACCATGTTGTGTGCTCACGGTTTGGATCGCGGATTCTAATAGAACCTTCATATAATTTTTATATAATGTATCATCGGTGATCTGTTGTGTGTACCTAATAAATAAATAAATTAAAGGCAAGTTTTTTTTTTGCCCTGTTTGTACATAATAACATACAACAATACAACATTTATTCGTTCAATATTATGGTAACAATTCAGGTGCAGGTGATATTTTGTATTTTGGCGAAGGGGAATGAAAAGACTCGAAATATACCGATATTATATATATTCGAACCGATATTTTTTTCGAGTCTTATCATTCTCCTTCGCCAAAATACAAAATATCACCTGTACGTAAATTGTTACCGTAATATTAAACGAATATGCAAAATACAGCCTCTTTGAAAAAAAAATAACAATTGCAATAAAAAGATTAATGACAAACCAGAATCGTAACACGTACTCGTATTTAAAAAAAAAAAATGTTTGTCTGTGTAAAACAAACAACGATAGACGAAAAGTTCAAAGCTGTCAGCTTAGGCCTATCAGATTGTTAAGAAATATCCAAAGACATTTTATGAGTTTTGGCGGGAACGTGAAGAATTCATGTCGCGTCATTTTATTATTTTCCAAAACTTGTGTTATTTCGAGTGTTAATGTGTAAAAACGGTGAATTTTTACCCGTTAAGTGTTCGTGTACATGCACGAGTGTTGGTGAATGGTATAATGTCGTGAATCGTGAATTTTCGTGTTGTTTCCAAAACTCCATAGAAGGCTCTAGTAAAGTTTTCACCACTTTACTGGGGCATGACTTGGACTTGACCGTGACTTGCTTTGCTTGACTTTGATCGTGACTATGACTTGTTTGATAATATCTAGCAAAAATTGAGAATATATATGTACACTTGACACTGGCAAATGCATAAGACGTGCGACGCCAAAATCCTCCTAGAGGAAAAAAAAAAAAAAAAAAAAAGACATTTTATAAGGAGAATTCTGTGGAAATATCATAATGACAAAAACAGTGGAGTTAAGCCGTGGTAGCGCAGTTGCACGCTCGCCTCAGATTCGTGGGGTAGCAGGTTCGAGCGTACTAATGAGCTCTTTGGAACTTACGTACGGATTTACCACTGGCTTTTCGGTGAAGGAGAACATCTTGAGGAAAACCTACATATTTCCGGAGAAGAAATTCGATGGAGTATGTGAATCCGCCAAACCAGGGGGTCAGCGTGATGGATATGGTCTAATCAAGCTTCGAGGGTAGGCTGATATCTCAGCAGTGGGATTTTTAAAGGCTGATACAGATCTTGACATATGAAAAAAAATATTTGTTTCAGCCGATTTTGGCTTCGCAAATGTGGGAGCAAATCATAAATCAATCAGATATTACTAGTAGTTCGCGCCGAACTGACCTCGCGACCCCTATATCTTCACAACCCCTGGACCGATTCAGCTCATATTCGAACTTGAAATTGTATTGAAATGAACTATTTGCCTACAAAATTTCATGAAGATCGGATCAACGGTTCGCAAGTTATCATCGGACAAATATACACACAAACATACATACAAATGCCGATTTGTCCCAGTAAACTCTGAGAGCTTCGCTTCGCTCGGTCAATTAAGATGTTATTACTTTTACACACGTAGATAAGTATTTGGATTCAGAATTGTGTACTAAATATCTTCCTAAATTAGATCGTAGTAGTGTTGTATTATTCGAAAATATATACATGCTCCAGGGGCGGATTTTCCAACAAGCCGAGCAAAAAAAAAATCGGTATTTTTTTCACTCACACGACTAACTAGGAGCATCCCTAAAACTAGGATGAAAGGCTATACCCCTGAAAATTACTGCTTCTGTTAAAGGGAATACCCCGTGAAACATAGACGAAACGAAATGGATTTCCAGCTCAGAGATGTAAAATCTTTAAAAAAAATCGGGAGAATTTCCTTGTATTTCATCTGTATATTTTGGTAGTCTAGATAGACTTATCCCGATATTGCGGGAAGCAGGGAGGCAGCAATCTTCCATACGCCCAGGGCAGGCAAGGTACTAAATCTGCCCCTGACCGGCTCTCCGTAGATGGCTACACGGAGAACGCAGTTTGTGAAAACAATTTAATCTGGGACCTTTGAATCTTTAGAAATCTGGAACGGCGGGGTTTTTCGAACACTTGGACACTTCAACATCTAAGTGTATTGCTTGGTTTCGGTAAACAGTGGTACTTGTTTGTACTCTGGGTAAGGATGTTGCATAATTAGTTCCTCCGTCTTGTACAATGGGATACCGTCACTCTGAAATATAATAATTTATAATTACACATAAATTTAAGAAATAATAATAATGTATATACATAAATAAATAAAAAAAGTGGTAAAAACCCTACTAGATATTTTTTTTTTTTTATTGAGTTTCGTGGCGAGACTTGCAAGTCGCTCACCTGATGTTAAGTTTCACGCCTTTATGGGCGGGCGTGAAACCAGATTCAGTGCCACCCAGAATTTTGAACTTCAACAGTTCAAAACCATGAGCGGCAATGCACTGCGCTTGTCGCCATGAGATACGAGTATTAGATGTTAAAACTCTTTATGCCCAGTGATTACGCTGGAAACATTGCCCTTCAATCCGGAACACAGTAATGCTTGCACACTACTGCTTGACGGCTGAATAACTGGCAAAGGTGTGGTACTTTCCCAGGCGGACTCTGCAGAAGAGCCCTACCACTACTAAAATCTCTAATCTGGTCGGTAATTTGCCATCAAATAAAAAGAAAAACTTTTTTTTTGCTTAGTGTGTAAAAATACGCTGCCTTATAAGCGCCTTCACTTCTCAAAGTAAACGCCTCCTAATTGACAAGTCATTTAAATTCAGCGCAATACAAAAATTATATGTGCAATACTAACATTGAGGACGGTTGTAAGGTCCACATTGTTTTGATACACAAAAACAGTCATTTAAATTCTGCGCAATACAAAAATTAAGTACGCAATACTAACTAACGTCACTTAACATTGAGAAACATGTGTAAGGCCTGCAATGTTTTATGAAACAAACGTGACAAACGTCATTTAAGTTATGTGCAATACAAAAATAAAGTGTACAATACTAACTTCACATCACCTAACATTGAGAAATGCCTATAAGGCAAAAAAAGTACGAGAGGCAGCACAGGTAGTCTAGTCAATGTTTATTAAACATTTGATACATTTTCCGATTTCGCAATTTTTTTTAAATTATCTTGTTGACCGAGCGAAGTGAAGGTCTCAGAGTTTACTGGGACAAATCGGCATTTGTATGTATGTTTGTATGTTTGTGTTGATCCGATCTTCATGAAATTTTGTAGGCAAGTACTTAGTTCATTTCAATACAATTTTTTAGTTCGAATATGAGCTGAATCGGTCGAGCGGTTGTGAAGATATAAAGGTCGCGAGGTCTCAGTTCGCCGCGAACTACTAGTTAAATTAAGGAGTGTCCGATTGTATCGATTTGTGGATGACAGAAGCCGCGGCGCGATGCCAATCAGATGGTTATATGCAGCAAGTAGGATTACGAAATTTCACGTCAGGCGGTCTGTGGGGGGTAGTTACGTTACGATATAACACGGCCCACAATGTTTATTTAACAAACGTAACAAACGTTATTTCAGTTCTGCGCAATACAAACATGAAGTGTGCAATACTAATTAAAATCACTTTACTTTGAGAGGCATTTATAAGTGAGGCTCAAATAATCAAACTTACGACGTTTGTTCTCAAACTGGTGTCATCGATCTGAAAAATAAGGCCACAACATTTTGTTAAAAAACCGTGTCAGGAGTTTTGGCGGGAACGTGAAGAATTCATGTCGCGTCATTTTATTGTTTTTCAAAACTTGTGTTATTTGGAGTGTTAATGTGTAAAAACGGTGAATTTTTACCCGTTAAGTGTTCCTGAACATGCACGAGTGTTGGTGAATGGTATAATGTCGTGAAACGTGAATTTTAGTGTTGTTTCTAAAACTCCATAGAAGGCTCTAGTAAAGTTTTCACCACTTTACAGGGACTTGACTTGGACTTGACCGTGACTTGCTTTGCTCACCTTTGACTGTGATTATAACTAGTTTGATAATAATTACCTTAAAACTTGAAAATATATAAGTATACTTGACACTGGCAAATGCATAAGACGTGCGACGCCAAAATTCTCTTAGAAGGAAAGAGAAAAAAAACCGTGTCATTTAAATTCTGCTCAATACGAAAATGAAGTACGAAATCCTAACGTCACTTAACTTTGAGAGGCATTTAATATTAGGTTGAAACAAACAAACTTAACTTACGGTGTTTGTTCTCAATACGGTATCACCGATCTGAAAAATAAAGAAGGTTTATTCTTATTGTCGATTTAAAGTGAAAGCAAACGAAACGCGAATTTTTCCTCTGAGGCGTTACGCTTAAGGCGCAACGTTTCCCTCATCGCGCGAAATTGAAATTTTCTTGCGTTTTTTGTCATATACAGCTTAATTACTCATCGTGGACTTATTGAAACCAATTTTGCGCCAATAAATAAGTTGTTTTAAGAAATTACGGGTAAAATGACCACCTAGATAACATTGGTTTAGCTACAAATCTCAATGAGCTGATTTTTATCTTGGGTTTTGTTTTAGTGAGAAATATACTTATACTAGCTTTCAACTTGAATTTTTGGTTGGTGTAATTTCTTGATAAGACTTATTTATTGTCGCAAAAATAGTTTTCATGAACCTACGATGAGTAATTACGCTGTAATTGACAAAAAACGCAAGAAAATTTGAATTTCGCGCGCTGAGCGAAACGTTGCACCTTAAACAAAATCATGTACGCACTTGTGTTTTCAGCTTCACATCACGTTCTGTGAAACAATCGTGAAACGTCCCAAGTAAAAAAGTGTCTTCCATCCGTGTAATGCATGCGATAGCACACTGACCACTCAACCAGTCTCTCGTTTTATGGAACCGCTAAGAATCTAAGGTACTAGTAGTTCGCGCCGAACTGAGACCTCGACCCCTATACCTTCACAACCCCAAGACCGATTCAGCTCATATTCAAACTTAAAAATTGTATTGAAATGAAATACTTGCCTACAAAATTTCATGAAGATCGGATCAACGGTTCGCAAGTTATCATCGGACAAATACACACATAAACATACAAACATACAAACAAATGCCGATTTGTCCCAGTAAACTCTGAGACCTTCGCTTCGCTCGGTCAGTTAATGCTAACTAAAGGCATATCAAGCTTATGAGGATAGTCCTTCCGCGAGGTTTTGGCGCATTCGATATTTGAAATTGTATAGCTGTCGCTCTGTCTTTCGTGCGTGCGTTACTGAAGTTTTTCGAAGTGAGTCGTCGACGACGATAATGTATTATATATCAAGCATAAATGCTTTTTCTATGTTCCGTACCTCCAGACCGTTTAATTTAATTTAATATTGATTTTACGCCAGCAAATTATACCAATTACAAACCACAATTACAAACAAAAATTACAAAATTATACCAAAAACAATTTTATATTCATGTTATGAATTATGTCTAGGTTCTCCATACTTAGTCCCGTAACTTGACTGGGCTATCTGTAGTGTGGAAAAAGCTCATAAACTACTGAGCGCTTTTTTTTTTAATTTATTTATTTATGTTATGTGGTGACGAGACGAGCAAGTCGCTCACCTGATGTTAAGCTTCACGCTTGCTCATAACAGGTCAGTGCCACCCAGAATTTTGAACCTCAACAGTTCAAAACTATGCGCGGCAATGCACTGCGCTCGTCAACCTGAGATATTAAATGTTGAATCTCTGTGCCCAGTAATTATGCTGGAAACATTGCCCTTCAATCCGGAACACAGTAATGCTTGCACACTAATGCTTGGCGGTTGAATAACTGGCAAAGGTGTGGTACATCCCCAGGCGGACTCTAACACTAAAAAAACGCTTACTTCAAAAGAAATGTTCTTGTTTCGCATCACAGCTATATAAATATGCTCTTCGTTACCAGTGAAATAAAACTTATCATCCAGTGAGGTGAAACGATTTACTGCGTCTATGCGTTTCGTTTGCATCAACTCGTATGACATACGCCCAATCTGTGGAAACGAAACGTTTTATACAAACGGAAAAACAAAACGATATATTAAAGGCCTCGCTACACGGCCTGTCATGACATCGTGTGAAGGGGACAGCTAGATTTGAATTTCACGGAAGCAAAAGAAACAAACTATTAAGGTTATAGCTTCTCCCTTTCGCTTCCCCAGAATCTTATATATAGCCATCTCTTTCAAACGTTGTCAGGTCAGGCCATGTAGCGAGGCTTTTACTTAGTAAAAACCTAACAAGTGTCTGGGAGTTTTGGCGGGAACGTGAAGAAGTCATGACGTGTCATTGTATTATTTTCGAAAACTTGTGTTATTTCGAGTTAATGTGTAAAAACGGTGAATTTTTACCCGTTGAGTGTTCCTGAACATGCACGAGTATTAGTGAATGGTATAATGTCGTGAAACGTGAATTTTCGTGTTGTTTCCAAAACTCCATAGAAGGTTCTAGTAAAGTTTTCACCACCTTACTGGGGCATGACTTGGACTTTGACCGTGACTTGATTTGCTCGCTTTTGACTGTGACTTGCTTGATAATATCTAACAAAACTTGAGAATATATATGTATACTTGACAGTGGCAAATGCATAAGACGTGCGACGCCAAAACCCTCTTAGGAGGAAAAAAAAAGTGTCTGGGAGTTTTTGGCGGGCACGTGAAGAAGTCATGTCGCGTCATTGTATTATTTTCGAAAACTTGTGTTATTCCGGTGGTAATGTGTAAAATAGGTGGATTTTAATCCATTAAGTGTTCGTGAACGTGCACGAGTGTTGGTGAATAGTATAATGTATAGTACAATGAATAAGGTATACTCACATCATGCGACACTCGCGCACTATTACTATACTAGTAGTCAAATTGTATTGAAATGAATTAGCCTACAAAATTTCGTAAGATCGGATCAATGGGTCGCAAGTTATCGTCGGACAAAATAGATAAACACACAAAAATACAAACACACACTATACAAATGCCGATTTGTGTGTGTAGATAAATTGCAATAGCAAGCAAGCATATGCATATATATTTTTTTACCGTTCGTGCGGTAATAGTGTGTGACATCACCAACGGTTCCAGCGGAAGACCAGCGCTGGTTGTTCGCAACCAGTATTATGCTGAGCTGGGACCGGTTTGTGGTTAAAAACAATGTGTGTTAGGTCTTTTTTTTTTTATCTACCTAGTCTTTAGTCTAGTCGAACCTTCATGAGCACGACGTAGTCTCCTGTAATTGGGGGTGCACCCAGCTTGATGCCTATGTTTCATAATGTGAATGTAATGTGTAACTTCTGTTGGGTATCCATATTTTATAAAATAAAATAATAAAATAAAAAAATACCTTTTTTGTGTTTGGTTCTTGTGTACAATTTGTTTTTTTCCATAAATAAAAATGTGTCTATTGTCTATTGCCTATTTGTCCCGGTCAACACTGAGAACTTCGCTTCGCTCGGTCAAAATATCAGGTACATCTATATTAAGATGGCAGCTAAACTCACGTTACTGCTAAACGTACAGACGACGTAGTCACACATGGACAGAGCATGAAGGTCGACAAGAATGCCCGTGAAGCCTTGTGATGTATAGCGAGAGGACGTGGATGCCGACTGAGCTTTCATGTAATCTCCATAGAACACGTACTGAGGATACTTCGCAATGGCTTCTTTTAGTACCTACAAGTGAATATTAATAAGTATAATTAATATTTAAAAAGAGAAGATATTTCTAGTTTTACACGTGACCAAAATGCTGGCCTCTATTTCGCCCAAAGGGTGAGCGTCGCAATACAGCGTGGTAATGGGGTTAGCATTTTGGGAATAAGCCCCGCCCACCAAGGCTGAATCGGGTCATTTATAGTAATAATAATAAACGTTTATTTCAGGCACATAGCCCATAATTTAAAAAAAGGAAAGTTAAATTTAAAAAATTAAATTAAAATATTAAAAATTACATTAAACACAACTCATCGCTACTTTTACAAAGTAAAAATCGATTTTACTCTGGTGGATACAGATATCCAAAATCGATATATTGGACAACACAAGTTATTGAACAGGCCCAAGATACAAAGAAAAAGATAAAGATCATTAACAAGCACTATGAAAAGTTCCATGTCTTTGCCTTTCATATCATTATCCCCAAGCTTTGTAATCGGCTTTGAGATCCCAGAACGCTAAGCGTTTACTAAGAGGTCGTTGCTGCCCACCGGAAGGCGGGCAGCAGCGTCCTGACATACTAACTTTAACATCGTCGGTGGCGAGGTAGACGCGACGTCGGTCGACGGCTTGTGTTAGCTCGAGCTTCGCGTAGAAGTCGTCCACATGGGACATGTACTCATCGATGGTGTGATACTTCGCTTCTTTTAACAGCTTGTCTGTACGACGGATGTGGACACTGAAAAATTATACCAGTACTAGTTTCCGCGACTTCGTTAGCCTGGACATAAAAAAAGTATCCTATGTCCGTCTTTGTGGAATAAAGTAACTACTTATCAAATTTTATCAAGATCCGTTCAGCCGTTTAGCCGTAATAACGTGACAAACACCCAGACAGAGAGGCAAAGTCACTTCCTATAGTTCGCTAGATGGCGTTGATCCTTTTTGTGTATTTTTTGACGTTTTGTATGGACTGACAGTAGTAATGTAGGGAGTTCTGAATCGCGCAAGCGAAGTTTCTTCCTCGAGACGAACGTATTCATTTTCATACCTCGAAACTTTATTGGTCCTGATACGACTGCGGCTGTATTCCTCTAAATTATAATATTAGTTAGGAGTTAGAATTATTAAAGCACTAGCATTAGTAAGTTTTTGTGGAAAATTATATTTTTCCAGACAAGCTTTTATAAAACCCGTTATTGCTATAGTAAGCTGATAAAAATGAGTCCAAATTCCATGAATCTACTGTCACTCATATCTAAACATCTTACTGAGGAGTTCCGTTTCCCACCTTCCGTCTCCATCATCAGATCAGCTCGCTCTCATAATATTGTATTGTCATCGGAACTTGACAGGCATGAAAAGTTTCCACCCAATTGAACAACTGGTCTAAGATTCAGTTGCAAGATTTGACCCAAACAAACATACTTACAAACACTGCAAGTTAAATCAAAGCTTGTAATAAAAAGTCAAGTTAAAAATTACGAAGCAGCCGGCAGCCTCACTTAAGAGCCAATTGCTATTCCAAACTAGGTGTTTTTGCCATACTAGATCACTTTTTTTTTATATATATTACTCCGTGACGAGACGAGCAAGTCCTTCACCTGATGTTAAGCGTCACGCTTGCCCACAGCAGTTCAGTGCCACCCAGAATTTTGAACTTAACAGTTCTAAACTATGCGCGGCAATGCACTGCGCTCGTCACCCTGAGATGTTAGATGTTAAATCTCTGTTTGCCCAGTAATTACACTGGAAACATTGCCCTTCAATCCGGAACACAGTAATGCTTACACACTACTGGTTGGCGGTTGAATATCTGGCAAAGGTGTGGTACTTCCCCAAGCGGACTCTGCAAGAGAGCCCTACCACTACAGCGTACGTCACTTAGTCTTATCAGGTCTAATGTCTGAAGCAAGTATTATTATTAAAATAAATCAAAAACCATCCAACGGCACCTCACTCGTCAATAACGGTCAAGCCCTTTAAGTTATAGGTTATATATATACTTATATATATTACATTAACAAAATATATTTTCAATTTAGTTTAGTCTAGTCGAACCTCCATGAGCACGACGTGGTCTCCTGTAATTGGGGGTGCACCCAGCTTGATGCCTATATTTCATAATGTGAATGTAATGTGTAACTTCTGTTGGGGATCCATATTATATAAAATAAATAAATAAAAACCCCAAAATATTATCTTCCTTTTTGCGCAATCGGGTAAAAAGATCCCCATGCACCAGGAGTACCTACATCCGCTTGAAAACATCACCCACTCGGAATAATGTCTTACCCGACAATAGGCGAAGTTAAATTCATCCTCGCGATGGCAGCATTGATGACGTCGGGCCTTTGCAAGTTCAAATTGTACTTTAGTAATTGTCCAAGCCACCATGAATACGGATCACCATTAAACCGGATTATCCTGTAAAATATATATATTCGTAATGCTGCGGCCACACACTCCACGAGTCTCGAGGAAAGTACCGAGATAATAAGGCAGAAACGAAGTATGGCAACGTTACTTGTCCTGCCGCTAGTCAAGCTCATTGCCCGCCGCTCCCAATTTTGTTGGCTTTTGGCGCGAGTCAAAAGAACAGAAGACAGAGGTAGAGCGATAGCAAAAAAGTAAAAGGGACGAATAGCGCAAGGAGAGACGCAAGTAGAGCTGTTTGTGGCAACCTCGTAAAATTGGCGCTCCGTGGCGCTTGATCCGTTCCGCGGAACACTTAGCAGTCGTACTAAAATGAGCTATTTGCACTTCAGCTAAATGCACTGACCGCTACAGCCGTATTTAAATAACAAAGTTGTCCACGGTAGAAACTACAACCTATCCAGCGAAGATATTCAACGCCATCTATTATTAAAAACAAACTGTTGTTGTCTAGCATTCATACTCTGCAAGATATCAGAGGCTCTCGCAGCTTACTGCAGCCAGGGCTACGCCCGTTGATCTCCTACGGAGCTGCATCTAAGCACAGCCACTCGCATAGCTACTTCCAATTCTCTCGCCCTACGTGTTACATCACGAACTACGTTTTATCACCATCATCATCAGTCAGAAGACGTCCACTTCTGAACATAGTTCCCCCTTAGAGCGCCACACTTTTTTTTTTTTTTTTTATGTTACCAGGTTACGGTGCGAGCAAGTCGGTCACCTGATGTTAAGCGTCACGCTTGCCCATTACAGTTCAGTGCCACCCAGAATTTTGAACTTCAACAGTTCAAAACTATGCGCGGCAATGCGCTGCGCTCGTCACCCTGAGATGTTAGATGTAAAATCTCTGTATGCCCAGTAATTACGCTGGAAATATTGCCCTTCAATCCGGAACACAGTAATGCTTGTACACTACTGCTTGGCGGTTGAATAACTGGCAAAGGTGTGGTACTTCCCCAGGCGGACTCTGCGAGCGAGCAATCCTTATCCAGGAATCACTACGACTCCTCTTACCACCTTCCGATGACACGACCCTTGTATTTCTATCTCTTTTTTTTCCTTCAAATGCTGCTGCTAGGAAGATGTTCCAAGCCTCCCTTGGAATACTGCTTCAAGCCAATAGACGAAAACATCAGGCGTTACTTTGTAAGTCATTTCCAATCTGCATCTTCAACAAATCTCGTGTTTTTCCACTGCAGTATCGCGTCTAACCGGTAACTTTAGAGTTATGTCGACACGTGTTTCATCACATCTATCAGTAGCGAATTTACACATTTTAAATCAGAATCAGAATCAGAAATAATTTATTGTTTAACTGTGTACATAATAGATGGTAGGGTACATATTCCAAAGTTTCAACAGTCTGCCCTTTACGAGCGTACAATAATTTCTAGTAGAATATCTAAACTATCTAATAAAATATCCTTATTTTAAAGTTTACTACTTATTAGTTACTATATCACTGTACTTAGAGCCTAGTCTTCAAAATACTCCTTAATTTTGTAGTATGCTTTGGGAATAAGCCATAATTTCAATTGAGTTCTGATTTTTTTATCATTTAACATTTTTATATCAGTAGGCAACTTATTGTAGATTTTCAGAGCCATAACATAAGGGCTATTATGAAAAATGTTTAGGCTGTTAAATTTTAACCGCCTCAGTTTATTTTTGTAATTCAGCAATTTAGTTGAAATTGCAAAACAAAAATAGTTGTACGTTATAGCCTTCTTTTTAATGTTCGTGCATGTAACACGACAGTAAAAACACAAAAAAAGTTACTATCCCTAAATTTGCCGCGTCTAAAATCTGCCATCCTAGACTTAACCTACTAAACCTTATAGTAAATCCGCCACTGACATCTACAGGAGCTCACGGCTGGGAATAAGATGGCTGCATGGCTCATTCCCAGCCGTGAGCTCGACGAGTCAACACGTCCTGATGATGCCTCGATGACTATGACTTTGGGATAATTTCTTACATTTTGTATAATTTCTTTAAGTGTTACTGAGCTACAAATTTACTGACCTCTGTGCCAAATCCTTTGGAATTAGATAGGATCTTACAGGTAGTTCCGTATAGTCTCTTAAAAGAAGTATGGTTACTATGCTTGTTGCATAACTACTTTGAAATAAATTCGTTTCGCCGAATAGCATAAATGGCATATTCATTTTGGTACATCGTATCTTAATGACAATTAAGACAATAGACCAATTTTTATTTGTGGAAAAAATAAATTATACACAAGAACCAAAAACAAAAAGGTAGATAAAAAAATAAAATAAAAGACTTAATACACATTGTTTTTAACCACAAACCGGTTCCAGCTCAGCAGAATACTGGTTGCGAACAACCAGCGCTGGTCTTCTGCTGGAACCGTTGGTGACGTTATGCACTATTACCGCACGGAAAGGTAAAAAAAAAATACAACAAAACATATGCATAATAGCAATAGCAAGTTTGTGCAACTTTCTCAGTTCGGCGGGAACTACTAGTTAGTTAATAAGAGAGCGTTTAAACTATCTATAGTTCCTAAGGCTTTACTTTTACTTTTAGGTTATAGTTTTTTTTTCTCTTAAATTTTAGCTTCACACGTTGTGTATTTAGCCAGTGTCAAAGTTTTGTGTTATTTGAAGTGAAGTAAAGTATTTCACAAATAAAACAAGTCTCAGTCATAGTCTAAGTCGAGGAAAGTAAGTGACGGTCATGTCCAAGTCATACCCCAGTAAAGTGGTGGAGACTTTACTAAAGGTTTCTGTGGAGTTTTGGAAATAACACGAAAAGTCACGTTTCACGACAATATACTATTCACCAACACTCGTGCACGGTCTCGAACACTTAATGAATAAAAATCCACCATTTTTACACATTAACACTCAAAATAACACAAGTTTTGGAAAATAATATAATGACGCGACATGACTTCTTCACGTTCCCGCCAAAACTCCTAGGTTATAGCTAGTTTGTAGTTATAGTTTTTATGTTGTTAGAACACTTGTGAATTTGAATTAATTCCCCATCTTTAGTCTAAAAAAATATGCGAAAATTTTCCAGCGTAAATTTATGACGCCAATAAAAAATTTGTAAAATAGATTAGGAAGAATAATATTATGCCAAAATGATTATGCCATCCATTAACAAAGATTATGCGAGTTTTTTACGGCGAAATTTTTTTTTGTCTAAAATAGTTATGCGACAAGATTTGCACCCAAGAGGTAAATATATAGCAGTGGCATTATATTGTCTTCCTGGAACAAAAAAATAATATTATACTCCATTTCACATAATGATTAATTTTTTTAGAAATTCAGTCTATATTCACAAAATGCTGTCGAGCCTGCATGTATCAGGCAGGCTAAATCACTTCCTATTTTTAAGAACCTCGTTTACAAACACTATCTTTCTTTAAGTTAATTGGTACGGATGTATAATTTTTTTTTATTTTGTTTGTGGGACATTTTTGCACATATGGTCATCTGACCCCAAACTAAGCAAAGCTTGTAATATGGCTGCCAGAGACTGATATACGTACATAGATATTTTTAAATACATACTTATATAGATATTAACACCCAGACATAGAACAAACACAAATATTCATCACATGAATGTTTGTCCTAGATGGGAATCGAACCCACGCCCCCAAACACAGAAGGTAGGTTCACTACCAACTGAGCCACCGGGGCAGTCAATTCTATAATTCAAATATGTATCTATTGTGAGTTTTATAGTATTATATACAGTATGTAATTAGTGTATGTATTTCTATGTAAGTTGCATGTATTTTCATATACTATATTTTATGTAGATATCTACACCACCGACCATACTGTTTTTCATTCATAATTATGTCCATCCCAAGGTTATCTGGAAGTAATCGCTTTAGGCGACAAGGCCGCCCATTATACTACAGGTTTTTCTATTATTGTTTATATATAAGTTTTATAGTCTTTTTGGTGTATAATAAATTTTTATTCTATTGTAATACAGCTGAGGACGCAACTAAGAATTTTTTATATATAATATATGTTTTTTAATGTGTTGTGTATTTATATTTGTAAGTCTGCATGAATGATAGAGTTGAAAAATGTTTTAAAAGTTCTACTTAGATATTACAGACTGAGAATAATGAGGTTTCCCTGATTCTCGATATCTCCTAAGTTCGATATCAACATTTTTTCTAAGTATAAAATTACAGAGAAAATTTAAAAAAAAACTTATAATATCTTAAGGATGTAATAAGGGTTTGCTGAGCCGAAAGAGGTTCATGATATATTATATATTTTTTAATGTGTTGTGTATTTATATTTGTAAGTCTGCATGAATGATACAGTTGGAAAATGTTTTTTTTTTTTATTTTTTTTTATTTACAATATTGCTCCACGGACTCCGGGGTCCGTGCCATTTATCAAGTTTTACAAATATTTTATCAACTAAAACGGAATATAAATACTAAAGACTTTACAAAAGGAATATACCGACGAATATGCTAATAAAGAGCTAAGTGCTATTATAGATTTGCGTATATACTCCGAGCAGTCCAGCTCCCGCAAGCAGCACCCGTTCACGAGTTGACGCATGTGCCAGCCATCGCTCTCCTCAACCATATTGAAGGGAAGAGGGCGACCCGCCACACGACGCCGCCGCAAGAAGAAGCTTTTTAGTGAGCGTGATTGCTCTTGGAAAATGTTTTAAAAGTTCTATTTAGATATTACAGACTGAGAATAATGAGGTTTCCCTGATTGTCGATATCTCCTAAGTTCGATATCAACATTTTTTCTAAAAATTACAGAGAAAATTAAAAAAAAATTACTTATAATATCTTAAGGATGTAATAAGGGTTTGCGGAGCCGAAAGAGGCTCATGTCATGATTTTGAAAAAACACTGAAATCGAGAAAAATAATCAGCCGTTCCATATATTTATCGAGTGTCATTGACATTTTTCTATGGATATTTCAGGGTTGGTCCCATAGTAAACATTGTTAATAATTATGAGTACTATGAGCCCTTTTCGGCTTAGCATACCTTTTCCTTGTAACCCTGTGTAAAGAAAAGATTTCATCTCAATTATTATTATTATTAGGAGGAGGGAAACACTTTTTATTTCCTTTTTCTTCGTCAAAATAGGCTCTTCGTTTACTAAGAGGACGCTACTGCCCGTCCTCTGATAGTCCAGGTCGCAGTTTCAATACATTCTCTGTTGCTTTCTCCTGCCTGTCTGGTAATACAAGCCAAGAATCCTTACCTGCTATATGGTACACTGGTAGTACAAGCCCAGAATCCTTACCTGATATATGGTACACTGGTAGTACAAGCCCAGAACCCTTACCTGCTATATGGTACACTGGTAGTACAAGCCCAGAATCCTTACCTGCTATATGGTATACTGGTAGTACAAGCCCAGAATCCTTACCTGCTATATGGTACACTGGTAGTACAAGCCCAGAATCCTTACCTGATATATGGTACACTGGTATTACAAGCCCAGAATCCTTACCTGCTATATGGTACACTGGTAGTACAAGCCCAGAATCCTTACCTGCTATATGGTACACTGGTAGTACAAGCCCAGAATCCTTACCTGATATATGGTACACTGGTAGTACAAGCCCAGAATCCTTACCTGCTATATGGTACACTGGTAGTACGAGCCCAGAATCCTCACCTGATATATGGTACACATATTTCGTGTACGTTTCAGTACAGGTTTCCGACAAAGGCTGGAAAATATCTTCCCAATATTTGTCAATCATTCTGTTGTGGTTTGCAAGCACCAAAGTTCTTTGTAAGCCGTATGCTACTAAGAGGCAGTAGACGATGTGGTGAGTGTTACAGCCAATTCCACCGTTCTGAAAATAATAAGAAGCCTGTTTTTCTTCTTTTTAGGATTCCGCACCAATGTTACACATCATCATCATCGCCTTACCAATGTTACACATCATCATCATCGCCTTACCAATGTTACACATCATCATCATCGCCTTACCAATGTTACACATCATCATCATCGCCTTACCAATGTTACACATCATCATCATCGCCTTACCAATGTTACACATCATCATCATCGCCTTACCAATGTTACACATCATCATCACCGTATTAATGTTACTCATCATCATCAGCCAGAAGACGTTCACAGCTGAACATAGGCCTCCCCCTTATAGCGCCACACCGACCGACAACGTGCCAATTGCATCCACCGGTTGCCTGTGACTTTCACAATGTCGTCGGTCCACCTACGCTGCGTTTTCCGGTGCGTTGTCGCCACTTAAGAACCTTTCTTACCCACCAGTTATCGGTTTCTCAAGTGATGTGGCCTGCCCATTGCCACTTCAGCTTGCAAACTCTGAGAGCTATATCGGAGACTTTGCGGTTCTTCGACGAATATCCTCGTTCTGGATTTATCGCGCAAAGAAACTCCGAGTGTGTGTGTAGCTCCAATGTTACACACACATGTTAAAAAGGAACTCCTATTGTGTGACTTCGATGTCCGTCTGTCTTACTGTTTGTCAGGACAGGTAGAATTAGGATATCAATATTACATTATTATAACCTTGCCAAATTCGAATAACGGGCGCTTCGAGCTATCTACAGCGTGATCTTACGTTCTGTTTACACACAAGCTTCTTAGCAGTGCGACAGTCAGGTGGGTTCTGCAGGTAGACCAGCCTGCGCTGCACGAGGTCGCTCAAGCTGGCTGCTTCACGGCGGCGCCACTCCTCATGTCCGTCATGGGCTGGCAGCTTCTCTTGGTCGGAGAGCAACGACCTGGATGAGTGATGATACTGAACCACGGACTCTAGATACCGCATTACGAGATCATTGTTCCGACAAAGAATCACCAAAGTTGTATAGGAAATCGCGGGTTATGAGGACTGCAACCTATATTATGCTCGCACCTATCAATCAACCTAAGAGAGTAAATTTTTAAAGGTGACTAGCCGATCCGGAGGGCTGAGAATCACTAGTATTAGTGGTAATAATAGAGGTAAAATGTTTAAAATGTGTACTACCAGTTGATCTACTCAGTAGTACTACTGATCCGGAGAGCTGGGGGTCACTAGTATTAATGGTAGTATTAGAGGTAAAAGGTTTTAAGTGTACTTCCAGTTGATCTACTCAGTAGTACTACTGATCTGGAGGAGAATCTAGGTGTGATCTGTGGTACTAGTAATTACCGTTTTCTATCAGCCAACTCTTTAAGTATTATGTGTCTTTGCTCCGGCGTTAGAGCCTCCTTGAGGGCTTTCCTGAGCTGATAACCCAAATAATACCATAACTCCTGGGTGTTCGAGTATATCCTCCACCTAAGACTCTCATACTCCTCTGTAGGACCTTGCACCTCGAAGTGCAGACCAGGCAGGGAGTAAAGTTGAAGAGCAGAAGCATTTATGATCCTGAAATGAAATTATCAATGTTTGTGCAGCCACTAAAAATCTCGCCACATAAAACATGTTTTAGTGGTAGAGTTCTTCAAAAGAGGCCGCCTGGGAAGTACCACATATATTTTTTTCTGGCTTGTTTTGTACAGAATACATGGCAGTCCCCTTATACAAAATAATTTATTCAAGGAAAGGTACATTCACGCTTTTACAGTCCCTAACCGCCAAACTGGGTGTTAAAAACCCGTGTCTTGGTAGTTAGTTCCTTCCATTTGTCTTATATAATACAGGGTTATAAGGAAAGGATATGCTAAGCCGAAAGGAGGTAATAATACCCATAATTGTGAACAACTTTTACTTGGGACCAACCCTTAAATCGAATCGTTTTTTGTTTAACATTTCGTTTTTTGTTTTGTGAATTCATAGAACAAAGATGGCGAGCCTGCGAGAGTTCTTGCTCATTCAAAAATAACCCTCAAATTCATCGTACACTCACCCTGGGTACTTTTTAAGTGTAAGAACGAGACGGCTGTGATTCTTCCTCAGCGTCTCTATTTGTGTAGATACCCGCTTCAATCTCTCTTGAAGCTCTTTGAAACTATTGTTATTGAATCTGGAAGTATAAACATAGGCTCTTCTTCAAAACAGAAAAACAAGACTTATTGCATTACCTATACTATACTATATTTTCATTAGGTATGTAGTCTATATTATTACCAGTAGTTCGCGCCGAACTGAGACCTCGCGACCCCTATATCTTCGAACTTAAAAATTGTATTGAAACTACTTGTCTACAAAATTTCATGAAGATCGGATCAACGGTTCGCAAGTTATCATTGGACAAATATACACACAAACACACAAACATACAAACATACATACAAATGCCGATTTGTCCAAGTAAACTCTGAGGCCTTCGCTTCGCTCGGTCAAAAATATCAAACTAACATTTCTGTACAATGATTATTGTTCAACGACGTCCGACGCCGAGAAGTTCGTGGCTGTCCCAGGGCGGCGCTTGAGGGTGAGGGGGCGGGATCCTCGGGCGGGCCACTTTCTCGCCCAGCACATCTCGCTGGCCATCCAGCGCGGTAACGCTGCCAGCTTGATGGGAACGTTGGGTAGGGGGGCTGATCGTGACGGACATTTGTAGGTATAATTTGAATTTTGTGTTAAAAAAATATATTGTTGCGAAATAGATGTAAAAAAACACATACCTTGAGTACACCGAATGATACCTTGGGGACGAGTAAATAAGAGCTAACAATGCGACGAGAAATACCATGGACCCACACTGTTTTGCATCTGCCATGGCGGGCTGCCAATCTACTTTGATATCACTACTACTTTCACTACTTTCTTGAGAAAACAATACGAAAGTGTACATAGTATTTTATAAGAATATTTCAGTGTTTATATTTAATTTTATTGTTAGTGTTATACAAGACTGTTTATAATAATATACAGGATGTTGCGTAAAGTTGATAACCCTTTCATTGCGGTGACGCAGTCAGAAAATTGAAACAAATGATGATATTAGTAATAATAACAAGTATTAACATTAAAAGAAGCACACACACGTACACGCGCTGTTTGAAAAGAAAAACAAATAACCCCAAGCCTGTCAGCCATAAAAAAAATAGCCAACTGCAAAATGTAGCTGAGCCCTTGGGGACCGGAAGCCCAAACGCTAGCGTTTATTTGGCGCAACGCATAAGCATTGCCATTCAGTGTGGTAATGCCGCCAGCATGCTGGGTACGCTGCCAACTCGTAGTGTTTCCTGGTAATTTTTCTAACGAAGTTCTTTGGTAGAAAGAATTTAAAATGTTCATATCCAATCGACAAGCGCAGTGCATTGCCGCGCATGGCTTAAAGTTCAAAATTCTGGGTGACGCTAAGCTGCTATGGGTAAACGCGACGCCTAACAACAGGTGAGTGTGTCGTCTCTCACAGATAAAAGGAAATTTCTATTTATTATTTTCAATTCTATTTATCTGTGTCGTCTCTTCACATTTTATCTGGGTTTTTTTCTTCTCACATTTTTTTTGTCTTCCATTTACGCCACAACCTGTATATTATATTTCTGTTAACCTTTCTTATGATATTGTAAAATGACCCGAAACGGGGCGAGACGGTATTGCTATACAGTAATTGTTTTGATAACCATAAACATGTTTATTTATGGACGTACTAGCAGCGCCCCGCGGTTTCACCCGCTATCCTCCAGGAACCTTTAAATTTTTCGGGATAAAAGTAGCCTTGTGTTAATCCAGGGTATAAGCTACCTCCATACCAAATTGCATCCAAATCGGTTCGTCGTTACTGAGTTGAACGGGAACAAACACACTACCATACTTACACACTCCTCCTTACACACAAATCCTCCTAAGATTGTCGTTTTTTGAGGGAGACAACAAATACCTAATATAATTGACTGCCCCGGTGGCTCAGTTCGTAGTGAACCTACGTTCTGTGCTTGGGGGCGTGGGTTCGATTCCCATCTAGGACAAACATTTATGTGATGAATATTTGTGTTTGTTCTATGTCTGGGTGTTAATATCTATATAAGTATGTATTTAAAAAATATCTATGTACGTATATCAGTCTCTGGCAGCCATATCACAAGCTTTGCTTAGTTTGGGGTCAGATGACCGTGTGTGGAAAAATGTCCCAGATATTTATTTTTATTTATTAATTATACAGTGATATAATAATATAAATAATATAATAATAATAATATTGTTAAAAATTGTAGCAAGTTTACGAGTCCATAATGGAAGCATTCTTAACTTTTTTATATTATGTAATTGTTAAGAACGCAACTGTATGACAATAAAGAATATTCATTCATTCATTCATTCAATCTTACGCACAAACTTTCGCATTTTTGCTAGTTGTTGACTTCGTTCGCGTGGACATAAAAACTTATCATACGGAGTTTTGGCGGGAACGTGAAGAATTCATGTCGCGTCATTTTATTATTTTCCAAAACTTGTGTTATTTCGAGTGTTAATGTGTAAAAACGGTGAATTTTTACCCGTTAAGTGTTCGTGAACATGCACGAGTGTTGGTGAATGGTATAATGTCGTGAAACGTGAATTTTCGTGTTGTTTCCAAAACTCCATAGAAGGCTCTTGTAAAGTTTTCACCACTTTACTGGGGCATGAGCTGGACTTGACCGTGACTTGCTTTGCTCGACTTTGACCGTGACTATGACTTATTTGATAATATCTAACAAAACTTGGGAATATATATGTATACTTGACACTGGCAAATGCATAAGACGTGCGACGCCAAAATCCTCTTAGGAGGAAAAAGAAAAAAAAAAAACTTATCATACGTCCGTCTTTGTGTCATTATGTTCCTTATCAAATTTCATCAAGATTTTTTTTTGTTCGAGACGAACGTATTCATTTTCATACCACGAAGCTTTATTGATCTGATACGACTGCGGCTATATTCCTTTCCTCTGAATTATAGTATGCTTTCTCGCTCGCACAATCAACAGGCATTCACACTATCTAAACTAGTAGTTCGCGCCGAACTGAGACCTCGCGACCCCTAAATCTTCACAACCCCTGGACCGATTCAGCTCATATCCAAATAAAAAAATTGTATTGAAATGAGCTACTTGCCTACATAATTTCATGAAGATCGGATCAACGGTTCGCAAGTTATCATCGAACAAATATACACACAAACATACAAACAAATGCGGATTTGTCCCAGTAAACTCTAAGAACTTCGCTTCGCTCGGTTAAAAAGCCTGCAAATGTGTGAGAGAGACTGCAGCATCACGACTCTAAGCCCCTTAAAACATTACAAAAACAATTAGACACGTCTAATCTACTTCCATCCCTTCCACTTTCCCAGTAATTAAATTAATTTAAATTACAAAGGTAATTAAATTAATTTAAATTACAAAGGTAATGTATAGTAATTTAAATTACAAAGGTAATTTAAATTACTATAAACAATGGTTTCGCAAATGATTAAAAGGATCTCTCAGAACAGATGTGGAAAACTTTACATTCCACAAAGCTCAATGTCTACATGTTAAGTGATAACAAGCGTTGTGTGTTATGAACATGTAAATGAAATTAATTACGCAGTTGTTGGGGTTTCACCACCCTCTGATTAAATTTAAGTTAGTGACGACGTTTTGCCCCATTCGATATTTGAAACTAGCTGCGCCTCGTTCACTCGCTTTTCTACAGGAACGGGTAATTTTAGGATAAAAAGCCTATGTGTTATTCCAGGGAATAAGCCAAATTTGATCCAAATCCGTTCAGTCGTTACCGAGTTAAACGGGAACAAACACACTTACATACTTACCTACATAGTGTTATTTCATAAGTAAAAACTAACACTATACTAAATACAATCTAAACTTAAATAAAAGAGCTACAATTACAACCAAAATTATTATAAATTACATACTTACACACAAACTTTCGCATTTATAATATTAGTGTGAATGTATAGCTGTCGCTGTTTCTCGTGCGTGCGTCTCTCTCTGCGCTATATTTTTCTTGAATTCGTGCATACGTTATAATTAGCAGTAGGTGGTGAAACCGGAGTCCTACCATGAAAAAGGCTATATTCCGTCGTGTGCCCACTCAACTACCAACAAATGACGCGTCGCCCACTCAAATGTAAGGGTGAGTTTTAGGCGCAAGGGTTGGTGGTGCGACAAAAGAGATCATATATACCTGTGTATTTTTTTTTACTGAACCGGAAAATTTTGTGTGTGGCAAGTATAATGACCGGCAAACGTCTTGAACAAAATGTTGCATACTGGGCAGAAAAAAAATCATTTTGTATTATAATTGGTTGTACACTTATCTACGTCGAAATCTCTCGCAAACTACGTCAATGAAACCCAAAATCGCATTTTTTTAATTCGTAGATTATTGACCGAGCGAAGCGAAGGTCTCAGAGTTTACTGAGACAAATCGGCATTTGTATGTATGTTTGTATGTTTGTGTGTATATTTGTCCGATGATAACTTGCGAGCCGTTGATCCGATCTTCATGAAATTTTGTAGGCAAGTAGTTCATTTCAATACAATTTTTAAGTTCGAATATGAGCAGAATCGGTCCAGGGGTTGCGAAGATATAGGGGTCGCGAGGTCTCAGTTCGCCGCGAACTATTAGTAATTTATGCAAGCCATAAGACAAAGGGTTTTAATAAGATTTCTGCATCATCCTTTAAAAACATCTTACTGCTGAAATATCGGCCAACCCTCGATTGGCCATATCCACCACGCTGGCCCAGTAGTAATGGTTGGCGGATTCACATACGCCATCTAATTTCTTCTCCTCACGATGTTTTCCTTCACCGTAAAGCCAGTGGTATATTAGTGCGTAAATTCCATTGAACTCACTGGTACGGGTCCATCCGGTTACGAACCCGCGACCCCACGAATGTGAGTTGGCGTGCTCTGAGCTACCACGACTAATTAGACTTAGGGGTTGATAAAAGTTTTACTCCCAATTTCATTTAAAAATGTAGGTCATGCATTAACTCTCTCTATCGCGAGGGGAGGAGAGCGACAGCAATACAGTTTTTAAATAACTACTGTGAGAAACCTCGCTGGACGTCCCTCTTATGTGAAGGTGTTATGGAGACCTGAACTTTTGACGTCAAAATAAGAATCTAGAACCGTTCCATAGGCTACAAGAAAATGTATGGTCTGAAGTTCTTGAGTGGTGACCACAAACTACTCTGTAAAAGAGACACCCTCTTATGGTGGATATACCATTCAAACGCACTAAGCGTTTCCAATCCACCTTCCTACTAAGAACAGCAGAGGTGTGGAACTCATTACCTGCGTCTGTCTTTCCGAACAGATACAATCCAGGGCTGTTCAAGAAAACAGTGAATAGGTATCTCCTAGGCAAGCGTGCAATCTTCGGCCACATCGTCGCTTTCCATCAGGCGAGATTGTGGTCAAACGCTTGACTAGTTCGTTGTAAAAAAAAAGGTAGGTCTCCCACTAGGTTGGTGGACTGATGACATTTTGAAAGTCGCGGGCAACCGGTGGGACGCCTTTGCTCAGCAGTGGACGTCTTTTGGCTATTGATGGTGATGTTGTGCGACTCTTTTTAGTTTTCAAGTTTTTTTTAAACATTTTTTTTAGGATTTACATCCTGCTTGGCAACTTTTTTATCTGTTTTTTTTTTATACTGTTATAGATAGTATAATAGTACGTACTAGTAGTTCGCGCCGAACTGAGGCCTCGCGACCTCGATAACTTCAAAACTCCTGGACTGTTTCACCTCATATTCGAACTTAAAAATTATATTGAAATGAACTAATAGCCTACAAAATTTCGTGAAGATCAGATAAACGGTTCTTAAGTTACAGTCGGACAAATAGACGTACAAACAAACATACAAACATACATACTACTGCCGATTTGCTCCCGTAGACACTGATACCTTCGCTTCGCTCGGACAAAATAATAATCTTCCTGAAATTTAGAAAACTTTTTAAATTTCCTGAAAGAAGAATAAGAAACAAGCTTTAATTAATGAGGCGTTTTCCAAGAAAAAAATAATTGTATTACAATACTTACTAGATGGCATAATAGTCATATAACTTTACCTGCCATTGTCAATTTTGTCGAAAGATTAATTGTTTTTTTTAAATCCTAAATTTTGGCTCCACACGTTGTGTATTTAGCCAGTGTCAAGTATTGTAATATTTCAAATGAAGTCAAATATTTCATTATAATATTTTTTAGTTTGTTTATCTAAGCTAAGATTATAATATTATTAAGTTTTTAGTTATTGGCTAAATACACATGTGGAGCCAAAAAATACGAGAAAAAAAGGCATATTTTTTTTTTGTCTTTCATGTCTTGACAGTGACAGAAAAGTTCAAATTACATCTAACGCTATCTATTGTGTACTTTTATTACCAAGTTTTTTTTTTTTTTTTTTAGAAAACGTCTCATTCTAGTCGCGTCCCCCAAAACGCATGTATTGGATACCCACTGTACCCGCGGCCTGTACCCGTCCATGCGCATTGAGCCCTCCTGTATGGATCGCCAGTTGTGCCCAGGCTGCCGTCGAGAACACACTATGTCCCGGTGAGTCCACTTTCGGATATATTTTTAGAATTTGTTACCTGGCATTGAGAAAAAATCTTTTGTTTTTATCTAGAGAAAAGGCGCGAAGGTTTCGTACGAATTTATCGAGGATTCGTATTTTTTATGAGCTAATTTTTGTTATTTTAATCAGGATAGGATCCTACTGGATATTTTTGAAATAAGGTTTTGTTTGCCAAGAAAATGCGTGAACTATTTTCCACGTGATCGATTTTGTCTGTCCATAAGAATCTATCTACTTTTTTCCTTTTTATTTATTTCAGCCAGTCACATAATTTTGTTTTTAGAATATGTCACTGGACGTTTTGGGAGTTCATCATGAGTTACGTTTAGTTTTGGCGGGAAAAGGAGCTTAATAACTAAGTGGGGATATAAGTAGGACATTTCGTGGTGATTTATCCAATGAACATGAATTGGATTTTACTAACATGAAGTGAATGAAATCAAATCATTGATTTCAGATTATGTTTATATTTATAATTAGAATTAGATAATAATAATAATTGGACTGAATAAAGGTTCTTGAGAGGCGTCTATGTAACGGAAGATGTAGCGCAGGAAGGCCTCCAATTAGGTGGACCGACGACTTTGTTAAAGTCGCCCAAATGGCAGATTGTCGTTCAGTGTCACGCTCTAAAGGGAGGCCTTTGTTTAGCAGTGGACGTCTTCTGGTTGATGATGATGATGACAAATAATACAATATTTTCCGTTGCGTTAAAACAAGTCAAACAGTGTACAAATTCGTTCTTTATTTAAAAAATAACGATAAAAATCAGCGAAGCGAAAAAAAACTGAGAGTGCTTGAAGTTAACTGCATTTAAGTTTAAGTAGGCATGGGCTTAAAATTAAATTTTTAAGGTTTGAAAATGAGTTTCGTTTTGCACGTGTAAAACTCAGTACTCAGTGTAAAATTCATATTCAGATGGTTTATTGCTTCCATACAAGACAAGGTGTTAAACAAGTTATATTTTTATGTTTTAAAACCAACACAAAAACCACTAAAAGCTACGCAAAGCTATCTTTTTCTTTAGCTGCGATGTTTTCAACTTCCTAAATCATTTATTTCCCCTCAGCATCAGCATGTCTGTGGCCGCCGTCGTGTTGCTGGGCGTGCTGGGCGGCGCCCACGCGTGGGGCGGACTCTTCAACCGGTTCAGCTCCGACATGCTCGCCAACCTGGGCTACGGGCGGAACCCGTACAAACACTACCCTTATGGACAGGTAAAAATAGTTCTAAAACCACAGATAAAACTTGTTGTGGACGTCGTACTTAAAAGGAACGTCATATTTATTTGTTACTTAGGTGAAATATACTAGTTCAACTTTAACAGTGCTCACAAACCTGGGCTACGCGGATGTAGCCCTTAGAAGCGCTACCCCATGGACAGGTAACATTTGTTATAATTATATCTGTACAAGACATAATTATAACAACTAGCTTGTTATACTTAGATGAAATTTACTAATCAAACTCTGCTACGGACGTAACCCGTCCAAGCAGTACCCTTATGGACAGGTAAAATTGTTATATAGCCACAGATAAGACTTATTGTGGACGTCGTACTTAAAAGGAACGTCATATTTATTTGTTACTTAGGTGAAATATACTAGTTCAACTCCGACTAGCTAATCAAACTCGGCTACGGACGCAGCCCGTCCAAGCAGTACCCTTTTGGATAGGTAAAATTGCTATTTAGCCACAGATAAAACTTGTTGTGGACGTCGTACTTAAAAGGAACGTCATATTTATTTGTTACTTAGGTGAAATATACTAGTTCAACTTTAACAGTGCTCACAAACCTGGGCTACGCGGATGTAACCTTTAGAAGCGCTACCCTATGGACAGGTAACATTTGTTATAATTATATCTGTACAAGACATAATTATAACAACTAGCCTGTTATATTTAGATGAAATTTACTAATCAAACTCTGCTACGGACGTAACCCGTCCAAGCAGTACCCTTATGGACAGGTAAAGTTGTTATATAGCCACAGATAAGACTTATTGTGGACGTCGTACTTAAAAGGAACGTCATATTTATTTGTTACTTAGGTGAAATATACTAGTTCAACTCCGACTAGCTAATCAAACTCGGCTACGGACGTAACCCGTCCAAGCAGTACCCTTTTGGACAGGTAAAATTGTTATATAGCCACAGATAAGACTTGATTGTTGACGTCGTACTTAGAAGGAACGTCATGACTTTTACTAGTTCATCTTTAACTATGGGCAACCTGGGCACCGGGTGTAACCCATAAAAGCACTACCCTATGGAAAGGTAGCAATTGTTATATAGCCATAGAAGAAACGTTTGATGACGTCATGACGTACCTACTTACGTCATAGTTAGGTGAAGCTTACTAGTTCAACTCTGACAGGCTCTGCAACCTGCGACGCAATCAAAGTACATTTCTAGCTATCTTAACTAATTTCAGAGGAATATAGCTGCAGTCGTATCAGGACCAATGAATACGTTCATCTCGAGGAAAAAACTTCGCTTGCGCGATTCAGAACTCCCTACGTTATTATTTATTATTTTATTTTTGACATGAGAATTAATGTTAGAATAATTTAGCGGACATTTGTAATTTTTAAATGATAATTATGTTAGGATCAATCAACAAATATATTTTTTTTTTCTGAAATAAATTATTATTATTACAACTGTCAGTCCATAAAAAACGTCAAAATTCTTCACAAAGATGGATCAACGCCGTAGGAAGTAACTTTGTCTCTGTCTGGATGTTTGTCGCGTTATCACGGCTAAACGGCTGAACGGATTTTGATAACATTTGATAAGGAGTTATACTATATCAGAGACGGTAACAGGAAACATTTTTTGTATGTCCAAGCGAGCGAAGTCGTAACAACTAGTAATGTATAAGTAAGGTTTTACTATGAAAACTGACGTGGTTTTGATACATTTTGTTTTAATAAAACGGGAATACTCACGTAACAACACTCACTCACATAGCAGTGCAAGGCAAGACGAGGTCGCGCGCGTGTCTCGCTGAGCATTCCTTGACAAAGGTCACCGAATGTGATCGAAACTATAGTCGGAATAACCGACTCAATTTAACGTGAGTATTCCCGTTTTATTAAAACAAAACGTTAAAAATTCACAAAAATGGATCAACGCCATCTAGCGAACTATAAGAAGTAGTTTTGTCTCTCTGTCTGGATGTTGGTCGCGTTATCACGGCTAAACTGCCCCAGTGGCTCAGTTGGTAGTGAACCTACGTTCTGAGCTTGGGGGCGTGGGTTCGATTCCCATCTAGGACAAACATTTATGTGATGAATATTTGTGTTTGTTCTATGTCTGGGTGTTAATATCTATATAAGTATGTATTTAAAAAATATCTATGTACGTATATCAGTCTCTGGCAGCCATATTACAAGCTTTGCTTAGTTTGGGGTCAGATGACCGTGTGTGCAAAAATGTCAAAAAAAAAAAAAAAAAAACGGCTGAACGGATCTTAATAAAATTTGATAAGGAGTATTTATAGGTCATAGGACTATATCAGAAATACGGTAACAGGATACTTTTTTTATGTCCACGCGAGCGAAGTCATAACAACTAGTAATGTATAAGTAAGGTGTGATGTGACCCATATAAAGACGCCTCCACCTAACGACGTCATGCGAGTTCAGATCGATCCCATCTATTTTAATCTGTATTTGATAACACCCACGCCATCTGAGCTTGTACAGGTGTGAATGAAAACCTGGACGAATAAAGCAATAGACGTGACACTTCCAAAAATAATCCTACGACTGAACGGTAACGACTGAGCAACAATTGGAGCGGGTGAAAATAAATTGACATCTGTTATACTTTTAGTTTCTATTTTATTTTTCTATTTTTAACATTATAATGAGGCGTTTTCCAAAAAAAAAAATCCTGGTTATAAAAGTACCCAATAGATGGCGTTAGATGTACCTTGCGTTTTTTCTGTCACTGTCAAGACAAAAAAACAAAAAAAAGACAAAAAAATGTACGTGCGCCTTTTTTTTTACTCGTGTTTTTTGGCTCGACATGTTTATTTAGACAATTTCAAGTAACGTAACTATGTATTTGACTTAAGGTGCTTCGTTTGAGTCCGCTAGGTAGGTAGGCGCCAAGAGATGGCGCTGTCGTTGAAAACTCAATTGAGGTAATCTGCCCCAGTTTTAATTCACTTTGCGACCTCTTACTATTGTTATAAACACATCTCAAAAATAATAGAGCCCATTAATAGCTGCACTCGACTGAAAATTCAAATAATCTTCAACGCCTGTATGCACGCATGAACATTACGCACACATGCGAATTCAAAACGGTTACAAGCAAATACGAAATTTCGTTGTTCTGAATATCGTCTCGGTGGCCGAAGTCATCAGTTTGATTAGGTAGCGCTCGTGAGGTTCCGGGTTCGAACCCCTAAAATTAGGTAGTATTATTTTTTATAATTTAATTTCGAGAATACTATTTATTTTAATTTTTGCTGTGGGTTTCTTGACAAACAAACTTATTCAAAATTAGTAACGAAACTTATAAAAGTATATATCTACATAAACCTAATATTGTCACACAAATATTTAAAATGCGAAAGTTCGTGTGTAAGTGTGTAAGCATGTAAGTTTATGTTTTTTGTTATTTGGTGACGAGACGAGCAAGTCACTCAGCTGATGTTAAGCTTCACGCTTGCTCATAACAGTTCAGTGCCACCCAGAATTTTGAACCTCAACAGTTCAAAACCATGCGTGGCAATGCACTGCGCTCATTACTCTGAGATATTAGATGTTAAATCTCTGTGCCCAATAATTACGCTGGAAACATTGCCCTTCAATCCGGAACACAGTGATGTTTTGCACACTACTGCTTGACGATTGAATAACTGGGTCCCTGGAATAACCCCATATCGGGGGTTCTAAAGGCACCGAGTCTGGTACCTTCCGAACAAATTTTCCACTTTTTTTCGGTTTTTTTCAAATTAATTTCGAATTTTACATACCTAATACCTAATGAAATGACCTAATGAAATATGCAATACCCAAAAATGTTGTGTTTTCCGCGTCGATAGACATTATTCTGCGACTAAAAATATGGATTTTAGACCCGGGTTAGATTAATTTAGTCCATAGTAGGTACTGTTGTTTGTTATTTGTTATTTTGTGTGTACACAACACACAAAACTAACTAATAGGTAGGTACGTAGGTAGGTAGGTTTGTTGCTTGGTTGGTGGCTAGGTAGGTATTATTAGTATAATGTGCATATTTTGATCGCGCAGCACGAAATATTCAAGATTTTCATATACCTCTATCTACCACCTTACCACCTACCTATATAGGTACCATACCTATATAGGTACCATACCTATACAAAAAATCTATTATTTCACTAAGAAGGAAGTTTTTCAGAATTTTTTCAATATTTTTCCCGGGATCAGTGAGCGTGCGCGCAACGAGATCATACATAAAAATGCATTCATCATCATTATTGAGGTGATTTTTTTTCCCGAAATTTTGCATTATTTTTCCTGGCAGCACTGATGGAGCGCGCACCGAGCCCCATACTCAGAAATGCTGAATTCCAACAAATTTTAGATATGGGGTTATTAGTTAGTCACACCAAAATGCGAAAGTTTGTGTGTATGTAAGTAGGTATGTTAGTATGTAAGTGTGTTTGTTCCCGTTCAAATCTGTAACAGCTGCACGGATTCTAATGCAATTTGGTATGGAGGTAGCCAAATTTAGGTATGGTAGCCTCCATTCCAAATCTCATCCAAATCCGTTCAGCCGTTACAGAGTTTATACCGCGGGTGAAACCGCGGGGCGTGGGTAATGGGTAAGAAATCTCGGTACGATATGGAACAGGCTGATGATGATGATGATGAATTTTAAATCTATGACCGAATCACATGCGAATTCAAAACGGTTACAAGCAAATACGAAATTGAGTACCCGATTTTCGGCATTCCACCTATCAGATCGACTGGCCGAGCGGTCGAGTGGACGGATTTTCATTATGCTTCGTTTTGTAGTGTGTATCAATGAGACGAAGGTCCCCGGATCGAATCCTCATTTGAAAATTACTGTTTTTGTAGATTTTTGTTCCTTTTGTGCTATTTTTTTACAGAATAAGTTATCAAACAACACAACAAACACCACACACAAAAATAACTAACTAATAGGTAGGTACGTAGGTAGGTTGGTAGGTTGGTTGGTTGGTTGGTTGGTAGGTAGGTAGGTATTATTAGTATTATGTACATATTTCAATCGCGCAGCATGAAATATCCAATTTTTTCATATACCTCTATCTACCACCTTACCACCTACCTATATAGGTTCCTATACCTATATAGGTACCTTTTACAAAAAATCTATTATTTCACTAAGAAGGAAGTTTTTCAGAATTTTTTCATTTAGGTTATTAGTTAGTCACACCAAAAATAAATATTATAAAGAGGAAAGATTTGACTGCCCGTTTGCCCGCATTGAATAGGCTCCGAAACCACTGAACCGACCCGAAAAATCCCCCCGCTGCTGGGCAGCCTTTCAGCCCTCCTTACACTTCCTTCTTTTCTGCAACTTGATGCAAATAGAAGGGTTCTGCGTGTGCATTATAATTTTCATTCCCTCGTCAAACACCCGTGCGAAGCCGGTGCGGGCTGTAAAGGATTCAAACAGACAGACGGACAGACAGACAGACAGACGAACATGACAAACTTATAAGGGTTCCTTGTAGTACTACGGAACCCTAAAAATGTATAAATGGTTACCTATGTCAAAGTCCTCAAAATATATATTTCGCGAGGCTGCGTCGCAAAACGTCGCAGTTTGACGGGTAGAAATCCCCCCATCGCCATGAAAATGGGCAAGAAGTCTCGATACGTTAGGAAACGTGCTGATCATGATGATGATGAATTTTAAATCTATGACCGCAAATGAAAATCGCAGTTGGAAGGGTAGAAATTTCCCCCATTGCTATGAAAAATGGGTAAGAAATCTCGGTACGATAGGAAACAGGCTGATGATGATGATGATGATGATCCTTAAAATCTATGACCGTAAATGAAAATCGCAGTTGGAAGGGTAGAAATCCCCCCATCGCCATGAAAATGGGCAAGAAGTCTCGAATTATATTTTTTATTTATAAATTAGGTAGGTAGGCACTTACGAAACACCTTCGCCATGATAATATTTCAGCCGAGCACGAACACGTTTCGTGCTCTTTTTTTGGCCAGAATATTGATGGCGTCTATAGCGCAACGATGATGTCTACTGCATTCTATTATAATTATGTACGTTATTATTAGGTTACTAGCAGCCCGCCCCGGCTTCGCACGGGCACCCAACAAAAAAATAAAAACCATAATACACACACGAAAACCCCTACACCCGCGTCAAGTCACAAAAAAAAAAAAAATATTAAGAAAGCCGAAAACCCAACAGCGAAACAATTTTTCAAATCCGTTCAGCAGTTTCGGAGCCCATTCAATGCAAACAAACAAACAAACAAAGAATCAAATCTTTCCTCTTTATAATATTGGTATAGATAGATTATTCTATCATCATCAATAGTTGTCGCAACGCACGCGATGTAAGGGATATTTTAGGTATTTTTTTTACATCTTGGGTTACATTATTCGAGTTTTAGTAAGGATCCCAGTTTTTTTAAAAATAAAATATAGTATAGTATAGGGATAGTGTAGCTTCCCAACAGTGAAAGAATTTCCCAAATCGGTTCAGCAGTTTCGGAGCCCATTCAATGCACACAAACAAACAATCAAATCTTTCCTCTTTATTATATTGGTATAGACTATTCTTTCATCATGAATAGTTTTCGCAGTGCACGCGAAATACATCATCTTGGGTTACATTATTGGAGTTTTAGTAAGGATCCCTAATTTTTTTGAAAATATAATATAACCTATGTCACCCGGGGATAGTGAAGCTTCCCAACAGCGAAAGAATTTTTCAAATCGGTTCAGCAGTTTTGGAGCCCATTCAAACAAACAAACAATGAAATAAATAAACAATCAAATCTTTCCTCTTTATAATATTGGTATAGATAGATTAGGTAACCAAATCAAACACTGCACTGCACACCGATACCGAATCTCGCAACGTCGCAATTATCGAAGGCTGCGCGCGGACTAAGCCGCGAGGCAAGGATACCTAGTCTCGCTCACACACGCACCGACAAGCTGGCAACGTCGCGTAAACCGCGTGACGCGCGCGCGGCACAACCAGTGTACACGATTTTTGCAAGACGCACGCACACATCAATATTTCACGCACACCATGATCGCATGATTCGCATGTAAAGAACACACCACTACAACCGTAAAATTTGTCGTAATTATTGGGTTGAAAGATGGTATTTCCTAGCCATGAACATTTTAAATTATCGACTTTGCGATACTTAGAGGCCAAATTAGACCTATGTTAAGTCATGCCCAGTTCAAAATCGTAGTAGGACGCCTAAAAAGGCATCGACAGTTTTGTATGAAAGTCGTTTATCCTTAATTTGAAATATTACAATAGTTGACACTGGCTAAATACACAACGTGTGGAGCCAAAATTTACGATTTAAAAAATAAACATAAAATATTTCGACAGAAATGACAATGACAGGTAAAACGGTAGGTCTGTTACGCCACCTAGTAAGTATTTTAGAACTACTTTTTTTTTTTTTTGAAAACGCCTCATTACTATGACGTACGCTAGCATGGTCATACTGTGATGGTCATACCTGCATGTCTGTAAGCTGTGAATTTAAGTTAATATTTTTATTTTAAGTTTAAATTTGTACGCATGTTATTTTTGTGAAGCGTGTGTTGTAGTAATAAAAAAATAAAAATTGACCGTGCGATGCGAAGGTCTCAGAGTTTATTGGGACAAATCGGCATTTGTATGCAGGTTTGTATGTTTGTGTGTATATTTGTCCGATGATAACTTGCGAACCGTTGATCCGATCTTCATGAAATTTTGTAGGCAAGTAGTTCATTTCAATAAAAAAAATAATTTCGAATTTGATCTGAATCGGTCCAAGGGTTGTGAAGATATCGCGATGACTCAGTTTGGTGCGAACTACTAGTTATCTACTTACATTTGATTGAGTGTTGACAAGAAAAGATATCTGGGTGCTCGGTTAGACGGCGGACATTTAAAAATAATGGAATTTGGTGTCTACATGATTTTCTGCTCCATGACTATGGTTTGAATGCCGAAACTCGTGCTGCCTATACAGGGCTATAAGGAAAGAGTATGCTAAGCCGAAAGGGGTTCATAGTAATTACGATTGTGACTTTGTTTTACTATTGAACCAACCCTGAATTCCATACATTTTGTCGAGTCACATTGACATTTTTCTTTGGAACAGCTGGTTTTTTTTTCTCGATCGAATCGGTCCCATCGTAAAAGTTGTTTATAAAATCGAAGAACAAAGTAGCCGTTCCATACATTTTGTCGAGTGTTATTGAAATTTTTCTATGAAACGGGAATTATTATTTTTCGATTTCAGGCCTGGTCCCATAGTAAAAGTTGCATATAATGATATATTTATTAAAAACAAACGTGACAACACCCTTACACGATGTGACCAATACGATGTAACAGTTAAGTTTATTTAATTATATTAATCTAACTACCGATTTATATTTTCACATAGCCTATAAGCGGCTTCTGTGAATGATGAGTACTATGAGCCCTATTCGGCTTAGCATATCCTTTCCTTGTAACCCTGTATATTTTGAGGTACCTGTAGATCTACATCTACCCATAAACAAGATCGACTGAGCGGATTAAAAGGTCACTAAGCATTTAAGGACCCAAAGGGCATCTGGTGATCCTGATAATGCGATTTCTCAGTCTATTTGTGGTATAATTTTATTTGCTCGAGAGTTTGTGGCGTTTTGCTAATAAAAAAAAGAAACAATCTTTGACATTTTTTTTTTTTACTTTATTGGACACACGGTCATCTGACCCCAAACTAAGCAAAGCTTGTAATATGGCTGCCAGAGACTGATATACGTACATAGATATTTTTAAATACATACTTATATAGATATTAACACCCAGACATAGAACAAACACAAATATTCATCACATGAATGTTTGTCCTAGATGGGAATCGATCCCACGCCCCCAAACACAGAAGGTAGGTTCACTACCAACTGAGCCACCGGGGCAGTCAAAATAAGGTTAATATTAATATAGGTTTATTATGAATCTTGAACAGGTGAATTGGGAAACTGTAATGCCCATTCAAGGTGGGTATTACTTAAATAAATAAATAAATAGAGTCTACCGGTGAAAATCGGCAGTTGTATATTGAATTTAATAATGAGAATTCTGTGATTGTATGTATGTCTATTTGTCCGACGATAACTTAAGAACTGAACCGATCTTCATGATATTTTATAGGCAAGTAGTTCATTTCAATATAATTACGAATTTCGAATATGAGCAAAATCAGTAAAGGGATTGTTAAGTTGTAGGGGTCGCGAGGTCTCATTTTGGAGGCATGCGAGGTTGGTTTTCAACGTGTTAAAATACAATCGAATTTAAAATCTTCCGTTTTGAAGTCAGCTGATAAGTTACCAGAGCTAATTACTCGAAGTAGAGTTGGGAATTCAAAGTGTAATTTTGATTAGGTACCCGTAACTGGTATCTTCAATCGAAAACTCAATTAGAGTTTGAGATACATTTGCTTTTTGATCGAGAGATGGAAAATTAGTGAATTACCCCCGAATACTGAAACGTTTGTTAACTTTGTCAACAGGTTAATTCTAATACTGCCTTTGTCTGGCACAAAGTAAATTACAAAGGCAGCAACAGACATAATCTGTCGTCAAAGTTAACAAACGTTTCAGTATTGGAGGTAAGTCACTTAAAAACGCATCCTTCTGGTCTTATAAGCTGCAGTAGTAAAGGGCAGGCCACATCACTCAAAAAACCGATAACCATTAGGAAATAAAGGTTCTCGAGTGGCGACCACGAACTGGAAGACTCAGCATAGAAGGACCAGAATTTGCTACACAGAAATGATAGGCACTGGTTAGATTCGTAAAAGTATACTGACATAGCAAAAACAAAACGAAGCTGTAATGAAATATTCAATGTATAAAAATAAAACAATATAAATTCCTTTTTATGACGAGGGCGGCCAGTGTCCAGGGAGGAGTTCGTCACAGGTAGGCCTCCTACTAAGTAGACCGTCGACATTGTTAAAGTCGCGGGCAACCGGTGGATGCAAATGGCTGATTTTCGTTCAGTGTGTCTATTATGGCCTTCTTTGTTCAGCAGTGGACGACATACGGCTGATGATTATGATGATGACTCGCTTAGGGGTATATTATAATGACGTAACACGACAATTATTAGCTTCCACATTCGCAAGTTGCTTGTAAGCAAAGTGTAACTTTGCCCTAAAACTGTATGTCGTTCGCAACATCGGAACGTAATATGTTAAAGAAATTTTCGTTTCATACTAATTTGGTGTAGAACTGTGTCGGTCGCTCATTTCCCGAGATCCGGGTCGATCGTGACCTAAGTTAAACGGTCAAATGATTCGGCCGATCACTCGATATCATGATCGATAAACCAAGTGTATCACTCAACTCATCAATCAAAGACCGACCCTCAATTAAACACCCACTGGATCCCGTGGGATTCGCGGTTCGCGAGCAACCCGCGAGCCGCGAGCCGGCTTCCACGAATCGGCTTCTTCCTACTGGTTTCCATAATTATTTCACTTCACACCTTTCTACATGCCAAAGAAAAAGTATCATTATGACTAAGGTAAACAGACCCTAGTAATTATTTTTTTGTCTACCTATATCGAAAGAACGCAAGAGACATACATTGCAGTAGTGTTTATCTACTACCGTAAATCTACGACGTAAAGTCTAATTTAGTCCAACAGTGACGCGACCCGTCGGTCAAAATTTATCGAGTCTTTCGGAGAGCGGTGACCGAATCGGTCACGCATGGGTCGCGAGCCGGTCGTTTTGAATCGGTCGTGACCGACACAAGTCTGATTTGGCGCACGAGATCGAAAATAATTTTATTTGGTTCTTTGCTTTTTCGATTCTTTGAATTTAATTATTTAAAATGTAGAACAAAGATTCTGTACATTTGTAATCAAAGATAAAAAAACGAGTTAAAAAATATTTTATTAAGTAAGGTCTGGCAAAGGCTTTTAGAGGGGATTCCCCAAATATTTTAGTAAGTATGGTGGGCTGGCTAAGGCTTTTAGAGGGGGTTCCCCAAATATTTTAGTAAGTATGGTGGGCTGGCTAAGGCTTTTAGAGGGGGTTCCCCAAATATTTTAGTAAGTATGGTGGGCTGACTAAAGCTTTTAGAGGGGGTTCCCAAAATATTTTAGTAAGTTTGGTGTGCTGGCTAAGGCTTTTAGAGGGGGTTCTCAAAATCTCCCATCCTCTGCCTTGCGGCAGCAGTAATCTTCTAAAACGTACATATATAATTTGTCCTCAGGTGGAACCAGACGAGGCCTACGCCGAAGCCCTCGAGGGCAATCGTATTGATGACGCTATCGAGAATGCAGTGGACTGCTATAATGCACAATGTGGTTACAACGGTGACTGCTGCCCAGGGTTCATATGCATGCAAACAGGTTAGTACTTTTATATTGTACTTTCTAGAAAGTATCTATTACTTGAATTATTATTACTGTCGTACAAATTAAGTGGACGGAAAAAGTGTATAAGATCCATTGTGGACGCGCTAAGCGGGCAGAAAATCTATATAAAAAATCCATTGTTATTGTCTGTCATAATTACATTACATTATTAGCCAGAAGGCGTCCACTGCTGAACATAGGCCTCCCCCTTAGAGCACCCCACCGACCGACAATATGCCACTAGCATCCACCGGTTGCTCACGACTTTCACAAGGTCGTCGGTACACCTAGTGGGAGGCCTGCCTGCGCTTCGACTTCCGGTTCGTGGTCGCCACTCAAGAACCTTTCTTCCTCATCGGTTATCGGTTCTTCGAGTGATGTGGCCTGCCTGTGTGGTGACTTGGTTCTTCGGCGAATATCCTCGTTTCGGATTTTATCGCGCAAAGAAACTCCGAGCATAACTCTCTCAATTACCATAATGTATTGTCATAATAATAATTCATAATGCCAAAAGACAAAGAAACTACCAACCTGGAAGTATCTCCTTTCAAATTAAAAAAATATTTTCTTAACTATCGTATGTTCTCAGCGCTACCTGTATCTTCTTTCAACTAAAAAAGAATTTTACAAATCGGTTCATAAATGACGGAATTCTGAGGTAACAAATATAAAAAATAAAAAATAAAACGAATTGAGACTCCCCTCTTTTTTCGAGTTTTTCAAATCACTTAAAAATACGGAGTTGTGGGCTGACAAACATAAAAACACATTATGAAACAGTGCACATTGCGAAGACATTGTGAAAGTCGTGGGCAACCGGTGGATGCTTGTGGTACATTGTCGGTCGGTGTGGCGCTCTAAGGGGGGCCTATGTTCAGCAGTGGACGTCTTCTGGCCGATAATGTAATGTAATTTAAATCATTTTTTTTAAAACTTGAGAACCTCTTCCTTTTTTTTGAAGTCGATTAAAAAGTAACAAAAAATATTTAAATACGAACAAGTTTGTCCAAACCTACTTTTTAATTATTTTAACATTTGCATTTCAGAAAAACTCCGGAAAAATAAATCTAAAATGCTAATAACATGAATTTTCTTTGGAATTCTCAACCAGCACGCGACGAAAACAATTCGTTCCAAACTTATAATTAAAACGAAATCAGTTTTCTAGGAATTCGTGAAATGCGAGGCAAAGTCAAGGCTGTATGTTTTATTAATAAACTTTACGTGGAATTTTATTCATGGTAATTGAAAAAAAAAATGGGTATCTGCACGCTTTTGTTTTTCTATGACGTAGAACTTAATGAGATTTTTTTAGGGTTTTTTTTTTAATTTTACAATATTGCTCCACGGACTCCGGGGTCCGTGCCATTTATCAAGTTTTACAAATATTTTATCAACTAAAACGGAATATAAAAACTAAAGACTTTACAAAAGGAATATACCAACGAATATGCTAATAAAGAGCTAAGTGCTATTATAGATTTGCGTATATACTCCGAGCAGTCCAGCTCCCGCAAGCAGCACCCGTTCACGAGTTGTTGCATTTGCCAGCCATCGCTCTCCTCAACCATATTGGAACATATCCGAAAGGCAACTGGACCTAAGACATTTGTCTGTCCGTATTACGTTTAAATGGGTCTATCTTGGATTCGATTCCTATCTAGGACAAACATTCATGTGATGAACATTTGTGTTTGTTCTATATAAGTATGTATTTAAAAAAAATCTATGTACGTATATCAGTCTCTGGCAGCCATATTACAGCTTTGCTTAGTTTGGGGTCAGATGACCGTGTGTGGAAAAATGTCCCAGATGTTTATTATTATTATTATCTTTTGAACTGTAATAGAGAGCGGCTTGAAATTTACACAATTATTATGGCAGATTTCCTGAAAAATAATATGAGTACAAAATTTTGTTAATAGAATCGTGTTTTTTCGACATATATTGTTCTTGTATGTTTGTTGTATGTTTGATCACTAGGCGCGAGCGAAACTTGATATAGCCTATGTGAACGCAGTCCCCGCAACAAGCACTTTCTTCCATCTTTGATGAGTTTTCGTCGGCACAATGATCTCGTAATGCGGTATCTATCACGCCTTGTAGGTGGATTCAATGTAGCCGTGGGCTTACACGTACTTGGCTTAAGTCACGTCGGACAAATGTACCTCTGCCTTTAGTATTTTGTTACAAAATGCAACACATTAGTTAATTACTACAAACTTTTCAAACCGGATGTCGGAAGTACCTGCTCGTGCCGGGTTTCATTTAAAAACATCCTGTCAAACAAGTGTTCCAATTTCAAACTTAATTAAAGCGTCGAGGTCGGCCAATCAACAGAGCGCAGTGAAAATATCGCAACAAACTTTTATCTCATTTCTATTTTTAACAACAAACGTGTGAAAGACGGATTAAGTTTTTTTGGCGGGAACGTGATGAATTCATGTCGCGTCATTTTATTATTTTCCAAAACTTGTGTTATTTCGAGTGATAATGTGTAAAAACGGTGAATTTTTACCCGTTAAGTGTTCGTGGACATGCACGAGTGTTGGTGAATGGTATAATGTCGTGAAACGTGAATTTTCGTGTTGTTTCCAAAACTCCATAGATTCTAGTAAAATTTTCACCACTTTACTGGGGCATGACTTGGACTTGACCGACCCCTATATCTTCACAACCCCTTGACCGATTATGCTCATACTCGATCTTGAAAATTATATTGTCATGAACTACTTGCCTACAAAATTTCATGAAGATCGGATCAACGGTTCGCAAGTTATCGTCGGACAAATATACACACAAACATACAAACATACATACAAATGTCGATTTGTTCCCGTAGACTCTGAGACCTAGCTTCGCTCGGTCAATTATATGTTATTTTTAGTATTGTTTGTTGTTAATTCGTTTTATGAACTTATCTAAGCGTTAACAAGATATATTCCTATTGTAATTTGATGTAGGTACTTATAGATCATGAATGTGGCGCACAGTGCGTAATAAAAAGTTGCCAAAATTACTTGACACAGGTGATCACTAGCCATGTGGCTCAGTGGGAGGATTTCCGCCTTCTGAGCTGTAGGTTGTGGCTTCGATTCCTACCCAGGACAAACATTTGTGTGGAACATGGATGTTTGTTCTTTGTCTGGGCGTTTCTATGTATTATATGTATGTATTTACAAAAAAAAGTACTTATGTATTCTATCAGTTATCTGGTTCCCATAGTACAAGCCTTGCTTAGTTTGGGGCTAGATGGCGCTGTGTGTGAAAAACATCCATCAATATTTATTTATTTATACTTACATACTTACCTACTTACACACAAACTTTCGCATTTATAATATTAATGTGATTAATTTCAACTCACACACAACTCCACAACTGCGTTCCTGAGAAAAACGACACGGACAAAACAAACAGACAACGAAGTGATAATAAAAGAGTTCCTTTTTCCTTTTGAGGTACAGAACCCTAAAAAATAAGTTCCAATTTCAAATTTCATTATATTTAGTGAGGAGCAATCAACGGATGGCCGTGGACACGGCGATCATTACGAAAGTGTCTGGTTACCCACCCAGGCAGGGAGCGGCATGGAAAGTCAAGCTCGGCGGTATTTTTTCATTTTCGTATTTTGGCACGGTTTCGTTTGGTAACTAACATTCATCATCATCAGCCTGAAGACATAAACTGCTAAACAAAACCCTCTTATACCGCCACACTGAACGGCAATTTGCAATTTGCATCCACCGGTTGCTCACGACTTTCAAAATGTCGTCAGACCTAGAGTAAGGTTTTTTTTGTAGTGGTAGGGCTCTCTTGCAGAGTCCGCCTGGGGAAGTACCACACCTTTGCCAGTTATTCAACCGCCAAGCAGTAGTGTGCAAGCATTACTGTGTTCCGGATTGAAGGGCAATGTTACCAGCGTAATTACTGGCCATACAGAGATTAAACATCTAACATCTCAGGGTGACGAGCGCAATGCATTGCCGCGCATTGTTTTGAACTGTTGAAGTTCAAAATTCTGGGTGGCACTGAACTGTTATGGGCAAGCGTGACGCTTAACATCAGGTGAGCGACTTGCTCGTCTCGTCACCAAGTAACATGTACCTATGCTGCGTCTTCCAGCTCGTGGTCGTCAAGAACCTTTCTTCCCCATCGGTTATCGGTTCTTCGAGCGATGTGGTATGCCCATTGATACTTCAGCTTACAAGGCCTTAAAGCTACGTCGGCGACTCTGGTTCTTCGGGGAATATCCATGTTCCGGATTTTATCGCGCAAAGAAACTCCGAGCATAGCTCTCTCCATTGCCCGCTGTGTGACTCTGAGCTTCTCCAAAAGGTCAGCTGTTAAGGACCACGTCTCAGTACTATTCAACTAACATTCAATAACTCTAAAAAAAGTTACTGCATGGAGAGTGCATGGATTAAGGTCGCTCTGACACAATACTCTCTCAATATGGTAGTGGTAGGACTCTTTGCAGAGTACGTCTGTACGTCTGATGGGGACGTTTGACAGTTATTTAACCGCCAAGCAGTAGTGCGCAAAAATTACTATGTTCCGCATTGAAGCATAAAGAGATTTAATATCTAATATTTCAAAGTGACGGGCTCAGTGCATTGCCGCGCAATGTTTTAAGCTGCTACAGTTCGAAATTCAAGGTGACATTGAACTGTTATGGGCAAGCGTGCGCTTACCATTAGGCGAGTGACTAGCTAGTCTCGTTAAACAGTGAGCCAAGCGAAGGTCTCAGTCTACAAGAAATATCTCAGTTGTATGTATATATGTTTGTCCGAATGTATCTTGAGACCCGTTGATCCTATATTTGGTATATATATCGATGTCGATATCATTTTAATTAACACATTTTTTTAGTTTGAGTATGAGTAAAATTTAACCCCCTTTCCCCAACTATGATGTTATTCAACCGCCAAGCAGTAGTGTGCAAACATTACTTTTTCCAGCGAATTGCTGGTCTTGTAGAGCAAAACAAAAACCTGCGCTTTAATTTTAATCAATACAGACGGTAATAGCTTATTCTCGAAACCAATCTAAAATCAATTTATTTTCTTCCAAGAACAATTGTACTTCAAATAAAATAGATTAAAATAACCCTTCGTTTGAATCACGGATCACACTAGATACCGCATTACGAGATCCGTTGTTCCTACAAAAGTCACCAAAGTTTGAGAAGCGGCGCGGGTCGCTGGGTGTGCGACTGAGCGTTCTCATTGGCTATCTCAAGGTTACGTCTACTCGCGCCTAACAATCAACCAATCAGAATTTCTTATAAGTGTATTTAGACTGATGCGTGGTGCGCTCCGAGCGTCCTAAATGCAGAGTCTAGGATGTTATCTGTGGTTTGAATATAAAACGGAAACCCCACATCCGCACATAAAGATCCAATAAAGTAAGGGGAAAGGATCCAAACTGCCTCGTGAATCTATGGGATAATCTACGGTTTACGACGTAACGACATACGATGTAACGACATTAAGAGGATAGTCCTTTCGCGAGGTTTTGGCGCATTCGATATTTAAAATTGTATAGCTGTCGCTCTGGTTTACTCGAGAAATCCCCTTAGACAATCCCCTGTAAGGGGGATTTTCGTTTTTTTTTGTCAAAAAATCCCCTTACCATCAAAGCATGAAGTGAAGGGAATTATTTGCCGAAAAATCCAGAAATCCCCTGGCCATTTATTTTATTTTTCGGAAGGGGATTATTAGACAAAAAGTCTAGAAATCCCCTTAACTGTTTCTTGTGCGTGCAATAGACAGAGTTAGTGAATTTTCCTAACTTTTTGATAAAATTAGCGTTTCGGGGGTAGTCTGTTATCACCCCCTAAATCTTGACAAAATCTTTCGTTTTTGGTGTCAATGGCTTCGATAAACAATAATCTACGTTTTTGTATTTTCAAAATGTTTATAGTGTTCTAATAACAACTGCTATTCTTCGTCGTATTTTCTACGCAAAAAAATGTGTCACTAAGTAAGTGCCTATAACAACGAAATAATGAAAAATTAAAAAAAAACATACAAGGATAGTTTTTCACGTTGTAAAAAATCATCGAAATCGGATAACATTTAGGGGTGGGTATCAGACACAGATCACACTAGATACCGCATTACGAGATCCGTTGTTCCTACAAAAAGTCACCAAAGCTTGAGTAAGGCGCGGGGCGCGGGGAGTGCGACCGAGCGTTGTCATTAGCTATCTCAAGGTTACGCCTACTCACGCCTAGCAATCAACCAATCAGAATTTTTTATAACTGTATTTTAGACTGATGCGTAGTGAGCTTCGAGCGTCCTGAATGCAGAATCTAGGGTGTGGTATCTGGTATCTGACTACGCTTTTTGTATGGACTAGTTATGCCACAGAAAACATAATAGTTGTAAAGCTCGTGACGCAGTGAGTTTGTAAGTACATGGATATTCTAGTATTTCCATTAACCGGAATCAAGCTATTAGCCTACTACCACACCTAGGACACTCCTAACAACATGAATGCTAGCACGATCTACATGCGCAAGCTTATGTCTGTATACAAACGCACCCGGCGCCTGTACCTACTACTAAAACTAATGGGAGCTGGCGGATCGGATCCATGAATGCATGATAAATGGTAAAATGGACCCCTAAAGTTTGTACGTTTTTTTTCTTCCCGAAACAAAAAAAAAATTAGAAGAAAAAAACACCGCCTAGAAAACTGTGCCTATAAAACATTACTATGACTGGGGAAAAAGGTAAAACATGATTACCAAAGTTTTAGTGTTTGTTCAATGTAAAAGGCTTTTAAGTTGCTTTTAAGGTTTACGGCTCCATTAACTTGGCTAAGTGGTTACTTAGCTTCAAAGCTGTCCTAAAATGTCGAAATATAAACATGGTTACACGATATTGTCCAATTTTACTCATTAATTGTACTCGTTGTAACTCATTGTAGTACGACTGCGGCTATATTCCTCTGAATTATAATCGACCGAGCGAAGCGGAGGTCTCAGAGTTTACTGGGACAAATCAGCATTTGTATTTATGTTTGTGTTCGTGGGTATATTTGTCCGATGATAACTTGCGACCCTTTGATCCGATCTTAATGAAATTTTGTAGGCAAGTAGTTCATTTCAATATTGTTCAAATTAACTACTTACCTACAAAATTTCATGAAGATCGGATCAACGGTTCGCAAGTTATCATCGGACAAATATATACACAAACACACATGCCGATTTGTCCCAGTAAACTCTGAGACCTTCGCTTCGCTCGGTCAATTATCAAATAAGTCATAGTCACAGTCAAAGCTGAGCAAAGTAAGTCACGGTCAAGTCCAAGTCATGTCCCAGTAAAGTGGTGAAAACTTTACTAGAGCCTTCTATGGAGTTTTGGAAACAGCATGATAATTCACGTTTCACGACATTATACCATTCACCAACACTCGGGGTTTGTTCACAAACAATTAACGGGTAAAAATTCACTATTTTTACACATTAACACTCGAAATAACACAAGTTTTGGAAAATAATAAAATGACGCGACATGAATTCTTTACGTTCAAGCCAAAAAAAAAAAACAGCTGATTGATTTTCACTTAGATAAATTTTTTTTCTCTTAAGTTTTGTCTCCACACGTAGTGTATTTAGTATTATTTATATGTCATTTTTGTATTGTAATATTTGAAGTGAAGTCAAATATTACACATTTAAAATTAAACATTAAACGCGACATGAATTCTTCACGTTCCCGCCAAAACTCCTTGACCAAACCTTCTTATAAAAAAAGAGAATGGTACAACAGAGTCGAAGCCAGTATGAATATGCACACTCGTTTTGTATATAACCTTATTTTAACTATTTACCCTTGTTCTTCCCTAGGGAACGGTAGCCTCGCTCAAAAGATTCAACCTCTGCGTAGGTTTGCCCGTTCATTCATATTAAATTGGTATCCCCCAGGATTAGTCGCACAAGGTGTTCAAAGCTGTTAAGCCTCTATCCGGCTGACTGATTGGACATCATAAATTCAGGGGTTACAATTGCTGCGGGTCTACACAGGGTTATAAGGAAAGGGTATGGCTAAGCCGAAAAGGGCTTATAGTACTCATCATTATGAACTTTTACTATGGGGCCAACCCTGAAATCGAGAAAAAATATCAGCTGTTCCATAGAAAAATGTCAATGATACTCGACAAAATGTATGGAACGGCTGATAATTTTTTCTCGATTTCAGGATTGGTCCCATAGTAAAAGTTGTTCACAATCATGACTAGTATCAGCTCCTTTAGGCTTAGCATACTCTTTCCTTATAACCCTGTATAGTATACTAGATATGAAATATGTACATAATATTATACGTCGTATTAGAGATGATATCGCAGTACATCGCTATAATGTATTTTATTTCTTCTGTTATTTTAGCACTTTGTGGAGATTTGAATTGCCTGAATATAGTTTTTTTTTACAATTGACCAAAGTAAATGAGGATCCACAGGCAAAACTGACTTCAGGTGGCGCACATTCCAAATACCTAACTCACTGGTACGAGCCCGCAACCCCACAGCTATGAGGCGAGCATGCTCCCACTGAGCTACCAGGACTTACGAACCGACGAAAATAATTTACTCTTTCCAAAATAGCAGCAGAACTTATTCAGGTATGATAAAACCAGGTTATCTGTGCCTGAATCATGCCTGAATCCCGGCGGGTAATCCCACAGGATTATGGTTTAATTTGAATGAACGAGTGAAGGCCGCGGGTCGACGGCTTTTGAATGGAGTTTAATGTTAAATTAACACACGAATAGTTTTTTTAAATAACAGTCTTATATTTTCTTTTATCTTTTATTTCTTATTATATTTCTTTCTTCTTAGTTTTATTTATTTAAATATATTTTTAATGTTTTGAAAACTTTTAAGCGCGCGCGAAATATCCCGTGTAAACAAGATACAGGCTTAGCTAAGTTTGAGGTCCTCGAGCAATTCATATGCATAGCAAGTTTCACATTTTTTTTTTTTTTAATTTTTAATGTGTTTAAAGTTTTTGGTGGCATTGGAGAGGGGTGCCGTCTCTTTTTCGAGTGTTACCCCCGAATAATGAAACGTTTTTTAAATTTGACAACAGATTAATTCTAATACTGCCTTTGTCTGACACTAAGCAAATAGCAATAGACTTAATCTGTCGTCAAAGTTAACAAACGTTTCAGTATTCGGGGGTTAGTGTTTTCAATATGTGTGTTCAATACACCTAGTTATAATGCTAATAACAACTTTTTTTTTTAAATTGTTTAAAGTTTTCTATTTTTAAGAGCTCTTTTACGAAGCAATAAAAATCAATCGGTCATCAATTATCATGACTTAGCTGGTTCTTAAATATCGCGAAATTTGTTGAAATTACGAATCTTTTTACCCGCCTTGATAGGTATTTAGATGGGTAACCACGAGTGGGACTTACAACTGCATGACCGTGGGTCAGATAAAACGTTAACGTGGTTATCCTGGCTTTTTTTTCGTTCTACAAACATAAAAACCAAGAAAGCTAAGGCATGTCAGAGGCATTCAGGTGTCCTAAAACTCTGTCATCAGGGCTAGCCACTCGGCATATGCAAACTTTGTTAAGCTTTTGTTATTCTAAATAGCTTTGCGTTATAAATATAAATTTCATTGCATTCTAGGATGGATCACTACAAACCCTAGAAGGTACATGTTTACTTTATATTTGAAGACACCGATATATCATATTTTAAACGAAGCGTCTGTCACCCAGTAACGTAGCGTGGTTGGGGCCCCTGGGGCAGATTTTTTGCGGCGGTGCGTGACACCTATGGCTATCTTGAAAATAAGTTCAAATAATATTAAAAACAAAGACACCACAGAAACATTTTTTTTGGCGGCGGCGCGGGTGGGGAGACGTCGCGCTCACCAGAAGCCGCGACCCCGGGTGACCGAAACCCAGGTTACGACACTGGGTCGTCCTCCAGCGTGTTGGTACGACGATATCGCTGATCGAATTGGCACAGAACCGGGCCGAGTGGCTACAAGAAAAGAGGCCTATGCTCTGCAGTGGACGATAACGGGCTGAAAGTGATATTGGTGATACGGGAAACACAGGTTCTGGTAGGAAGCTCCAAATCCCCGCTGTGCATATAAAAATATAGAATTTGCAATTTGTGCTTTGCAAAGCAAAGCAAGCACAAAGTCAATCTTATCTAAATATATATATTTTTTTAATCATCTTTTCAAAAAAAAAGATTTAAAAAAAAGTCAGTCTTGTACGAAAAGCAATCTGCTTTTAAACTGTATAAGAACTGAGCCTCTATTCGGAGATATGACAAAAATTGATGTCGATTTCGAGATTTCAGATTCCTATCTCGACTGTCTCTCGTCTCGATTGCCTCCGACCACTCGACGTATCTCGCACGCTAGCCGTCGTGAATATTCTCGAAAGATAGTTTTGAAAATAAGAAATCTCGAAGTTCGACATTTTTTTCGAGATTGAATCTCAGCTTTAGAGAATATGGGTTCTGGGCCCTCGTCATAATGATAATTAAAAATACATTACTCTGGTAGAACAAGGCCTTAATTACCTATTCAAGCATTACTGGGCGCTACAATAACAGAACGGACTCAGAATAATAAGGAGCAGAAGGATAACTTTAAATGGACATAACGCTTACTATTCAAGAATTTGCTCATCAAAGGTGTCATTAATATTATTTTGCTTAGAATTATTTCACAGTGTACTACTTTATTTAATAAAGATGATTGAAATTAAAATTAAAATCTACCCTGATAACAAAGAAAAAGGTAATTTAGATGATTTACTTTATAATGTGTAATTGGAGTAGGCGCAATAATACTAATTAATGTTCTTAATTAATGTTCTCTTATCTCTCAAGAGAAAAATGAGCTAAAACATTTACGGAAAATTAAATATTTATGAAACAAGAGTTTTTAATTTAAATTAAAATAACTAAAACAAAGCATAAGCATTGCCATTCGGCGTGGTAATGCCGCCAGCATGCTGGGTACGCTGCCAACTGGTGCAAGAACAAGTGGGCTTGAACATATGGATTATCTATAGACCTTTAATGGTAATCTCTGGATAATCCAACTGCTATTTTTGTGTAGTAGGCTAAGTAGTTTAGGTAGTTGTAGTTTATATGTATTTTGCTTAGTTAATAAAGGCACTTGCCAGTTATAAAAAAAAAGTTTAAAAAATTGAAATAAACCAGTAACTCTATATTTTTATGAGGATGAGGCATTTGTCCATCAATGGACGGGTTCTGGCATAATAAAGATAATGATTGACTATATTATTTTGTAACGAATGAAATTTCAAATTTAATGGTACCAACTCAATGGTTATATCAAGTACTAGGTCCGCCCCGCGGTTTCACCAGCTATTCTACAGAAACCGAATATTTTTTTCGGGATAAAAATTAGCGTCTGAGCTAATCCAGAGTGTAAGCTACCTCTATACTAAGTTTCATATAAATCCGTTCAGCCGTTCCAGAGTTGAACGGGAACAAACACACTTACGTATTTACATGCTTACACACTTACACACAAACTTTCGCATCTATAATATTTGTGTGATGTGCAACTCGCACCATTATGAACCCAGAGGCACGCCGACCTCGATAACACACGTTTGTCGTGTATCGCTCCGTTGATGAGCGCCACGCATACATGCATATCTTTCACTTATATGTAAGCTTCGATTCGACGTAGTTAGTAAACATTTTAACAGATGGCACTAAACACAATATTCGGATTACTGCCTCTAGATATTAATTCTATGAGTGTATGATTCTAATATTAAAATAAGTATTATTATTTAAAAGAAAACAAAAGAAATGACGGCAATCTGAACTTACAATCGGGATAATGCAAGGATTCTAACGATACCACTCAAATAAAGTTGGTCCAGACGTTCAGGAATGATGGTGGAATTAATAAGCCCACATACATACATTCTTGAATTCTAAAACACTTCACTCGTTCTTTTGAGCATTTGTGTCAGTCGATGAACTGCTCTTGTCCATTCTAATGGATCTAATTTGAACAGATTGTTTCAAGTGATCCCTCTGTCTCTTTTAATAATCAGTGACAGGTCGTTTGAATTTATGATCAAACGGATTTGGCTTGAAGGATTGCAAACGTGGGCGGCCGCCATTTTGAAAACCGATCATTTTAAATTAATTCGTAGGCCGTTGGGGCTTGGCAATATTATCCTGGGTGATTAGGTGAGACGGTGGACATAATCTATATCGTATACGTCATCATCATCAGCCAGAAGACGTCCACTACTGAAGATAGAACTCCCCCTTAGAGCGCCACACCGACCGACAACGTGCCATTTGCATCCACGACTTTTACAATGTCGTCGGTTCACCTAGTGGGAGGCCTACCTACACTGCGTCTTTCGGTTCGTGGACCACTCAAGAACCACAGTGAACGCCAATTAGTCAATTGCATCTACCGGTTGCGACTTTTACAATCATCATTACGGCTAACTTTTACAATGGGACCAACACTGAAATCGCAAAAAAAAACAAGCTTACCGTTTCGTCGAGACTGTACGAGTCACAAATCCTTCATACATTCCCAATAAAAATATTTTATCGTATGGATTTTTTTATTCCTTGTACTATTTTTTTCATGCATTCTCTTATTATTTTTCCTTTTTCTTAGCTACTCTTTATATCCGGTGTGTCATAATCTACATTTTGCAGTCGGGTTTTCGATTTATTTTACTACACTGTAATACGTTTCATATAAAATAAAATATGTACTTCGCGCCGAACTGAGACCTCGCGACCCTTATATCTTCACAACCCCTGGACCGATTCAACTCATATTCGAACTTAATTTTTTTATTGAAATGAACTACTTGCCTACAACATTTCATGAAGATCGGATCAACGGTTCGCAAGTTATCATCGGCCAAATATACACACTAACATACAAACATACAAATGCCGATTTGTCCCAGTAAACTCTGAGACCTTCGCTTCGCTCGGTCAAATTATAATAAAAACAAAAAACCCGACTGCAAATTGTTGGAATAACAATCCAGACTTATAGAGGAATCTAACGACACCACACTTGTCAAGTAGGTCGAACCATTTAGGTTACAGGAGATAATCCTAACTAATATTTATAATTCAGAGGAATACAGCCGCAGTCGTATCAGGACCAATAAAGCTTCGAGGTATGAAAATGAATGTCTCAAGAAACAAACTTCGTTTGCGCGATTCAGAACTCCCTACAATACAAAAAAAAAATTAAAAAAAATTTAAACTGTTTATTACTAAGAGTATTAAAAAAAAAACCACAATCTTGCTTAGTTAAATCTTATAATTAAATATTGTGTACTAGGCAATCTTTTTAAGTTTCTTAATATTGACAACAATTTGCTGTCACTATGTTACTTACTTATTACAATGAGGATTGTCCGGGCATGCACCCCCCAAACATTCTATATATTTATCTAGTAGGAAATATTTTTTCATTATATTTTTAACTATTTTGTGGTTTTTGCCATGAATTTTTCCTATTAATGATTTGGGAAGACTATTTAATGCTTGAGGTAAGATGCATGTCCCAACCCTTCTTCCATACTCATTATTATTTACAGACACTCGAAATAGCGGAAGGTCTGGCTAATTTCGCAAGTTTCGCAACTGTCAGTCCTTACAAAACGTCAAAAAATGCACTAAAATGGATCAACGCCACCTAGCGAACTATACGAAGTAACTTTGTCTCTCTGACTCTCTGTCTGGAGGTTTGTCGCACTATCACGGCTTAACGGCTGAACGGACCATGATAAAATTTGATAAGTAGTTACTGTATATCACAAAGACGGACAAGGATACTTTGACGTCCATGCGAACGAAGTCGCGGGTAACAACTAGTATATCATGTACCATAGACATAATTTACATGCGTTTTAATTGACATGTAAATAATACTTACGCATTAAATGAATACGTATATGAATAGATAAAATACAAAGTTTATTAGCTATATATACATACTTACATATCTACCTATACATACACCCCAAAAACATTAACAAAACCATCTTGGGCAGTCGGGTAATAAAACATTCGATATCTTAGTAAAAAATATTCTTTTCGCAAAAAATATTCAAGGAATTTATCCGGTTATCCAAAAGAGGTTTTATCATAATATTGTAATTTCCATAACATTATAATATTAAATGGATATTTTACCTTCTGGCAAAAGCTGAAGTAAATATGGGTCAGATAAATAAATGAATTTTCCACGACATTTTAATAGAAATTTACCGTTATTATATTATACTCTAACTGGATAGAAAACGTAGGAACATAAACATTATTATTCTTTTAGATTAGCTTATTTTATTTAAATTATGTTTCTTTTCTTTTTTGTTATATGTTATTTAATTCTGATATTTTTTTTTTTTTTCCTCTAAGAGGATTTTGGCGTCGCACGTCTTATGCATTTGCCAGTGTCAAGTGTACATATATATTCTCAATTTTTGCTAGATATTATCAAACAAGTCATAGTCACGATCAAAGTCAAGCAAAGCAAGTCACGGTCAAGTCCAAGTCATGCCCCAGTAAAGTGGTGAAAACTTTACTAGAGCCTTCTATGGAGTTTTGGAAACAACACGAAAATTCACGATTCACGACATCATACCATTCACCAACACTCGTGCATGTACACGAACACTTAACGGGTAAAAATTCACCGTTTTTATACATTAACACTCGAAATAACACAAGTTTTGGAAAATAATAAAATGACGCGACATGAATTCTTCACGTTCCCGCCAAGACTCCTCTGATGTATTTGAGTTCACTTGAAATATTACAATACTTGACACTGGCCAAATACACAGTGTGTGGAGCCAAAACATAAGAGAAGAACAAGAACTATTTGTTCAGAGTTTTGGCGGGAACGTGCTGAAGTCATGTCGCGTCCGTGTTATTTAATTAGATTAAACGTTTTTACATTCCATAAATCTGTGTATGGAAGTATTTATTACATTTTGTTTTATGTGGTATTGGTATTATTAAGAATTTCGTTATTTTAATTTTCTTAGGTAAATGTCAGCGATGATGAAATATTTTCATAGGAGTTAGATGAATCTTGTAAATATAAAGGCTCATTAGGGGAGCAAAAGATACAATAATTGATATATAGGTAGACATAAATTAATATATTTATTACATTATCTTCATTATACGTTTAATGTAGTCATGAAACAATTTAATAAAAGAAAATATGATTGACATTATTCAATAATAATAAGTATTTCACTGGTTAGTTGATTACATCATCAGCCAGAAGACGTCCACTGCTGAACATAGGCCTCCCCTTAGAGCACCACACCGACCGACAACATGCCACTTGTATCCACCGATTGCCCGCGACTTTCACAATGTCGTCGGTCCACCTAGTGGCAGGCCTCGTTTGAGCCTAGTTTCGATTAGTGGTCGCCACTCAAGAACCTTTCTTCCCCGTCGGTTATCGGTTCTTCGGATGTGGCCTGCCCAATGTCACTTCAGCTTGCAAACTCTGAGACCTATATCGGTAACTTCGGTTCTTCGGCAAATATCCTCGTTTCGAATTTCGCGCAAAGAAACTCCGACCATAGCTCTCTCCATTGTCCGCTGTGTGACTCTGAGTTTCTCCAAAAGGCCAGTGGTCAAGGACAACGTTTCAGTTCCATATGTCATCACTGGCAACACACTGTGGTTGAAGACCTCTGTCTTAGGGCACTGAGGGAGTTAGATATAGTCAGTTTATTTTTAGATCGATTTTTGGGCATTTTTTTACGTTTTGTATGGACTGACAGTTAATGTAGGGAGTTCTGAATCGCGCAAGGGAAGTTTTTCCTCGAGACGAAAGTATTCATTTTTATGCCTTGAAGCAAAGAACAAATACAGGAATAATTTATCAATGCTTGAAGCTTTATAAGTCCTGATACGACTGCGGCTATGTTCCTCTGAATTTAATATAACTAGTAGTTCGCGGCGAACTCAGACCTCGCGACCTCTATATCTTCACAGCGTCTGGACCGATTCAGCTCATATTCGAACTTAAAAATTGTATTGAAATGAACTACTTGCCTACAAAATTTCATGAAGATCAGATCAACGGTTCGCAAGTTATCATCGGACAAATATACACACAAACATACATACAAATGCCGATTTGTCCCAGTAAACTCTGAGACCTTTGCTTCGCTCGGTCAAATATTAGTTAGGATTAGGATTCGTCCAATATTTTTTCGACTGAATTAATTACTATAATTAATAGTTTCTTTTAATTTATACGTAAAAATAGGGAGCAAGTTTTGACAATTAAGTAATTAAGTTATATGCTCGCTGAGTTTGCAGAGTAATTAATTAACTTAATTTGTTGACCGTTGATTATATAGTTAAAGATTTGGAATTATTCACGTAGGTATTTAGCTCTAAGTAATTGTTAGCGCAGTCATTCTTTGTTTTGGTGACTGCGAATGGACTTATTAACCAGAATAAATATAACTAAGTAACAAAATCCTGGGAAACATACAATGTATTGTAACTTCTTGTTTAATTTTTTCACTTTTTTTTACATATTGTTTGCTTCGCGCGATCGACGCATTTGCAAACGAACGAACTTTTAATACTTAATTACGCCATGAAAATACAATAATTGGTCGATTCACATCGTAGTATACTATTTATTTATTGTCAATATAAGGTATATGTACTAACTACACTTATTACACAGTACTAACCTAATCTACCAGCGGGCATCAAATTAAATCAAATCATTTATTTTGGCATTTCAAAAATTAACCTAATCTACCAGCGGGCATCAAATTAAATCAAATCATTTATTTTGGCATTACAAAAATTAACCTAATCTACCAGCGGGCATCAAATTAAATCAACTCATTTATTTTGGCATTACAAAAATTAACCTAATCTACCAGCGGGCATCAAATTAAATCAAATCATTTATTTTGGCATTACAAAAATTAACCTAATCTACCAGCGGGCATCAAATTAAATCAAATCATTTATTTTGGCATAACAAAAATTACAGCTAAATTGTTGATCCAAGAGACTCCCAAACTAGTCATAGACTGTGAGAGCCACTAGCCTCTCCTATCATCGTGCCCAAAATGCCGCGTTGAATTGCGGTTGCAATCCTTTGAGCAAAAGGTCAGCATTTTGGGTACCATATGCTTTCAGCATGGCTGCTAGTGGCTTAGAATAATGTCTACAAACATAGCAAATTATTAGTTAAGTGGTTTTAATATGTATTGTATTTTTGTCACAAATAAAATGTCCTGTTTTATTTATAAAACGCAAAATGATATGTACCCGGTAAACTTTTCCTCACGGCTACCGTTCAGCCAATCCCTGGGCGCAGTGTTATTTTCTAGAACGTTTTCCGTTATAAAGTGGAAACGGAAATTGCGTTCACGTGGGAGGCAATAACGGAATATTTACGATGCCTGGAGATTGGACGCTCCTGTCGAGAGCTTACCACTAAATATTATTCGAGTATTATTAAAAGTATTTTTCTTGATAGCGTTTGGGTCTTCCTTCAGATCTTCGACGTCCACTACTGGACGAAGCCTTTCTCTTATTAGGGGGGGGGGGTTGCCATAATCCCCACGCACAGACAGATCACACCCTAGTATAAATTACTCTGATTGGTTCATTGTTAGGCGCTAGTAGGCATAACCTTGAGATAGCCAATGAGAACGCTTGGTCGCACTCCCCGCGACCCGCGCCTTCCTCAAACTTTGGTGACTTTTTGTAAGAACAACGAATCTCGTAATGCGGTATCTAGTGTGGATCTGTGTCCTCGCGCTTTGCAGGTGGCTTGGAGATCGCAGAATGCTGATGTTGTTACTAAGATGCTGCTGCCTATCCTGCAGTGGTTCAGGTCGAAGTTTTAGGACAACGGTTGGGTGATTATTTAGTTAGAGTGTGGGTTTTTATGGTTAGTAGTCGTATTTTCACATTTAAATACTTCTGGACTCTTAATACAGGTGTAAAAATGATCAAAATGTAGTCTAATTGAACTTGTATGTGCTTGACGTGGTCTCCTGTAATTGTGGGTACACCCAACTTGGTGCCTACGTTTCTGAATGTGTGTGTGTAATCTCTGTTCTGAATCCTTTTATTAATAAACTAGCTGTTACCTGCGACTTCGTTCGCGTGTACCAATAAAAAAGTAGCTTGTCTCCGTCTGCGACCCTTAAGCTATATCTATACATAAATTCATATAGATTCGTTCAGCCGTTTAGCCGTGATAATACAACAAACACCCAGATAGAGAGAGACAGATAGACAGAGAGACAGAGTTACTTTCTAATTTATAATATTAGGATTATTGACCGAGCGAAGCGAAGGTCTCAGAGTTTACTGGGACACATCGGCTTTTGTATGTATGTTTGTGTGTATATTTGTCCGATGATAACTTGCGAACCGTTGATCCGATCTTCATGAAATTTCGTAAGCAAGTAGTTCATTTCAATACAATTTTTAAATTTGAATATGAGCTGAATCGGTCCAGGGGTTGTGAAGATATAGGGTATATAGGGTCGCGAGGTCTCAGTTCGGCGCGAACTACTATAGTGATAAATAAATTATTGAAGATATTAAATCACTAAGTAGTATAATTTCCAATGAGCAAGCTTATACTGATAACCAATGGCGAAGAAAGGTTCTTGAATGGCGACCACGACCGGGAAGACGCAGCGTAGGCAGGTCTCCTACTAGGTGGACTGACGACATTGTAAAGTCGCGGATAACTTGTGGATGCAAGTGGCAAATTTTCGTTTAGTGTGGTGCTGTAATGGCCATTGTTCAGATGTCTTCTTGCTGTTGATGATGAAGTGTACCTATATGGTGTCTGTTTAAGATTAGATTATTATCATGTGTTTTAGTGTAGTTTTAGGTGTCCCAAGTCGATTGAATCCACCTGTGATTGAATCGAACTCTAATCTAGAAATGCACAGCTCTGGACCTAATACAATGACTGCAAAGATATTTAATAAATTGCTGAACAAACTGAAAGATTTAGAAAATGACGATTGTTGACCGAGCGAAGCGAAGGTCTCAGAGTTTACTGGAACAAATCGGCCTTGGTGTGTATGTTTGTGTGTATATTTGTCCGATGATAACTTGCGAACCGTTGATTCGTTCTTCATGAAATTTGTAAGCAAGTAGTTAATTTCAATGCAATTTTTAAGTTCGAATATGAGCTGAATTGGTCTAGGGGTTGAGAAGATATAGGGGTCGCGAGGTCTCTGTTCGGCGCGAACTACTAGTTTTATTAAAAATCTAAAGTGCATCCTCGAATCCAAATGTGATTACACTCTTGACGAATGTTTAAAGATAAGTTTGACGATCTACAAATGGACCGCTCCGCACCAACTGTTAACATACCCTAATAGGGTCATATATGTTACTGAACCCAAATCATGTTATTTAAGACATATATCCACTTATGTTGCAATAAATGATTGAGTACTGAGGTCAAAACGCCCCTATCCTGACATACAAAAGATAGCTACTTACACAAAATTACGTCCTCATAATATATTGGTGTCTTGTCTCTTTTCCTTACACGTGGAACAATTCTTAATACCGAAATCCTTTATAAGTAATATAAAAGTTTATCCATTCTTCCGTTCCTGGTTTCTGCCTTATCCCGCAACGTTGTTTAACAAGAAACACACTGGAATTGGATGGATCGTGTTAAATCTGAAGCGTCGGTCATACTGACTCGACCGAAGCGTCTCAGCTAACCTCGCGACTATTATTACTCTCTACTCGCGTCTCTAATCACGTTTTTATTTCCATTTTACTTATATGGCCGTGGCATTTTTTTTAATTCTATCTCGCTTGTCCTTTGACTCGTGCAAGAAAACCGACCAAATAGGGAGCGGCGGGCAAGGCGAGGAGCTTGACTATTGACAGGACGAGTAACGTGGCTACACTATGTCACTGCCTACCTACGCCCCTCACTTTCTTCACCACTCATCGAGTATTTGGCCGCAGCATCAAGCTAGTTAGCTAGTTTTATGCTTCTCTCTCTTGTATAGTTTGTCTAGAAGAACCGAGTCTAGAATAACCGAGATTTTAGCCCTAACGAAGGCTCTTCGATAGTGATGCTTGGCCGAGCGAAACAAAGGTATTGGAGTCTACGGAAGAAAATCGGAGTTTGACTTTTTGACAGCTCTAAAATTATTGCCGTCTAGTTCTCAAATGATAAGAGATGCAGATAATTTTGGTCCTGTCAGACTAGTTCAGTTTAGAGAATGGTGCAACAGAATTGAAATCTTACCCAATCAATTTCTAAAATTTAACATTATATTGATTTAAATCAGGCAGCTGGTATGATTTTATTTTTGGAATTCTGAATTATTTCAATTAAATCACGACAAAATCTTACTTTAATAGAAATTACACTTTACATTTATTTTATTTTTTATTTTTTGGCTCCAGACATTGTGCATTTAGCCACTGTCATGTTTTGTATTGATATTTCAAGTCTTCACTTGAAATATTACAATAACTAATTCACAATTGAAACAAATCTCAGTAAAGTAGTAGAAACTTAGCTAGAGGTATCTATATAGTTTTCGAAACAACACAAAAAGTCACGTTTCACAACATTATACTATTCTAGAACACTCGTGCGCGTTCAATAAAAATCCACAATTTTACGCATTAACACTCAAAAAAACAAGTCTTGGAAAATAATACAATGACGCGACATGACTATTTCACGAACCCGCTAAAATGAGATGTTGTTCGCGTTGTAGTCACTATGATTCGCTATCAATGTATTAATGCTGTCACTTTACTACCGCTGTCATTATACGCTGCCGCCATGCTAAGAATTTTCCACAGCAGTCGCTCTTGTTTAGCCGAATCTTGAGCTAAGAGTTAATGGATTCTCTTAACTTTTAAATTCTCAGCTTGTTACCAAAACAGTTGCTAAGTTGACGTGCGTCAAATACACTTGCTTTCAAATGCTTTGCGTAATCAGATGGTTTGTTTGAAGGCTTTATAGAACACTTTTTACCTTCTTAGGAGCCCATTTCGAGAAAAAGAGCGCTATTGAAATTGCTATTGGAATATACAATTTGGAATAGCTAAGAAATTCAACATTATCTACACATTTGTCTTATTGCTTTTTTAGTAATTGGCGGATAGTGCTGTGGGTGGCATAGTTAATAATTAATCTTTAGTGCTTTAGTTTTGGTTAATATATACTATGTCACTGTTTATTGTCTCAAATAAAATAAATAATTGCTGAGGTATCGAATTTTGACAGGTTACTATTTATAAAAAAAAATGTTGCTGTTTCTTTTTCTTTTTTTTACATAGTATGACGTTAGATATTTAAAAAAATATATTATAGAACTTATAAAGTAGGATTACTGTAAAACTGTGAGTTGCAGTGATATTTAGATTTTTGAGTTATAATTGAGGGTATCTAAAAAAATAAAGACTGTAATAACAATGAGTTGTTTAAAAAAACAAAATATATTATTAAGGGGATTTCTAGACTTTTTGTCCAATAATTTTTTTTTTTTTTTTTTTTTTTTTAACCAAAATTAAATAAATGGTTAAGGAGATTTCTGTTTTTTTTAGCCAATAATCCCCTTCGCTATCTCAAATGAGATGCTAAGGGGAATAATGGACAAAAAAAACCCTTCGCAGGGGATTTTTGGAGTAAGGCAAAAAATCTCATAATCTGTTATTGGTACTGTAAGCTGATCAAAATGAGTCCAAACTCCACCAATCTACTGTTAGTTACTTCAGAGTTCCGTTTTCCACCTTCCGTCTCCATCATCAGATCAGCTCGCTATCATAGTATTGTATTGTCATCGGAACTTGACAGGCGTGCAGAATTTCAACTCAATTGAACAAGGGGAACTGTGGGCTAATACCGTAACTCTGAAAACGATAGCGAGAGTTGCGCGAGCGGGCATAGTGCGACTAAGTTGGTACGAGCGAGATGGCATGCTCTCGCAATCAGAATCACGAACGTTTCAAAGTTAGAGGATAAGCCCGCTGGTCTAAAATTGAGTTCCAACATTTGTAATAAACCTCAAACATAGGATAGAAAAGACTCATTAATGTAACTAGAAATTTAATTTAATATCCTCTTTATCACTTGTACAGACGTACCTCAATATTTAATCTTATTAACCTTGTTTTTATTTATCTATTTATTTATATGTTAATATTTAGATCGACGTCTTACTCTTTTAAAAACTAAATCCAAAGTGACCGACTCGCCAGCCTAGCACCAACACCCGCCCGATCACCCCCTCCAAGACTGCTTTTTAGGTAAACGGTTCTCGATTGGTTGATGGTGCTACGCCAGCGCCCTCTAAGCAAAACTTTAATCGGTATACGTCAACAGTCAAAATTATACTTACTAATTATATAAATCAACAAGATACTATAGATGGCGCTAATGTGTTTCCGCTAAAATATAGGTATCGCAAAGAGGCGACAACACATTTGACCTTAACATACATACATACATACATACAAACATTGGAAGTTAAATAAAAGCCTGAAAACATTTACCTGTAACAACTCTTATTCAAAACAACTTTTGTCCACAGAAGACGGAGGGCACTGTCTTCCAGGTTTTTCCGGAAGAAAATTAGGGGAGATCTGCAACCGCGAGAACCAATGCGATGCTGGACTGATGTGCGAAGAAGTAGTACCAGGTTAGTGTTATCATCCATGATGTTTTATGTGTAGATATATGGACAGGCTAAGCATTTTTCTACACTCACTTGATTTTCAGTGAAGGTCGAGATTGGTAAACACACCTAGTCTGGAACATGAGCTGTTGAGAGCCGGTTCCTGGATGTGGGGTGCCCGAGAAAAGCAGACAGATTCTAATTTGCTGTCCAATTTAAACTGGTATAATTCGATACTATTGTGTTATGGTTCATTACAGAAGTTGTGACCTTTATTTATGAACGCAATCCAATTGGGTATGAGATCGTTGGTTTTGTCAATCAGTTTAGACTGTCTTTTTACCCGACTCCCCAAGAAAGAGAGTAATATTTTTGGGGTGTATGTAATATGTGAGTATGTAAGTATGTTTGTGTTCTGTAGCCTAAACGGCTTATCCGATTTTAACAAGTGAGGTGTCGTGTGATTGCTCTTTACGAGTGTCACAGGTTACATTTTGCAGTCGGGTATTTTGTTTATCTTTTAACGATATTACTTGTTGACAATAAATGATACATGATCAGGCGCCGCGTCACACACTAGATAACCAGCCCCTCTCCTCCAGGTGAGATGCACGTCTGCCGCCCCCCGACCTCCGGCCACAAGCAGTACAACGAGGACTGCACCACGTCCAGCGAATGTGACATCACTCGCTCTCTCTGCTGCATTATGCAACGCAGACACCGCCAAAAGCCTAGGAAGGTTAGTCATTCGACATTGCCACGAGATTGGATTGGAACGCATCCAAAAGCGTTCACGTTCCATTAGCTAGGTAGTTTTTTTTTTTTTGACAAAACTACAACAAGTTTGTAACCAAAAACATGTTAAGTTAAATAATATCCTGAACACAACAGAAACTGATCTTCCGATTATAGGATGGTGATAATAGCAAAACAACAGAAAAAAACTACTAAATCAAAATTAAAAAAACCTTGGCTTGATGTTCACAGTTGTGAACAATATTGAATATATTGAATATTGAATTGGTAGTGGTTAAAACCGTACTAACCATACTTAAAACGTTCCTACCGCTAAGACTATCAGAAGCCTGGGAAGCTAAGGCATACCGCGTACTATGCGCGCTCTAAATGCGTCCATATTTTCACTATACACATCATGTTTGCGCAGTGCAAAAATAGTGCAATTTTCCAATATCTTTTTACATCATTTTTTCTCAATTCGTAGGATCATATCAAAACATCGCACACTACTTACTCAACGTTACTTGTGAAGACATCCACATCTTTTTCTAATAATTCCAAACATTTTAGTCTTTCTTTTCGTAAATACTTTTATTTATTTATTAATTGACTGCCCCGGTGGCTCAGTTGTTAGTGAACCTACCTTCTGTGTTTGGGGGCGTGGGTTCGATTCCCGTCTCGGACAAACATTCATGTGAAGAATATTTGTGTTTGTTCTATGTTTGGGTGTTAATATCTATATAAGTATGTATTTAAAAATATCTATGTTCGTATATCAGTCTCTGGCAGCCATATTACAAGCTTTGCTTAGTTTGGGGTCAGATGACCGTGTGTGCAAAAATGTCCCAGATATTTATTATTATTATTATTTATTATTAATTTAATACTTTATTGCATAAACATACAACCTATTAGGTACAACAGGAGGACTTAATGCTAAAGCATTCCTAACAGTCATGCACGTGGTTGAAGAGAGGGATATGTAGGCGTGCATCAAAAATCACAATTAACAATAATAATATATGAACATGATATAAATAAAAAGTAAAAATAAATATTGGCAACTGCAAATTAAAAATTAACAAATATGCTTAAGCTACCTATATAGATAAATATAATACTTATTACTACGTACAGGGGATAGTAATACAATGAATAATGATAAAAATATATATTATTTTCACATATAAGTATTACATAATATATCTGGCAACCGGCAACCGGGCAACCGGTGGATGCAAGGTGCACGTCGGTCGGTGTGGCGCCCTAAGAGGGAGGCCTATGTTCAGCAGTGGACGTCTTCTGGCTGATGACGATGATGTCATAACATATACAATAAATAAATAAATATTTAAACACATGCCTAACATAAACGAGTGATGGATTATGAAAGTCTTTAAATAGTGTTCACGCACAAGACTTTAGAAAATAGCCTTTAAAGGAGCTTGCCGAATTTTAACCTTTGTTTTTACAGTGGATAACAATACGGTAAAGAATATTCGTAGTCTAATTTTGCGCATTGAATATTTTACGTTTGGGACAAAGAAAAGCTTTTTTTAGGTAAACGCCGAAAACATTTCAGAGCGAGTTCGCTCATTGAATAAAATTCCTTTGATACAACGTTATATTTCTCGAAATCTGCTTCATTAGATTTTTTTAAAATGAAACCATTAAAGGCTTAGTAAAAACGGCCTTTAATTTCGTAATGAATTTGTTACAATGTTGAAGGGTGGGTTAAGTGAGTTGGGTTTGCGTTTTGATTAAAATGTTAATAGAAATAATTTAATCATGAAAAATAAATAAATATTGGTGGACGTTTTTTCACACAGCGCTATCTAGCCCCGAACTAAGGAAGCTTGTACTATGGGAACCACATAACTGATACATAAATACTTTTTCTTTTTGGTAAATACATACATAGAACCCAGACAAAGAACAAACATCCATGTTCATCATACAAATGTTTGTCCTAGATGGGAATCGTACCCACAATCTACAGATCAGAAGGCGGAAATCCAACAACTGAGCCACAAGGCTATTTTATTACGAGTAGCTTTCAGTAAGTCAGCGTCAACGTTTTGAGAATGATTATGTAAAGGTGAGATTTATGCCCTGCCGCTGATAGTTACTGCAATCAACGACGCTGTTGATAGCAAACATCCGTTTCCCCCCCACAGAGCTGCGGCTACTTCAAGGAGCCCCTAGTGTGCATCGGGCCAGTTGCCACCGACCAGGTCCGCGAGTACGTCCAGCACACCGCTGGGGAGAAACGCATCGGGGTCTACAGACTGCACTAAGCTGCTGGGATCCTGGTGGAGTGAGCAACAACTGTTAGATTTTTGTGTGGGTTAAGGTAATATGTGTTTGGGATGAGTCAAGACATGGGATGAGACCGCTGGGACGAAGACGGAACAACCCAGATCAATTCTCTTTTTGCAACTGTTACGCAAAAGAATTATCGGAATTTTAAAATTAAAATGTTCAGCATTAAACCTTTCTTTTTTAACAATTCATCAACACATTTATAGCGATTATTATTTGTTAAATGTCAAATTATTAATAAATACTTGTTAAATTTGTTAAATGTAATTGCAACGCCGAGAGCTTTCCCATATGAATATCCTTATTATCTTAGGTAGATAGATATCTAAGTAGGTTTTTTTAAGTTTATTGGCGGTTGACATAATAACTTTGACATTGCAAATCCATCCTCCTGAACTGTATAACATCACTGAAAAAATGTTGTAACTCCTAGCTCCCCACTAGGATTCCCTGTGTCTTTGTTTTCATGACACACACAGAGGCACGGTCTACTGGCACACAGCCAAACAGATACTAAAATTTATCATTCAAACGACTACCCGGAATCAAACCCGGGACCTACTCCTCATAAGTAGACAAATGCGCTACCAAACAAGCCAGGAGAGTGATTTGTTTTTTAAGTATTTTAAAAAAGAATTGAGTCTTTGAAAATTGAGTTGATTGTGTTGAAATGAAATTGAGTATTTGAATAACTAAGCAAGGAAGGTCGTGAAAATGCATATAAACATATGTATCGTATTGGAACCAAAACATAAAGGATATTCCCCAAATATGGGGGAGGCTTACTCGAGCAGTGGACGTCTAAGAGATGATAGGAGGACATAAAGGATATTCAGGTGGAAAAGATAAAACTTCATAGTTACTTTAAAGTGTTTTTCTCAAGTCCTTGTCATTAGTATGCGTGAAATATGACAGTTGTTTAAAGAATTCGTATCACCAAAATTCATACATTTCGTATATAAATAACGCGAACAAAAAAAATAAAAAAACTGGTATTGTTGTGTCATTTTTTATTAAATGTTCAGACTCAATAACAATACTATTTATTCTGGAATCCGAATTCAAAAGAAATAATAACAGTTGCTGCTCACTTCGCGTGCTTGAAACCATTTTCGTTTCATTTTACTAATAAAAGTTATTATTTTCTTGTTATCCACGAAAGTTTCAAAACAGCTGACGGTGAAAAATATTCACATTTTTAATTTCCATAGAAATAAGTTTCTGTTAAAACAGAATCTAGTAATAATTTTTATTAGTAAAAATATGTTTATTGGGAGTTTCTTAAACATTGCCACCCTAAACGAGCCCAAAACCTACTGAAACATTTCTCAGTTTAAGAAACTTGCAATATTTGTGGATTATTTTAAACTATTTTTGAAATTACGTCATTGGAAAAATACGCCTCACCGTCATTATTTCTTTGAGAGAATTCACTTTTAACAAGAATTTCAACAAAAAAGCAGTCGTAACGTAATTTCAAGAAAAGTTACCTAAAAGACAAAATAGCTTCGAAAAACGGAAAAACGACGCATCATTTTATTTCGTATAAAGCTTTTGAAAAACACAAAAATAAATTAAATAGACACAGTGAATTAATTTTAATTATTTCGAAACTTAATGTTAGTAGTTATAGATTAGAAATATAATGAATAAATGTTTTACTAAATTATGAATGTTATAATAGAAACTTACAAAATCTAAATGTGTTTAATCTTTAAATATTAATTATTAAATAGATGTAATCTAAATTAAGTCTTTAATTGAAACAAATACATATCCTACTGGCTGAGGCATTTATATTAGATTTAAAATATTGATGTTATATTTAAAAAAAACATATCATATTAAGATTAACTTCTAGTGTAAGTGTAAGTAATTTAATGCTTTTTCCTTACTAGTCAAACTATCATAGGTGCCTAGTTAAAATATTAAACATATCATTAAAATTAAATATTTCTTTTATGTAGCTGTAAAACCACATTTTTATGATATATCACATTTTTTTCAGCTCCGTTGATATATTATATTTTATAATAGGTATAAAAAAACTTAGCCTAAGATCTGTGATGTCGTCTACCTATCAGATAATGTTATAAAAGATATATTTTCTGCCAAAGATACTTTCTATACGCTGTTAAAGATATGAAATATCTTCTTTGACTTTTCTTTTTGCACTTTTTTTGTTTATGCGAGAAAAAAATGCAGTATAATGGCCTAAAAAGTCGAATATGGCATACATCCCAGCAAATATGCTATAAAGTATAAATAATGAATGTTATTAGATGTCACATAAGATACCACGTTGTATGTAACTTATGTATTAAATATTATGTGTTATATTATATAAATTATGTCAGCAATGTCGTTTTCATTTCCCTACAATATAAGTTTTTTTTAGAAATTTATAGGCGTTCGGCGATCCCCGAACAGCCTGCCAAGCGTGGGGATTATGGTAATCCCCTCCCCTTCCCCCTTTGTCCAGCAGTGGAAGTCTTCAGGCTGATGATGATGCTTCGATGATAGCGACATTGAAGGATTGATTTTTGTGGCAAACTTGACAAATTTGCAACGCTGCAGAATTTGTCGAAAGACGTCAAATTTCAACTTGCGAGCAAATGCCTGAATTTCTAACTTCGTGGCATTATAAGAGGTCTTTTAGTTATCTATCCGAAGAATGGTGGCGGGGGTGGTGGGGGCGGGTAGAACCCGGGATAAGGTCGGTAGAACCCGCCGCCGTATCCGAAACCGTATCCGCCATAACCACCGAATCCGCCGACCCCAACCGGCGGCCCGCCTCCCCAACCGCCAATCCAGTGACTGCTGATTTGCTGAAAGAAGAAACAGATAAAAATAATTAGGAGATGCTCATTAGGTAAGCTCGTTCGCTCTTATTAAATAAAAATAATACTGGTTGCAAAAAAGCAACTGGCAGTTACACATATTAACTTAATTGACCGAGCGAAGCGAAAGTCTCAGAGTTTACTGGGACAAATCGGCATTTGTATGTATGTTTGTGTGTGTATTTGTCCGATGATAACTTGCGAACCGTTGATCCGATCTTCATGAAATTTTGTATATAAGTAGTTCATTTCAATAAAAAAATTAAGTTCGAATATGAGCTGAATCGGTCCAAAGGTTGTGAAGATATAGGGGTCGCGAGGTCTCAGCTCGGCGCGAACTACTAGTATTATACATTCGAAAGTAACGCTATCTCTCTGTCTCTCTGTTTGAGTATTTGTCGCGTTATCACGGCTAAACGGCTGGACGGATCGAGCAGAATTTTTGCATATATACAGCAACTTTCAAGTTTTGATTTTTAATGTTTAGCAAAGAATTCTATTTTTTTTTTGCCCTCCTCCATTCGCTAAAATAGCAAATATACTCAAAAGATAAATATACAAAACTTACTTCAAAGCTTTGGCAATGTTCTAAAGACAGTATTTTTTTATTTATGATTTTGTTAAATATGTGCCTGCGACTTTTCGTTTTTTTTTTTTATCAATTTAATATTTTAATTTTTATAATTATTAAAAAAATATGTTTCGATTATAAGTACAGAACTCTACACCACAAATGAACGTGCATGCGATTGAAATGCGCCTAAAACTATTTTGTACAAAAATCAAATAATAAAAAAAAGCATTAAAAAAAATGTAACACCCACCTGCACGAACGCCATAATCGTAACCAAAACAACGCAAGACCTCAGCAGCGACATAATTTTACAATAATGTAATTTTCAGAATGACTATTGTCTTAGGACTCTTATTAAACTGATTGTCATTTTGAAAAAGGACACTTTTTATACACTTGGTCCTGACCACGTCAAATGTTTGGAATGCTAATTATATACTTTATTACAAAGCAGTAGAGTTCTAAACGTAACATCTTTAAGCTGTAAAACCGCATCAAAAATGGTGGGATTTTCATGTTTTCTTAGTCCATTAGTTAGTGCGAAGTAATGTTAATGACTCCTACATGGGATTTGATCATCATTGTCGCAAAATAAATAGCTACAGAAGACCGACTCCGTAAAACAAACGCACTCATATAGACAGGTAAAAAAACCTATTCTCCTTACAACTATTACTTCCATATTTCTGATTTTTTGTAATAGATGGGCATACCAACGACGAAAGAAGAAAGAGGACCTGTTACAAGTCTCGTCATTTGCGGCACTTTGAATACACAATATGGCGTAACTCCACCCCTTTCACTGATAATTTCCTAACACTTCAAAAATATTAGACAGCTTATGACAGCTAACATACTAGCTTGGCTGGGGCACAAAACATGGCCGACGTGCCGCAAGGCGGTCCCAAGTGATGAGAGCAAACAATACTTTGTGGCCTTTCCGCTAAAGTAGAGATATGGGCATACAAATAAAAATGTCCTCGGACATCTGTCAAGGTGACACTGTCTTGCCATTTTGACACCTGTCACTTATTGTAGTAGTGTTAATTTAGATAATGATGTGGATAAATATATATTACTATCTTATTCTTTGATTACTATAGTCACCGCGAGCGTGTCATTTGTACAGAAACAAAGTGTGAACTACTTTTTTTTTTAAACTGTAAAATTATGTAAATATTTGCCACAGAAAATTTCTTGGAATCCTCATTTTTGTGTATACAATCGGAGGAAGCTTAATTTTTTTTTTTATTTTTTTTTTTTTTTCTCGTAAGGTATTTTTCTATATAAGTGACTATCCTATAATTATTATCGATGTTATTTATGGACAAAAAAATATTTCTGATACCGATCTAGATATGCAATTTTGTATTAACTACTTCGAAGACTGCCGAGATCGGTACCTATCTTTAAATGTCTGGTCTATGCGCTTGACCAACTTGATCCGAAATCTTCGTATAACGTCATTTTATCGTCCGTCATAAATATGGAGCCAGCGTTTTTTTTTTTTTTTATGCCGTAGGTGGCAAACAAGCAGACGGGCCGCCTGATGGTAAGCGATCACCGTCGCCTATGGATACCTGTAACACCAGGGGCATCACAGATACGTTGCCGACCTTTAAAGACTCGATTAACAGCCCTTTTGAAGACCCCCATGTTGTTCTGTAACTACCAATATTTTGTGTCTTTTGTGTGTTGTTGGATCTAAGTATCGAAATGTCGTATCGGGTTCAACGTCACTTTGACATAAGTATTTATTCGTGCAACAGCTACGAGTATCATCATCAGCCAGAAGACGTCCACTCCTGAATATAGGCCTCCCTCCTAGAGCGCCACAGCGACCGACAACGTGCTACTTGCATCCACCGGTTGACTGGGACTTTCACAAACCACCAATGGGAGGCCTGCCTACCTCTTCTAGTCCTGGGTCGCCACTCAAGAACCTTTCTTCCCCATCGGTTATCGTTTCTTCGGATGCGGCCTGCCCATTACCACTTCAGCTTGCAAACTCTGAAAGTTGTATCGGCGACTTTGGTTCCTCGGCGAATATCCTCGTTTCGGATTCTATCGCGCAAAGAAACTCCGAGCATAGCTCTCTCCGTTACCTGCTGTGCGACTCTGAGTTTCTCCAAAAGGCCAGTAGTCAGGGACCACGATTCAAGTTTCACGTTTTGCGATTTGGAAGCCTCTAAAGGGAAATTGAAAATTGTTTCCACTAGAATGAAATTTACAGTTGCACGCTTGTGGACTAGACGATCGTATCATTATCATCATCAGCAGAAGACGTCCACTGCTGAACATAGGCTTCCCCTTAGAGCGCCACACCGACAGACAATACGCCACTTGCATCCACCGGTTGCCCGCGAGTCTTACAATGTCGTCGGTCCACCTAGTGGGAGGCCTGCCTACGGTCAAAGGAATGAAGGTCGTATATGCCCAAACCTGATCACAAATATCAGTCAGGAGTTGCTTTGCACACACAGGAACCCAATGGACGTCGCGTATGCGCTGAGGGAAATATACTCCGGTATATATTCCTCAGCTTCCCGTATTAGGTCTCTTGAGCAGAGACGGTACAAGGGGACGCAAATACCCAGCACCCTCCCCGACACCCTTTTCTTAGTCCACACGCAGGAAGAAAAGGAAAACCTCATCATCCAGGGTTATGGGGGAGGCACAGGGTCGCGCACTCTTACCATCCATGAAGCTCAGGGGCTAACATACGAGTCGGTAATCGCCATTAAGACCAAGTCAAAAATGAAGCTGCACGAGAGCGTGTCACATGCGGTTGTTGCAGTATCGCGGCACACCGGGACCTTCGTCTACTACGCCGACGACATTGAAGACGATGCCATCAGTCGATTCGTGCGTCGAGCGTCGGCTGCGTCACCGAAGACCATTAAAGAGTACAACCTGCAGATGGCCATCAAAGATCGGAACGCGGCGGTGATGGAGGCCCTGGGCCAGGAGTAGGCGATTATAGTAAATAGATAGCGTGTATATTGTAAAAGTAACATTTGTATTATTTATTTATTTTTGTTTCCTTTGTTGTAAGTTTTGTGTGTATACCCCAGAGCAATCACGCTCACTAAAAAGCTTCTTCTTGCGGCGGCGTCGTGTGGCGGGTCGCCCTCTTCCCTTCAATATGGTTGAGGAGAGCGATGGCCGGCACATGCGTCAACTCGTGAACGGGTGCTGCTTGCGGGAGCTGGACTGCTCGGAGTATATACGCAAATCTATAATAGCACTTAGCTTTTTATTAGCATATTCTTTGGTATATTCCTTTTGTAAAGTCTTTAGTATTTATATTCCGTTTTAGTTGATAAAATATTTGTAAAACTTGATAAATGGCACGGACCCCGGAGTCCGTGGAGCAATATTGTAAATAAAAAAAAAAAAAGGTCGTATATGGAGTTTCTATGATGACTCGAACGTTTCGCGATAGTGTGGCCTCAGTATTAGAGACGTAATTATTTCAAAACAATATCAGATATTTTCCGCACTATTTTCAGACAACGTATTTAGCACATGTCTACTAATTTGTGGTAGCCACAGCCTGGGATTCACCTAACACCAATGATATTTCACAAAACTGCCTTTTACGACAGATTTTATTATAGCTATCTCTTTTACTCTCTTACTTCTCGCATCTTCTTTCGCGCTCTTTGGCAGAAGTTGGTTGCTAGTTAAACAGACTGCAGCGGATCCTAATTCAAAGCGCCATTTTATAAAAACCTATCTTTACTAAAATATCATTGGCTCTAATGCCTCTCCCAGACTAGCATCTATCGCCCCGAATTATCGTTAAACGGAGCGATTTCCGCCAATCAGAGACGCGTATACTCGTGTCTGATGAGTCCGTGAGTCAAAAACCAGATAATTGCTTTATTACATCTAAACCAGAAATCAGTCGAAATTCTGTTCCATGCAAACCTAGATATTATTATTACCTTGCTATTAGTGTAATAATCACTTGAATATACACTAGGGGTTCCGAGCGCCAGAGAAAAATGTGTGTAAATCGACGTATTTTCAATGTTTTTTTTCATCGAGAAAATGTCACGCAATCGTGTTTTCCCGCCATTCAATACTAGATTTCAGAACCAAAAAAAACATATATCCTAAAGTTTTTAATCTGCATACCTAATGAGGGGCACTAATTAGAAAAATCACATTTTTATCAAAGGTCAACAATAATCCCCTGTCGTTCTTATCCGGGTTTCCGAAAGATAGCCGTGAAAAGGGAAATCTTTTACATATTCTTACTTCTTGCACGTAAAATTTGCTTTACAAAGGATATGTTACTTTCCGATTCCTTTCGGAAACGCCTCCTGATAGAATAATCAAGGCAACTGAAGCTCAAATGAAACTATAACAAAATCTCTAGGCACCATAAATCCGAAACAAGCACTACCTTGGGCTAAAGTAAAACTAGCTTTATATATCTGCGTAAGAAGACCGTTTTTCGTATGAGTTTTTTACCAAAGAGATAGATATAGTGAGGTCAAGTACGATGCCTACGTCATCAGGACAGGGTAGTGTTGCGAAAGATCTTATCGCTAGTTTTATCGAGGGTCGAAGATATAAAACCACGATTAAAGTTGTAGGTGTATATTTAGACGGTGTAACTTGGGTCCTTTGGCCTTTGTTAATAGACTGTAATTAGGGATCTTTGATGATAATTAGGTACGCCATACGCCTTTTTATCGTGATTATCGTGTTGAAAAGGACTCGTTACGTAATAATAATCGATTATTTTTAGTTTTAATTTACTTTGACATATTTTGATTTGATTTTATTTAATTTAAGAAGATACATTTAACATTTGTTTTGCGTGTTTTTAATTTAAACATGAGTTACGCTAATGAGCGTGATTCGTGTTTGGTGCTAATTGATGTTAATAAATAAAATAGATTTGCCTACCCTTTAGCCTATACCATCGGAAGACGGGCACAGCGTCCTCTTAGTAAATAGTGAGGGTTCTGCTATCCATAAGCCACCTGCGATGCGGGGGAATATGGTAACCCCACTCATTTTCTAAGGAAAAGGCCTTTGTTTAGCAGTGGTATGTAAATGCGTAGGTTTGTAAATACAAGCTGAAAAATTAAATGGTAGTGTTCCTTACTTTGTTTTGTCATTTAAATAAATAACACTTTACACATATTATAGTTCCCCATTAGGGTTGCCCTATGTTGTATATCGGGGACGGTAAGGAACATACACAAATGACATTAACAACTAATACCAAAATCCAGTGCAGATAAATATCTGCCGGGTCGGGAATCGAACCCGGGACGATTTTTATTTAACGGATTTGGCTTGAATCGAATGACTTGCATAAAAAATGTGCTAAATGAAAAAGTAGGTTGGTAATTAACATTGAGCTTTGGCTACGAACATATAGCACTAAAAACATAGGCGACTGAAGTTTGTTGCTCTATTTTCTGAGTAAAAAATTGGGGTGGCTTCTGCCGCTAGTTTTTGACGTTAATTCTACGACTAAAAGGAACTCCACGATCGATCTCGGACTGAGTATCAATCAATCAGTACTGCGCGCGTCGAATTCACGGCAAATTATTATTTCCCAATCGGAACAAAAAAAAAACTTACTAATTATTTAATTAAGCTTTTAGCGTATTTGTTACAATGTGATACTATTATCAAAAATCTATCGATTTTATAGTAAACAATTTGCATCGATGTTTTCGATAAAATCCTTGTCCCTTCCCTATCGAAAGTTACCTACTACTTTGGTACGCAATGCAGTGCGCAGGTTGCAATCGATGCAGAATGCTGTTATAATATAGGTACATATAATATACGTATGAGTCGAGAGATACCTGTCTGGAATTCTCGAATTATTATCAGGACCAATAAAGCTTTGAGGTATAAAAATGAATACGTTCGTCTCGAGGAAAAAAACTTCCAGTGCTATGGGCAAGAGTGACGCTTACCATCAGAAGAACGACATGCTAGTCTCGTCACACAGTTATAAAAAAAAAGGTTTAATGTAGCGAGAGGATTTTTGCGTTGCACGTCTTGTGCTTATGCTCAAACAACGCAAACATAACACGACGTGCTTTCCTGATGGTGGTGTCGAAGCCTAAACGAATAGATAGACACTGGCTGGAACCAAAATAAAAGAAGAAAACGCCACTTCAAAATGATATAGCAATACATACATCGGGAGTTTTGGCGGGAACGTGAAAAAAATCATGTCGCGTCATTTTATAATTTCCCAAAACTTGTGTTATTTCGAGTGTTAATGAAAAAAAATACGGTGAATTTTTACCCGTTAAGTGTTCGTGAACATGCACGAGTGTTGGTGAATGGTATATCAGAATCAGAATCAGAAAAACTTTATTGTATAAACCGTGTAAAAGGATGGTAAAGATTAATAGATAGTAACAACAGTTTTGTTCATCACGAACATACAATGTTATAAATTGTACAAAATAAATAACTATAAGCCTAACATACATACACAATTAAGTCCTTAACAAAAATATTACTTAAATGGTAATTAGTACCTTACTTACTAATAATCTGTATTTGTTCCAAAATATTCCTTAAGGTCATAATAAGATTTAGCGATTAACCAATCTTTTAGGCTGCGCTTAAATTTATAACCATTTAAAATTTTTATTTCCACAGGAAGATGGTTGTAAATTTTAATACCGTTTATGAACGAACTTTTTGCATACATGGTATTATTTACCTGGTGGACACAAAGATTGAATTTATGCTTAGTACGCAAATTATCAGCACGACTTGATGTGTGGTTAAAATATAATTCTTTGTTATTCTTTACAAACAGACATAATTCTAATATATAAATACTAACCACGGTAAGAAAGTTATTACATTTAAAAACGTTGCGGAGGGTATCTGTACTATCCATTCTGTATATATTTCGTAGACATCTCTTCTGTAGTAGGAAAATTGACTCAGATTCTACAGAGTTTCCCCAAAATATTATACCGTAGCTTAGTTGAGGGTAAACGTAACCATAATACGCACTTATTGCTACGGCTTTTGATGCAATACTGCTTACTATTGACAAGGCATAGCAATAACTTGTAATTTTATTGCTAATTTTAGTAATATGGGCTTTCCAGTTGAGATGGCAATCTAGTGTATAATGTATAATGTCGTGAAACGTGAATTTTCGTGTTGTTTCCAAAATTCCATAGAAAGCTCTAGTAAAGTTTTCACCACTTTATTGGGGCATGACTTGGACTTGACCGTGACTTGCTTTGCTCACCTTCAGTTTTTGACAATATCTAGCACAACTTGAAAATATATATGTATACTTGACACTCACCAACACTCGTGCATGCACACGAACACTTAACGGGTAAAAATTCACCGTTTTTATACATTAACACTCGAAATAACACAAGTTTTGGAAAATCATGAAATGACGCGACATGAATTCTTTACGTTTCCGCCAAAACTCCAAAAAATCTCTTCTGTGGTTTACTCACTTCGCGCCTTGATAATTTGAGTAGGCGCTGTAATGTAAATTACCACGTTTTGTCCCAAAGTATCAAATCAAATCAAATCAAATATTTATTTATTCATCAAAAAAGACCATTTCTATTATTACAACCAACCAAGACACAGATACGCAAGTACACAGAAACAAGTAATAAGTAAACTTACTTAAAAATATGTCGTATATTACATATTCTGTGCAGCATTATAACTCCAAAACGGGAAATTGAGTTACTTAATAAATGTAAGCCATTTGTTTGTAGTTCACCGAGCAAAACAAGGAACTCAGAGTTTAGTGTGGCAAATTGAATAAAGTTTTGGAGACACGATTAGATTTTTCGCCGAGTGGTCCCAATCTTGTAAGCGATTAAGTACATATCGATTGTAAGGCAAAGACAAATTGTAAGACGAGCCACTCTGCGCACAGATGGTATTATTTAGATATAATTGACAAAATTTATTCTACTTTATGTCCACACAGATCACCACTTATCACAAGTTATAGCTTTTCGGATACACACACCTAAATTCTCAAACGAAATACATAACACAGTCGAATTAAAAATACTTACTTTTACATTTATAATTTTTCGGACGTATCATGGATGATGTTGCGACTCATGTGCGTGAAGACTTGCATAGTTTAGTAACAAATTTAATGTGAAAGTCAGTGTCCTTATTCAATTTGATAGCAACTCACAATGTAATTTAATTTTACAACTAAGATCATTGGAAGATCACAACTCATGTCGTATTATCCGATAAAATATGTTATTACATGAAAGTAACAGCAGTGGTTATATAGTTATATATAGTACAAGAATCTCGTATTATTTCGGATTTGTTGCTAAGAGATGCGGGCTGTATAATAGGACGAGGATGTGTTTCCACCAGCGATGAGCGAGAGGATTAATACACTACGAAAATAAATGAAAACTTTTTTTTTTGTTTTTCTACAGTTCCGTACCCGGAGGGTGTCAAGGGACCCTAACTGTAACTGTGGAGATTCTAGCTGAATAGATAGATAGATAACTCTTTATTGTTCACACCAGAAATAACATACAAATGACCAAAAAAAAAAAACTTAAAACTAGTGTAACGACTGGCGGCCTTATCGCTTAAAGCGATCTCTTCCAGGCAACCTTAAATAGATTAAGGAGTTGGTATTTTTTTTTTCTCTTTCCTCCTGCGAGGATTTTGGCGTCGCACGTCTTATGCATTTGCCAGTGTCAAGTATAATTATATATTTTCAAGTTGTGCTAGATATTGTCAAAAAATGAAGGTGAGCAAAGCGAGTCACGGTCAAGTCCTAGTCATGCCCCAGTAAAGTGGTGAAAACTTTACTAGACCCTTCTATGGAGTTTTGGAAACAACACGAAAATTCACGTTTCACGACATTATACCATTCACCAACACTCGTGCATGTTCACGAACACTTAACGGGTAAAAATTCACAGTTTTTACACATTAACACTCGAAATAACACATGTAATGGAAAATAATAAAATGACGCGACATGATTTCTTCACGTTCCCGCCAAAACTCGGAGCTGGTATTATAATTATATATAGTTTTTCTTTTAAATTAAAAAGCTTAAAATGCTAACCAATTTCAATAATGTTTGAAATAAGATATGGGAGGGGGCTGCTTCTTAGAATTTCATACCCGGAGGGTGAAAATGGACTATTACTAAGCCTACGATATCTGTCCTCCCTACATTTAAAGGGCCTCATCTTTTGAACCGTATTATGTAGCGCTTGAATTTTTCGTACATAATTATTAATTACGTAATAATACATACTTATTAACAAGAACAAAACATAATTATTAAGGTACTCATTTGATTGGAGCCGGGTATGTCCTAAAACTGCAACCAGAACTAAGAGACGGGCAGCAGCGTCTTCTTAGTAAATGGTGAACATTTTGCGACCTCCAAACCGCCTGCCAAGCGTGGGGATTATAGCAACTAGCCAATATGGGGGACGCTTCCAGCAGTGTATATCTAAAAACTTAAATCAAGATATGTGTCTTTTTTTAAAACGGTATTTCATAGAATCGACAAACTTTATGTAATTATAGATCAAACTCTATTGTATAACAACCAATTAAAAAAATCGGTCAAGCGCGTGTCGGGCCTTTGCTAAGGATCCCGAACTGACTAAATAAAAAAACAATGTTGATCGCGTACAAACTTTATACAGGGTTATAAGGAAAGGGTATCCTACGCCGAAAAAAGCTCATAGTACTCACGATTATGAATGTTTTTTACTATGGGACCAACACTGAATTCGAGGGGAAAAATCTGCTGTTCTATACATTTGTCGAGGGTCATTGATATTTTTCTAGGGAACAGCTGTTTTTTTCTCTCGATTTTTACTATGGGACCAACACTGAAATCGAGGAAAAAAAAACAGCTGTTCCATAGAAAAATGACAATGACCCTTGACAAATAATAAATAAATATCTGGGACTTTTTTGCACACACGGCCATCTGACCCCAAACTAAGCAAAGCTTGTAATATGGCTGCCAGAGACTGATATACGTACATAAATATTTTTTAAATACATACTTATATAGATATTAACACCCAGACATAGAACAAACACAAATGTTCATCACATGAATGTTTGTCCTAGATGGGGATCGAACCCACGCCCCCAAACACAGAAGGTATGGAACAGCAGATTGTTTCCCCTCGAATTCAGGGTTGGTCCTATAGTAAAAGTTGTTCACAATCATGTACTATGAGCTCCTTCCGGTTCAGCTTACCCTTTCCTTATAACCCAGTATAAACCGTTGGTATGCTCCACAGATAAATGGTTCGCGCTCTTAGCCGGCACTTTTCTCGTGTACTGCTTACCTCCCTCGCAGATATCTGGTGGGACCGCACCCTAATCGGATACAAATCAGGGCGTTCCTGTACCCCACATTGTCATTATGGTTGAGGCGCAACTCATCTCTTCACCACATCATATAATATTGCAGAGATTACAACTTAGTGAGTGTTTCCTCGGACGTTTGCAGCGCGTATGAAAATCAAAATAAATCTTTATCAACACAGACTGACAGACGAAGCACACACAACAAAGCCTGAAACAAAGAAAATAATTGACCGAGCGAAGCGAAGGTCTCAGAGTTTACTGGGACAAATCGGCATTTGTATGTATGTTTGTGTGTATATTTGTCCGATGATAACTTGCGAACCATTGATCCAATCTTCATGAAATTTTGTAGGCAAGTAGTTCATTTCAATACAATTTTTAAATTCGAATATGAGCTGAATCGGTCCAGGGGTTGTGAAGAAATAGGGATCGCAAGGTCTCAGTTCGCCGCGAACTACTAGTTTTATTTTCAATAACAGTAAAGTCTATAACAGTTTTATATAGTTGTTACCCGCGACTTCATTCGCGTGGTCATAAAAAAAAAGTATTCTATGTCCGTCTTTGTGATATACAGTAACTCCTTATCAAATTTTATCAAGATCCGATCAGTCGTGACAACGCGACAAACATCCAAACAGAGAGACAAAAATAGTTCCTATAGTTCGCTAAAGGGCGCTAGTTAGCCATCGTTGTGCATTTTTTGACGTTTTGTATGGACTGACAGTTGTAGTGTAGAGTGTTCTAAATTTCGCAAGCAAAGTTTTTTCCTCGAGAGGAACGTATTAATTTGTATACCTCGAAGCTTTATTGGTCCTGATACGACTGCGGCTATATTCCTCTGAATTATAATATTAGTTAGGATAATAGTTATATCTCGGGATTCTGAAACGCTTGTTAACTTTGACAACAGATTAAGTCTAGTGATGCCTTTGTCATTTGCTTAGTGCCAGACAAAGGCAGCATTAGAATTAATCTGTTCTTAAAGTTAACAAGCGTTTCAGAATCCTTTCCTGTTTCCTGTTTGTGAACAAGCGTTTCCTGTTGGTAAACAAAAAAAAAAAAAAAAAAAAAACCTTAGGTTAGTCTATAAATTTTAAATAAATAAAAATACGACTTCATCAGAACTATTTAATCAAATTTTCTTCGTCATAGTCGCTTATTCATAATCGAGATCATCTTGGTGAAATACGTATCATTGAGGAGTTCCGGTGGAAATCTGTGGTCTTCTTCATCAGTTCCACTACACCAAGTGATACGTGTTTCTGAATACAAATGCTTGACTATAATATTTGAGGATTCCCAAAATGTTCGCTTCTTTGATTGCTCATTATGACCTCTTTTTAACCGACTTCTAAACAACAATAAGCCATCGTTTATAAACCGATTTGGAGTTTATTTACACTAGTAGTTCGCGCCGAACTGAGACCTCGCGACCCCTTTATCTTCACAACCCCTGGACCGATTCAGCTCATATTCGATCAATCGATTCAATTAAAAATTGTATTGAAATGAACTACTTGCCTACAAAATTTCATGAAGATCAGCGGGCTTATCCTCTAACTTTGAAACGTTCGTGATTCTGATTGCGAGAGCATGCCATCTCGCTCGTACCAACTTAGTCGCACTATGCGCGGTCCCGCTCGCGCAACTCTCGCTATCGCTTTCAGAGTTACGGGATATGCCCACGGATCAACGGTTCGCAAGTTATCATCGGACAAATATACACACAAACATACATACAAATGCCGATTTGTCCCAGTAAACTCTGAGACCTTCGCTTCGCTCGGTCAATAAAGGATTTTGCGGACGTGGCTTGCGCAGACCGCCCGCCTTTTGTTATAGAGAATATTTTCCTCTTATTTTGTCTCGTTGGTTCACCGTCCGCGGTGCATTTTTCAAATGAATTTGAATTGATATTAGGGCTGACTCTATTCATCTGTGGGGCTGACGCTAAGCAAAGCAACTTGATATATTAACGCCGACGTCAAAATCGTCCGTGGAAATGTCACCTTAAACGTTGATCCGCAGTCTATTTTTAGAAGCCATTTTTACTTTTAAAACATCTTTTTTGCGGATCTTTTCACGTTTCCCATCATCGCGCCGCATAACCACCACTTTCGTAAAAAAACTTGGAATCCTTTGTAACGGTGTGTTTACACCAAGCAATTTTTAGAGGTTATCGGACGACACACGCGACGACGCTGACATTGACTGATTCTGTTGTACAACAATTGGACATTTCTAAAATTATTTGCGTACCATTTTTTTTTTTTTCTGTTTATTAATAGACCAACAGAACAAAATCATATTAAAAAATAATCTTAAACAAACATATAGTACAGCCAATAAAAGGTCTAAACATATAACTTAAGTAGGTAGAAACAAATTATATTAAAAGAAAAATTATTATTTTGTGTATATATAGGTACTTACTATAAAAAAAAACTAAATAATATGTTTATAAAAAATATAAATTTATATATACAGGGTTATAAGGAAAGGGTATGCTAAGCCAAAAAGGGCTTATAGTACTCATCATTATGAACGACTATTACTATGGGACCAACCCTGAAGTCGAGAAAAAAATATCAGCTGTTCCATACATTTCGTCGAGTGTCATTGACATTTTTCTATGGAACAGCTGCAATATTTTTATTGATTTCAGGGTTGGTCCCACATAAAAAGTTGTTCATAATGATGAGTACTATGAGCCCCTTTCGGCTAAGCATACCCTTTCCTTGTAACCCTGTATATATATGAAATAAAAAAGTTAACAAGTTCCTTATAGCCCTGTATATATATGAAATAAAAAAGTTAACAAGTTCCTTATAACCCTGTATATATATGAAATAAAAAAGTAAACAAGACCAAATACTTAAAAAGTAAAAACCTAAAAACATAATAGCACTAAAAAAATACTAATAAATACTTTTAATAACATACAATTTGGAACAACAAAAACATTTGTTAGACTAAACATCGGATGCAACGAGTGTTCAACAAAAGTCGTTGGTGTGTACATGGCTTAAAGGAACTCATACGCTAACACGACCGAGTGCAATCAAAAATGTCTACATACATACAAAAATCATCCTTCCAGCCTTGCACATAAGTAACACATTCCAACACCATAATTTGATCACATAAAATATTAACGTCCTATGAAGAAATATAACACTTAACTCGTTGACATAAAAGTGATTTTAAAACTGATCCAAACAGTAAGGCTTTATGTTTGTAGAAATAACGATATTGTTAGTCAATTATATGTTGTAACGTGATGGATATAAGATTGACTTTGGCTGTGATTCTTGAGGCAATACGACGTTAGTCATGTAGGTGTTAGCAGCCTTCAAGTTTGAGGCTCTCTCTTCGCCTTATAGCTTGTCTATAGTAAGGGTGAAGACATGTTGGTGAGATCGGAGATTTAATTAATTTTGAGTTTTTTTTTTTTTTTTTTTTTTTTCTTTTTACTGATATAATTTATTTGTGGTAGATACATCATAAAAATTTAAAACTATAGGTATATTATTATCAAAACTTAAAAATACAAACTAAAACTAAAACTAGATACAAAATTAAAATAAATACTTAAGTAAATTAAATCTAAAATATCTACAAATAAAAAACCGCATTTTTTAATTTATTTTTATTCATAGTATCACACTATTATAAATGCAAAAGTTTGTGTGTAAGTATGTAAGTGTGTTTGTTCCCGTTCTCTGCAACGACTGAACGGATTTGAATGAAATTTGATACGGAGGTAGCTTATACCCTGGATTAGGACATACGCTACTTTTAATTACCCGGAAAAATATTCGGTTTCTGTAGAATAGCGGGTGAAACCGCGGAGCGCAGCTAGTTTTTTTGTAATTCCGTCAAACTGCATAGCAGTTTGTAGGCAGATGCGAAATTTCATTGTTTACATTTGCATATTTATATGCTACTAGTTTCTACCCGCTTACTTCGTTCGCGTGGGCCGCGTGGACATAAATGAAGTATCCTATGTCCGTTTTTGTGATATACAGTAACTCCTTATCAAATTTTATCAAGATTCGTTCAGCCTTTTACCCGTGATAAAGCGACAAACACACTGAGAGACAAAGTTACTTCCTAATAATATACTCGAATATATTCCGAATACGAAGTATTCGTAATATATTCGAGTATTCGAAAAATTCTAATTGGCGCTGAGGATAGTCGTCCTTCCGCGAGATTTTGGCGTATTCGATATTTGAAATTCTATAGCTGTCGCTTTGTTTCTCGTGCGTGCGATAGTAAGTGAATTTTCCCAACTTTTTAATGAAATTAGCGTTTCGGGGATAGTCTGTTTTTCAACCCCTAAAACTTAACAAATTCTTTTTTTTGGTGTCAATTTTGGTTCAAATTAAAAGATATAAAACAAATGTTTTTGTGAACATACATTTCTTGGAAATTTATATTCAGTGATATAAACTATATATATATCTTCAACTAGCTTGCCTGTACGTTGTTTGTAACGTTGTAAGTTGATTTTCAAAAAACCTGAGACATGACTTTCTTTATAACGCTTAATACTCAACCTGAGTTTCATTGGCTTAGCAAGAAAAACGGTTATATTTCTATACAAGCTTTGGGGATCCATTTTAGAGGTGTAATTTCGCAAAATCACTAATACAAACTATCACTAATACAAACTATCACTAATACAAACTATCACTAATACAAACTATCACTAATACAAAAGGGTGGGCATTTCAGCGAGCTCAACTCGTTTGAGGCTGGTGCTACGCGAAAATCTCCACTCTCCTAAAGCATCTTCATACACAAATAAATACACATACAAGCACATACACATAAAATCACTAGCTATTATATTATTACAATTGTATTTCATTCAATTTCAATTCTTTACTGCGCTATAATGTACCCTGAAGGTATACAGTAACCTACAACACAAGCTTTGCTTAGCGTAGGTTCTGTGACCAACTATTTGCTACCGCAAGCCGAATATTCTTGTAGTTTTATTCTGAGTAAAGTTATATAATTATGTATAAGTGGCTTATGTTTAAGTGTCAATAAAGAATTATTATTATTATTATTAAATCAGTTCGTATTGTTCACTAGACTAATACAGGAGTATTGCGTAAAAATTTCACGTCTCTATCAGAAGAGATTTGGTCTGTGCGTTGATTCCTAGAAGTGGGCTTGTTCTTTCGTTTCTTAGTAGTTATTTGATGTTTTTAGGGTTCCGTAGTACTACAAGGAACCCTTATAAGTTCGTTATGTCAGTTTGTCTGTCTGTCCGTCCGTCTGTCTGAATCCTTTACAGCCTTATAACCTCTAAAGTTATAAGCTTACATGCATGAAATTTTGCACAATGATAGTCTAAGGATAGACCTACAGTTTAAATTTTTTTAAATTTGTTTTTGTAAAATAAGGGTAGCTCCCATACATGTAAAGTGGGGAAAAAAAAAAATATTCGCCTGTCCCACACTTGGTATCATTGAATAGGTCTTTTGAAATCATGTTAAGGTTTCGTATACCATTTATTATCAGAAGTAGCTTGCGAAATATTGGCCGATAAAGTTGCTTGCAATGTGTGTGTGTCCGTCCCCCCCCCCCCCCCCCCCCGCCATTTCTAAACTATGCATCTCAGAAACTTGTTATCTTCGATGTTGATAGATCTTAGTAAAATATTTCTTCTTAAATTATTTTGGGCAACATCTGATAATAACTTTTTAAGATAAGCTGAAAAAACGGATATATACTTCAAACAACCTGCGCACCTACGGAACCCTACTAAGCATGGCCCGACATGCTCTTAACAAGTTATTTTTAGTTCGTTTGCTTACTAACATATCAACAATAGTTGTTGAAGATAGCATTATTACAATTGTCTTTTAGGATAACCTCGATCATTGACATTAAAATGTCTATTATTATGTAATTAAAATGAAAAATATTTAATAATTAGTTAAAATGTCTTACTTTTCCGGAACGAGGATATTCGTCGAAGAAACAAAGTCGCTGCAAGCTGAAGTGGCAATGGGCAGGCCACATCACTCGAGGAACCGATAACCGGTGAGGAAGAAAGGTTCTTGAGTGGCGACCACGAACCGGAAGACGCAGCGTAGGTAGTCCTCCCACTAGGTGGACCGACGACATTGTGAAAGTCGCAGGCAACCGGTGGATGCAAGTGTCGGTCGGTGTGGCGCTCTAAGGAGGAGGCCTATGTTCAGCAGTGGACGTCTTATGGCTGATGATGATGATGAAAATGTCCTACTACGAAAACTGACGTGGGTTTGATACATTTTGTTTTAATAAAACGGGAATACTCACGTTAAATTAAGTTAAATTGAGTCGGCAAATCGGAATCGGAATCTGGGTCGGGAATTGGGTTGACTCAATTTAACGTGAATATTCCCTTTTTATTAAAACAAAATAAAAAGTCTATTATTATTTAATAATTTAATTCATTCAATATTAATTAGCTTAGAGTGTGGATCTTTGTGTCTGAAACAAATAATTTTTGATTTGATTTTGATTAACATTTTAACACGATCTTTGAGGACAACATCTTTGCCGAACATTCATGGTTGAAGATAACTCTATTACCCTATTAATTGAGAATAACATTGACCATCTTTTAACATAACAAGGTCTTTGGGGATACCATTGTCATCGAGTTTTCAGTTTTTGCTTTAATCCTATCCTAATCCTGACTAATATTATAAATTCCAACTAACTTTCTGTCTTTCTCTCTGTCTGGGTGTTTGTCGCGTTATCACGGTTAAACGGCTGCACGCATCGACCTGAATTTTTGCATAGATATAGCTTAAGGGACATATTTAGGCGGCTACTTTTTTTGTCAGTCTACGTGAATGAATTCGCGTGTAACATTTAGTTTTAATATAAAAGTATCTTTGAAAGACATGGCCGAAAGGGCATGGCCTCCTGGATATTGACAACGCGATCTAGTGAAGTTTGATGGAACTAACTCTGAAAACCGCTTATTGTAAATAAGAAAATTCATTTGAGCTTTTCTCTGTCCTCTACCTAAGTCACCTGCGTGCACGCAGCCTTCTCCCACTAAATATACAACGCACGAGTCAGTCCAGCCGCTACCTTCGAACGGGTCGGTCGTACCGTTCTTTGACCCGACGCCATCTTGTTTGGTCAGCTGTCAAATTTTGAGGTTATAGTTTATTTTTAAGTGCTGTGCTTTTTGTGTTATGTTTAGGAGTTTATTTTAGGTGAGTTTATTATTATTTTTAGTTGTTTGGTACTAAGTTCCAGTTAAGTTATTCAACTTTGCGTTTGGGTGAAGGTCTTTTAGACTTATCGGTTAATATTGGTCAACGTCAAAAGTTCCGTGACTGTATTTTTGTTGACGCTAGTTAAGTCAATCTAAGTTCTAATTAAGTAGAGTTTTATTCAATATGACTTGTAGCCTAGAGCTAGCAGCAATACAGTCGCATTTTGCGTGAAACTTGGTAACTGATGTATGATACTTAATCCATTTTAAAAATCAAGGATTTATTCTTCTCTTATTAGTTCCTAAGTTTTCAAGTTCATTTTTAATCAACTGATATGCAATTGTAATTTCTGCTCACGTATCTCAAGTTTTATGCTTTTTTTTTGTGTTTTCTGTTTCGTCCTCTGAAATTAGCACAGCATACGCACCTTGGTTTCTACCAATTTAATATTTGTTTGCTGGTCAAAGATATTGATGATTTTTGACCTGGGGATAAAGGAACATAGTGATTAAAGATAGGGCTTAGAGTATCTGCATGTATATATTTTTTTTTTCTTTGGTTTAGTCACAAATCTTACGTGTATTTCTTATTTCTATTTATTTTATATGGATACTGATAGCAATAACATGTCAACCCACAAAAAATCGAAAATTGAGTTAATGATACAGAACGCTTCTTTGGCATGGTGCATGGTGTATATGATAATTATATATTTGGCACATATATACCTAATACTTATTTCTTTTTACTACCTTAGTAACAATAATATTACAATAACCTATTATTATTTTTTGAGTTTCTTTTTGTCCACTATTATTTCATTTAAATTTTCTGCCATCAACGTAACATTTAGTAAGTATTTATTCAAGTTTTATGCTTGAGGTGATGAGTGATATCTAAGTTACAAATAAATTGCAGTTAGGTAAGTTCTGATTGATTTTGTTAATCAAACAAACATGTCCTATGCATTAATATAATAAATAACATATATATTATATAAGTAGTGGTATGGGCTCCTCTGCAGAGTCCGCCTGGGAAAGTACCACACCTTTGCCAGTTATTCAACCACCAAGCAGTAGTGTGCAAGCATTACTGACTACCGAATTGAAGGGCAATTACAGCGTAATTACTGGGCACAAAGAGATTTAACATCTAACGTCTCAGGGTGACAAGCGCAGTGCATTGCCGCGCATAGCTTAGAACTGTTGAAGTTAAAAATTCTGGGTGGCACTGAACTATTATGGGCAAGCGTGACGCTTATCAGGTGTGTGACTTGCTCGTCTCGTCAAAGAGTAAAAAAAAAAAAACTTCCTTACCAAACTGATAGCGGGACTAAAACTTATATCGCGCTTACGATTGGAAAACTCAAAATTAATTTAAGCAATCTGCGCTTGTGATTGGACGACCCGAAGAGTCGACCAATCCTAGCAAGAGCTAGTGCAAGGCTTTTTTTTTAAATATCTAATTTATTTTGGGGCTTTAGACGCCATGCGATTATGCCAGCCCTGTATTACAACATTTTTACGATCACTTAAAAGGGACTGTAGTCCCTACGCTGAAATGGTATGACCGAGATCTTGGCATACAAGGACTTCGCCGCCTCACAGGTGGCTGCGGCCAGGATGGCCTGAAACATGCCAACATCTCGGGGGCTTAATCCAAACACACAACATGTGTGATCTCATATTATAAATACTCGTGAAATACCTTCCGGGCGGGTTTGGGCAAAAAACATTGTATTGACTTGCAACAAGCGAGGTATTGATCGCAAAACACCTGAATGTCGAAATATCTTTTATTATAAAATCATCGCTATTACGCCACACTTCAAACAAATCTTCAATGTCAGTAACGCTTTATTTAACCTCAATAAATAGCGCTACATCACTGTAAATACATTAAAACCAGTAGACAAATCATACGTATTCCTCTCACGAAAATAATACGTTCCGATGAGCCTAATATTGTTAATTGGTTTACCTACACGGACGACTTCACTAACAGCCGGCCAACCATAAACGCGGATTGCATGAATGAATTTTGAATCGTTAACGCGAGTTATTACCTTGTCCCACACCGCTGTTTGGGGCCTTACAAATCTCCCATACACATTAGACAAATGTGTATGGGCGAACAATGTTGCTGATTAATACCTATTCAGTTTTTTTCATTTCTGAATGTGAGAGCGAGAGAGAGTGATGTGCTTGAAATTATTTCTTTAAGCGTGATCTACTATATATATAATCTTTAAAGTGTGGGTACTTAGTAGTAGGTACGTACAGACCGTATGATAGGAAGGACACTTTAATTTTGTAGTGTTCGACTGGAGAAGAACCAGCTTTACCAGTTATTCAACCGTAAAGCAGTAGTGTGCAAACATTACTGTGTTGTATTGAAGGGCAATGTTTCCAGCGAAATTACTGGGCAGTTGGGCACAAATATATTACACATCCGATATCTAAGGGTAACGAGCGCAGTGCGTTGCCGCGCATGGTTTGGAACTGTTGAGGTTCAAATTCTGGTTGGATATGAACTGTTTTGGGCAAGCTTCGTTTGCAAATTTTGTTATAATTTGTGAAGAAATGTGACTGGTTTCGTTTTTATCTCAATAAATAAATAACAAATAAAATTAAATGCATCACTGAATCTCAAAAAAAAGTTACCATTATTCTAAAGGTTCTCGTTTTTAAGTATGGACTCCAAACCGACCGACCGGTTGTCTGACGTCACACCTCCGAAACATCGACCTTGCCGGTGCAGTTCGGGAACATAACAATTATATAGCGGTCGCTGTGCTGAGATACAAGATATTAGGTTTCAGCTGCAATGTCCAAATTTTCCGCACTTTCTCAGTATTATTTTTTTATTTTTTTAATGCTTATAAGTCTGCGTTTGACCACAACTCGCCTATTGATAAGCGACGATGGTCGAAGATGAAGCACGCTCAGGCCCCTCTTTCCCACTGGGCACTCTGGGCACATGCCCAGGGCCCCGCGATCGATAGGGGCCCGTATAGTGATATACAGTAACTTCTTATCAAGTTTTATCAAGATCCCTTCAGCCGTTTAGTCGTGGTAACCCGACAAACATCCAGACAGAGAGACAAAGTTACTTCCTATACTAGATCACTAGATGGCGTTGATTTATGTGCATTTTTTGACGTTTTGTATGGACTGACATTTGTAATGTAGGGAGTTCTGTATCAATTATCTATTTATTCAATGTAACTGTAATAAAATAAAAATAGATATAGAGCCTTGCTTATCTACTTTCTTTGTCTATTCTAACAAAATCGTGTTCTGTCAAGGTCATAGAGGCCCCAATATACTTATATGCCCCAGGCCTCCAATAGGTTAAAGACGGCCCTGAGCACGCTGACTTAGAAGATACGTATTCACTCTGACCATGAAAAGCTCTAGATTTTAACTCTCAGGAAACAAGGAAGCCGGCAGTTTATTCCACTCCTTGGCTGTACGGATTAAAAATGTTGTTTCGAACCGTTTTGTACGTATCCAAGGCATACAAACTACAACTATCTAAATTACTTAGCCTACTGGCTCGGACTATCACACAGTTGGATTATTCAGAGACCATTAAAGGTACATAATCCAAATGTTCCGGCCAACTACCAGTTGGCAGCGACTCCAGCATCCGGCATTACCACGCTGAATGGCCATGCTTATGCGTTGAGACAAATAAACGCCAGCATTTTCGTTACGTTCATGTTTTTTGACCGAGCGAAGCGAAGGTCTCAGAGTTTACTGGGACAAATCGGCATTTGTATGTAAGTTTGTGTTTATATTTGTCCGACGATAACTTGCGAACCGTTGATCCGATCTTCATGAAATATTGTAGGCAAGTAGTTCATTTCAATACAATCTTTAAATTCGAATATGAGGTGAATCGGTCCAAAGGTTGTGAAGATATAGGGGTCGCGAGGTCTCAGTTCGGCGTAAACTACTAGTATAAATTAGGATTGTGCTATTAGCGAAGGATGCGCTAGAGTAGATAACTATAATTGACCGAGCGAAACGAGGTCTCCGAGTACGGGAACAAATCGGCATTTGTATGTTTGTGTGTATATTTGTCCGATGATAACTTGCGAACCGTTGATCCGATCTTCATGAAATTTTGTAGGCAAGTAGTTTATGACAATACAATTTTCTAGTTCGAGTATGAGCATAATCAGTCAAGGGGTTGTGAAGATAAAGGGGTCGTGTAATAAAAAGCTTATCAAACTGAAAATCGCGAGGTCTCAGTTCGGGGCGAACTACTAGTAAAGCTAGGTAGATATATAACGTTTTAACTGCAGATAGATTAAGTATCAAAAGCTTATTTTATTATGCGTTTAAATCCTAGCAGATAAAACTCCAGTTTTATAGCAGAAGCGCTGTAATTTTGCAATCAACTTAGATTTTATTACATTAGTTTTATATTGGATTGGAGTGTTATTTTAACGATTGGCAACTTCTGTTAGAGGCAGATAGAGTGAGGTATAAATATCCCAAGAGTAAATAAATAAATAAATAAATATCTGGGACATTATTGCACACACGGTCACCTGACCCCAAACTAAGCAAAGCTTGTAATATGGCTGCCAGAGACTGATATACGTACATAGATATTTTTAAATACATACTTATATAGATATTAGCACCCAGACATAGAACAAACACAAATATTCATCACATAAATGTTTGTCCTAGATGGGAATCGAACCCACGCCCACAAGCACAGAACGTAAGTTCACTACCAACTAAGCCACCGGGGCAGTCAAAAGTATTCTGTGGTATATGACTGTGAACAACTTTTACTATGGGACCAACCCTGAAATCGAGAAAAAATAATCAGCTGTTCCATACATTTTGTCGAGTATCATTGATATTTTATATGGAACAGCTGATATTTTTTTCACGATTTCAGGGTTGGTCCCATAGTAAAAGTTGTTCATAATGATGAGTACTATGAGCCCTTTTCGGCTCAGCATACCCTTTCCTCATAACCCTGTATTGGCTGTATAAGCAACGTGGCGAATGTGAATGCATTAAAACTCTACTCTTATATGGATACTGATAAGCAATAACATGTCAACCCACAAAAAAAAAAAAAATTAATGATACAGAACGCTTCTATTGCTGACAAAGAAGCGTTCTGTATCATTAAATTTTTTATTTATTTTTTGTGGGTTGACATGTTATTGCTTATCAGTATCCATATATGCCTAGAATGAAGATTGGATTACAGATTTACCTAAGCATTGCCATTCAGCGTGGTGATGCCGCTAGCATGCTGGGTACGCTGCCAACTGGTAGTGTTCTTGAACATTTGGATTATCTATAGACCTTTAATGGTCTCTGGATGATCCAACTGTTATTTTTATGTAGTAGTTTAGGTAGTTTTTTTTTTTTTAATTTATTATTCATTACACAGTTACATTTTATTTTTAAGAAATGGAGCACCGCAAAACTACAGTAAGTTTGTCGCGGTATCCACATTCGCAACGCGCTGCCACATAAAACACAATAACAATAAAAAAAAAAAAATATGTGAGAACTGTCATACTTAAAAAATAATAATAACAATAATTGTTAATTTATAAATTAGTACAAATATCTTAGTTGTAGTTTGTATGTATTTTGCTTAGTTACTGAAGATTATGTATTGTGTATGAAATTGTTAACAGGAAAAAAAGAACAACTATATTATATATATAACACTAGCTATTACGCGCGGATTCGTTCACGTGGACCCACAAAAAAAAAGTAGTCTATGTCCGTGGTGGTTGCCGTAATCGCCGCCCTTGGCAGGCGGCATCGAAATCCCAGCATTTTCACGGTCAGAGATTCAGATCACTCACAGTAATTGAGTCGGTTATTCTGACTATACTTTTGATCTAACACTGTACGATATGCCGAAAAACCATTCTCCGATGGAATGCTTCGTCGAATGCACTGTTTGTCGAACGACGCTTTTATTTTTATAGAAAGATTGTACAAAATCACGCTTCGTCGAAAAGGACCTCGTCCTTCCAACCAAAATAATTTAAAAAAAATACGGAGGGTATATCCTATTCTCTACAAGTATTTTTATTAAAAGAAAAACAAAAAACCATATCCAATATCACTCCGGACGTAACGAGGAATCCAACGTCACCTCACGTCAAAATCGGTCAAGCCTCGCCAATCGGCTACAGGAGGTATAATATAGGAACAAACAAACATACATATTTATATACTTACACTAGCTGCGCCCCGCGGTTACACCCGCTATTCTACAGAAACCGAATATTTTTTCGGGAGAAAAAGTAGCCGATATGTTAATCCAGGGTATAAGCTAACTCCATACCAAATTTCATCCAAATCCATATAGCCGATACAGAGTTGAACGGGAACAAACACACTTACATACTTACACACAAACATTTGCATTTATAATATTAGTGTGATACACCCCAAAAACATTACTCTCCTTCTTGGGCAGTCGGGTAAAAACAGTTTCTTTCATCTAAATCCGTATTATTTTGTTGCAAGTGTGTGGTAAAGGCAGCGGAAGTTCAGGGCCCTCTAATTCACCGTTTTACGGCGACCATAACATAAAACATCACCTAGAAATCACTACACATTACCGAGATAATGTGTAATTATTTTAATTAGGAGTCAGGGCCGGGAATCAAACTTACTACGGTCCGGCGCGCACCCGGCCATGCGATCTAATCAGAACTGTACTTAACTGTTGTTGTTTAGGATTAAACTATTTTACCCGACTTCCTAAAAAAGGAGGAAGTTCTCAAGTCGACTGTTTTTTTTTTTTGAAGTGTCATTGGGTCCGCGGTGGTGCGGTGGGTCATCCGATTTTCGACAAAATATAGGTTGAAAAAAACCAAACCTTACTATTTTTTTACAACGTGGTTGTTAAAAAAAACAGTTAACAATACATAATTATATCTTTGAAATGTATCTAATAGTTTGTACGTATTTTGCTAAAAAAAGTAATTATTTTTGTTTGTTTCAGATAGTTCCCAGTATTGTAAATAAATAATCATAAATTCAAGATGGCTGCTCTCAAGTTATTCCTGTGCTTATGCATAGTACACACTGCCTTGGCTAAGGGTGAGTCGATTTTTTTTAAAATATTTATGACTTGTAATATCATCTCTTTCTAGATAAAACAGGTTCGAGTCCCACCCAGGACAAACATTTGTGTGATGAACATGGATATTTTTTATTTGCCTGGGTGTGTTACTATGTATTCTTTGTATGTATTTACAAAAAAAAGTATTTATGGCATACCAGTAATTTGGTTCCCATAGTACAAGCTTGCTTAGTTTGGGGCTAGATGGCGCTGTGTGAAAAACTTCCACCAATATTTATTTATATAAAAAAAAACCTTGCATTATCCCGAGTATTATAGATTAGTTTAAAAAAATCATAGCACGACTATCATTGGACACAAAGATAAGATAATAAACCAAATACAGATATATAGATATATTTTTTCATAATATCGTGTTTGTTTTATTATAGACTGCTGTTTTTTTTTCTGATTTTGGCGTCGCACGTCTTATGCATTTGCCAGTGTCAAGTATACATATATATTCTCAAGTTTTGTTTGATATTATCAAACAAGTCATAGTCACGGTCAAAGGACTTGACTTGGACTTGACCATGACTTGCTTTGCTCGCCTTTGACTGAGACTATGACTAGTTTGATAATATTTAACAAAACTTGAAAATATATATGTATACTTGACACTGGCAAATGCATAAGACGTGCGACGCCAAAATCCTCTTAGGAGGAAAGAGAAAAAAAAAACAAATGATGGTTTTAAAGGGTTAATATTCAATCCATAATACAGAATCTAAATTCAATAGGCTTTTGAAAAATTATGTTATGTCGACATGCTGAAAAGTGGATAGGTACTTGTCTAGAAAATTACTTACTACCGACTTCGCCGTTGGAATTACGAACAATACGAACTTGCTAAATAAATTTAAATCACAATCGCAGATGCTAAATGCTAATGTGTAACAAACAGACGCAAAATGTTAATTTTCAAAAAATCGCTTTGTTTTTAACTAGACCGTGTGAAATTAAAATTTGAAAGGTTTTGCTTCAAAGGAAGAAAATTTAGTTCCTGTTTCGGAGAAAATACTGACAATAGACCGTTTTTTTTTCGAGATTTTCTAGCTCTCATTTACATTTGGAAATCGGTAAAATATCACAAAATGTAGCTATGATAATTCAGCGGGTAGCGCGTTAGGATCGCAGACCACAGAGCGTGGATTCAAACCCTAAGGCTCAGTCAGGGATACACGGGGAGTTGCGCGGCGCGTGCAGCGTCGCGTCGCGCGGGCACTAATCAAACTTATGATTGAAACACTTTTTTTTCCATAAGTTAAAAACATTAAACTATAACATTAAACAATAAATAAATTGAACTGAGCTCTAACTAAAAATAAATGATTAAATATGTATACAACTTTAAACTAACACTAATCTAATAAACCACCAAACCAAACCACCAGGGACCCTATTCCTGGGCGCTCGAGATTGTCTCGGTCACTGTCTCTCTAATTTAGAATTTAATGGGAGTGAGAGTGACCGAGATAAAATGTCATTTCTCCGAATAGGGCCCCAGGCGTCGTGCCCCAAATTTGCCGCGTTGAATTGCGATTGCAATCCTTTGAGCGAGGTAGAGGCCAGCATTTTGGTCACGGAATGCTTCGACCTGACGCGTTGATAAATCTTTAACTTATGATGTGTGAGAATGTTCATGTAGAAGCGTGTTCAGGCGCGTCTTTTTTTATATCTAAGGGTGTCTACACATGGCCCGACCTGACATCGTGTGAAAGGGACAGCTAGATTTGAATTTCACGGGAGCAAAAGAAACAAACTGTTGAGGTTATAGCTTCGCCCTTTCGCTTCCCCAGAAACTTATATATAGCCATCTCTTTCAAGCGATGTCGGGTCGGGCCATGTGTAGACACCCTAACGGTACTCGGGGCCACCGTCGCGTCCCCCGCCTCGTTCTACGTGTCTTCCTTCCGGGGCAGACGCCGCTGCTTCATAGACTAAAGTATATATTGCCATATGTTTGTCTTTGAGCGTGCAACGCCGCAGACAACTTCGCGGGCCCCGCCTGCCGCTTCACGCGCCGCTTCTCTTTATAAAAGGAGTAATCGTCCAACGCCCCGCGCGACGCGACGCTGCATGCGCCGCGCAACGCCCCGCCTATCCCTGAACGAGTCCTTAGTGATTTTGAGCTACCGCGGTGAAGGCCAACATCGTGAGGAAACCGTTGCATGGTATTACTGCCTTCTATTACTCTTCAGTTTTGGGCGCAGACCGTAATGCGAGTGAGACTGGGGCAGTTGGGCTCGCGGACTCACCGTGACGTGCGACGAAATCGATTTACCAACCATGCTGATTGTACTTTCCATTAAAATTCGATCCGCGCTCAGTGCTTATAAACCTGCGGACAATAAACGAAAGAGAAAGACGCAGAAATATATTTTACAACTAGCTCCTGCCCGCGGCTTCGCCCGCGTTTTTCTGGTAAACAATAATCCATTGTTACTATGGAGGTTAATAATTATACTTATCACAACGGGAAAAAAAAGCTTATGTATTAATCCATGCCATAAAAAAGCTTAGTATTAATCCATGCCATAAGCTACCCCGAAACCAAATTTTATCAAAATATGTATATAGCCGTTACATAGTTAAGGAGAAACAAACATTCTATTACCAATATTTTAAATTAATTTTTTTATGCTAACGGGAGCTGATTTTGAAAAAACTGTAACACCCGTATCTTTTTAATTTTCCTGTAAAGTATCCATACCAAATTTGTTATCAATCGAACCAAAGAATAAAAAGTTTCATACAAAGTTTAACACCCTATTTCACCCCTTAGGGGTTGATTTTCGGAAAATCCTTTCTTAGTGTACGCTTACACCCCTCAATAAACATACCCTCCAAATTTCAAGTCTCTACGTCTAACGGTTTAGGCTGTACGTTGTCTATAGGTCAGTCAGTCAGTCAGGACAAAGCCTTTTATAGGTATAGATGATAAGACGAAAAGTCCATGGTTTTTAGGTGAGTTATCTTTTGCTCAGCGAAAAATTAAAAGTTTCTTCCATTTTTGACCATCACAGCTTAATTACTCATCGTAGATTGATTGAAACCAATTTTGCGCAAATTGGTTGTGTCAAAAAATGGCTAAAATGATAGATATTGGTTTATGAACCTCAATAAGCTGATCTTTATCTTGGTTTTTGGTTTAGTGAGAACTGTAAGTGTATTTATAACACAGATGAATAATTTATAAGGAAGCAATGTCCCGGGGCTGTTGGCTGAGACAACGTGCTATGGAGGCACTGGTGCGTTCCTATGGAAATCCCAGTGCCTTCTGTCAGGGCTCAGAAGCCGACCACCGAGGGGGTTTCAATGGGTATCATCATAAGCCAGAAGACGTCCACTGCTCAACAAAATTCTAGAGTATAGGCCCTAAGAGCGACACTCTGATTGACAATCTGCCATTTGCAACCAACGTCCCGCCACTTTCACAATGTCGTCGGTCTACCTACTAGGAGGACTACCTACGCTGCGACTTCCGGTTCGTGGTCGCCACTCAAGGACATTTCTTCCTCATCAGTTATCGGTTCTACGAGCGATGTGGCCTGCCCATTGCAAATTCAGCTTGCAGCCCCTGAAAGCTATATCGGTTACTTTGGTTCTTCGGCGAATAATTCGTTCCGGATTTTAGAGCCCAAAGATACTCCGAGCATAGTTATCTCTGTTGCCCGCTGTGTGACTAGACATTTTGTGGGGGTAATGTTATATAACCTGACTGCACCCTAGTGCGCATCACACACCAAAGACGCATTTGTGTGCAGTAAGAAATTTGTGCTACGTGGCACACTTTTGTAAAGAAACATGGTGTGTTGTCTATTAGCACACTATCTACAACACACCACATTTCTTCACAAAAAATGTGTCACGTGACACAAAATAATGTCTTACTGCACACAAATGTGTCTTTGGTTTGTATTGCGCCTAATACAGCCTGCAGGCCAAGCACGGGAGCTGTGATAAAATTTTGTCCACCATATTTATCCCGCGAGAACGAGACGGATGCATCCATATTCTAGCTTTGTCACGTTGACGCGAAGACGAAACAGGACATAACTTTATCCCGACGCCCGTGCTAGGCCTGCTGGTATCTTATGAAAATTACCACTTGTCAACCAAAAGACCGGAAGACGCAGTGTAGGTAGGCCTCCCACTAGGTGGACCGACGACACTGTGAAAGTCGCGGGCAACCGGTGGATGCAAGTGGCTAATTGTCGGTCGGTGTGGCGCTCTAAGGGGGAGGCCTATGTTCAGCAGTGGACGTCTTAAGGCTGATGATGATGATGAACCAAAAAAGGGCTGCTGACAGTCTTAGTCTAAGTACGGACCAGCTTTTAGTTTTAGTACAAAGAGAAACATCCTACCCACACCCGATGAGGCACAGCATTATATTAAATACTTAATTACAACGACCTTTTAAAGCGGCCATTATTGGTTGATATGGAGCTGCCATGCTGCGAATGAACTGGCACCGTTACTGGTGATTCACTGTTTTTTGTTAATAAGAAACGAGACAAGCAGGTCATTCGCCTGATGATATACGCCACGCCTCTCCGTAGCTACGCTCCCGCGGTACCGAGTCGTGTTCTTTTAAATCATTAAACGCGGTCTTGCGCTCGTCTCCCTGCAATAAATAATAAAGTAAGCTGAAAAATTTGTTTTTTTTCTATTCCATCCTCATTAGTTATGTAGAAAAGAATATGACGTTTTGACATATTTTCTACACAAAACATAGGCCTCCCCCTTAGAGCGCGACACTGACCGACGACGTGCCACCTGCGTCCACCTGTTGCCTTCACTCGAAATACTTGACTTTAATTGACACTAGCGACAAATACACAACCTGTTGAGCCAAAACAAATTTAAAAAAAGTATGTATTATTATACTATGAAAACTGACGTGGAGTTTTGGCGGGAACGTGAAGAAATCATGTCGCGTCATTATATTATTTTCCATTACTTGTGTTATTTCGAGTGTTAATGTGTAAAAACTGTGAATTTTTACCCGTTAAGTGTTCGTGAACATGCACGAGTGTTGGTGAATGGTATAATGTCGTGAAACGTGAATTTTCGTGTTGTTTCCAAAACTCCCTAGAAGGTTCTAGTAAAGTTTTCACCACTTTACTGGGGCATGACTTGGACTTGACGTGACTTTCTTAGCTCGCTTTGACCGTGACTATGACTTGTTTGATAATATCTAACAAAACTTGAGAATATATAAGTATACTTGACACTGGCAAATGCATAAGACGTGCGACGCCAAAATCATCTTAGGAGGAAAGAGAACATGATTACATGACATTTTCTCGATAAAAAAATCATTGAAAAGACCTCGATTTGGTTTTGGCGGGAACGTGAAGAATTGATGTCGCGTCATTTTATTATTTTCCAAAACTTGTGTTATTTCCAATGTTATTGTGTAGAAACGGTGAAATTTTCAACTACTAAAAGAAAAAAATGGAAAAAAATACTAAGCCAAAACTAAAAAAAAATACAGGGCCTGGTCTCTTTTTTTTTTGTTCGGGGCACAAAAAAATCTCCCAATCTATTTCAAAAGAGCGCAAAACTACACGACGCAATCCTCCTTCTAGCAGCGCACGAACATTGGATACTGTTTGTGCACTGCCGGAACGAGGCATTTGGCTACATTCGTCACGGAATTCGATCTTCAGGATTGCGTGCTATCTGCACCGGCCGTCTTTTTCATCCAAACCGACAACAATCTGGGTATTGTACGGTTCTATTCCTCTGCCGACATAAGCTGGTCTGCGTAACCTTGACTTCTAAATTCTTCTTTACCTCTATTTAGCTAGGCAGGCTAAATCTCACCTCTTTCTATATTTAAAAACCTCGTTTATAAACATTATCTTTCTGTGTGCTATTTGTTACGTATGTGTAATTGTGTATTATTAGTTTTATAGGATATATTTTACATATACATATATAGTTTGTATTTATTGTGTGTATTTTATTGTGGTTTATGTATTTTCATACATATATATTTTTTATGTACCTACACCACCGATCGTAGTTTATAAATCATAATTCTCTCTATACAAAAGTTGTCTAGAAGAAATCGCTTTAGGCGATAAGATAGCCCATTATACTACCGGGTTTTTATTTTTAAATATTAGTTTTCATTTTTTAAGTTTCATTGTCTTTTTGGTGTAAAATAAAGTTATATTATATTGTATTCCATTCTGATTTAGAAAGGCTCATCCAGGTACAACCCTTCATTAATAAGCAGAGCTGCAACAAACGCGATTGTAGCTCACGACTCATTGAAAATTAGCCGCCATTGATGCACCCATCAACATGCATGACTAGGGATGCGCTGCACTAACTTAATGTTATCGATAGTGGGTGTAATAACCCGACTGCACTCCAAAGCAGCTAGCTATTTTTAAACCCAACTAACCTTTGAGGTTAATAACAGATTCAGTTACATCTGAATTCTGTCTTTCAGAACTTTCATTGCAGAAATAATTCAATTGCTGTATATAAAGAATCAGCGCTTTAGATTTTACTATATTTACTAAAAACTTACTATATCCTTAGTTCAACTAGAGGAAAATTGTATGCACTCATTTGTTCAAGCGTGAACGAGATCAACGTATCCACGTGCTCGCTCTGTCCATGTTACTTAGCGCGGGGTTTGCTGCACCAGCCCGCTACCTTTTTTTTATGGAACCACATGCGTAGGCGACGCTGTAAGGACTTGACTGCGCCTGCGCCCTCCGGCAGTCGTCCTCCGGACTTAGCACAGTCCAAACTCTCGCGAAGGTCTCTCCGTTTTGTACGAATAAAAAGGTGGTTAAAATTTAATTGCGGCTTGCTAAGCCTGTAGGACGCAAAAAGGGTCGCTGTGCGGCCTAGTTGCGGAAACAAGGCCGCTCACCAAGTACCAAGCCTGTAGGAGTGAGAAGGTACAATTATTTATCGACAATATTGACCAAAACTTATCGACACCCCCACATCACATAGCCAATGTTTCTACGTAGAGATACCTGTGGTATTAACTATTCTACGATAGAGCGTGACTCGCCTATTCGCTCAAAGCCTCTTCAGACTATGCTACAATAATCTCTTTATAACCTCTACCTTCTACCTTTCAGTGTGTGTATTCTGCAAGCGAAGTGAACGCGCAAAATAGGTGAGATCTCATTATAGGGTATATGGTCCTTATGTTACTCGGTGAAGAGACGAGCAGGTCGCCTGATGTTAAGCGTCACGCTTGCCCATAGCAGTTCTGTGCCACCCAGAATTTTGAACTTCAACAGTTCAAAACCATGCGCGGCAATGCACTGCGCTCGTCACCCTGATGTTAGATGTTAAATCTCTTTATGCCCAGTAATTACGCTGGAAACATTGCCCTTCAATCCGGAACTCAGTAATGTTTGCACACTACTGCTTGGCGGTTGAATAACTGGCAAAGGTGTGGTACTTCCCCAGGCGGACTCTGCAAGAGAGCCCTACCGCTACAAACTATTCTCTTCTGTGGATGCGACTCTACGTGAATGCATTTTTGTATATTTTCCCCGCGGTTTCACTCGCTATACTACAGAAACCGAATATTTTTCCGGAATAAAAATTAGCCTCTGTGTTAATTCAGGGAATAAACTATCTCCATACCAAATTTCATTCAAATCCGTTCACCCATTACACAGTTACAAACACACTTACATACTTACCTAACGGGATCATAAGTACTCATCGTTATGAACAACTTTTAGTCAGTAACCAACCCTGAATCGAGAAAAAATAATAGGAAAATATAATTGACCGAGCGAAGCGAAGGTCTCAGAGTTTACTGGGACAAATCGGCATTTGTATATATGTTTGTATGTTTGTGTGTATATTTGTCTGATGATAACTTGCGAACCGTTGATCCGATCATAATGAAAAAATTTGTAAGCAAGTAGTCCATTTCAATACAATTTTTAAGTTCAAATATGAGCTGATTCGGTCCAGGGGTTATGAAGATAAAGGGATCGCGAGGTCTCAGTTCGCCGCGAACTACTAGTTAAATATAGCTTATTTTTTCCTCGTGATTTCAGGGTTGGTCCCGTAATAAAAGATATTCATAATCATGAGTACAATGTGCCCCTCTCGGCTTAGCGTGCCCTTTCCTTGTAACCCTGTGTAGCTAATTCTTCTATGGTATCGTAGTGTGAAGAAGCCTGGGCCCATTCGGGCCAGTCGATTAGAACTACTTTGTATTATTACTGTTTCATGAATAAAGATTATTATTTATTTTGCAGTAGATATTTATAGGTACAAAACATGATAATTGGGACAAGACAGAGTAGATTAGCGAGGGAGGAGGCTTATGCTCTGCAGTGCACTGAGAAAGCTGCCGATGATGATGATTATGTATTGGTACTCGTCAAGAACAACTTTTACTATAGTACCAACACTGAAATAGCGAAAAACAAGCTGTTTCATAATTGCTTGCTCGGCTCGTCACCAAAATACATATAAAAAAAAAAAAACTTTCACCCTCGACAAATGTAAGTTATTTTTTGTGATTTCAGGTTTGGTCCCATAGCAAAAGTTGTTCATAATGAGTGATAAGAATATTTCCGTCGTCTAACCGAACCCCAAGCATATTGACTAACGGTCGAAAACTAAGCAAAAACTGTTGCCAAACTAGTACAAAAAAAATGCAACAAATCTTGTACAACCAAATTATCAGTACAGTTGAATGATGGAGCCACCGTTTCTCAACAAATCTGTTTTTTTTCTCTCTCTCCTCCTGAGAGGATCTTGGCGTCGCACGTCTTATGCATTTGCCAGTGTCAAGTATACTTATATATTTTCAAGTTTTGTTAAATATTATCAAACAAGTCATAGTCACGGTCAAAGGCGAGCAAAGCAAGTCACGATGAAGTCCAAGTCATGCCCCAGTAAAGTGGTGAAAACTTTACAAGAGCCTTTGATGGAGTTTTGGAAACAACATGAAAATTCACGTTTCACGACATTATACCATTCACCAACACTCGTGCATGTTCACGAACACTTAACGGGTAAAAATTCACCGTTTTTACACTAGAAATAACACAAGTTTTGGAAAATAATAAAATGACGCGACATGATTTCTTCACGTTCCCACCTAAACTCCAAAAATCTGACTGCTGCCCGTCGAAATTTTAGTTCTCCCCTTTGGCCACTTCTAAAAATAACTTGGCGGCGCTGAAACAGTTTTTTCTCCAGCTAGGTTATTGCACTTTGGTACAAAGTTACTGATAAATAACAGTTACTTTCGCATGCTAATCACATATTGACTCTTGACACAGATCATTGACTTCAAGACTGCGGTCTTACAATAATTTAGCACGGCTATCGTGGTATTGTAGATAGTTATCTGTAGCTAAGTAGTTAATTTTGTAATTGAAAGCTGTCAAAAGCGTGTCAAACACGCATATAATGAGGCGTTTTCGGAAAAAAAAACCTAGTAATAAAAGTACACAATAAATGGCGTTAAGGCCTCGCTACATGGCCTGACCTGACATCGTTTGAAAGGGACAGGTAGATTTGAATTTCACGGGAGCAAAAGAAACAAACTATTAATGTTATAGCTTCTCTCTTTCGCTCCCCCAGAAACTTATATATAGCCATCTCTTTCAAACGATGTCAGGTCAGACCATGTAGCGAGACCTGTATAGCGTTTTCTAAAAAAAAAAACACCTAGTTATAAAAGTAAACAATAGATGGCGTTAGATGTAATTTGAACCTTTTCTGTCACTGTCAAGACATGAAAGACAACATATTTTTTTTTTTTCGTCTTATATTGCAATATAATTTGCATTGCGGACATACTAATACCATGTTTCTATATTAGATAACCATATTTTCATCGGCTTTTATAGCGGTTTGAACATTAGCTGACTAAATACGTAAGCGCCATCTAGTTTTAAATAGTTTTTTCGGGGTTCACTTTTTTGTATGATATGGTCAATCTTCTGGTATTATTTTTCTATAGTTTTGCTAAATAAACAGCTAATTCAAATTTATAATTAGTAGTAGCTTTTATATGACCAAATGGTTAATTATATAGCCGTTATATGACCAGAGTTACTGGTGAGTGTTAATTTACGTAATCTAAAGGGGCAAGGGTAATCCATAGACAAACATAAAGTTTATATTATTCTAACGGAATCTGTTTTCTAATAAAACCAGTCGGTCGCCCCGAACTGTAACCTGTTGCGTTTGACAAAAAAAAAAACGATGAAGAGTGACCGAATTTCACACAAAACATAAAAATTAAATGGTTGATTGAATATTTTATGTTGTCAAAGTCGCACTGATAAAAAAAAATGCTTATGCTATGAACTCATCAAAGTAAATACAATTATTGGTATTTTCTTTCTCCTCCAAAAAACTGTACGAGATCTAATTATTTATTTAGGCTTGTTCCGTCTTCATCCCAATAAATCTCATCCCATGACGTCATCTTCTTAAATCAACCCACTTTCTATTATTGACTCGTGCCACACCTTTTTTTTTATTTTTCTTTTCTCAAGTCATCCCAATTTATCGACCGAGCGAAGCGAAGGGCTCAGAGTTTACTGGGACACATCGGCATTTGTATGTATGTTTGTATGTTTGGTTGTATATTTGTCCGATGATAACTTGCGAACCGTTGATCCGATCTTCATGAAATTTTGTAGGCAAGTAGTTCATTTCAATACAATTTTTAGGTTCGAATATGAGCTGAATCGGTTCAGGGGTTGTGAAGATATAAGATATATACTACTAGTATTAACTCATCCCGTGCCGACATTTTCAATAAAACCACAGTTTGTTGGGTTTTGCAAAAATAGTATTTTAGCCGGTTTTAAATATGAAGGAGTGGGAAATAGACAAATTTGAACTAATTTTAATAAGGTCATAAACTTGTGTTTTGAATTATTTTGTGTTATGAATTATTAATGAATTGGCCAATTTTGAAACGAAATCATGTTCATATTTATTTTTTATTTTTACACCGGCTATTTTTGATTTGGAGTTGTATTGGGGGCGTTCATAAAATACGTGAGGTGTTTAAGGGGGGGAGGGGGTCGAGTCAATTCTCATCTAATCTTACGTTGGAGAGAGGGGGGGGTCTCGGCAAATATCACGCATTTTTTGTTCTGATTGAAACAAAAAAAAAAATACTCTCCTGGTCCATTTAATCCAGATTGTACATGCTTAAGACGTAATACGATTAAGATCATTCACTAACATTTTTTTTCTTTTTACAATAATAATCCAACGCGTTTACGTAAGAAACCCACATTTGACAATAGACAATAGTTTATTTGTAGCAAAAAACATAAATTAATAAATTATAAAGTGAAAAATAAACAAAAAATACATACATTTTGCAATACAATTTACAATTACAATTACATTACAATACATTTTGAAAAATGTCACGTGAGATTGGGGGATGGGGGAGGGGATTGAATAAAATCTCACCACATCTCACCGGGGGAGAGGGGGGGATAGAACATTTGAAAAAACACCTCACGTAATTTATGGACGCCCCCATTTCACCCAAGAAGGGTGCTGCAGCGCCATTTACCGGCCGATTTTGGTAATATTAACTTTATCAGAAACATAAATTTCGAATATAACCAATAAGGTCGTGATTGTGCAAAAAAGTTTGTGCTCGCGAGGTGTACTGTTCGCAGAACTACTCGTAGTCTTATATATTCTGTGGCAAGGCTTACGTCACAGTTCCTGAGTTCAGAACAAAGAGCAGTTTGTAGGAAAGCATTTTAGTTGATTAGTGGTAAATGTAGTGTGAACTACGCTTTTAGACCTACTTATATGGACAGTATGGACGGACGGGGAAAATTCCAGAAAAAAAGGGCTGTTTTTTTTTATAATTTTCTAGTTTTTTGTGATTTTAGGTACAAATTTCATCGAAAAAGACTATCACACTAATATTATATACGCGACAGTTTGTGTGTAAGTATGTAAGTATGTAAGCGTGTTTGTTCCCGTTTAACTCTGTAACGGATAAACGGATTTGGTATGGAGGTAGCTTACACTTTGGATTAACACATATGCTACATTTTATCCCGGAAAAATATTCGGTTTCTGTAGAGTAGCGGGTGAAACCGCGGGGCGCAGCTAGTGTTCAATAACTCGAAAATCGACTCTCGCGGAATACATATTTTAATTTTCTGAACAAAATGTCCATCCGCAGGTAAAGAGTTACCATACACCCAATCTTAATACACAATTAACGAATACTTACTATATTAAACTTATATAAACCCAAAAAACATTACCCTCCCTTTTATGCAGTCGGGTAAAAAGCGACAGAAAGAAGGATAATGAAAATAATTATTACTTCCGATATCTCTTACTCATTAAGAAAACCCAAGCAATAATAAACCAACCTCCATTTTAGAGAACATACCTGTAACCTTTACCTGTAACAGGTTTACAGCTCATACCTAACGAAAAGAATATGCCCAAAATAGCATATCATCGTCAAGTAGATCGCGAATCGCGATGATCGGCCGCCCGAAGAGCCGACCAATCATAGACTGACTAGCTTTGTTGTTCAGTGGGAAGATTTCCGCCTTCTGAGATGTTGGTTTTGGGTTTGATTCCTACCCAGGACAAACATTTTTGGGATGAACAATACATGTCCTTTGTCTGGGTTATTCTATGTATATGTATGTATTTACAAAAAAAAATGCATGTATTCTATCAGTTATCTGGTTTCCATAGTACAAGCTTGCTTAGTTTGGGCCTAGACGGCGCTGTGTGTGAAAAAAGTCCACCAACTTCACCAATATAGTCGTAGGTTGCATTAATGAACTTTGAGCCACCCTATCTAAGCTCAATAGATTACCTTTTTTTAACGGGCAAGTGCCTATATTAACTAAACTAAATACATACAAACTAAAAGCACCTAAACTACTTTAGCCTACTACATAAAAAGCATAGTTGGATTACCCAGGGATCATTGAAGGACTAAAGATAATCTAAGCGTTTAAGCCCACTACCAGTTGGCAGCGTAGGTAATCAGCATTACCACACAGAATGGCAATGCTTAGGCGCCAGTTAAAAAAAAGATTCCCTTCGGATCACTAGTACTACTGAGTTGTTCGACTGGTTGTACAAATGATTCAACCTTGTATCTCTACTATTCCAAATATCCGGATCACCAATACATCTGAGTAGTTCAACTGGTAGTACAAATCATACAACCATGTATCTCTAGTACTACTACAAACATTCAGATCACCAATACATCTGATTAGTTCAACTGGTAGTACAAATTATACAACCTTATATATCTAGTTCTACAAATATCCGGATCAGTAATACTACTGTGTAGTTCAACTGGTAGTACAAATTACCTCTAGTACTACTACTTTTCCCTCGTCTAGCGCGGTGAGTAGATTTTTTTTCTGCATGCGCCATCAACTGTTATTATCTTTTTTATTTTTGCAACAAAAACTTAAGACACGTTTTTAGTAGGCGATCATGTGGGATTAAAGACAATTACAATTTACCGTTAGGTCAATTGAGATTCTACCATTGTGTACTCTATTCCTTTGTGATAAAGCTCAGTCACGTTTTCGTTGGGGTTTTTGTTAGTGCTGCCTTATTTGGTCGGGTAAGGACGACGGTGGGTTGTTGTATGGACTTGTATGAGTGCATGAGTGTGTGATGACTGGAAGTATGTCAATGATTTAAAATTGTTGAGATTTGTCGTCTTAACCTCGGGATTCTGAAATGATCGTTAACTTTGACAACAGATTAAGTTTATTGCTATCTTTGTCGTTTGCTTAGTGCCAGACAAAGGCAGCATTAGAATTAATCCTTTGTCAAAGTTAACAAGCGTTTCAGAATCCCGAGGTGAATGTGTTATTAATATATAATAATCATAATCATTTGACTTCAAAAAGATCTCAATTCGAGAAAATATTTTTTTTGCATGTGAATTAATTTTGATAATTATTTTTTTGTTTGGTAGGTTATACTTCAGAGGTATAAACCATATAGATCATATAAATTTAATCGGAATTGATTCAGCTTTTATAGAAAAAAATAAATAAAAAATAATTACAAAGCTGACTTTTTGTTTTTTTGTGGTTCCCTTCAGCAAAAGTTTTGATGAAAGATTTAATTTTTTAGTTTAAGTTTGTAGAACATGTTGTAGTCTTAAAGTCGGTTTTTGTTTTTTTCCTAAAATAAATAGTATTGCTAGGAAAGGACATAAAACCAAAAACTAAAGAAAAAAAAAATTAAAGTGTTGGGTATCACATTAATGAGCATAGATAAGCATATTTCAAAAATCCTAACTAATATTGTAAATGCCAAAGTAGCTCTGTCTCTCTGTCTATCCGTCTATATGTCTCTCTGTCTATCCATCTATCTGTCTCTCTGTCTGGGTCGCGTTATCACGGCTAAACGACTGAACGGATCGACCTGGGCCCCTATTCGGAGACATGACATTTTATCTCGGTCACTGTCTCTCTAATTTAGAATTTAATGGGAGTGAGAGTGACCGAGATAAAATGTCATATCTCCGAATAGGGTCCCTGAATTTTTGCATATACAGGGTTATAAGGAAAGGGTATGCTAAGCCGAAAAGGACTCATAGTACTCAACATTATGAACAACGTTTATTGGGATTAACCCTGAAATCGATAAAAAAATATCTGCTGTTCCATAGAAAAATGTACACGACACTCGACGAAATGTATAGAACAGCTGATATTTTTTTCTCGATTTCAGGTTTGGTTCATGGTAAAAGTAGTTTATAATCATGAGTACTATGAGCCCCTATCGGCTTAGAATACCCTTTCCTTATAGCCCAGTATATGCAAAAACTCAGGTCGATCCGTTCAGTCCTTTAGCCGTGATAACGCGACCCAGACAGAGAATCTGTATAGCGATTATAGCATAAGGAGAGGACAAAGACAACTTTATTTTTTGTGGGCCCACACGAGTTGCGGATAACAACCAGAATATTGTTAGCTGCTTTTAAAAAAAACACATTGTTAAGCTGAAGTGGCGATGGGCAGGCCACATCACTCGAGGAACCGATAACCGATGGGGTAGAAAGGTTCTTGAGTGGCGGCCAGAGTAGGTCCTCCCATTAGTTGGGCCGACGACATTGTGAAAGTCGCGGGCAACAGGTGGAGGCAAGTGGCCCGTTGTCGGTCGGTGTGGCGCTCTAAGGGGGAGGCCTATGTTCAGCAGTGCACGTCTTATGACTGATGATGGTGCCGGTCTAAGAGGCAGCAGTAGTGGTCTTCTGGTGACCTAAAGATCGCTGGATTGATGAAATCCAAAGAATAGCCGGAAGAGACTGGATGCTGAAAGCACAAAACAGGAAAACCTGGAATCATGTCTTAATCTTAAATATATTAAAAATTTACTTTACTTAGATGTAAATGTAAATTAAGAACATGGAAATATAAAGGCTTTATTATTATTATTTATTATTATTATGGTGATGATGTTCTGCGACTCTTTTTAGTCCCTGAGTTATTTTTAAATATTATTTTTACGATTTACTTTCTGCGTGGCAACTTTTTGCAGATATTTTTTTTATATACCTTGATTGTTATTGATACATACAAGTAGTTCGCCCCGAACTGAGACCACGCTACCTCGATAACTTTACAAAGGTCGTGGGCAGCCAGTGGATGCAAGTGGCACGTTGTCGGTCGGTGTGGCGGTCTAAGGGGGAGGCCTATGTTCAGCAGTGGACGTGATTATGGCTGATAATGTAATGTTATTGTTTAAAATTGATTTTGCAAGCCAAAATGCGTTGCGTAAGGAGATATTCCGGTTTTAGTTTTTCAACGTATATCTTGTTTTGAAACTGGATCGATCACCTAACCTGCGTTATTCGGTCACCACATTTATGGGCAGTTGCGTACAGACAGACGGACCAAACTGGGCGCATTGGGGGCATAGCGACAGAGTGTGCCGGACAAAAAGAACGAATGACGAATTAAAAAAAATGTCATTATTAGATATTTGTTTTTATTTCTCTTATGTTTTGGCTCCACACGTTGTGTACTTAGCCAGTATCAAGTATTGTAATATTTCAAGTGAAGTCAAATATTTCACAATTAAAATAAGTCTCAGTCCTAGTTCAGACTTACTTTGCTTGACTTAGACTATGACTGGGACTTCTTTTTGTTGTGAACTGTTGTGGGTCACTTGAAGTATTACAAAACTTGAAACTGGCTAAATACATACATGCGGATCCAAACCTTAGAAGAGAAAAAAATATACAGTTATTTTCCTTCATGTAATTCTTTCCTATCCTGTGTATCCTTCTCTTCTGACCATATCCACTCATTTCCCACGATTGTAAATATTTTCCACCTCCGATACATTACCCAGGCTTAAAAAAAAAACATGACACTGGCAAAGGCTCAAGCCGTGCGACGCCAAAGTCCTAAAAGAAAAAAAAAACTCAGGTTGTTCCCTCAGTTCTCCAGCACGTATACTTTTAAAAGTTTTCATTTCGAACTGTTTTTACTTGCAATATTACCTACGTTGAAGTATTTAATTAGTGAACGTGCAAAGTGGCCACTGTGCAGGTTAAAATAAAAGGAATTGTTCACTGTGCAAGCATGCACACCAGAAAAACGGGGGTCAGTGTCGACGGCTGGACGCTTTGAGTTTCTTCAACGGGAGGAATTCGAAAACCTACACGGACCGCCTTCATGTCTTATACAATGATTGTTAACTTTGACAACAGATTCAGTTTATTCCTATCTTTGTCGTTTGCTTAGTGCCAGACAAAGGCAGCATTAGAATTAATCCTTTGTCAAAGTTAACAAGCGTTTCAGAATCCCGAGGTGAATGTGTTATTAATATATAATAAACATAATCATTTGACTTTAAAAAGGTCTCAACTCGAGAAAATGTTTTTTTTTGCATGTGAATTAATTTGGATAATTCTTTTTTTTGTTTGGTAGGTTATACTTCAGAGGTATAAACCATATAGATCATATAAATTTAATCCGAATTGATTCAGCTTTTATAGAAAAAAATATACAATGGCGTCGCTTCCCGCTACACCAAACTTAGTGCTATTGGTGTCTTTTACTAATAGAAACACAAGAAAAAGATAGCATGGAGTTTTGGCGGGAACGTGAAGAATTCATGCCGAGTCATTTTATTATTTTCCAAAACGTGTGTTATTTCGAGTGTTAATGTGTAAAAACGGTGAATTTTTACCCGTTAAGTGTTCGTGAACATGCACGAGTGTTGGTGAATGGTATAATGTCGTGAAACGTGAATTATCGTGTTGTTTCCAAAACTCCATAGAAGACTCTAGTAAAGTTTTCAGCACTTTACTGGGGCATGACTTGGACTTGACCATGACTTGCTTTGCTCGACTTTGACCGTGACTATGACTTATTTGATAATATCTAACAAAACTTGGGAATATATATGTATAATTGACACTGGCAAATGCATAAGACGTGCGACGCCAAAATCCTCTTAGGAGGAAAAAGAAAAAAAAACTATTAAGGTTATAGCTTCTGCCTTTTGCTCCCCCAGAAACTTATATATAGCCATCTCTATCACACGAGATCAGGTCAGGCCATGTAGCGAGGCCTTTAAGAAAACCACACTTTGAAGTAAAACTTTTTATAGATTCATGGAACCCACGCATTTTCCCCAAACCCACGCTTGACAAGTTTTTATCCTGTTTGTGAATTGTTTATGAGTTGAGAACGGAATATTTTCTTTTAATTAAAAGCACCGACACTGTAAATACGAGACAAAATATTTATCTGAGGATTCTATCACAAGAAACAAGCAAGTTACTAAAATGATGTTTTTTCTCTGTCTCTCTTTTATTTATTTTTTTGGTCATACACAGTGTATTTTTAAACAGGACTAATAAAACGACCAATGTTATTTATATGGCCATGCATTATCCATGCTTTTTGCAGAGTTGGAAACGGTTTGTGGCAAAAACAATGCCGTGTAAATTAGTATGACTTATTTTTTGTTTTTGTGTACATAATGTGTGTGTTTTTTCTCCACAAATAAATATTTGTATATTGTCTTTATAACCATCTGGTTTTCTTTTCGCCATAATGTTTGTTTTAATTTGGCTTCTTGTATTTTCTCGCCATTGCGATAATATATTTTATTTTTTTTGGTTTTTGGCTGGAACGTAAAGAAGTCATGTCGCGTTAATGTTTAAAAATGGTGGATTTTATTTGTTAAATATTTGACTTAGCTTGAAATATTACATTACTTGACACTGGCTAAATACACAACGTGTGGAGCCAAAACATAAGAGAAAAAAAATGGTGAAACGGAAGAGAAAAATAATTTACTTATTATGTCCCGCGAGAGTAGTGTTTTTGTTTCTTGTGCCATTGAATTCCTCGCTACGCTCGGGATTCAAACTCGGCAGTCGATCTCGAACACAAAAACCAACTTCCATTCTCTTTTTTTTTATATATTCGTTCGCTCGTAACTCCGTCATTTATTAAGCCAATTTGGAAAATTAAGAAAATTCGCCGGACATAGCTGTGACATGGCTATGCGCTTTTATTCAATACATTGTGCCTATGCTATAAATATTTTAATGTTTTTAAACAATCCGCGTGTACCTTCTCGTAAACATGTGCAAGTTTGCAGGGTCATTAGCAAATATTTTACATCTCACTATCTACCGCCAACTTATCTTTATAGGTGGCCAATTGGAGGAACTAAAATTTTCCCCGGGCGGCTATCTGTTTTTATTTAAAAGATACGATGGTGGCTCATTCGCCTAACTGCAAAGAAAAGCTTATCGCTCTCAAGCAAGGCTGCCAACATTCTAGCGCCGGTGTCACAGGTCCACAATTCTGGGAATCTTATTGTTTGACACGTCACCGCTAACTACGGAGTTTTGGAGGATAATAAGCCTTCGAGAGAGAGAAGGACGGGAGATAATCTAAGTGGAGAATAGTTTAGCGCTAAATACACGTCCGCGTGCCAATGAAAAGTGATAGAGGTAAGTAATGAGAGCTGTATACATCTTTTTTGAAGGTGGCACACCGCGCGAAGCCAACCTCTGACAGTCAAAAAAAAAAAAATTGTTCGTGAAAAACGTGTATCTTAAGGCCTCGCTACATGGCCTGACCTGACAGTGTTTGAAAGAGATGGCTATATATACGTTTCTGGGTGAGCGAAAGGGAGAAGTTATAACCTTAATAGTATGTTTCTTTTTCTCCAGTGAAATTCAAATCTAGCTGTCCCTTTCACACGATGTCCGGTCAGGCCATGTGTAGACACCCTAAAATTCGATTAAGCTCAGTAAAAAGGTTAAAATGACAGCGGTTTAAAAATAGAGCACGTTCCCGCCACATTCCGTGGTTGGTTTTTATTTAAAAAAAAACAACATTAATAATTTTCTGTCGGCACCAGTCGCATTTTTACTTTTTTGCGCGTACATAATTTTATCTTTTCTGGACTTCTTATTATTTAATTGACCGAGCGAAGCGAAGGTCTCAGAGTTTACTGGGATAAATCGGCATTTGTTGTCTTCGGTAAATTTTGTAGGCAAGTAGTTCATTTCAATACAATTTTTATGTTCGAATATGAGCTGAATCGGTCCTGAGGTTGCGAAGATATAGATAGAGGTCGCGAGGTCTCAGTTCGCCGCGAACTACTTGTTATATAAATTAGGTTGTATGTTTACGTAGTTTTTAAATGGAAAGGAATTTGACAAACCAGTCGTTCGTATGATGGCAAACGCCCGATAATAACAGCAATGAAGGTTTTTGGCGTCAAAGTGAAAAATCATATTGCCGCTTTTTTTTTTAAGAAGCTTGTGTTTTTTTCTCCTTATGTTTTGGCTCCAAACTTGATAACAGTTGGCTACTCGCTTATTATCACTTAAGGTGCAACGTTTCGCTCATCGCGCGAAATTCAAGTTTTCTTGCGTTTTTTGTTAATTACAGCTTAATTGAGTGAAACGTTGCACCTTAAGCAGCTTGTGTTCTTTCGTGTGTTTTTTTTCCTTATATTTTGGCTCCAGACAATTTAGCCAGCGACTGACTTGACTTGATGGCAGTTTGTTTACTCGGTTTTTATCACTTCATTGTTAGCTAACGCCATCTATTGGGTCATATTGTAAACCCATGAAAATTTTACATTTGGCGTGCTAAGCGACTTCCGAAGGTTTTGGCGCATTTGATATTTGAAACTGGCGCATTTGAAATTGTATAGCTGTCTCTCTAATTCTCGTGCGTGCGATAGAGAGTTAAACTTTTTGATTAAAGCGGAGAAACAACGAAGATATTGCTAAATAGAAAAATAACAACACAACCATAGTTTTTCACGGTGTAGTTAGCAATTAAAAAAATATCGAAATCGGATAACATTTAGGGGTGGGTATCAGACTACGCTTTTTGTATTGACAAGACGGCGGTATACTCTATTTTTTTTTTTATATTGTGATTACCAAGTCTCATGTCAACTCGTGCTACAAATTTATCCTCTAGCTATACCACAGAAAAGAGAAAGATGGAGTTTTGGCGGGAACTTGAAGAAGTCATGTCGCGTCATTTTATTATTTTCCAACACTTGTGTTATTTCGAGTGTTAATGTGTAAAAACGCAGAATTTTTATTCATTAAGTTTTCGTGTCCGAGTGTTGGTGAATGGTATAATGTCGTGAAACGTGACTTTTCGTGTTATTTCCAAAACTCCATAGAAACCTGTAGTAAAGTCTCCACCACTTTTCTGGGGTATGACTTAGACTTGACCGTGACTTACTTTACTTGACTTAACTATTCCTGAGACTTGTTTTAATTGTGAAATACTTTACTTCACTTCAAACATTACAAAACTTGACACTGGCTAAATACACAACGTGTGAATCCAAAATTTAAGCAAAAAAATAAAGAGGTAAGATAGTGAGTGCGGTTTAAAATGTGCACATAGTTACCATTTGCACTGTCAGCGTGCAAACAGTCGGTTTAAGATGCGCATTTATAGGCTCCTGTCAGCCACATGACGACATGAGTGACGTCATTATAGCGTGCTCACGGTGCTCACAAGAATGAGGTAGTGCTGTGTGCGCTAATGTCAAATTCAAATTGTCATCTGTGAATACCGTTATTATCTGTTTTTTTTCTAGAAAAAAATGGATTTAATGCAGGCCAAAGTCTTCTGTGAAGATAGAAATTAAACTGTGCCATCAAATTACTAGACGCTGAGACAAATAACCTGAAAAATGAAACTATCTGACATAAGCACGCTAATGATCGGTTTAATTTGTTGGCGCGCTGTGAGCGTACTAACAATTTAAACCGATCGATAGCAGTGTATGTGGTGTTTGCACTGTGATCGCATTTTAAACCGTACTCAGTAAAAAAAAATATCTTCTGTTAGCTACACACTATGCTCGTCACCTCAAGTGAGTGAGATTATAAATAACCCGTGAATTGGATAGTAGTTAGATAATTCCGTGGGAAACGAAGAATTACATGAAAATCTTATCTACTCAACTCAATCTACCCATAACTCGTGTTCTAACAATGGGAAACTGTATCAAGTCTCGAGGTTAAATTATGTGAACGCATTAGCTAACGACATCTTTCTAATGTTTTTTTGTAATTTAGATGGTGGTAGATTACCTTTTTATATTGATAAAATCTAGCAGATATACAGGGTTATAGTAAGAGTGTCTACACATGGCCCGACCTGACATCGTGTCAAAGGGACAGCTAGATTTGAATTTCACGGGAGCAAAAGAAACAAACTATTAAGGTTATAGCTTCTCCCTTTGGCTTCCCCAGAAACTTATATATAGCCATCTCTTTCACACGATGTCAGGTCAGGCCATGTGTAGACACCCTTAATGAGCAATTTACGAGTCGACGTTTACAATCTATTACTCGGTACTTTTAGAAATCTTTTTCTAACAATTACAAGCCATTTAAATAATTACACAATCGAAGTAGTCCAATAGATTGAATGGATCTTTCGCACGCTCTGCCACTACATAGGGTTGCCACTTTATCATACATGACATTGCAATTTTTTTTTGGCTTTTCTTTCACAGTAGCGCTCGATGCCATTGGCATCGCAATAGATAGATAATTCTTTATTGTGCACACCAGATATTACATGCATAATACAAAATCTACTTAAAACTAGTGTAACAATTGGCGTAATGTTGGTTCTAATTGACCAATGGGACAGAGGCAATAAAGCCGATAATGATTTTGACATTTAATAATTGTATAAACTTAGTTTAAAACCTGACTTTTTTATTTTATTTCTTGTGCTATTTTAATTTTATTTTTTATTATGAATTTATTATTATTATTTTGCTTTTCAATGTGAGGTAAATGTAATTGATTATGTCGTTTTTGTCTCAATAAATAAATTTAATTTAATTTAATTAAATTTGGTAATATGGGCATAACTACCTCATCTAAAAGAGAGGTCTCCCTTTTGCTCTATTTGTTTTTGAAAATAACAAGAAAGAGATAAGTAGATCGTATTTTTGACATCTGAGGACTGCAAAAGAAGCACATAATAGTCCTAACTAATATTATCATTCAAAGGAATATAGCCGCATTCGTATCAGAATCAATAAAGCGTCGAGGTATGAAAATCGAGGAAAAACTTCGTTTGCGCGATTCAGAACCCCCTACATTAGAACTGTCAGTTAAAACAAAACGTCAAAAATGGACAAAAATCGATCAACGCTATCTAGCGAACTAAGGAAGTAACTTTATCTCTCTATCTGGATGTTTATTGCGTTATCACGGCTGAACTAATCTTGATAAAATTTGATAAGGACTTACTGTGTATCACAAAGACAACATAGGATACTTTTTTTAAGTTTTACAACTAGTATACTATAATTGTTGGAGGGAGAAGATGGTACTAGAAGACAGGGACGTCCCATACAAAGATGGGATGACGACATTAGACTAACCTTGGGGCCATACTGGACAAGAGTGGCAGAAGACCGCAGTCAATGGAGAGAGTTGGAGGAGGCCAATGCCAAAAGGCACACCGAGCAGAGGGACATTTTATGAAAATAATTAAATACAAATTATATATTACTTACCAATGTTCGGAATAAATGGCTATAAATCAATAAATAAATAATATAATTAGAAAACCAATAAATAAAGAAAGAAATCAATTTTAATGTTATAATTTTGAATTGACAGCCCTACGTTGACCCCATCGCATGTATGTAGGTGTGATACCGTTTTGCATTGTCTATTTTTTTTTGCCTATTTTTCTGATTGATTCATACCGAGTTTTTTTAGAAATTTAATAGAAACACTGGGCCATCTAGAGATTTACCATCTAATCTCAGGGTGCCGCGCAGAGTTTGGAACAGTTGAACTTCAACATTTTGGGTGGCGTTGAACTGTTATGGGCAAGCGTGACGCTTAAAAACAGGTGAGCGACCTGCTCGTGTCGTCAGTCAGTACCAAAAAAAAAAAGGAAAAACAATTTTTCTGTTAAAACTTTTTTTTTTATGTATTGTATTTATTGATAATCTTTTAATACGGTCACATTAAGACAAATTGGCGGAAAAAAAAACTTAGTTTTAAGATAAAGATAAAGATATGTTGCATCTGGCGAGAACGTGAAGAAGTCATGTCGCGTCATTTTAATATTTTCCAAAACTTGTGTTATTTCGAGTATTAATGTGTAAAAACAGTGGATTTTTATTTATTTATTTTTTTATTTATTTATTTATAAGTTGAAACAGAAAAGGTGATTTATACAAATATTTAAAATTTAAACAAAAGTGAACAGTAATTATAACATAATAATATACACCCTAGATTTCGCACTAGGTGGACCTGTGGATTTTTATGCATTAAGTGTTCGTGAAAGCGCACGAGTGTTGATGAATAATTGAATGTTGTGAAACATGAGTCTTCGTGTTGTTTCCAAGACTCCATTGAAACCTCTAGTAAAGTCTCCACCGCTTTACAGGGGCACGACGTGGACTTGACCACGACTTACATTGCTTGACTTAGACTATGACTGAGACTTATTTTAATTGTGAATTATTTGACTTCACTTGAAATACTATACTTGACACTGGCTAAATACACAACGTGTGGAGCCAATAAAATAAAATAAATAAAGATACGTTTATATGCTAAAACACGCGTGTACAAGTGAGGATCTTAAGCATTAGTGTCGTAACGACCTGTTTTTACCGCTGAGGGTGTACAAATAGTGAGGGGATTTGATTGCTCCATTACATTTACATAAGTACATTTAAATTTTCACGTTCACGAGATAGTTTAAAAATTTGCGAGCATGTTTTGCCCTCTCTTCAAAATAGGGTTGCCTAAAAAATATCTCTTTTAGCGCTAAGGTCACCAGTTGATACACTAGTGTTAAGTCCTATTTGTCTTAATTACTTATATTTCTGGAGTGATTAAAAAAAATATAATACATACTTATTCACATACATACTAACTGAAAGAAACACCACCAAAGCTTGAAGAAAGTGTGGGTAGCGGGGACTGCGACCAAGTATTCTCATTGGATATCTCAAGGTTACGCCTACTCGGACCTCGCAATGAACCAATGTCTTTTGACCGATGCGCGGTGCGCTTCGATCGTCCTGAGTGCAGAATCTAAGGGGTGATCTGTTCGCCCTTAGGCCGAGGTACTAGAATACGGCATCGGTATCCCCTACCTGTAGTAAGAGCCTACTAAAAGAGGACCTCCGGGCTCGGGGGTAATTAGAGGTGGGACTCTTACCGTGTACCTAAGCGAGCCTCGGGAGGATGACAGCGTCGAGTGGCGGACGCTATTGTAGGCCTAGGTGTCTCAGGACAGGTGCTAGGTATCCCGGGAGGAGCTGAAGCGCGGTGCTGAAAGCTCTGGTGCGTTCCCTTGGAGATCCTGGAGCCCTCAGTCCTGCACCAAGGCATGTCACCGGGGGCTTTTAGTGAGTATAATGCCATATTACTCGGCTGCACCCCATAGCGGTCGGGCATCTTCTGAAGATTTGCCCCACGTCAAAAATAAATGGATTATCTGTAGTTCCGTGTAACCCTGTGTAGATCTATATGTAACTAGATCTAAGGCTGCACTTTGCTCCACAATCGAGCATCAATCAGACCTGTCTGAGAGGTATAATGCCATATTACTCGGCTGCACCCCATAGCGGTCGGGCATCTTCTGAAGATTTGCCCTACGTCAAAAAAAAATGGGTTATCTGTAGTTCCGTGTAACCCTGTGTAGATCTATATGTAACTAGATCTAAGGCTGCACTTTGCTCCACAATCGAGCATCAATCAGACCTGTCTGAGAGGTATAATGCCATATTACTCGGCTGCACCCCATAGCGGTCGGGCATCTTCTGAAGATTTGCCCTACGTCAAAAAAAAAATGGGTTATCTCTAGTGCCGTGTAACCCTGTGTAGATCTATATGTAACTAGATCTAAGGCTGCACTTTGCTCCACAATCGAGCATCAATCAGACCTGTCTCCGAGGAATGTAACTGACGCATTACCACAATTTCCAGCTAGAGATGTGATTTATAGTCCCATCTTTGCCGAGTTTTCTTACTTTAACAAGACTCGTCAAAGTTTATTTCGTAAAATGAAGTTGATAGCGTTATCTCACCTTAAAACCAAAAACAGCGAACCTGAGAGAAAATCATCATCATCATCATCATCAGCCATAAGACGTCCACTGCTGAACATAGGCCTCCCCCTTAGAGCGCCACACCGACCGACAACGGCTGCCCGCGACCCTCACAATGTCGTCGGTCCACCTAGTGGGAGGCCTACCTACGCTGCGTCTTCCGGTTCGTGGTCGCCACTCAAGAACCTTTCTTCCCCACCGGTTATCGGTTCCTCGAGTGATATGGCCTGCCCATTGCCACTTCAGCTTGCAAACTCTGAAAGCTATGTCGGCAACTTTGGTTCTTCGACGAATATCCTCGTTCCGGATTTTATCGCGCAAAGAAACTCCGAGCATAGCTCTCTCCATTGCCCGCTGTGCGACTCTGAGTTTTTCCAAAAGGCCAGTAGTCAAGGACCACGTTTCAGTTCCATATGTCATCACTGGCAACACACATTGATTGAAGACCTTCGTCTTCAGGCACTGCGGGATAAGCACTGATAAGCACTGAGAGAAAATAAGAGGAAATTATTTATTTACTATGGAAATCTTGAAATACTTAATAATTAATGTCAAATATTCATGCCAAATTTTAAAAAAAATTATCAATAATTTAGATTATAATTAATTTTAAGGCGAAAGTTTGTAACTAATTATATTGCTGTTGTCCTCCCTCGTTTATTGGATAGGACAGTGATCCGCGCGGACGAAATCTACAGATCTGACAGCACTATAAGATTGTTCCTAGACATAGTAAAATGGATTTTGATATAACCAGTATTTTTTTTAATATTCTCCTTTAATAACATTATTCGATTACATTTTCTCTCCCTCTCTCAATCAGAGTAATTTCTTATAAATGTATTTAGACTGATGTGTGCGCTTCGAGCGTACTGAATGCAGAATCTAGGGTATGATCTGTGGTCACAACGGTCAAGGGCACGAGGTCTTTCTCATATGACCTGTATGCTACTTTATATGTGTGTATATGTAATCATGTTCTGACAAATAAATGAATCTTGATTCTTGTGTCGTTTTTTTCATTTTCCACAAGTCTAAGCTTATATATAATTTTTATTTATATTTGGAATTTCCTGTTCTGTCTTTAATAATGGGTTTTTGGGTGAAAAATAAACATTTGTCATTGACCGAGCGAAGCGAAGGTCTCAGAGTTTACTGGGACAAATCGGCATTTGTATGTATGTTTGCGTGTATATTTGTCCGATGATAACTTGCGAACCGTTGATCCGATCTTCATTAAATTTGTTCAAGTAGTTCATTTCAATACAATTTTTAAGTTCGAATATGAGCTGAATCGGTCCAGGGGTTGTGAAGATATAGGGATCGCGAGGTCTCAGTTCGCCGCGAACTACTAGTTATATTTTAACAATACAAACTATCTGCTTTTCCTTTCATCTCAATATGTGAGAGAAGATTCACAATTTTAGAACAGTTATTTTTGTTTTCACACAGCGCCATCTAGCCCCATACTAAACAAGCTTGTCCTATGGGAACCAGATAACTGATAGAATACATAAATACTTGTTTTTTCCCCCTGTAAATACATACATAGAAACAAAAAACAAACGTCCATGTTCATCACACAAATGTTTTTTCTGGGTGGGAATCGAATCCGCAACCTACAGCTCAGAAGATGGAAATCCTCCCTTTGAGCCACAAGTCTAGTCAAAAAGTTTAGTTTAAAAAAACGGTACCCAAAATAATTTATCACCAAAAAAATATTTCCATCCCTACGTCCATTGGACGCGTATTTACAAACCTGTCTAGTTCAGAGGTCGCGCAACTCCTTCGTTTCATACGCACGACTCTGTAACGTATACAGATGTTCCAGTATGGGTATTTTATACAATGTTCTATCCCACACAGTCCTTCGAGCAACTATACACATAGTATACAGGGTTATAAGGAAAGGGTATGCTAAGCCGTAAAGGGCTTATAGTACTCATGATTGTGAACAACTTTTATTATTAGACCAACCCTGAAATCGAGAGAAAAAATTGTACTTGTATTCGATATTTTTTTTTCACATTTTCACTAACACATGGTTAGGAAATCCTATTCTTACCAAAGTCCTATGTCATCTTCTGTTTGACCAATCCATTTTTTTTCTATAAAATGATACATTTCAATTAGAAATATTACATTACATTACATATACTCAAAAATTTCAAAGAAGAATTGCACTTAAACTTAACTAAATTACAAATACCCACTTCTAACTGTACCCGGCGCAATGGTGCCCATAAATCCATTTTTTAATAAGCTAATATTTGCTTATATTTTTTTAAAGTATCTATGGTTTTGATCGTTTGGTTGTCAGCGTATGCTTTTGACGCTTGAATCATATTACAAACTTACTTAAACAATACTTCTTTAAATGAGTGAGTGAGCTAGTCCACGTGGGCTGTCAGTTTAAGGGTTGCCTGTCATTAGGCATCCCCAAATAGGTGTCGTAACTTTAGATGAGGGGTCTCCAAACTACGGCCCGCGGGCCAAATCCGGCCCGCGACAGCTTGAGACTAGTGTCATCAATCTGGCCCGCGACAGCCAATGTTTTACTGTTGTAACTATTGCTGTGATAAGTTGAATGGAAGAAAATGAAAACACAGAATGATAATTGATGTTTGCTTAGGTGGGCAGAACAATTAAAATTGTTATAGCCCTTGCAACATACCGAAAAAAATATTATGGCCCCAAGGCTTCAAAGTTTGGAGACCCCTGCTTTAGGTGACGCCTAACGTCACTAATTATCACCTAAAGTTTGGTGAAACGTTGTACTGCCCTAGGCAACTCCTAAATATATAAGCATCTGACGTAGGCGACTCCTAGGGTTAGTGAAAACGGTAAAGTGATTTTGCCCATACTGTATTTCTGAACGTCACTTTCGAAGTGCCTAAAGGCGTATTTACACTGTATACTTGTAAGATCGTGATTGGGTTTGAAGGGCCTGGGTAAATGTAGGGTTAGGATTAATGTAGGGGTTGGATTACATTTAGGATGCGTATGTGTGGTATGGCGTTGATCTTTGATCCCTTTTCGTGCACTTTTTAACGTTTTTTGTGGACTTTCTGTTCTAATGTAGGGTGTTCTGAATCGCGCAAACCAACGTATTCATTTTTATACCTCGAAGCTTAAATTGGTCCTATTATGACTCTGGCTATATTCCTCTGAATTATAATATAGCCCAGTCAAGTTACGGGACTTAGTATGGAGGACCCAAACTTTTTTTTTTAGTGTATTGGTGACGAGACGAGCAAGTCGCTCACCTGATTAAGCTTCGCGCTTGCTCATAACAGTTCAGTGCCAACCAGAATTTTGAACCTCAACAGTTCAAAACCATGAGCGGCAATGCACTGCGCTCGTCTCCCTGAGATATTAGATGTTAAATCTCTGTCGTCTCCCAGTAATTACGATGGAAATATTGCCCTTCAATCTGGAAGACAGTAATGTTTGCACACTACTGCTTGACGGTTGAATAGCTGACAAAGGGGTGGTACTTCCCCAGGCGGACTCTGCTATACACATAATTCATAACATAAATATAATATTGTTTTTAGTTCAATTTGCTTTCGCGGAATCAATATTAAATTAAATTAAACAGTCTGGAGGTATGCAACATAAAAAAAGCATTTATGCTTGAGACATAATACATTATCGTCATCGACGACTCACTGCCGTGCTTACGGTCGTCATCTGAAAATAGGCTCTAACTTAGCGCAAATAGAGATGATATTGCAAAATGTAAAATTTTGGTGCGTTCCCGATACGGTTTGAGGTTAATTATTGTATATTAAGGTCTTCAATCAATGTGTGTTGCCAGTGATGACATATGGAACTGAAACGTGGTCCTTGACTACTGGCCTTTTGGAAAAACTCAGAGTCGCACAGCGGGCAATGGAGAGAGCTATGCTCGGAGTTTCTTTGCGCGATAAAATCCGGAACGAGGATATTCGTCGAAGAACCAAAGTTGCCGACATAGCTTTCAGAGTTTGCAAGCTGAAGTGGCAATGGGCAGGCCACATCACTCGAGGAACCGATAACCGGTGGGGAAGAAAGGTTCTTGAGTGGCGACCACGAACCGGAAGATGCAGCGTAGGTAGGCCTCCCACTAGGTGGACCGACGACATTGTGAAGGTCGCGGGCAACCGGTGGATGCAAGTGGCCCGTTGTCGGTCGGTGTGGCGCTCTAAGGGTGAGGCCTATGTTCAGCAGTGGACGTCTTATGGCTGATGATGATGATGATGATTGTATATTAATATGATAAATTGATCCTATAATTAATTTCAGAAATAAAAATCCTGTTATTAGTTATTTCCGGGTCAAACACTAAATTGACTGGGCTATGATATGTATTAGAATGGATGATCTTTTTATTTAGCACTCCACACTCTTACTAAGCAACACTGTGAGGTTACCCAGACCCACAGATCACACCCTAGATTCTGTATTTAAGACGCTCGAAGCGCACCACGCATCAGTCTAAATACACTTATAAAAAATATTCTGATTGGTTGATTGTTAGTCGCGAGTAGGCGAAACCTTAAAATAGCCAATGAGAACGCTTGGTCGCACTCCCCGCGACCCGCGTCTTCCTCAAGCTTTGGTGACTTATTGTAGGAACAACGAATCTAGTAATGCGGTATCTAGTGTGATCTGTGCCTAGACCGAAGGCACCACTGGCATAGTTAAGACCGGACCTTACGTGACCTGTAGGGCAGCAAGTTATACGGTTGACGAAGACCGTATGGTACAATTATCTGGGTTAGTGTGCTTGCTGTCGAAGGGGCATCTATGTTATCAGTGTTTATTTTTATTTATCGCAACAGAAGTCACATATTGCATTGACGTTTAGAAACAGGTACTAAGCTCCGCACCCCAATTACAGGAGACCACGTCATGCATAATTATGCAAGCTCGCTGCGCTTGGGCTTATCCCGTAACTCTGAAAGCGATAGCGAGTTGCGCGAGCGGGACCGCGCATAGTGCGACTAAGCCATCTCGCTCGTACCAAACGAGCGAGATAGCATGCTCTCGCTATCAGAATCACGAACGTTTCAAAGTTAGAGGATATAAGCCCGCTGGCTCGCTACGCTCGAAAGTTAAGGTGCAACGTTTCGCTCATCGCGCGAAATACAAATTTTCTTGCGTTTTTTGTCAATTACAGCTTAATTACTCATCGTGGGTTGATGAAAACTAATTTTGCGATAATAAATAGATTGTTTCAAGAAATTACACGAACCAAAAATTCAAGTTGGAAGCTAGTATAAGTACATTTCTCACTAAACCAAAAACCGAGATGAAAATCAGCTTATTGAGATTTGTAGCTAAACCAATGTTATCTAGGTGATCATTTTAACCGTAATTTCTTAAGACAACTTATTTATTGTCGCAAAATTGATTTCAATAAATCCACGATGAGTAATTAAGCTGTAATTCACAAAAAACGCAAGAAAATTTGAATTTCGCGCGCCGAGGGAAACGTTGCACCTTAACTCTGGATTCCTTCATCCCGCTCGGGATTCAAAATTCGCACTACATAAGACTGCTTTGTACATAATACTGAAACGTTTGTTAACTTTGACGACAGCTAAGTCTATTGCTGCCTTTGTCATTTGCTTAGTGCCAGACAAAGGCAATATTAGAATTAATCTGTTGTCAAAGTTAATAAACGTTTCAGTATTCGGGGGTAAGGGAGGCAAAATTTAACAGCCCATACTGTCTTGGAAAATGTGTAAATCCGCCACTGCGTATATAAGGGCCAGTTTTCAATGTTAATTAAGATGCCAGCTGACCTGGCCACTAGTACATAAAAATATTTCCATTAAAATTGTATGTTCCATAGGAACGCTCATGCAAGCTAAGTAGCCATGTAGGTTATCTTAATAAAAATTATCAACAAATGACGAAAATAGACTGCATAAAAAAGATATAGGCAGAGAGCCAATAGCTTTGGAAATCACTAAATATCTGCTCTGGGTCTGTTAGTCGTCCGTGTCTTTGTTGCGTTCAATGCACAGAAATCCATGGTATACAACAAAGGGAAACCTAGTGGGGGGAACATTGCTTATGGTGGGGAGCTTGAAGCGTTCTTTTTAAACAGCAACATAAGCTCTAACACTGGGGCCGGCTATTTAGCCTACAGGACAAAAAAAAACAAACATTTGTAACATCATTTAGAACCGGTTTTTTTAAATATTGACAATCGGATACAGAATCTTTATTGCCTAACTTAAGCGTATTTTCTTATCGTTTAATTTTTCACTTGTTTTCTGCCCTTATTTCACAATAAACACAAGTCAAAGTCTAAGTCAATAGCTTCAGTCACTGTCCAGTTCCACTCATGCTTCAGTAACTGACTAAGGCAAAAGTTCACCAAAGCTTAACAGAAGATTATATATTAATTTTTTTTGACGGTTGTTCCGTCTAGTTATAAGTTTTTCCTAGAAATAAACAATAAAAAAAAAAAAACAAAAAGCTTAATGTCAAAAAGAGGCGGTTAAATATTTAATCGTCTGTTAATTTTCGTTTCACTTTTGCCTAAGAAAAATTTGTCAAGTAACCTAAATTATCGTTAGCTCTCAATCCTCTAGGTCATTCCCATCGAGTACTAAATATAGGGTGTACCAGTTCGTTACTTTGTGAAAGCTAGCCTGTACTTTAAAGGATTAATAGGGATGGGACGCCGGGATCGATACACCAATCGCCATCGATGTTTATGCCTTGTTTTTATGTTGGCTCTTTTTTGTGGTTTTTTTTTTGTTTTTTATTTTTAGAGATAGACTAAGAATTCTTTAGTTCTTTATTCGAGAGCGCTGTAATCTGTTTGCCTCTTTTGGTAACATTATACTCTTGAACCTCTACTGTTCGTTTTAAATCAATGTTTTGACCTTTCTGAAATATTATCACTATCGCAATAAATATGTAGTTTCAAAAATGCTGAATGACTTTTCTTCTTTCGAAAGAATATACCATTAAGAATACGAGGATTTCTAACTCGTAAATAATAATTTAAAAAAAAAACGAAAAAATTTTTGGCTATTTTTTTAAGTATGTTTGTATATTCCTATATTATCTGTTGTAGCGTAATCGGCTTGACCGATTTTGATGAGTTATCGTTGGATTTACCTTTACGTCCGGAGTGACATAGGCTATAATTGTTTTGTGTCGGGTATTTTGTAATATTACTTGTTTAATACTTATAATCTATGATTATTAGTTTGACGTAATTTTATTGTATTTCTCGATATAGTAGGTATGTCAAGAGATGTATAGATAGGTAGTTAGGAAAAAGTAAAGCAGGAACCAAAACATGTCTCTCTTTTATTGCTGTTTGTAATACTACCAATTACAAACGGCTTAGGAGCCAATTTTTTTTAAATAAAAAAATATTTGATATTTTAAATTTTCTTAATATGTTTTTTTAAAAGCTTAAGGTATTTAATGAAGATGTACTTATTAAAAGAAAGTTAAAAAAAAAAAACTAAATAGTATAATATAAAAACTATTTATTAATATTATAGATATATTAGAAATAATATCTCTTTTATTGGCATTTATATTATATTAACATTAATAGTAGTTTTATTTCACTAGTTTTTATCGCGGTTTTACCCAGAAATTACTTATCTTATTTTCAACGACTCTTTTCCCATCCCTACGTAACAGTTACCTCCTGAGCCACATTTTTATCCTGTCCCATAAAAATGTACGATCCTATCCATGCCATACGTTATGGATATTTATGTATGTTCGCTCAATTTATGTATGTTTGTCCAATCCCACCTGTTCGCGAAGTACGTTCTATCGAACAAATTTCCTTACGTAACGGAAGGAATTTTTTGACATTTAAACCGGAATCCGGACGGAAAAATATTTGGACGAGCGGAGGTCTCAAAGTCTATAACAATATATATAACACTATAACAACCGCTCTTTGGTTTTTATGGCTTTGGATGTTTCATGAGATAATACATTTCTAGAAAAAAAAAATAAGAAAAAACTGACTTCATTCAAAAAGCGCTAAATCATTTTCGATAAAATTTATATGGGATCACCTCCGAAGTTATAACCTACCAAAAAAAATAATTATCAATATCTCATAATTGGCGGAGTAATCGCGACCCAAACATACAGTCGAATTAAGAACCTCCTTTTTTTTTAGGTCGGTTAAAAATGCAATTAATTTGCAGCGTCCTAAATCCAAGGCAAAATAAGAATTTTGCTCACTGGTTTTACGTAACAATAGTATAGTTTTCGAGCTAGGGAGGTAAAAAAATATTTTAGGAGTATATCATGGGCAGGCCACATCACTCGAAAAACCGATAACCGATGGGGAAGAAAGGTTCTTGAGTGGCGACCACGAACCTGAAGACGAAGCGTAGGCAGGCCTCCCACTAGGTGGACCGACGACATTGTGAAAGTCGCGGGCAACCGGTGGATGCAAGTGGCACATTGTCGGTCGGTGTGGCGGTCTAAGGGGGAGACCTATGTTCAGCAGTGGACGTCTTCTGGCTGATAATGATAATGATATAATGATATCGTCTTCATCATCAGCTAGAAGACGTCCACTGCTGAACATAGACCTCCCCCTTAGAGCGCAACACCGAACGACAATGTGCCACTTGCATCCACCGGTTGCCCGCGATTTTTACAATGTCGTCTGTCCACTAAGGGGGAGGGCCTACGCTGCGTATTCCGGTTCATGGTCGCCACTCAAGAACCTTTCTTCCCCATCGGTTATCGGTTCTTCTAGCTTTGTGGCCTGCCTATTGCCTCTTCATACCCTTCAAGCTTGCAAGCCCCGAAAACTACGTCGGTGACTGGTTCTTCGGCGAATATCCTCGTTCCGGATTTATCGCGCAAAGAAACCCCGAGCATAGCTCTCTCCATTGCCCGCGAGAGTATGAGAATTTACGTAAGAGCATGTTACAGAAAACTAACACCAAACCAAATTTCAAATTCAAATTATTTATTTCATCTAAGTACAGATCATTAATGTAGCAGCACTATACCCCAAACTGGGTTCAGTTAAGTACCCGTATCTTGGGGCTGAGGCCTTCCCTTCAAATTAAACTATTTAAAAGTACATTTAATGAAAACATTCGGTTACGGAACTACAAAATTATAGAATTAAATTAAACAGTAATAAATATGTATCAGGTTCCGCAAAAGTAGTGGTACCACCGACCACCCAGGTGGACAGGTGGTGGTCAGTTAAAAACAGTTGGTTTGTCAGACAGTTTAGTTGTAGTGGTAGGGCTCTTTTGCAGGGTCCGCCTGGTGAAGTACCTACCACGCCTTTTCCAGTTATTCAACTGCCAAGCAGTAGTGTGCAAACATTACTATGTTCCGGATTGAAAGGCAATGTTTCCAGCGTAATTACTGGGCATTAAGAGATTTAACATCTAATATCACATGGTGACGAGCGCAGTGCATTGCTGCTCATGTTTTTGAACTGTTGAAGTTTAAAATTCTGGGGCACTGAATTGTTATGGGCAGGCGTGAAGCTTAACATCGGGTGAGCGACCTGCTCGACTCGTCACCAAGCTCAAAAAAAAAACTAATATTCCGTACGTAATTAGTAGAGTACGTACGCAATTTTGTACCTCACCCATAAATGTTTGCACGATTTAATGTTATAGATTTTTAGGGTTCCTCTGGATACTCAAAGCTCTGCTCAACGTGAGTGTAAGGTCTTATGATATGGGTTGAGGCCTGCTGAAATTTTCAGTTGGCGTATGAATTATTGAGGGAATAAAGCCTTTTTGGTTGAGATCCAAAGATTGATTTCGGATTTCGGCACTCGAAAATTTTCCAAGAAACCGTAATAAATGCATGTAGACAATCAACATGTTTATGAAATCTATAGCTAAAACACTGATTTTATATCAAATTGTTGGTTTTTTTTTTGTTCTTTTTGTATGTTTTGAATTTTATTAATATCTGATTCGAGTTTATCGAATTTTCTTCTATTTTATCGTTTATTCTTTGTGTTATATTTTCCTCCACCTCTTTTTTTCTCTTTCCTCCTAAGAGGATTTTGGCGTCGCACGTCTTATGCATTTGCCAGTGTCAAGTATATATATAAATATTTTCAAGTTTTGTTAGGTATTTTCAAACAAGTCACAGTCAAAGGCGAGCAAAGCAAGTCACGGTCATGCCCCAGTAAAGTGGTGAAAACTTTATTAGAGCTTTCTATGGAGTTTTGGAAACAACACGAAAATTCACGTTTCACGACATTATACCATTCACCAACACTCGTGCATGTTCACGAACACTTAACGGGTAAAAATTCACCGTTTTTACACATTAACATTCGAAATAACACAAGTTTTGGAAAATAATAAAATGACGCGACATGAATTCTTCACGTTCCCGCCAAAAACGTTCTTCACGTTCCCGCCTTTGCTTTGCTTGACTGTGACTGTGACTATGACTTGTTTGATATTATTTAACAAAACTTGAAAATATATAAGTATACTTGACACTGGCAAATGCATAAGACGTGCGACGCCACAATCCTCTCAGGAGGAGAGAGAAAACAAAAAAAAAATGGCTTTTTTTAAATAATTTTTTTATTTACTATTGGCGCCCAATTTTTTGTGTATGTTACTCGGTAAACAAGTGGGTTCAAAAATTTAGCAAAATCTTCTATTTACCAGTACATAATAATAAAAAATACCTCACATACTTACATACCAAAAACATTCTTCTTCTTGGGCAGTCGGGTAAATAAAGTAAACAGTAAAGTCAGACAAATACACCATTTATAAGCAAAAACAAAACAGTTTTGACTCTTACACGCCCTGCAATTAATGTAAATGAACAGCCGATGGAAACAGATCATATCTTACTATTACCAGTTTTAATTGCATTTAGGGTTCAGTGGGGGAGCTTTAGGGTTCAGTGGGGGACGTTTAACCTAGTTTCCGAATTATCACTTTTGAGTAAATTAAAAAGGGCTATAACTTTTGTTTCTCAATGAGGCGTTTTCCAAAAATAAATAAATCCTGGTTATAAAAGTACCCAATAGATGGCGTTAGATGTACCTTGAGTTTTTCCTGGCACTGTCAAGACATGAAAGACAAAAAAATGTACGTGTGCCTTTTTTTTTCTCGTGTTTTTTGGCTCGACATGTGTATTTAGACAATTTCATGTAACGTAACTATGTATTTGACTTCATTTGAAATATTACAATAGTTGACACTGGCTAAATACACAACGTGTGGAGCCAAAATTTACGATTTAAAAAAATAAACATAAAATATTTCGACAGAAATGACAATGACAGGTAAAACGATAGGTCTGTTACGCCATCTAGTGAGTATTTTAGAACTACTTTTTTTTTTTTTGGAAAACGCCTCATTGTAGGGGTTCGACTACAAAGGGCAGAGTCCGGCGGGGAAAGGACCATACCCTTGACAGTTATTCAACGGGTCGTTACCTTTTCATCGCCAAGCAGTAGTGTGTAAACTTTACTGTTGTTCGGATGTAAATCTCGAGTCGGATAACTGTATATTAAGCTATTATTTTGTTTTATGATAACCAGGAATCCTTATGTGACATACACGGATAACGGTAGGTTCAAGTTTTAAAAATTACCTCGAAATCCCTTCCAATTATAACAGTAGCTTTAGGTTTTTTTTTATCATCATCATCAGCCATAAGACGTCCACTGCTGAACATAGGCCTCCCCCTTTGAGCGCCACACCGACCGACAACGGGCCACTTGCATCCACCGGTTCCCCGCGACTTTCACAATGTCGTTTTTTTTTTTAAACCTTCCGGTATATTTCGGTCTGATTACAGTAGGTTAGACGTATCAGTACGTCCAACCCATGTCGTTTAGACGTTGTAGTGATAGGGTTCTTCTGCAGAGTCCGCTTGTGGAAGTACCACACCTTTGCCAGTTATTAAACCGCCAAGCAGTAGTGTGCAAACGTCACTGTGTTCTGGATTGAAGGGCAATGTTTCCAGCGTAATTACTGGGCTTAAAGAGAATTAACACCTAATATCTCATGGTAACGAGCGCAGTGCATTGCTGCTCATGGTTTTGAACTGTTGAAGTTCAAAATTCTGGATGGTACTGAATTGTTATGGACAGGCGTGAAGCTTAACATCAGGTGAGCGACATGCTCGTGTCATCACCAAGGTCATAAAAAAATATATATTCCGACAACCGTTCCATTATTTCATAGTTGCCGGCTACGGGACACAGACTTTTTTCAAGCACACTTAATTATCACACTCCTTGGCAAGTCAATAAAATAGTATTTCCACACTTAACGCACCTACTACCCCACTAAACTGACTAGTATTAAGTTACCAACATATCTGTAGAATTAAGTGGAGGAGCCACTAACGTACAAGATTCATAACCTTGCTTGGAAACCTTTTAGTTCCTCAGTTAGACATCTCTACAGATAGCTTGGTTGTGCTAGACTGTACTACCCTTAATTAGTGTCTGGTCAAACTTGTTCTCATAAACGGGGTGACACAGAACGGAGGTAAATCCGAAAGGATGCATGGTCCTTTCGGATAAAAAAAAAACTTGTATATAATGAGCACAAGGTGCATGGCCTTGTGCTCATTATATACAAGTTTTTTCTATGAGCATAGAGAAATGTACTAAGAGTGCTAATGTCCATAGAAAGATGTGTAGCCCGATTGTAGTACTGATAAGGACGTAAGATGTCACTATTTCTTTAAACTGCGACATGATCGTCACAATTTCAGCGTGACATGAAATAGAAACCCAAGCTACCTCGTTATGCTAAATAAGCTAAATTCGTAATGGTACCAAGAAAAAAAAGCTATCTGCTTCAGCCTTTAATCCGGAACTTAGTGGAATTATTTAGCTTATTTATTCCGGAACAAGGTGCACGGTGCACGGCTTGCACACTACTGCTTGGCGATTGAATGACTGGCAAATGTGTGGTACTTCCCCAGGCGGTCTCTGCAAGAGAGCCCTACCACTACCAAATATACTTATGTATACATACTTATGTAACCCATTAAAGTTAAAAAATAGTCTAACATAATGATAACAGTGCCTCCTTTCGGCGTATATACCCTTTCCGCCTAGCACTTTACAACAAGCCATGCTGTTGACACAGTTCTTTAGCAAAAACTTTAATTAGCAGATGCGGTAGAGAAGTGGTACGATCTAGTTTAAAGTACCCGATCTGCTTATAAAAAAAAAAAAAAAATTCGTAATGATGAGTACTATGAGCCTTTTCGGCTTAGCATATCCTTTCCTTCTAAAATTCCTTTTTATTGTTTTAGATTCGATCTCGTTATCGTAAACGCTCTGTGACAGGTTGCATCTCTAGTGACTTTATAAAAATACCAATCGGCTTGAAAACCTCCTCCTTTTTTTGGAAGTGGGTTAAGTGCGACTTTTGTTTGGGATTTCCTTCTTTCACTTGATATTTTCGTGTTAAAAATCTTACTTTCTGAATGCAAATGCTTGACTTTTTGATGAAAATTCCGAAATCGCTCTAAGCCTATAGCCTGAAGAGTTCCTTCAAATCCTCATGGATCCCATTATCAGAACTAGATTTTGATAGAAATGGGACCAATCTGGAAGTATATTCTTTCAACTACCAGTAACAACCAACCACCAGTAACTACCAGGACAAACCTACTGTGGTTTATTGGTAGTTATAAAATTTAATTAAGATTTAAACTGTGAAGAATTAATAAAAAAAAAAAAAAAAAAAAAACGGTACTATACTAATACGTATACGTATAGTATCACGGGATATTTACCACGATTATTACTTTTGTTGAGTTCCCAATATATAGGCACAGGACTCCTGTAGCGTCCGCCTGGGACCCTATTCGGAGATATGTCATTTTATCTCGGTCACTCTCACTCCCATTAAATTCTAAATTAGAGAGACAGTGACCGAGATAAAATGTCATTTCTCCGAATAGGGGCCCTGGGGAAGTACCGCATCTCTACCAGGAATTCAACCGCAGTCAAGCAAGATCTTTTGCTTCCTAATCTTCTGTTTAGTTTAAAGTTCTATGGAGTGGCACTTCTATGCGCTCCCTGCCTCGGACTTTTTTATTTTTTTTTTTTTTCGTTGCTGTTGGTCTTACGGCCTCTATACGGCGCGAGGGTGACTAGCAAGGGCACTGAATACGGTACGAACCTCGGCTTGGGCCGTCACCTGGGAGGGGGATATCAAACTGGCCCTGGCACCCCGGCTGTGCTCTGGGGCCCTAGCGGTTTGGTTTGTATCTGATTGATTATTTGGAGAGAAACTAATCGATCTTCGGACAGATCTTAGGATTCTTCGACCACGCCGGCGAGGTCGGTGTATGATTGTGTCTTTGGTAACCGGCGCCTATACCAAATACTGAATACTTCCTGTTTTCGGGAGCTGTCGGATCGGCCTGCCTCGGTATTCTAGTAAGTACAACCTGGGTCTCTTCAAGACAAGAGTGAATAGGCATCTCATGGGCAAGAGTGTTCCATCTCCCACATCGTCGCTTTCCATCAGGTGAGTTGTGGTCAACCGGTAGCCCATAAAATCGTAAATCAAAGTTACTAGTAACTAATAAATAGGTCAAAAACCTATAAAAGACCGCCATACCTGTGCCACATCCGGTCTGCAAAATTTACGTGATCATGCATACTAATGGTCCCTTACAAGATAATGTTTGTTTCACACAAATATATGTCTTATTTTATTGGGATAGAGTCTATGGTGGTGGGGTAGAGGTTTTTATGGAGGAAGATCGGATGTCTTTGATTATTGCCGATGAGAGAGAGGCTCTTAGGATCATAGCTTTAAAGAACGACCAATTAATGACGTTTTTAAACAGAGAAAGGCATAAGTTATTTTAAAATGTAATTAGTAGCAAGAAAACGACTGTCCATCTGATAGTAAGCGGACACCGACGCCTGGACGCCCAATACCCGGGCATAGCTAGTGCGTCGCCTATCTAAGGACTCTATTTTCACCCGTCATTTGGAGCAGTCTCACTTTATTTTATTACACACAACACAAATTACAATCAATACAAAGCAAGATATCTATATCTATACCAATATTATAAAGAGGAAAGATTTGATTTTACTATGAAAACTGACGTGGTTTTGATACATTTTGTTTTAATAAAACGGGAATACTCACGTTAAATTGAGTCGGTTATTCCGACTATAGTTTCGATCACATTCGGTGACCTTTATCAAGGAATGCTCAGCGAGACACGCGCGCGACCTCGTCTTGCCTTGCACTGACAAAGATTTGATTGTTTGTTTGTTTGTTTGTTTGCATTGAATAGGCTCCGAAACTATTGAACCGATTTGAAAAATTCTTTCGCTGTTGGGAAGCTACACTATCCCCGGGTGACATAGGCTATATTATATTTTCAAAAAAATTAGGGATCCATACTAAAACTCCAATAATGTAACCCAAGATGTAAAAAAAAACCTAATACTACGACTTTGCAGAACATCTATACCATATACCATATTTTTTTTTTTTGTTAAATACCCGTGCGAAGCCGGGGCGGGCTGCTAGTCTAGGATAAAGACAGTTCTAGATCGTAATTCAAAACTTGTGTACACAGAAAAACCAACTGAGAAGACGTTGAGCGAGGTTAGTGCTCAATATACACAAACATAATTATACGAAATTGGTAATAACCATGCAGACCGCGCACATCTCCGAACAGTTCCGCGGGTATGCATTAAGAGCAGCCAGACGCAACCTCTCGGTTGAATCTGGCTGTACCGGGTTAGACCTGGGACCCTATTCTTGTGCGCTCGAGATTATCTCGGTGACTGTCTCTCTAATTTAAAATTTAATGGGAGTGAGTGAGAGATAGATAAAAATGTCATTTCCCTGATGGGTTTAGTGTGGAGAATATCTTTTATCTTTTTATCTTGAAGTCACTCTAAAAGTTGAGGGCTGTTCTGGTTACCTCCGACACTGTCTCTCTCACATGTTATGATCGTGAGTTACCAACATAATCTTGAAAACCAAAACGCTACCTTCTCTGATCGTTTTTTAACGCAAATAAGTCCGCACTTGACCTCCAGCTCGCCGTTTGGTGCGAGATACATCGAGTGGTCGGGGGCAATCGAGACGAGAGACAGTCGAGATTGGAATCTCGAACTCTACATAAATTTGTCATATCTCCGACTAGGGGCCCTGGCCGAACACAACAGAGCAATGTACATACAAGGACTGTTCAGTACGAACAAAGAAACACAGATTTTGCTTGGAATCTGCTTATATGTTTCATAAATGCTTTAACATGTATTAAATTGGTATGTAGTTTTATTGAATGAAGTGAAGTAAGTGAGTGATTGAGTGAATGAATGGATGAGTGATTTATTTATTCATTTAAGTATACATTGCCACATAATGCGTAATGGAACATTTTTCAGAATGTACTAAATTACACATTATACCCTGTTATAGGGTGTTGCAAACAGTATTGTTGAATACATACTAAAAAAGTAAAACTACCTATTAATAAATATAGAAATACAGAAAACTTGTACGACTAATAACTAAAATTTATAAATTATTGTCCTCCAAAAAATTCTTCTATATTATAATAGCATTTTTTTATACGATTGCTGCGCGAATGGCGTGAGTTGAAATGTGGGTTTAGTTGACATAGCTTAAGTAAATTTTGATAAAGCTGTATATTAGATATACCCCCGAATACTGAAACGTTTGTTAACTTTGACAACAGATTAATTCTAATACTGCTTTTGTCTGACACTAAACAAATGACAAAGGCAGCAAAAGACTTAATCTGTCGTCAAAGTTAACTAGCGTTTCTGTATTCGGGGGATAGTCTTTTAAATAGGTCGCGAAGACGGCACGAACAAGGACATACCTAAGCATTTGGCGGCATTTCCACGGACTTGATGAAATCGCCGACAATTAATTTTGATGCGCGAGTATGGCAATGCTTACAATTTATTGGCGTCGATAAACGCTTCCATACTCGTATTATAATGTACTAGCCTACCCGCACGGCTTCGCTCGTATAGGTTACAATAAATGAATCACCCCATTTCACCCCCTTAGGGTTTGATTTTCGAAAAATCCTGAGACATGCCTTTTTTTTAATAATTATTACACAAACAGAGTTTCATTGGCTTAGAATGAAAAATTATTGTATTTCCATACAAGCTTTGTTAAATCAAGCAGTAGTGTGCAAACATTACTGTGTTCCGGATTGAAGGGCAATGATCCCAGGATTATTACTGAGCCTAAAGAGATTTTAACATCTAATATCTCAGTGACCAGCGCAGGACAATGACATGCAGTGTATTAAACTGCTCATAATTCTGGGCGGCATTGAACTGTTATAGGCAAGCGTTACGCTCACCATTAGCCAAGCGACTCGTAAACCTTAAAAAAACAAGCAATCTTTAACGAAGCCTGCCAAATAAATTCTAATTCAAATCTCTTCAAAAAACTTTTTTTTTCTCTTATGTTTTGGCTCCACACGTTGTGTATTTAGCAAGTGTCAAGTATTGTAATATTTCAAGTTAAGTCAAATATTTCACAATTAAAATAAGTCTCAGTCATAGTCAAGCAAGTAAATCAAGCAAAGTAAGTCACGGTCAAGTCCATGTCATGTTCCAGTAAAGTGGTGGAGAGACTTTACTAGAGGTTTAGTCTATGGAGTTTTGGAAACAACACGAACAGTCACGTTACACAACATTTAACTATTTACCAACACTCGTGCACTTTCACGAACACTTAATGGATAAAAATCCACCATTTTTAAACATTAACACTCGGAATAACACAAGTTTTGGAAAATAATGCAATGACGCGACATGACTTCTTCACATTCCCGCCAAATACCCCGATCTTATCCTCTATAAACTTATTCCCAAAGCTAAAAACGAACTGAATTATCTATCTCTCTCTATCCTATGATATAGATGTCGCTGTACACGAGTAATAAATAAAGGTACGAAGCCCGGAAGAGTTTTTGTTGGACATTCGAGTTCACGGTTCAAGACTCTGCTAATGGGTGGCGCTTTTCAGAAACAACGTAGAACAGTGATTATAATTATCACATGAGGATCATGGTGATGATGACGTACAATAACTTAACACAAAAATTTGAGAAAACTAGCGTTCTAGATATCTACAGTGTTTTTTTTTTAATGGGTATTGGTGACGAGACGAGCAAGTTGCTCACCTTATGATAAGCTTCACGCTTGCCCATAACAGTTCAGTGTCACCCACAATTTTGAACTTCTACAGTTTAAAACCATGCGCGGCAATGCACTGCGCTCGTCACCATGAGATGTTAGATGTTAAATCTCTTTAAGCCCAGTAATTACGCTGGAAACATTACCCTTCAATCCGGAACACAGTATTTTTTTACTGAAAGGTGCGACAATATTGAAAGGTATGTATGTAATCATCATTATGAACAACTTTTACCATGGGACCAAACCTGAAATCGCGAAAACAACTTGAAATTAACTTCACTTGAAATATTCCAATACTTGACACTGGCTGAAGGCCTTTCGGTGAAGGAAAACATCGTGAAGAGTTTTGGCGGGAACGTGAAGAATTCATGTCGCGTCATTTTATTATTTTCCAAAACTTGTGTTATTTCGAGTGTTAATGTGTAAAAACGGTGAATTTTTACCCGTTAAGTGTTCGTGGACATGCACGAATGTTGGTGAATGGTATAATGTCGTGAGACGTGAATTTTCGTGTTGTTTCCAAAACTCCATAGAAACCTTTAGTAAAGTCTCCACCACTTTACTGGGGTATGACTTGGACTTGACCGTGGCTTGCTTTGCTCGCCTTTGACCGTGACTATGACTTGTTTGATAATATCTAACAAAACTTGAGAAAAGTATACATGACACTGGCAAATGCATTAAGACGTGCGACGCCAAAATCCTCTAAGGAGGAAAGAGAAAAAAAAAATCCTGAGGAGACCTGCATATTTTCGGAGAAGAAATTCGATGATGTATGTGAATCCGCCAACCCATACTGGGCCAGTGTGGTTGTTATAGCGCAATCACCCTTCGAGGGAAATCGGTCGGTCGTCGGTTCTTACTTGCGACGGTAATCCATAGTGCTTACAATTTATTATTTTATGTCTGTTTGTATTTTAAGTGCGTTTCAAACGTTGTATTTGTTTATGTTCTTCGAAGTATAATTTAACTGAAGTCTGTTAATCTAAGGTAGAGTCCAAATTCACCGTTAGAGTTTTTTTTTACAAGATATTGTTAGTAAGGTCTCACCACTACTGGGGCAACAATGTTTACGTGTATTTTAATTATTAGTTAATGTAAATAAATCTTTTTTTTTTTCAATATTGCTCCACGGACTCCGGTTCTGTGCCATTTATCAAGTTTTACAAATATTTTATCAACTAAAACGGAATATAAATACTAAAGACTTTACAAAAGGAATATACCAACGAATATGCTAATAAAGAGCTAAGTGCTATTATAGATTTGCGTATGTATTTCGTATGTTCGATATTGCGTATGTTTATGATTTAATATTAATATTTAATATATTTTGGCTCTACACATGGTTTATTTAGCCAGTGTCAAGTTTCGAAATATTTCAGGTGAACTAAAATATTTCACAATCAAAATAAATCTCAGTCATAGTCTAGGTCCAAGTGATGCCTTAGTAAAGTGGTGGAAAGCGGTTTATTAGATTAGGGCTAGTTTTAAGTTGTGTATATATTTATGATTTGTTTTTACTTACGGTTTATTTCAATTTATTAACTATTTAATGTTATTTAAGGTGGAAAGTAAATTCCCTTACTTGATATCGTTAGTAAAATTTCCACGACTTTATTGTGGAATTATAAGTAATATACGCATAAGCTTTGCCATTCAGCGTGGTAATGCCGACAGCATGCTAGGTACGCTGCCAACTGGTAGTGGGCTTGAACATTTGGATTATCTATTGACTTTAATGGTCTCTGGTTAGTCCAAAAGTTATTTTTAAGTAGTTTAGGTAGTTGTAGTTTGTATGTATTTTGCTTAGTTAAAGTTACTTGTCCGCAAAATAAAAAAGTATTACCTAGTGTTTACAATGATTTTCCTTGGTCTGTTGCGGGGTTGGAATAGTCAATGCGTGACAAAACCATTAAAAATAAATAAAGATTTAAAAAAAATACAAATACGGATGACAAGGCGGTCTTAATGATGACTCTCTTGACCTTAGACGAAGCATCATAGATCCTTGCTCTTGACTCTAGCGTGCCCATTTGGCAAAATATACAAAAAAAAACATGATTAGTGCATTTAGCAATAGCAAGAACAAAATTAAAAATAATTAAAGCTACTATCATTAACACAAATCTAAATTATTCCATACAAGCTGTAATTATCTAGATATCCCAAGTAAATACAAATCAGATGACGGAAGACGCAGTTAATGTTTAAAACATTCGTCCTAACTACATTCTATAAGTAGGGTGGAATGAAGTTTGGAGAAATAATGGATGAAGAGTCTTACCACAAAAGATTTATAAATTTATGAGTTAATAAAAGTAATAGAACAAACATTTGTTAGGTTATGATGTGGGGAGCATTCCTTTTTTTTTCCAAAGGGGATGTCTTCACAAGATACCCGACTGCTGTGGGGTACAGCCGGGCTATGTGGGATTATACCCACTAAAACCCCTTCGGTGATATGCCTTGGTGCTTGACCGAGGACTCCGGGATCTCCAAGTGAACGCACCGGAGCCTTCAGTACCACGCTTCAGCTCCTCCCGGGACAGCTAGCAGCTGTCGTGAGGCGCCAAAGCCTACAACAGCGTCCGCCACTCGACGCTGTCGTCCTCCCCAGTGAACTTGCCTACGAGATGTTTTGAGGTACTTGAAGGCGTTTTGTTGTGGGTTAAAGTTTACTTGAAGACACTCGGGTTGCTTGGCGACAGATTTTCAATATGAAGGTAGTAGCTAGCTAACCAAATAATAGAGACTAATCAATAATAGAGAATAATCAGTGCAAGGCAAGACGAGGTCGCGCGCGTGTCTCGCTGAGCATTCCTTGATAAAGGTCACCGAATGTGATCGAAACTATAGTCGGAATTACCGACTCAATTTAACGTGAGTATTCCCGTTTTATTAAAACAAAAATAATAGAGAGCTCCCACCACGTCGCTAATCTTTCCTCACGATTATTTCTTTCACTGACAGCAGTGACAGCCCAAGCTCATTGTTGGAATTTGAATCCACACCCCGCGGCGTACGATCCGAATGTACTAACCGCTGAGCTATCATCGCTATTAAGTTTACTTTGCCCTAAAATTAATATTTGTTTTTTCGATAACTTCTGACGGCGAAATATATTTCAATAAAATTATATGCCATATTTTTCCACTAAAATCCGGAATTTTGTCAACTTTTGGACACTCCAGTAAACATAGCCAGGTAAGGCGATGCACAGATTGTCCGGTTCACCGTCCGTTCCGGTCGGCGCGCGGCGTGCGTCGCGTGTGAATGCGTCTTTATATTTCCCATCGTGAGGGCACTAAGTTTTTAGAGCTGGTGGAACTACTGACTTATTTATGGGTTTGAAACGTAGATGTTATAAAAAGCAGGAGATTTATTTTTTGTGGCGAATAATACCTATTGTAAGTATTAATAACTAGCTTGCTCGAAAAGTAAATTAAACACCATATTTCGCTTCTTTAGGGATTGATTTTCGAAAAATGCTGAGACATGTATTCTTTATTTTTTCGAGGGTCCATTTTACCCTTTTAGGGGTGGAAATTCACAAAACCCTTTCTTATTGTTCACGTAGACCATATGAGGAATGTTGGGTCCAAATTTCACGTCTCTATCACTCACGCTCACTAAAAAGGTCTTTCTTGCGGCGGCGTCGTGTGGCGGGTCGCCCTCTTCCCTCCGATATGGTTGAGGAGAGCGATGGCTGGCACATGCGTCAACTCGTTAACGGGAGCTGCTTGCGGGAGCTGGACTGCTCAGAGTATATAAAAGTACAAATCTACTAACAGCTGTGTAATAATAGCATACTTTTTTTTTTTGGTATATTCCTTTTGTCATTACTTAGTTTTAGCCAAAGACACCTTATTTATAAGGAGAATTCTGTGGTTTTAGCTGATAAAAATTGTTAAATTTGACAGGCGACCCCAGAGTCTGTGGAGCAAAGCTAAGAAAAAAAAAACTTCTTATTATATCGAAAAATAAATGTAACAGTCTCGCTCAGAGCGCACATAGTCATAAAACATATGAACCTAACAAAAGTAAGTACTATGATTCGCTTCGGTGGTGTTCTTAATTCTTTAGACAAAACCGAGAAATCTGAGACAAAGTAGCACCAGTTGATCGCATCTTGAGCAACCAACCTTGAGCACTGCTATTCTGTGGCACCACTAACTAAACAATACAACCAACACTGATGTAACGGTGCGTCAGAGGCGTGGACCATATAACAGATTGACTGCTTGTACCTATTCCCCTCACGAAAATATTACGCCCATAGTAGCATACATTCGCTAATTGGATCGCGTATCATTGGCCGCGAATTGCATGAAGTTTTGAGCCGGCAAACTGTGAACGCGTTAATTTCTTCATCCCGGGCCTGGCGCAGTGAGTTGTATTTTAAGGTGTATGGTCGAATGCGAGGTTGTTAAGAGATGTCGCAAAATTGTTGCGATGTCGTTATTTTTTCAGGATTACAATATACTGCTTAAAAATATATTTCTAAAATAACAACTGATAATAATTATAACATTTATACACCACCTGCTAGAAAATGGCCAATTATGTATCATGCAAATCTCATCTAAAGTAAGTCATTTACGCCCTGATGTTGAACCATGCAATAATATTGTACTGGATTTCATTACAACCCTCTGCGCAGGTCAATAATATTATTCTGAATTTAATTATTGCACGCTGCGTTTTTTTAAAAATGTTGTACTTATTTGGTCATTCTTAGCTATATCATTATGCATGCTAGCACCACCTTAGTACTTAGAGTGTCTACACATGGCCTGACCTGACATCGTATGAAAGGGACAGCTAGATTTGAATTTCACGGGAGCAAAAGAAACAAACTATTAAGGTTATAGCTTCTCCCTTTCGCTCCCCCAGAAACTTATATATAGCCATCTCTTTCAAATGCTGTCAGGTCAGGCCATGTAGCGAGGCCTTTAAGGCTAGCTTACGTCTATATACGAACGCACACATATGAATGCCTCCCACTTCTAATAAGCATAGATAAAATTAAACTCTAGAATTCTCCGTTTCCCTTGGGATTTAATATGTCGTCCGTGACATAAGATACTGCTTTGTCCCCTTGGTGCATAGTCTACTATTTTTTAACAGATACAGCATATTATGATGCCTGTTGAGACGGTGTTTAACTTTACAAACTTACTTTGGACCAACACCAGAGCGTTTGCATACGCGATCAAGTGGTTTTATTTGCTTTGGTCAGAGGTCATACAAATACATGCATAGATTATCATATAGATTAGCTACAAGCTGTCTGTTCAACTGAGTTTGGTACAACCAAAAATTTTCTTGTTTTTTGTAGCCACACAGACTTCGTCTAGTGCAGAGACTAGGGTGCATCATCACAATAGGTTGTTATAAACTAACTTATTTCTACTATGAAAACTGACGTGGATTTGATACATTTTGTTTTAATAAAACGGGAATACTCACATTAAATTAAGTCGGTTATTCCGACTATAGGCAAGTGCAATAAAGTAAATATAATAAATAAGTGCTATATGTGCAAGGCAAGACGAGGTCGCGCGTGTGTCTCGCTTAGCATTCCTTGATAAAGGTCACCGAATGTGATCGAAACTATAGTCGGAATAACCGACTCAATTTAACGTGAGTATTCCCGATTTATTAAAACATAACTTATTTCTATTATTAAATGTTAAAAATTATTTAATTAGATACTTAATTATCGAAAACAACTTTACTGGACAAAGGCCTCTTAGAATAGAGGAGGGATGAGTTTTGGCGGGAACGTGAGGAGCCATGTCGCGTCATTGTATTATTTTACAAAACTTGTGTTATTTCGGGTGTTAATGTGTAAAAATGGTGGACTTTTATCCGTTAAGTGTCTTTAAATGTGCACGAGTGTTGGTGAATAGTATAATGTTGTGAAACATGACCTTCGTGTTGTTTCCAAAACTCCATAGAAACCCCTAGTAAAGTCTCTACTGGAGCATGACGTGGACTTAACCGTGACTTTCTTTGCTTGACTTAGACTGTGACTGAGATTTATTTTCATTGTGAAATATTTGACTTCACTTGAAATTTTACAATACTTGACAGTGGCTAAATAGACAAAGTGTGGAGCCAAAACATAAGAGAGAACAAAATAGAGGGGGTGGCTATAGCTCCCACGCTTGTCAGACGGTTTGCTAATAGCAGTATGCTGGCCGTTTATTAAGAGGACTGTCCTTCCAGAATCAACGGCATACGTCAATGATGTCAACTTCTGTATATATGTATTACGTAAGCACCAAAGATGGCTTTGGTGGTGCGCGGCTCACTCTTCTTGTCTACCAATAAGATAAAAAAAAAGATAGCTTGCATCTTTCTTTCAACCTTGAATCTATACCAAAACATGTTACCGGCACACAAAACCCGCTAGACAAGTCTCTACGACCTCTGACGCATCATTACATCATGTAGATTTTAATAAATGTCAAACTGCATTTTTACGCTTCTTTTTTTCTCTTATTTTTTGGCTCCACACGCCGTGTATTTAGCCAGTGTCAAGTATTGTAACATTTCAAGTGAAGTCAAACATTTCACAATGAGGAGTTTAACAACAAAATAAATGTAGTTCTAAAATACTTACTAGATGGCGTAACAGAGCTATCGTTTTACCTGTCATTGTCAAAAAATACGAGAAAAAAAAAGGCACACGTACATTTTTTGTCTTTCATGTGACAGAAAAACCTCAAGGTACATCTAACGCCATCTATTGGGTACTTTTATTACCAGGATTTCTTTTGGAAAACGCCTCATTAAAATAAGTCTCAGTCACAGTCTAACTAGAAAAAACTAAAATGAATTTAAAATGTTTTTGCTGCATATAGTTTTTATAATTAAAAATAATCATAAATGTCAACTTATCAATGTAAAATATAATTTTTGTTTGTTCCAGGATCCGAGCCCAAGGTGGTCTGCACGCCAGAGATCATGAAGGTGACGGTGCCCATGGATGGAGACAGGGTCACAGCATATCTCAAACAACTGAAAGGTAACGTGTTAGCAATTTATTAAGGTGGTCATTTAAACTTCAACTATATATATAATCACGTAGTAAATTAAGGCTTCAAACCAGCTGTTCAATAATCACAAAACACATAAAACGCAAAACCATTTTTTTTTTTAGATTAGCTGGGGCTGTTTTGCCAGAGTCACGTAACCGAACAGAAAAAAAACGAACAATTTAGAAACAAAGAAGACAACTAAAGGCCTCGCTACATGGCCTGACCTGACAACGTTAGAAAGAGATGGCTATATATAAGTTTCTGGGGGAGCGAAAAAGATAACCTTAATACTTTGTTTCTTTTGCTCCCGTGAAATTCAAATCTAGCTGTCCATTTCACAAGATGTCAGGTCAGGCCATGTAGCGAGGCCTTAACAAAACAAACCAGCACAAATATATATACTTTTTTATTTTTTATTTATTCGCCCATTTCTGGGCAGGCTAAAGCCATTAAGGCCATACCGCCTTGTCTTCCGTATTTTTTTTTCCCTATTTTGTTTTTGCCTCAGTAAAGTGGTAGAGACTTTACTAGAAGCTTCTATGGAGTTTTGGAAACAACACGAAAAGTCACGTTTCACGATATTATACTATTCACCAACACTCGTACACTTTCACGAACACTTAATGGATGAAAATCCACCACTTTTATGCATTAACACTCGATATAACACAAGTATTGGAAAATAATACAATAGCGCGACATGACTTCTTCGTGATCCCGCCAAAACTCAAACGTATTTATTACAATACGTTTTTTGTCAGTTACAGCTTAATTACTCATCGTGGGTTCATGAAAACTAATTTTGCGATAATAAATAGATTGTTTCAAGAAATTCCACCAACCAAAAATTCAAATTGAAAGTTAGCATAATTACATATGTCACTAAACCAAAAACCAAGATGAAAATCAGCTTATTGAGATTTGTAGCTAAACCAATGTTATCTAGGTGATCATTTTACCCGTAATTTCTTAAAACAACTTATTTATTGGCGCAAAATTGGTTTCAATAAATCCACGATGAGCAATTAAGCTGTAATTGAGAAAAAAGCAAGAAAATTTGAATTTCGCGCGGTGAGCGAAACGTTTCACCTTATACTTATACGGCTTTCTTGGTGTTGCCAACAAACGTGTCTACGAAATAATTTTCTTACAATTAATATTGAGTAATCACACTGCCGTGTGAAAACCACGAAGTCTCTCAAGTGACGAAGTGAAAGTGCATTAACAAGTTCACATGGTACTTACCTGTGGCTTTGAGGACCGCAACGCAATCGTTATGTAATCTACACGGCCAGCTTACCTGTTACGTAAAGTAATAGCCAATTTAAACTCTGTTGTAGGGTACAAAAGAGTATAAATTAAGGCAGCATAAAAATATCAATAATAATCAATTTAGTCTAATCAGTCTAAATTGATTATTATGCATGACTGGGGCTCATATAACAGGAGCCCCAGTCAGCCAGTCAGCGAGGCCTTAAATCTACCCGCGCAACCTTCGCTCCGCCAATAAGACCAAAGAACTTACTGCTGTTACATTACATTATACATTATTACATTTTTTGTTTCTCTTATGTTTTGGCTCCACACGTTGTGTATTTAGCCAGTGTCAAGTATTGTAATATTTCTATCAAATATTTCACAATTATTATAAATCTCAGTCATAGCCTAAGTCAAGCAAAGTAAGTCACGGTCAAGTCCACGTCATGCCTCAGTAAAGTGGTGGAGACTTTACAAAAGATTTCTATGGAGTTTTGGAAACAACACGAAGAGTCGTTTCACGACACTATACTATTCACCAACACTCGTGCACGTTCACCATTTTCCACCATTACCATTCCACCATTTGAACACTCGAAATAATATAAGTTTTGGAAAATGATACAATGACGCGCCATGATTTCTTCAGTTCCCGCCAAAACTGAAATTACATTATTATTCAAGATATTTGCCGGATTCATAAACTGACATGTAATTTCAGGCTACCCGCCATGCCAGCCCGAGAAGCAAGACGAGTCCCTGGTATTCGTGATGGACCTCCAGGACTACCGCCACTGCGGGGTCACCAGAATCCTCAATAATTTAAGCGTGAGTATGTACTATAGATTCGTGTCACCTTAATTTCCTTTATCCCCACGCTTAGCATGCGGCATGGGGATCGCAGAATGTTCACCGTTTACTAAGAGGACGCTGCTGCCCGTCCTCCGGTGGTTCTAGCCGCAGTTTTAGGACATCATCGTCATCAGCCGGAAGCCGTCCACTGCTGAACATAGGCCTCCTCTTGGAGAGTCACACCGCACGACAACCTACCACTTGCTCGTGACTTTTACAATGTCATCGGTCTATTTTAGGCCTATTTTAGGAAATACCCTGGTCTCTGAATGCTTATCACAACCGTTATCTCATTAAGTATTTTCTGGGTTTTTTTTTAGGGAAACCGAATATTCACCCACGACATAGAGATATTGTCGAAAACTGGAGAACACGAAACCCTGATAGTGCGGTGCGTAGCGGAGGGGAAACGAAAAGTGAGGGAGGCTCCCTTCTCGCTGGACGAATTTAACGAACCTGAGTGAGTATACAGTACCATGTAATATAACCCTACACCAAAAAACACTTAGGAAAACAAGTCAAAACTATATAGCTAAATTATAATCTAAACTTAAATATACAAACTAAAACTAAAACTAGATACAAAATTAAATACATAAATACTTAAATAAATTAAATCTAAAATATCTACAAATAAAAAACCGCATTTAGGTCGCTGTCTGCGGGTAAGGTGCCCAAAAAGCTGGCGACACTTAAAAAAAACAAACACTTAATCCCAATTCTAATTTCATAATCCTAACTTGCACCTAACTCCCTAATGCTAATCCTAACTAATATTATAATCTAGAAAATATTGCAGTCATGACCAATAAATTCAATTCAATTCTTTATTTACAAAATAAGCAACTTAACAGTATATTTTCACTAAACCGTTACTTGCTCTACAGTAAAACATTTTAAATTTTAAAAACAGAAAATCAACAATAAAAAATTTAGACTAATAAAAAAAAAAAATAACAAAGGCGCGAAACAATAAAATAAAACTATACTTATTATGTAAAAATTGTGTATTCCTCACTAAACTTTAGTAAGCTTTTCAAGAACTCGGACAATTTGTCTACAAAAATGTCGACTTGATGTGAGGATACAAGAAAGCTTCGAGATAATACATTAAATACGTTCGTCTCGAGGGAAAAACATCGCTTGCGCGATTCAGAACTCCCTACGTTACAACTGTCAGTCCATACAAAACGACAAAAAATCAAAAATTGGACCATTCGGTATAAAAATCCGATACTTTGATATTCTAACTAGAATTATAAATGCGAATGTAACTCTGTCTCTCTGTCTGGGTGTTTGTCGCGTTATGTAGGCTTGTGTAGTACATGTACGAAGAATGATAAGGAATTAATTCCCACTACTGTACGAGAACGACCTATTCCCCGAGCAAATTCATTCTAGTACACTAGTACACTAGTACATTGGAACTGTTTAAAAATTATGTTTTATGCCGACACCTTAAAGTCCATTTTTTAAATAGAACACTTTGTGTCATGTACTAGAATCAAACCACTGTACTAACGTACTAAAGTGCTGGCTGAATGAAAGGGAACGAACTTGTCCCCGAGCACATAACATTAAAATGACCTATGTTTCGAGTTTCGCTGTATCACAAAGCTTTAAAGTCCAATTTTGAAAGAGTATGCAACGAGTCACCAGCTGCGTTCTTTTACATCGAGTGATGTCGTCGGACTTTGTCTTGTAATCCGCTTTCTGATATGTTTTGAGGTGGTCGTCAAATGATCTTACAAAGCCGTTAGAATATCACGGCTGATGAACGTCACCCCTACAGGTTTTCTATGCATTTTGACAGTTGACTCCTGGTGCAAATTATGTAATTTAAGTCATATTATAAATGGTCGTTATAGCGAGTCGCCCTGCTTGGAGCGTCGCTCGACGTCGGCTCATGACTACGGAACGCAGCTAGAATGAACAAGTGACGTATTTTGCGAGATGACAAAGAACTCGACTTTTTTCTCTTATGGTTTGGTTCCACATGTTGTGTATTTAGGCAGTGTCAAGTATTATAATACTATATAATATAATAATATTCCAGATGTAGTTAAGTATTTCACAATTAAAACAAATCTCAATCATAGCTAAGTCAGGCAAAGAAAGTCACGGTCAAGTCCACGTCATGCCCGAGTAAAGTGGTGGAGACTTTAGAAAAGGTTTCTATGGAGTTTTGGAAACAACACGAAGAGTCACGTTTCACGACATTATACTATTCACCCGCACTCGTGCACGAAATACGGTTCGTGGTTGCGCAGCGGCTGAGTTGGACCTAGCTTGCCTGGGATGGTAGTCTCGACTTTTTGACGATAACGATATCGGTTGATGAAGCGCGAACAGTCTAGGATTTTACGTGAGTGCGGTCTGTTGCGAGGATGGCCGCAACTAAGGTAAAATCAGCGAAGAACTCTACTTAAGCCAGGAAAAGTGTCCCAATTGCTATTTCTGCACAAAAACTTGTCATAAATAAATGTTTTACGCCCGAATACTGATACGCCAATCAAATATTTAAGTTCGCGTCAAACATCTGAGACCCTGTTATCCTTGAAAACCGTACACAGAAACGTTAATTAAATCATCACTTAAAATTTAACACGCCTGCGATTTGAACGCCAGATGTATAATATTATGCATGCTGAGCTTTTTATTTAAGTATTTCTACAATTAGTATGATTTACAATATTAATAATTAAATTACAATACTGAAATGTACTGCATAAATACCGAACCATATTAATCTAATATGATAATATAAACAGATTTCAGAAGGTCAATCAAGGTGTGTAGCAATGAACTATAGTACAATTGAACTAGAATACTGTACTAGTACATTTCTCCATTTGTACTAGTACGGAGCGCTCCGCTTGGTGAACGATTAAGCACAAGCCTAGCGTTATGTAACACCTGTACATAGTCTCCACCAATTTACTTGGGCATGACTTGGATTTGACCGTGACTTACTTTGCCTCACTTACTATGATTGAGACTCGTTTTAATTGTGAGATAATTTAATACACATGTTCAAAACTTGACAGTGGATAAATCCTGACTAATATTATAAATGCGAATGTAACTCTGTCTCTCTATTTGGGTGTTTGTCGCGTTATCACGGCTACATGCCTGAACGGATCGAGCTGCATTTTTGCATAGCCATAGCTTATGGGTAGGAGACGGACACAGGCAATTTTATTTTACTGGTCCACGCGAACGAAGTCGCGGGTAACATCATGTTTATTATAAATATCGGAAGATGGCTGGCACATGCGTCTACTAGTGAACGGGTGCTGTTTGCGGGAGTTGGACTGCTCGGTGTATACACGCAACATAGTAATAAGTACAGTAGATTTTCCTCTTGTTATGTTGTTAGTCTTATATTATCAGTAATAGTTGACAAAAATGTAAAATTTGACAAAGGGCATGGACCTCGGAGTTCGTGGAGCTGCACCAAGAACAAAAATAGGCTCCATCGTAGGCTACATCCTCGTTTACCATCAGGCGTGATGGCAGTCAAACGCAAGCCTATAAATAATAATTTAAAAAAAACAAATAGGATTTTTAACGACCCTGATTTTCGTGACTTAGGAGAACCAGAGTCACGGAGTGCTAATACGCGCTGATTCGTTTTCGCTCGCTTCGCTTACACCCAACCTTTTTTAACAACTTCTAAATTTCTGACGATTTTTACTTAGCTGACGTATTTTATTATTACTTGTAAAGATAAAGATAAAGAATGTTTATTTGCACAAAACACGAGAACATTATACATTATACATTTACATGCACAATCAAATGTAGTTTTTGTAGCTTTAAATCATGCTTTGCCTAGAAGGCGTACAAATTTATTTGGAGATGGCACAACACTGTTATTATTTTATTATAAAATTTGGATTTAATATCATTAAAATTGTACTGTACCAAATGGCCCGCGTCATCCTTTGAGGATAGGCCGATATCCCAGCAGTGGGATTTTAACTGATGAGAATAGCTCTTAATATTAAATATTAATAGTATTATTTGTGAAAAGTAGTACGAAATGATATTTTAAACTGATTTTTTCAGATATTTTTTTTGGGGTGTTTTTTAGACCATTTGGCTCTCATCTATTACTTTTATGTTCCAGTGTGTTAAACATCACTCGTTACGAAGAAGGCAAAGCGCCTGAGCCTGTCCTCGGAGCGGTCGTCAAACAAAATGGCAAACAGTAAGTTCTTGTTAGCTATTTCCCAAGGTTTCCTAAAGGATTATGACAACTGATGATATCAGCAGGACGCTTGGAGCGCCATACTGAACGACAATCAGCTTGCATCCACCAGTGGAAAAATAACTTTTTTAAAGCAAATTTTTTCAATAAAATAACAGGGTTAAAAAACTGTAATTGTATTCGTTTTTTATTTAAATTATTTCTTCTTTATCTCAGAGTGAAGCGAAAACCAGTTCCACCCTTGATTTTGAACTGTTGCTGTTCTAAATTCTGGGTGAACTGAACTGCTAAGCTATTTTGGGCGTAACGATGATCGCTTGTTAATCGATCGTGAGTTGATCATCTCGCCATTCAGTAACATGAAAAAACAACTTTAATATTTTCCAAGTTCTGTTTCACTTTCTTGGTAGTCTTGATGCGACGCGTGACCAAAATGCTGGCGTTTATTTAATCCAGCTGCTCGTTTATGTAGTAGGCTAAGTGATTTAGGAGTTCTAGTTTGTGTGCATTTTGTTTAGTTGATAAAGGCACTTCTACCCGTTATGACTTACGGTGCCGAAACGTGGACACTGACAGTTGGAGCGGTCCACAAGTTCAAAAGCGCTCAGCGAGCTGTGGATGCTTGGTTTTTCTCTGAGGATCGTTTGTAGTGGTAGGGCGCACTTGCAGAGTCTGCCTGGGTAAGTACCACACCTTTGCCAGTCATTCAACCGCCAAGCAGTAGTGTGCAAGCATTACTGTGTTCCGGATTGAAGGGCAATGTTTCCAGCGTAAACACTGGGCATACAGAGATTTAACATCTCAGGGTGATGAGCGCAGTGCATTGCCGCCCATAGTTTTGAACTGTTGAAAGTTAAAATTCGGGGTGACACTGAACTGTTATGGGCAAGCGTGACGGTTAATGTGAGCGACCTGCTAGTCTAGTCATGGAGTAAAGTAAAGCCAGAGAACCAAAGTCACCGACATAGCTCAGCTTATTAGCAAAGCTGAAGTGGCAGTGGGCCGGCCATATCTGTCGTAGAACCGATAACCGTTGGGGTCGACGTGTTCGAGAGTGGAGACCGCGAATCGTCAAACGTAGCGTAGGGCGCCCTGTAACTAGACGGAGTGACGATGTGCGTAGGACAGCTGGCGGTGGGTGGAAGAAAAAAGGGTCGGGTTGAGTGGCGTGCCTTCGGACAGGCTTATGTCCAGCAGTGGACTATTATAGGCTGATGATGATGATGATGATGATGAATAAATAAATAAATTTAAAAAAAAAATAGTAATAAAAAAATGTCACCTTTACACTTACTTACATATTGTACATATTTAGAGGAGATTTACAGATTTAATTTACATATTTGAGCCGTAGATACGTTAGAGCCTACATTACGTTAGACCCCACCGTACGTTAGTTGTAGTTTGTATGTATTTTGCTTAGTTAATAAAGGCATTTGGGAGTTTTGGCGGGAACGTGAAGAAGTCATGTTTTGGCGGGAACGTGAAGAAGGCATGTCGCGTCATTCTATTATTTTCCAAAACTTGCCATTTACACATACTTTTTATTAAATTACAGGGTATCAGGTGAAATCTCCGTGACCCCCGGAACTCCTCTGTCGATGGAGATATTCTTGAACGAGATATCGGCTCCAGTGTACGGACTGCTCGTGAACTACATGCACGTGACCGACACCGGCAAGCAGCAGGAGACTATCATACTGAACGGGTGAGTGGACGAAATGACTGTAACCTTATAAACAAGATCTTCATATTCAAATTATTTATTTGCATCCACAATGTGTGACTTAGATGTTACAACTTATGCTAGGAACAATCGGGGACCCTGTCGGGCACTGCTACATACCTAGTTGGCATGAAGGAGTGGACAGCCAGCTTATCTTATAAACTAAGTTTTAACTCTCAGAACCTATGAGATATAGTTACTTGTCTTTCATATATAAAATAGTATGTTTTAGTTATTAAAAAGTTTTTGAGTTTTGTATGAAAGTGTTTATCTTTTTGTTAGTTTTTTATTGTGTCTGGTAGTTTATTATAAAGTTTAATTCACATTACGAAGGGACTATTTGAGTGGAGTGCCAGGCGTGATTTTGGTAACCTTCGTGACCTTATAAACAAAATCTTCGTAACCTAGTAAAAGATATACCCCTTATTTTTATTTTTTTAGTATAACAAATTTCAAAAAAATGAGAATAAGAAAGAAAAAGTATAATAAAGGCTTATAAGGAAAGGGTATGCTAAGCCGAAAAGGGCTCGTAGTACTCGTCAATATGAACAACTTTTATTATGGGACCAACCCTAAAATCGAGAGAAAAAAATCATCTGTTCCATACATTTTGTCGAGTGTCATTGACATTTTTCTATGGAACAGCCGATATTTTTTTCTCGATTTCAAGGTTGGTCCCATAATAAAAGTTGTTCATATTGACGAGTACTACGAGCCCTTTTCGGCTTAGCATACCCTTTCCTTATAAGCCTTTATTATACTTTTTCTTTCTTATTCTCATTTTTTTGAAATTTGTTATACTAAAAAAATAAAAATAAGGGGTATATCTTTTACTAGGTTACGAAGATTTTGTTTATAAGGTCACGAAGGTTACCAAAATCACGCCTGGCACTCCACTCAAATAGTCCCTTCGTAATGTGAATTAAACTTTATAATAAACTACCAGACACAATAAAAAACTAACAAAAAGATAAACACTTTCATACAAAACTCAAAAACTTTTTAATAACTAAAACATACTATTTTATATATGAAAGACAAATAACTATATCTCATAGGTTCTGAGAGTTAAAACTTAGTTTATAAGATAAGCTGGCTGTCCTCTCCTTCATGCCAACTAGGTATGTAGCAGTGCCCGACAGGGTCCCCGATTGTTCCTAGCATAAGTTGTAACATCTAAGTCACACATATATGTATAAAAGAGTTTTTTTTTTTATCGAGAATCTTCTTAAAAAAACATAAAAGTTACAAAGTTAAAGTTAAGTGAAACAAATTTAAAAAAAAAATATTGAAACCTGTGACCATAACGAAAATTTTCAAAATAGAAGCGCTTTTTTCTTATTTGGTATCTAACCCCCGAATACTGAAACGTTTGTTAACTTTGACAACAGATTAATTCTAATACTGCCTTCGTCTGGCACTAAGCAAATGACAAAGACAGCAATAGACTTAATCTATCGTCAAAGTTAACAAACGTTTCAGTATTCGGAGGTAAGGTTGTCAGTTGTTGTGCGTTGATTCCTCGAAATTCTTTTATTTTGTAGTTGTTCCGTGGACCCGTACCTATTCGACAACTTCGTGACATCGGAGGGGGACGTGCTCACGGCCAAGTTCAGAGCGTTCAAGTTCCCCGACAGCACGTACGTGCAGTTCAAGGGGACGGTCACTGTTTGCCTCGATAAATGCCAAGGGGTAAGTGGAAGTACGAAGACGTCTTTAATTTCAGGCATCGAAACACTCCACAGAGTGTGCCACCTATCCTGCTTTATAGACTGCTGGATGGTTCTTCCGCGAGGTTTTGAAGCATCCGATATTTGAAATCGTATATCTGTCGCTCTGTTTCTCGTGCGTATGACACGCACGAGAAACAGAGCTGAGCTGAGATGTTTGTAAATATTAGACCTAACTAAGCAAGTGAAATGGACACATTAACAAACCTAAACTTTTAGCATTATTTTGTAACTTGATGTTACTTAGACGAGTGTTTTAAACTGTTATATAATTTAACTTTTTATAATCTAATTTCCTTACAAACAATGGAATAGACTAAGGAATAGAGACTTACCCCCGAATACTGAAACGCTTGTTAGCTTTGACAACAGATTAATTCTAATGCTGCCTTTGTCTGGCACTAAGCAAATGACAAGGACAGCAATAGACTTAATCTGTCGTCAAAGATAACAAACGTTTCAGTATTCGGGGGATAGAGATTTAGTGAGTTTTCCTAACTTTTTGATGAAATTAGCGATTCGGGGGTAGTTTGAGTTTTTCACCCCCTAAATCTTAACAAAATCTTTTGTTTTTGATGTCAATGGCTCGGATAAACCATAAATGTTCTGTTTTTACCAACTTCCAAAAAAAAGGAGGAGGTTCTTATGTCGACTGTTTTAATCCTGCCTTTGCAACTTCCGAACGGCACGGGGCGGCGGCGCGGCCTTTCCTGGCCGGCACCGACTTTAAAAATTACTGATTATAAATTGTAATTGTAAGGTCTAGGTATAAGTGTCAATAAGTTCGTCTCGGTCGCTCTTCGCTTTGAAGTAATTAAAATATTATTTTGTCCTTTTTAGTTCGAAGTAGGTTAGGTTTACTTCCAGATAGCACGCTTTGAATGAGCTACAAGGCCAATAACTCTTTCATAAGCACACTGTGAGATACTTCTACTTAATTCCCTATCGTCATTTTCAGGTGCAATGCAGTAACGGCGTGGTTGGCTACGGCAGGCGGCGCCGCGCGATCTCGCCTACCTCGGTGTTCAACAAGCTGTACGAAGTGTCTCTCACTACCTTTATTAAGGTGGAAGGAGACAGAGAAGCGGGTTTGTATCTCCGAAATTGGTATAATAAAACGTCGTGTATAACACATATTTTTTTGAATTTGACTTGATACAACGTCGTGTAACACACATATTTTTTGAATTTGACTTGATACAACGTCGTGTATCACACGTATCTGTTGAATTTGACTTGATACAACATCGTGTATCACACGTATTTCTTTCAATTTGACTTGATACAACGTCGTGTATCACACGTATTTTTTGAATTTGACTTGATACAACGTCGTGTTTCACACATATTTTTTGAATTTGACTTGATACAACGTCGTGTATCACACGTATTTTTTTAATTTGACTTGATACTACGTCGTGTTTCACACATATTTTTTGAATTTGACTTGTTACAACGTTGTGTATCACACGTATCTGTTGAATTTGACTTGATACAACATCGTGTATCACACGTATTTCTTTTAATTTGACTTGATACAACGTCGTGTTTCACACATATTTTTTGAATTTGACTTGATACAACGTCGTGTTTCACACATATTTTTTGAATTTGACTTGATACAACGTCGTGTATCACACATATTTTTTGAATTCGACTTGATACAACGTCGTGTATCACACATATTTTTTGAATTCGACTTGATACAACGTCGTGCATCACACGTATTTTTTGAACTTGCCATGATACAACGTCGTGTATCACACGTATTATTAGCTATTATAAGCTAAGTAATTTGGGTAGTATATAAGTATTTTTTTTAGTAAGTAGAGACATACTTGTTAAAAAAATTACTTAATTTTTAAATTTTCTATTTACAGAAGACGTCCTAGCCCTGATAAAGAATCTAAAGATCGCGAACCAGAAGCTCGGCGACCGCGACGGCACGTCGGCGACTGTCGCCGAGCAAACCGCGGACAACAAGCTAGTGTTAGTACACAATGAAGAGCTGATGACGCAGGGCCAGCCGCGGGCGGCCGCTAGTCTTCTACTCTTGGTTGCGGGTTTCGCTCTTTTACTAGTTAAGTAGACTTTTGTAAATATTACGAATTTTGTAATGACATTTACAATACGATGACAAAAATACTTCTGTTGGCAATTATGACGATAAATATTTTTTTTTCACCTATAAGGATAGTCCTTCCGCGAGGTTTTGATTCGATATTTGAAATTGTATACCTGTCGCTCCGTTTCTCGTGCGTGAGAGAGAGTGAATTTCCTAAAACTTTTTGATGAAATTAGCGTTTCGGGGGTAGTCTGTTATCACCCCTTAAATGTTAGCAAAATCTTTTGTTTTTTCAATCATTTATTAACAACTAGATTTGTTCCTCGTATTATCGACACAAAAAAACACCCAAGTGCCTATAACAACGAAAATATAAGTGGCCTGTAAATTTTTATTTAATGATTAATTAAATTAAATTAAATTTATTTATTTCAGGCAACCAGAGACCCATAAAAATTTAAAACTAGAACAATAAAATAAAATTAAATTAAAATTAAAATTACCTATCCCTGTGTCAGTCAAACTACTCACTTAATAAAGTACTCACTGAATTAACTGTGATAAGCTGGATTTTTGAAAGTACCATGTTCTAAAAACAAAGGTTGGAGAATTTTAACATTTTATTTCCGAATGTCTAACTAAGAACCTTCTTAGAGAGTTTTGGCGGGAACGTGAAGAAATCATGTCGCGTCATTTTATTATTTTCCAAAATGTGTGTTATTTCGAGTGTTAATGTGTAAAAACGGTGAATTTTTACCCGGTAAATGTTCGTGAACATGCACGAGTGTTGGTGAATGGTATAATGTCGTGAAACGTGAATTTTCGTGTTGTTTCCAAAATTCCATAGAAGGCTCTAGTCAAGTTTTCACCACTTTACTGGGGCATGACTTGGACTTGACCGTGACTTGCTTCGCTCGCTTTTGACTGTGACTATGACTTGTTTGATAATATTTAACAAAACTCGAATATATATAAGTATACTTGACACTGGAAAATGCATAAGGCGTGCGACGCCAAAATCCTCTTAGGAGGAAAGAGAAAAAAAACCTTAGAATTTACCAAACTAAATAAATATATTGCATAAAAAAATAGGACAGAAAAAGAAACCAGTTAAGTAAATACTGTTCGTTATCGATAACTGAACAGAATTCAATTCCAGAGTCACATCACTGTCTTGTGATGTTTTTTTGATGTCTTTGTGTCTTGTGATCTTGTATTGACTAGCTTTGTGGCTGAGAGGGAGGATTTCTGCCTTCTGAAAAAACCAAACGAACACAAAACCTACACCAGGTTTTGTGTTCGATTCCCACCCAGGACAAAAAAAATGTGAGATGACAATGGATGTTTGTTCTTTGTCTGGGTGTTTTTATGTATTCTTTATCGTCTTATGGTCTTTATGTATATTGTCAGTCCCATAGTACTAGCTTGCTCAGTTTGGAGCTAGATGGCGCTGTGTGAAAAACGCACATCCACCAACATTTCAATTTTTTTTTAAATAAACATATCATATTGAATTAATTCTAATAAAGGTTTTCTTATATTCGTCGAAATAGAAAATATTGATATGAAAATTGATACTCTTGGCAATATAACGAACAAAAATCTAAAGATACCTAACTATTTATATTGCGTTTTTTTTTAAATATTTTTATCTGAATAAATGTTTAAAATGCGTGAACGAGATCGCAATGGGCTCCAAACGAGACGACAAGTGTGTCATTGGCTTAGTCCAGAAATTTCAGTAGGTAGGTATATCAGAATCGGTACCGCATGGAATAGGCTAATTTTATCCAATCATTTTAAAGGTGCTAGTGTTAAGATTAGGTGTTAATACAATGCATAGGTAATTGGCGTCGATTCTGTTGTACTGCGATGCTAAACCAAAACAGAACAAAAAATATTTAAGGTCTCTTTTCTTTTTCACGTGCGTGAAATGGGTAGCAATAATTTTAGAGCTGTAAAATTTAGTTTAGTTTAGGAAATGGTACAACAAAATCGACGCCATTATTTAGCCGTTTAAAATTAGTACTTATTTTTATTGGATGCTTTTACACGAGCGATTTTTTGGGGGGAAATTAAGAAACTATTTAAGAAATTAATTAAAATAAATAAAATTAAAATAAATAAAATTAAAATAAATAAAATTAAAATAAATAAAATTAAAATAAATAAAATTAAAATAAATAAAATATATTAAAAAATTAAAATTAAGAAACTATTTTATTATTTTTATTAAGAATATTTTTTTTTTTTTTTGGGGGAAATTAAGAAACATCACAATAACTGTACTAAAATTATACTTTAGTTGGTTTTGGTCAGGACTAAATTAATTAAAATATCGTTAGGCAAGTAATATATTATCGGTTTATTTCTGTAAATTTACCATTACAAGTTTAATTTTGTAGCTAATATAAGATATAAATACTACTAACAGGATAGGCAATGTTAAGCGGTATTGTAGTCGAAGATGGTAGCGAACATAGAATGGGTGAAGGATTCTCTTGGTTCCTTGCAAGACTTAAAGTGTTTGAATAAAAAATATTATTTATTGGTTTAATTAAAAGAAAAATAAATAATCGTTCGTGTAAGACCACGTTTTTCTAAATGTTTTCTACTGCCATTTCATTTCTGTATCTTATTTAGAGCCTGCGCAAAGGACAGGTAGTGCAGATTCTATTTCTAGCTCCGACCCAAGATAATCTACGTGAATCTATTAATATGATCTAAAATCCATAAAAATGTTGTAATACTTCGTAAGGACAGGGCGACGTAACATTTCAATAGTACCGACTCAGTGGTGCTCACAAGCAAACATGGCACCATTGTGAACTCAGTCGCGAGCTGCCCTCGCCGGCGTGCGGTTGTCGCGCGTCGGGTCGTTCTTGAGAGCCAGACTTGCAAATCTCACAAGTACAAGACATGTTACGATGCGGTGTAGTTGAAATAGATTTTGACAGATCTGTTGAAATAGATTTTGACAGATCTGTTGAAATAGATTTTGACAGATCTGTAGAAATAGATTTTGACAGATCTGTTGAAATAGATTTTGACAAATCTGTTGAAATAGATTTAGACAGATCTGTTGAAATAGATTTAGACAGATCTGTTGAAATAGATTTTGACAGATCTGTTGAAATAGATTTTGACAGATCTGTAGAAATAGATTTTGACAGATCTGTTGAAATAGATTTTGACAAATCTGTTGAAATAGATTTAGACAGATCTGTTGAAATAGATTTAGACAGATCTGTTGAAATAGATTTTGACAGATCGGTTGAAATAGATTTTGACAGATCTGTCAATATTACTTCAAGTAGTTATTGTAGTAGTCATTGCAGTCTGGCGCAGCTGCCTGGTAAAAAAAAGAGCCTTGAACATGTATGAAACGTGTACCAAAAAAAATGGCGGCTATCCGCTGTCTTGCTCTATCGATGGCTCGACTCTATCGCACTATCTCTGTCGGTATTCAGTTCTTGTACATGTTTCATACAATCACCTTTTTTCAGTTTTCTTTATGGAACTTCTACCCCCGAATACTGAAACGCTTGTTAACTTTGACATCAGATTAATTCTAATACTGCCTTTGTCTGGCACTACGCAAATGACAAAGACAGCAATAGACTTATTCTGTCGTCAAAGTTAACAAACGTTTCAGTATTCGGGGGCTAGTCTTTTAAACGTAGTAAACATAGTGGTGATATTCTCTTTGATGCAATGTTCGAATCACCGGCTCTATGAGAATCTCTATAATACTTTATATTATGGTTAGAATTAACTAAAGTTAAGGTAATACTTAGTGATTTTAATTTAGTAATACTATCATATATGCTTAAATAATAATTATTACAAAATAATAATGCTAACGCATTTAAGCCCGCTAGTCTTATGATAAAATGTTTTAAAATAAGCAAGTTACAAAACATTGTGAATATTTCGCTTTTGATTGTATCCATAAGGCACAGCGTACGCGGCAGACAAAAGTGGCGTTTAAATCCGGCTTGACGTCAGAGTTTGTGGCGCACTTTTTTATACGCGTCTGTGCTGCCTCGCTACAAATATCGCCCATTAAAAATGTGTCGTTAAATATGGCACGTGTTAAATGTAGTCACAATTGTATCGTATCGGACAACGTTTGTCGAAGTAACACCCGAAAAAAAACGAACTAATCATCCAATAAATTGAAAGATATTTTATTGTTTATGGACGTGTAAATTTCGCACACTCCACAAACTTTTTATTGCCCTCAGTTTATCGTGTGCGCTAGCTATAAATATAATTTAAGAAAAAAAAAACACAATTATCGATATATATATTTTTCAACTTATTTTTATTCCTGTAAATGTCCTCATTATTAATAAAAGTAAAATTAATTAACTAATAAAGAATAATGAATCTCATCAATATTAAAATTGTTTTATTACACTTTAAATAAACCCATAGTAGAACTTTGAAAACAGAGTCATCGTCATCATTAGCCGGAAGACGTCCACCGCTGAACAAAGGCCTCCCCCTTAGAGCGCCACACCGACCGACAACTTGCCAATTGCATTCATCGATCGCTTTCACAACTTCCTCAATGTCGTCGGTCCTCCACATGGGAGTCCTGCCTGCACTGCGTCTTACAGTTCGTGATCGCTACTCAAGAACCTGTCTTCCTATCGCGGTTATCGATTCTTCGAGCGATGTGGCCTGCCCATTGCCACTTCAGGCTGCAAGCCCCGAGAGCTATATCGGTGACTTTGGTTCTTCGACGAATATCCTCGTTCCGGATTTTATCGCGCAAAGAAACCCAGATCATAGCTCTCTCCATTGCCCGCTGTGTGACTCTGAGTTTCTCAAAAGGCCAGCAGTTAAGAACCACGTTTTAATTCCATATGTCATCACTTGTAACAAACATAAGTAAACATATTAAAAAATCCTACAATTTTTCAGATATACAGGCATAAGGGGATATCTACTAATATTAAGTTGAATTATTTTTCAACTATAGACACGGGTATATGTCCCAAAACCGCGATCAGAACCACCGGATGACGGACAGCAACTCCTCTTAGTAAACGGTGAACAGACTGCGTTCTCGAAGCTGCCTGCCATGCGTGGCGATTATGACAGCCCCAAAAAAGGGTGGAGGCTTTGTCCAGTAGTGGACGAAAGTAGTATCTCTTAGGATACGAAGATTTGACTATAGTTCAAGGGAAGAGGAAGAGAGAGCATAGGAAGGAGAGGCAAGAGGAAGAGGGGGAAGAATATTGATGGTGCTAAGGCGCATGTATTGCCGCGCAGAATTTTGAACATGGGATTTTGTTTTTTATAAATGTTTTAAATCTTATTGTTATTAATATTTTTTAGTAATTCTAATGTTTTTATTACATTTCATTGTTTATTTTTATATACTTAGTTACATTTAAAATTTTATTTTAAATAGATTTATTTTTATTTTATTAACAACTTAAATCGCTGTTAGTATTTATTACAGTATATCGTTATTTATTTATAGATAGAGTTGAGCCCTTCGGGTAAAAGCCCTCTCCAGAGCCTTAAGGCTTGTCTATTTTGAGGTTTGGTTATTCATTGTTTCCCCGCTGCTTCTGATAATTCGTCCTCCTATCTTTCCCGCGGTCTACCTCTTGAACGTGTTTCATTGGGTAGTTGCACAGATCACACCCTAGATTCTGCATTCGGGTCGCACCACGCATCAGTCTAAAAGAAATTTATCTGATTGGTTGATTGTTAGGCGCGAGTAGCCGTGACCTTGAGCTAGCCAATGAGAGCGCTCGGCCGCACTCCCCGCGCCCCGCGCCGCGCGTCACACTGACGTGACTTTTTGTAGGAACAACGAATCTCGTAATGCGGTATCTAGTGTGATCTGTGGGTCTTACCCCCGCATAATGAAACGTTTGTTAACTTTGACAACAGATTAATTCTAATACTGCCTGTGTCTGGCACTAAGCAAATGACAAAGACAGCAATAAATTTAATCTGTCGTCAAAATTAACAAATGTTTCAATATTCAGGGGTTAGTCCACCATCTGTAGATCCTAAGTACTTTACCTAGAGCCTTTTAATTTAATGAGGCGTTTTCCAAAAAAAAAAGAAATCCTGGTTATAAAAGTACCCAATAGATGGCGTTAGATGTACCTTGAGTTTTTTCTGTCACTGTCAAGACATGAAAGACAAAAAAATTTACGTGTGCCTTTTTTTTCTCGTGTTTTTTGGCTCGACATGTGTATTTAGACAATTTCAAGTAACGTAACTATGTATTTGACTTCATTTGAAATATAACAATAGTTGACACTGGCTAAATACACAACGTGTGGAGCCAAATTATACGATTTAAAAAATAAACATAAAATATTTCGACAGAAATGACAATGACAGGTAAAACGATAGGTCTGTTACGCCATCTAGTAAGTATTTTAGAACCGCTTTTTTTTTTTTGAAAACGCCTTTTTAAATATTAATAAAAGATTTTAGGGAATACGTCATGAAAAATCAAAATTAGGATTTCAGTCTTTTAATAGAACCATTATTAACTGAACTAACAATAAAGGTACAATTTAGAGAAAAAAAGTAACTGCCATTACATTTTAACGTATTCATGGCAAAAGAATTTAACACGGCTTCAATACTTTCTACTTAGTTTGGTTGCACGATAATCCCAGTTAGTTACTGTTGTTATAGTTAAATTAACTATAAACTTAACCATGAAGTTTAGCCAGCATGTGCTATCCATCATTAAGACATAGTAAAATGCTGCAACACATTTTATACATGTCAACAACAAACGGGAGTTTAACTGCAGTTATGACTGTAGTTTAACGTTAATCCAGATTGTGCAACCCGCCCTTAAAATACTTTAAAAACTTTTTTGTAATAATTAATAAAGTATTTTCGTTTTGTTGTAAAACCCTTCTCGTTATCGTGTGCTCGCTCAATTCTTTTGCCTTAAATTGAAGTGGACAAAATCACAACATTATTTTTTAATTACATACTAAATAAACTACAAAAATACTCAAGTCTAGTATGATACAATTATAAACAAAGACAAACTAGAAAAATGGTGTCGATTTTGCCGTCCAAAATAAACTCACAAATTTGACTGCGATATAGTCTTTCATTTCAGCAAACCAGAAAAGGATGGCAATAATTTTAGACCGGGAGAATCGCCGGAGAACTATGCTCGGAGTTTTCTTTGCGTGATAAAATCCGGAACGAGGATATTCGTCGAAGAACCAAAGTCATAGATATAGCTACCAGAGTTTGCAAGCTGAAGTGGCAATGGGCAGGCCACATCACTCGAAGAACCGATAACCGATGGGGAAGTAAGATTCTTGAGTGGCGATCATTAACAGGAAGACGCAGCGTAAGTAGGCCTCCCACTAGGTGGGCCGACAACATTGTGTAAGTCGCGGGTAGATGCAAGTGGCAGGTTGTCGTTCGGTGTAGCGTTCTGATGGGGAGGCCTTTGTACACTAGTGAAGTGGTCGTCTTCCGACTGATGATGATGATGATAAGAAACATCACCAAAGAATCGATGCCCATGATTGAAAATGAGTTAACAAAAGCACTAATCAATAAAAAAAACCTTTTTATTTACAAATATAAAAGGCGGGCGTCGATGCTGTTGTACTGACTAAACTAATTTGACTGGACTAAATTATGGGTGGTCTCTTTTCATTTCAATCTGTGAGACAAAAATAGCAACAGTTCTTGACCTGACAAATTTAGTTTAATTTAGGAAATGGCCCAGCAGAATCAACGCCAGTATAAGATAACCATGAAGTTTGAAATCTTATTAAATTACATTTATTTTACAAATAACAAAAAGTATTGTTAACTTCACAACGGCGATTATAATAACTAAATTATTATTAGGATTAATGTTATAAGTACGGCGATGGGAAGATAAGTTTAATCAATTAAACAAAAATAAATAAATTTTGTTTGATTAATTTCGCAACAAATAATAATTAAAAGGTACATACAATATTAAATTTAACCAAACAAGAATCATTATTAAACAATACAAGTATAAGTAATAGTTACATTTTAATAGATTTAAAAATATTTACATTTTAACAAAGATTTTTCTAAATAATTGAAGACTTCTGAAATCTTTTGTAAAACAATTCCTATGGCATAAAGTAAGCATAGAAAAATCTATATTAGCAAGATTATAGATCTAATATATATAAATGTTTTAATAATAACATACCCAACGCTATTTTCTTACTAATAACGAATTTTTAAGGCATGCACTTAAAAAACTGAATTATTAAAACATTTTTTTTTATAGGGAATTAATATGAAAATGGACGGAAAAAATACCAACAAGTTTTGGAAATAATATGATATAGTATGTTAAATTTAATTGAATTATTATAGATATTATTAGTAATTAAAAATGTTTGTAGTTTGGTCGAAAATCCTAATATAAGTTTTGTATTACTAAAAATCTAGTTGGCACAAATACTAACACATTCACAACTATTATAAAATGTTTATTATTATTGGCAGTTATTATTAATAATAATTATTTAATTTTCAACATACATAATTTTAAAGAAATTGTATCTAAATTGAATCACATGACGTCGTAAAGGAAAAACTAAAAAATACAAAATATAAATAAATTTTGCGACTGTATTTTATTATTTTGTAATTTGAGACAAAAATGGTAACTCTAATATTATTATTATCAATTATCTCCGAAATGGACAATCAATAGAGTATTTTATTTTAAATTAATATTAATGTTAGAAAAATAATCTAAATAATAATTATTAATTAGATTATAAGTTTTAAATACAATCAACTACCTTATTAACATTTAGATATTTGAGACTTACAATGAGAGCATTACGTGGAATCTACAATTATTATTTTTATACATAACTATTAATCTACATTATTATTCTAAATTACAAAATGTAAATTCGAACACGAACTTTCAAGGAATATGAAAGAGTTATTATTATTATAATTAAACTTATTATGAAGGAACATCAAAAAAGTAGTATTTATTTTATATATAAATAAAGTACCCTGGCTCTGAAAGTATGGTATTTTTTTAAAATTACTTTTAACCCCAATAGAAACAAAAAACATCAAAATATTCCTCAAACCCGGCAAGAAATCACAATCAAAGATATTCGTTTATTCTATCATTGATTCTGTAATCATTCATTCTATAATCATTCCTCTCGATAAAACGATATCTCGAATCGTTCCTTTCATTCAAACGATTTCATATAATCGATAACCGAAAGAGACATGATAAAATCCGAAAAAAAATACACAATGTTTTTCAAGACTCGTAAAAAAAGACATGGTCACTCATGTTTTTAGCTGTCTGTTTAAGCTACTGCTTAAACAAACAAAAAACTTACAAGCCAAAACGCCAAAGAAAAAAAAGAGACTTCCATCTGTCACTTGCCGCCATTATAAGAAATAGAAAAAAACACAACGAAGCCAGAAGACGTCCACTGCTCCCCCTTAATCTGTGATTGCAAATAATGAAATTAAGACTTAATCAGTAACCTGTTTCTCCGAGCCGCTCTGCCATCCAGAATCCATAGTATTAGTATCGCTATAGCAATGATGGTGATTCCCCTTTAAAACTTCTCCTTTCTCCTCTCGGACCGGCTCGTATTGGGAATCCGGGCCAAGGCATTTTGAACCTTCTGGGTCATTTGAATAGACTTGATCTTGCCTATCGTCGTCAGATAATAATGACTCTTCCGTGTTAGGAGACAAGGGTGATATTACTGGAGGCGGGACGAAAAATTCGACTTTAGAATCTACGTTTTGTCTAGGATTTTCTTTAGGTAGATTTTTCGGGCTAGATCTTGGCATGCGTAAGGGACTTATGTGAGATCGCATTTTCGGACTACCCTCGATTCTGATACTCGAATTTAAGTCTGACATTCGTTCAATTCGGTCGCTGTGTCGTGATTCGGTCATGGATTCGTTCAAGCGATTGATTCTAGAATCGTTCACTCTATCGCTGATGTGAGTTTCGTTCATTCGGTCTGATATACGAGAATCGTTTATTCGGTCCAAATTGCGAGAATCGTTCATTCTTTCGATTCTAGAATCATTGAGGCGATCTAATCTTGAATCGTTTAACCTTTCGCTTATTCTGCAATCGTTCATTCTTTCAAATCTCGAATCGTTCAATCTCTCGCTCATTCGCTCACTCAATCTCGTTTCGTTCATTCTATCACTGATTCTGGAATCGTTTATTCTGTCACTGATTCTAGAATCGTTAATTCTATCATCATTCCTCTCATTCAAGCGATCTCTCGAATCGTTCCTTTCATTCAAACGGTCCCTGGAATCGTTTCGCTCGCTCATTCTCATTTCGTTCCGATCCAATCGCGGATCCAACCGTTCTATAACTCGTTCATTCCCAATACGTTCAATAACTCTTTCGTTCCCAATTCGTTCTACGACTCGTTCATTCATCCTCAAATTGAGCTGTTCTATCTGATGTTCAGTCAAACGTAAGGAACTATTCACATTTTGTCGTAGTTTGTCCTGTGTTTTGTGTTTGTCTTGCCTGGGGCGGCGTTTCGAGCCTACTTGCGGCTGCGGCCGCTGCTGGCGCGTGAGAGTGAAGGACCCCGTGTCGGACTCGGAGGTTGATTCTGGGTGGTTTTCGATTGTGCCGACGAGGGCGGACACGTTGGGGTTCATACAGCACTCCGCCTGTAAAATATATATGGTTTAAATACAATCCGGTTTTCACACAATTGCAATACGAGTTAAGGCCTAGAATATTGGGCGCAGCTAACTCGCTCGCACGTTTTATGTTTTTTAAAGATATAAAATTATTAAGTGTATTCAAAAAAAAAATATGTTTTCGTTTAGTTCTGCCTGGCCGGGAATGAAATCGAGAACCTCCTATGCTCATAGGACATATACACTAACTACGCCAGGGGGTCATCGGATTATATCCATATCAAATTATATTTCAGACGAATATAGCCGCAATCGTAACAGGACCAATCAAAGATTTCGAGATATAAAAATAAATACGTTCGTCTCGAGTAAAAAACTTCGTTTGTGCGATTCAAAACTCCCTACATAACAACTGTCACTCCGTAAAAACGTCCAAAAATGTACAAAATGGATCAACGCCATCTACCGAACTATTGAAAGTAACTATGTGTCTCTGTCTATCTTTGGTTTTGCATCTGCGTCAATTTTGATGAAAATTTAAATAGACACTAAACGTGATGGACTTTAAATGGATATATTGTTTTGAATGGATGGAGATTGAATGGAACGGATAAAATATAATATGATTTTATTGATATGTTTTTTTATTTGACTTTTCCTAATGCTAATGTATAACTTGACGTATTTTATAAATGCAATTAACTATGTATTTCAATTGTAACTTTAATTAATTAATGTAATTGGTATTTTTACAGTTGTAGTAAATAAATAAATATCCTAACACCTAAAAAATATTTTAAATGCGAAAGTAACTTTGTCTCTCTGTCTCTCTTTCTATCTGTGTCTCTATCTGGGTGTTTGTCGCGCTATCGCGGCTAAACGGCTGAACGGATCGACCTGATTACTATTAGTATTTTATAAATGTAATTAACTTTTTTCAATCAATTAATGTAATTGGTGTTTTTACCGTTTTAATTAATAAATTAAAATTTAAAGGCAAGACGAGGCCGCGCGCGCGCTTCGCTTAGCATTCCTTGATAAAGGTCACCGAATGTGATCGAAACTATAGTCGGAATAACCGACTCAATTTAACGTGAGTATTCCCGATTTATTAAAACATAACTTATTTCTATTATTAAATGTTAAAAATTATTTAATTAGATACTTAATTATCGAAAACAACTTTACTGGACAAAGGCCTCTTAGAATAGAGGAGGGATGAGTTTTGGCGGGAACGTGAAACCATGTCAGTTTTCAAAGTAAAATAAATATTTGTTATAATTAAGTATTTACCTTTACAGAGACATTGCAGCAACTGGACACGTCTGCGAAGTACACTTCGGATTCTGCGTTTTGGTTCCCGGCGCGGCAGTCTTGCATCGAAGACCTGACAAACAAAATAATACATAAATACACATACTAAAACCATAGAGAAATTATATAATGAGAGCCAATGGCCATAGAAAGATGCGTAGCCCGATTTTAGTGATTGATAAAGACGTAAGATGTCGCTAGTGGTTTATACGACAAGAACGTCATAATTTCTGTTCAACTTGAGTAAGATGGCGCTAGTGCTTTAATCTGCGACATGATCGTCACAATTTCTGCGTAACTTGAAATAGATACCCAAGCTAACTCTTTCGGAATGGTACGGAGAAAAAACGCAACTTGCTATAAATATGTTTGCGTTAATAATATCAGTAAAAATATAAATTTTATACTTTATTTGTTAAAAACGCTAGGTTCTGGTTGGAAAAAATATTTTTGAAAACATCTTTTTACGTCGTATATTGCAATACAATTTCAAATAGACCTTAAATAGCGGACGTAAAATACTAGTACATGTTTCTATATTATTCATGTTTTCATCGGTTTTCACAACGGTTTGAACATTACCCGTTTAAAGACGTAATCGCCATCTAGTTTTATGTTTTTTTTTCGGAGGTACACTTTTTGTATGTGATGTTTATTCTTCTTGTATTATTTTTCTATGCTAATATTATGTATGACCAAAGAACATTTACATCCTATAATACATCTATGATATTACAGGGTTGTTTTATTTTAACAGGGATTTAGGGAATTTTGGAGAAAAATCGAACTTCACGTGGTATTGTTTCTATAAAGAACTCTCCCCACGTTCTCTATGACACCACCAATATCCAATTTAGAAGAATGGCAACATTCTTCGTACATAATAGAGGTCTCGCTAAATGTAGCGAGACCTCTATTATGTATATCTATCAGGTAATCAGTCAGGTCAGGTCGCGGGTCAGGTAATGACCTGACCCGACATCGTGCGAAAGGGACAGCTAGACTTGAATTTCACGGGAGTAAAAGAAATAAACTACTAAGGTTATAGCTTCTCCCTTTCGCTCCCCAGAAACTCATATATCCATCTCTTTCACACGATGTCAGGTCAGGTATAGCCACTTTAACTAAGCTTTAATAAAAACCGTGATACTTACATTGTACTATTATAAAATACGTAGTGAAAATAAATAAATAACTATCATCGCGTCTGGTCGAAGCATCTCGTGACCAAAATGCTGACCTCAACCTTGCTCAAAGAATACTATTTAATGTTATTTAAATTACTATAATAAAGAATCAGTTAAATAAAAAAAAAAAAAAAAAAAAAAAAAAGTAGTACGTAGTATATGTGTATATGTGTGTGTATTTTATTGCAATCAAAGTAGTACCTGAGAGGAGAATGTTTGTCGTTCTGGAAACCCAGGTTCTCTTTGCCTTGCTTCGGGCAAGAGTCGGAACTTTGATCTGAAACTATATACAAATAATTATTATAAATAAATAATAATTCTCATAGAATATTATTTGACTCGAAATATAAAACTACATCCAAAAAAAACTACGTAAACATCAAAATGTTTATTATGTAAGTAAGAAATAATATTTTATTTTTTTTAGAAAAATAACTGATTTCAACACTAGGTACCCATGACTGACTGACTGGGACTGGATATGAGTATATAAACTCAAATTAATGCGAAGAAAATATTTTGATTACTTCAAATAATCAACGAAATTATTGACACTTAATATGTATACCAAATTACAACTTATAATCAGTTATTCTGGAAATCGGTGGCAGCCCAGAAGGTCAGCAGGCGCGCCGCCGCCCCGTGCCGTTCGAAAGTTTGTTCCAAAGGCAGGATTAAATTGCTTGCTTTTCTGGCTGACACCAAAAATAACCGCATTTTTTAAAAAAAATAGGTATATAATAACAATTTCGATGTTTGTCCTTTAATGTTCTTTGATTTGAAGTAATTAAAATATTATTTTCGATTTATACTTTAAGTGTGTACACGTAAAGTTTTGAAAAAAAACGGGACCAATCTGAAAGTATCTTCTTAGAAATAAAAAAAAATATCCTTGTTTTGGAAGTCGGTTAAAAATACTAACCTTTGCTAACACTTTTCTGGTGTAGACACTCTATGGCAACATTATCGTCAATCCTACAATCTCTGTGTAGGTTGCTGGCACTCATGCCTATTCTTTGACACCTGTATGGGACCAAATGACCTTTCAACGTGTTAAACCTTCCATCTTGCATGTGGGTCATTTCCATCTCATCGTTAGGATACATCATATGACCCATATCATTTAAACGACTCATTTCTGGATTTAAACGAGTAATTTCCGGATTTAAACGAGCAATGTCTGGGTTTAAACGACTCATGTCCGGGTTTAAACGACTCATGTCTTGGTTTAAACGAGCCATATCTGGGTTCATTCGAGCTAACTCTGGATTTGCTCGAATAATTTCTTGACTCATTCGTGCCATATCGGGGTTTGCACGAATCATTTCTTGGTTCACACGTGCCACTTCAGGGTTTGCACGAATCATGTCAGTGCGCATCTCGTTTGCACGAACTATGTCGGCGTTTGAACGAACCATGTCATTGTTTGCACGAATCATGTCGTTGCCACGAATCATGTCGGTTCTGTCTCGCTCCGACGCGTGTAAGTAAGAGTTGCGTGAGCATGTGTGCGGCTGTATATTTGTGTGTTGCATGTTATGTTCGTGTGTGTGCGTGCGGTGAACGTCGATGTGGTGGTGATGGAGTAATGTGGCGGCGGCTGGGTCTTGGTGGTGGAGATGATGTCTGAAATAGAATAAAGTAAATTAAATGTTATTCAATATAATACTATGACAATGCACCCCACACTCCCACTCACTTCCACACTCTCGTTTCGCGCTTGCCTGTTTTTCTATATGACTTACCTGCTGCCCCCCCTGCCTTGCGGGCTGTAGGGCGGCGGCGGGCCCCACACGCCGGTCTGCGCGTCGAAACTTCCACTAGTTTCAGAAAACCCTTCTTGGTAGTTCGGCCCAAAGTTGCCCGTCTGCGGGAAATTACCCTGCGATTGGAAGCCTTGGGGTTGAAAGTTGCCCTGATTCGGGGTGAAATTTGCCTGGAAAAAAAATTAAAACGTTATATTACAATCTTTGATATTTATCGTTCTTCGCACTAATATTTTTAATATGGAAGTACCTAATGTATCGAACTAAGAATAAGTAATATTATTCTTAAAAAAACAACAAAATATCCGACTGCAAAATAGCATAAATAGCCTATGTCACTCCGTATGTAAAAGAGGAATCCAACGACACGAATATTGTGTATATTTGTCCGATGATAACTTGCGAACCGTTGATCCGATCTTCATGAAATTTTATAGGCAGGTAGTAGTTCATTTCAATACAATTGTTAAGTTCGAATATGAGCTGAATCGGTCCAGGGGTTGTGAAGATATAGGGGTAGCGAGGTCTCAGTTCGGCGCGAACCACTAGTTTATTTACTACCAGCCCCGAGCTGACAGCTCACCTGCGCGGGGAAGGCGGGCTGGCCGTGAGGCGGGTAGGCGCGCTCGTCGTACGACGTGGCGCCGGCGTGGGCCGCGTCCGTGTCGCAGAACCCGTACGCGCTGTCGCCCGACTGCGGGACGCCGCCCATCCGACACCGGGAGCTGGGGACCGTACGGACGAGCTTTATTATCAGTGAGAAAAGAGCTCAGTGTTTGATGCGTTGTAGGGCCGTTGCGGCAACAGACGACAAGCAACCTGAACTTTTTAATATTTTAAACTAGTAGATAATCGTAGGTACGTAAGATGTTTAAATAGACTAGTGTTTTCGCAAGTCAAATAATATCAAAATTGTTGAGCTAAGGTGCACAACAATTTTGATATTGAGCTGAGGTGCTCAGCGCGCGAAATTCAAATTTTCTTGCGATTTTTGTCAATTACAGCTTAATTACTCGTCGTGGATTTATTGAAACCAATTTTGCGCCAATAAATAAGTTGTTTTAAGAAATTACGGGTAAAATGACTAACTTCAGATGGTTAATTGGTCGCAGTTTTTACTAAATTAAACATTACCTTACAAAGTAACAATAGAACAAGCCCATCCTTAGAATAAACCTAAAGATGAGGAAGTGAGGATGAAAACCTCACATATCCACTTTTCACAATTTCATTATTTTTTTTCTTCTTATTAAAAAAACCTCTAAACGAAAGTGCCAAAAGTGGATATGTGAGGTTTTGATCCTCACTTCCTCTAACTATAATAATATTTATTTATTTATTTATTCATGCAAATTACAACTATCCTTACAGGAAATTCCTAATTCAATATTGTAAGTCAACAACATTAAAAAATATAAATCTTATCTAGGTCAATTACGTATAAAGTCATTACATAATTAAATTCATTACATAATTAATTTTCCCTATAACATAATTCAAATAACATTAATAAACTAAAATATTTAACTGAGCAAACGAACAGGTCACAATTTTCGGCAACTCGATTTAATCTTTGCAACATGCGTGTCAAAGGCCCTAGCTAGTAATTGAGTCCTGGATCGAGGCACCGCGAACAGACGCGGCCGGAGCCGACGCGTCTCGTACCCGTCCGGCACGGGCACGTGACGCTATGACGATACAAATATGTTATTATCGTATAATAAATGTATTTCAGATTCAGATTCAGATGGTTTATTGCTTCCATTAAGTACAAGGTGGTCGAAAAAATTCCATTTTAGTACAAAGTTACATAATGGACCCCATCGGGCACAGCAACACTAGAAGAGAGGCGGACAGCTGAATAAAATGTGTGTAATTATTATTATATAAATTAAATTATAAAATTAAGTTGCCAAATGTCTTGCATTTTAATTTGTCAGTTGGGTTAGTATAATATTAATTTTTTTCTTTTAAAAATTCTTCAATTGAGTAATACGCTTTTCTGATAAGGATTTGTTTCAGGTTTATTAAAAATTTTGCGTCGTTTTCTTCAGTTTTTAATTTGACTGGTAACTTATTATATATATTTATTGATTTCTAAACGGATTTATGTAGGTGTCCCTGTATGTTTTTTAATTTATATAGTTGTCAGTGTAGGCTAGGTATTTAATTTATTAAAATTATAATTGTAAGAAAATAATTTTATCAGCGGGCATGGCTGCAGCAAAATCGAGCATGAAAATTCGCATGGCTAATAGACGATGATTGTGTTGGATAATATCCTAACTAATATTACAAATGCGAATGTAACTCTGTCTCCGTGTCTGGGTGTTTGTCGCTTTATCACAGCTAAACGGATGAACGGATCGAACTGAATTTTTACATAGATACATCTTAAGGGTAGGAGACGGACATAAGCTAGTTTTTTTGTAGGTCCACGCGATAGTCGCGGGTGACAACTAGTGTTTTTATATTTAATACCTGAAATGTATGTGAATAAATTATTAGAACATGAATTTGAAGGACTTGATTATTTGCCTCCTTTTTCATAAGCATCTTGTGGTATACCATACATCTTGAAGATACGCCTTTAAAGCCTCTCTCTAGCATTACAATGAATCACTTGGAACACTTGAATCACATCAATTACCTAATTCTATAACCGATCTAAATCATAGCAAACATTCTTAATCATTTTTTTGAAAAGAATCCGTTCTACAAATTAAGTGAATATATGTCAATGAAATTCTCGGAATCCTCATTTTTGTGTAATGAACAAACGGAGTAAAGCATAATAAATACCCACCTGTCATACTATTATTCAATTATTTAAATTATTGATTAGTTTGCCTAATTTAACTCTAAACATATTTTAATATGTAAAAGTGACCTGCCTGTAATATTCAATGTTATTTATGGCCAATAAATATTTCTGATTTCTGATTTCTTGCTGTAGCGGTAAGGGTTTTTTTATACATGGCCTGACCTGACATCGTGTGAAAGAGATAGCTACATATAAGTTTCTGGGGGAGCGAAAGGGAGAAGCTATAACTATAGCTAGTTTGTTTCTTTTACTCCCGTGAAAATCAAGTCTAGCTGTCCCTTTCGCACGATGTCAGGTCAGGCCATGTAGCGAGGCCTTAAATGGACAGAACCACAGAAGATATATTTGTATCTACTTCCCTGTCTTTGCTACATTACTTATCACATTTACAGCCCAAATTGAACTTTATCACATAAAGGGAAGACTTACTTCTGGCTGTTACTCCTGGGCCAGGGGAACCAGCTCCAGGCAGACGTCTTCCGACCTGCGCCAGGGTTGGGCGAGTACAGGTTGCCGATACGACCTGGAAATAATTACATTATTATATACCTTGGGTGCAAAAGGGCTCGGCTCTTCCTTACTGGCTAAGCCCTGGTGTTCAAAAAGACTGTCTTTGTATGGAAAAAGGCTTAGCCCTACCTTGGTGGCTTAACCCTTGTGTGCTCTATGGTAATCTATGTTTTGTGATAAGTATCTGCTCTGGGTGTGGGTGTTATGGGTCCATGGCATCCCTGACACAGACAGCCCTAGCAGGGACCTTTGAATGTGAAGCATTATTTCCCTCTTACCAGGTGCCCAGAACCGGTGTTGAAGGCTTATATCCCATGCTGGTTGAGGATGACACTGGCAGCAGCCGCATGAGGGCTGGGTGCTCCGCCCCGCTGCTGGCGGGGGCTGGCCCGACGGGGGCCGGTACAGTGACCGGCAGCGGAGCTCTAGCTGCTCCCAATACATCTTCTTGCGCTCATGGCTATAAAGTAAATAAAATATAAAATTAATAATTTTACTGATATCATTACTGCAAAAATATTCATAACGAGCCACATTGTTTCTCCGTGCCATTACGAACGAGCTAGCAGATGTTCACAATCATGAGTAAGTACTATAAGCCCTTTTCAGCTTAGCATACCCTATCCTTATAACCCTGAATAGGTATAAAATATTCACACACTTCATTGTGCGATGGGGTGGCCGCACCCTTATGTCACCCGTACCGAGTAAAGGTAACTGTCTATTTCGCTATATTAGAGAAAGTTATAAGATAACAACCTCATTTCAAACTTTACACATTAATACTTTCAAGGCTGCCATATCCGTCACCTTAGCAATCAAACCATGGCAACCAAATAAACAAACCAAATACACGAAAAATCAACCCTAACATCACTACAAAAGACCCTAGTTTACATTCTCGGAAGACAGGCACAGAAGGATCTGTCATGAATCATTAAATCATTATTGTTTCCCTGTGTTTTCAAACAATAATTTACATTTTCTAGCATTTACTTTAAAGAAAGATGTCGCGTAGTTATAGTGCCAATCGAAGTATGATGAGCAGGCTCTTCAATGAGGCCGAAGAGCTGAGCGACGCGGAGCTAATAAAACAGGTTAATCTTCTAAAATACGAAGTCAGGGTGTTGCAGATTGAAAATGAAATCATTGAGAAAACTATTACGAGATTGGAGCCAGGTAATCATGATTTGGACCGTCCTCCGGTGGTTCTGGTCGCAGTTTTAAGACATGCCCGGGATGTCTTAAAACTGCGACCAGAACCGGAGGAAGGGCGGCAGCGTTTTGCGTTCGCCAAACTGCCTGCCAAGCGTGGAGATTATGGCAAACTAACGGCGTTTGTTTAGCAGTGGACGTTATAGCTGATTATAATAATGACGATAAATCTGAATCTGAAATCGACGCGTCGAACTGAGACCTCGCGTTGTAAATTCACAACCTCTTATCCGATTTGCTCAAATTGGAGCTTAAAAATTGTATTAAAATAAAATGAAATACTTGCCTACGGAATTTCATGAAAATCAGATTAACTGTTCCGGACTAATCGCCCGACAATAAAAAAACACAATCATACACCCTTTTATAAAAACACCGATACCCAAACTCTGAGGTGTGTTGATGTGTGTAAATAAGAGGAACGTATGCTTACATCTCTTTCTCTCTCGTTTGTCGGTGCCAACCAAGTTGTTACATTCTTATAAACTCGTCTTCTAGGTCTCCTGATCGGACTGCAAGCGGCCTACGAATATGCACTAAAACTTCACAGCTCAGCGTCCCTTGGAGTCGGGAGCTTCGTCAAATCCAAAACCTCCACATTTGGCCTGATAGACTCCTTGACAAGCCCATCCAGAATGCTTACAAGCCCATCCAGGGTATCCACTCGAAGAGTTGAATCTTCAGCTAAGATAGGAGGAACCATTTTCGGTTCTGGGCCTAAAATTAACGTCCTAGAGCGGTCAGAATTAGTTTCCGCCGAGTTGGAGATCTTAATACACGTTCTGGATAGGGCAAGAAAGAAGGGCGCGAAGAAGCAAGCACTGCTCAAAGCGCAGTTGGAAGAGATCAGCGTGAGAGAGGTGGATTTTGAAAGAGCTAGCAAAACGTTCCACCAGGAGGTTATAGTTGAAGGTTGGGATAGAATCGCTCAAAGGATCCCGGCTGAAATTTGGATCAGGTACATTTTCTTTTTATCCTTTTGTTAGATGGCAGTTTGCTCCAACCTTGTACGCTTTGATTTTCGTAGAGTCATAGGCTACATTTTACAGGGGGGTTTATAATATTCTAGCTGCGCCCGTGCGGTTTCAGTCGCTATTCTACAGAAACGGTTACATTTTTCGGAATAAAAATTAGACTATGTGTTAATCCAGGGAATAACCTAATTCCATACCAAATTTCATCCAAATCCGTTCAGCCGTTACAGAGTTGAACGGGAACAAAGACACTTACACATACACATACAAACTTTCGCATTTATAATATTATTGTGATTTTTCTTTTATAAATTTTATCGCATGTTTGGGAAGGAAGGAAATAGGATAACATAGACAACAGGGGGTTATAAAGGTCTGAATATGATGATGATGGCGGTGATGGCAATAGTGATGATGATGATGATGTCCAGAGGTTAATTCATCATCATCCTCAGCCGGAAGTGCCCCACTGAACGACAATTTGCCATTTGCCATTTGCATCCACCGTTTGCCCGCGACTTTCACAACGTCCACCTAGTACGAGGCCTACCTACGCCTCAGCGTAGGTAGGCCTCGTACTAGGTCAGGTCAGTGGCGACCTGAACCGGATGTCTCAACATCCGGTTCAGGTCGCCACTCCAGAACCTCTCTTCCCCATCGGTTATCGGTTCTCCGAGCGATGTGGCCTGCTCATTGCCACTTCAGCATGAAAACCCTGAAATCTACGTTGGTGACTTTGGTTCTTTAGCGAATATCCTCAAAAATAATTAAAGGTTAGCTATTAACCTTAGCAATGGGCAATTATGAATATGATGAAGATAATGATAGCGATGGTGGTGATGGTGATGATGATAATGGTGATGACGATGATGATGGTGATGATGATGATGATTACGATGATGGCCCAAGTTTAATTAATCTGTTATTATTTTAGGAACATGACGGAATGGGTGAAAATCTGCGACAGTCAGATCGGGAAGCTCCGTCTAAGAACAAGTACTTTAAATACACAGTTCCATAAACTAAATGGACAGATCCGAGCGAAGGCCGAGCTCAGCGAAAGCCTGAGGCCGGTGGATTTTGAAAAGCTGGAGATCGAGAATGGGATTTGCCAAGACGTTATAGACCAGAAGTTGACGCATTTAGGTAAGATTTTCATTGGCTCTTTGATGAAATCTTTCATTAAAATACTGATAAACCTTTCAATAAATATTCAATGAATCTAATGAATTAATCTAGTGAATCTGATGAATTCATCTGGTTTACTTGAAGAACTCATTTAGTGAACCTGATGAATTCATCTAGTAAGCCTGATGAATGTATTTAGTGAACCTGTTGAATTCATATGGTGAACCTGATGAATTCATCTAATGAACTTGGTGAACAATAATAATAATAAGATTATTTCTGATCATTAACTTCGATGGGCGAAAAAATCATATCTTTGGGAGAGTAGCAAAAAATCAAAAAGGAATTTTCAAAATGAAAAAACAAGGCTTCGCGCGGTTTGGCGGATTTAATTTTTAACTGTGCCCTTGTAGAGTAGATAATCTCGATTACTCGATTATGGTAGTTAAACGACTGTAACGAAGCAAATTGAAATAAATATTTTTGATAATGTTGTTTTTTTTTTTTTAAATGATTACAGTCGAACTTAAAAAGATGACAGGAGACGCAAACCTAAATCTCACGGTCCACAAGAAGGCCATGACCGTACAGAACAACTACCTAGCTGATGTACTGAATACCATCAAGAGCAAACAAGTACAGCGAGTCGAGCTGATGAAGGAGACGGAACTCATCCAAGTGCAAGCCGACTATTATCAAAATAAATTGGATGAAGTTAAAGAGGTATGAACCGAAAATAATGTGCTTTATCCATTTTTAGGTTTTTTTTTCTTTTATGTATTGGCTTCAGACGTTCTGTATTTAGGCAGTGTCAAGTATGAGGCGTTTTCAAAAAAATATAAATCCTTGTTATAAAAGTACCCAATAGATGGCGTTAGATGTACCTTGAGTTTTTTCTGTCACTGTCAAGACATGAAAGACAAAAAATGTACGTATGCCTTTTTTTTTCTCGTGTTTTTTGGCTCGACATGTGTATTTAGGCAATTTCAAGTAACGTAACAATCGGCCTACCCTGAAAGGGTTATTAAACCATATCCACCACGCTGACCCAGTGCGGGTTGGCATACGCTCCCCGGGTAAAAATATTCTTTGGGCATACGCCATCGAATTTCTTCTCCAGAAACATGCAGGTGTTTTCCTTCACCGAAAAGCCCACTGATAGTGATAATCTCTGTATGAAACGTCTTACTGTAGGGCGACCGTAAATTGGCGGAATTAAAAAAAAAAAAATTTACTTTTAGGGTGTCCATACATGGCCTGACCTGACATCGTGTGAAAGGGACAGCTAGATTTATTTTTTTATTTCACGGGAGCAAAAGAAACAAACTATTAAGGTTATAGCATCTCCCTTTCGCTCCCCCAGAAACTTATATATAGCCATCTCTTTCAAACGATAAGAACGATAGGTTAAGATATTTAAAGCTTGACGAATAATTTGTCTAATGTTATAATTAAACATCTGACTTTTAAAAATAAGATTTATTATTGAATATTATATTATTATTATTGTTTATTTTTATTTTTATAAAAATAAAAATAAAAATGTACATATTATAAAAATGTATCATATTTCTAGGTGAGAAACGCATATGAAGTGCCGGATATAATGGACTACGTCATGGTAAAGGCAGAGGTGACTGATCTTAAGCACAGCATCAAGATATTACAGAACAGAACTCATATCCACGAGATTGCCTTGGCTTCTTTGAATAAAAAGCTTCAGAGCATGAAGTTCTCGCACACAGCATAATGTGCTTTTGCATATTTCGTAGCATAATCGGAGCATTGCGAAAATCCTAGGTAGATTGCAAAGGACCGGATAATTAGAATCCAAGGCAGATTTTTGCAATCGTCCGAGCAATTTTTAGAATGATTGCAAAAGTCCCAGTTTGTTTTGGTTTTAGGACAATTGGAAACTTGAAGCTGATTGGTTAATCGAAGAATTGATTTATAAAATATTTGTTCTGATTGGTCAGACTTTTTAAGACACGCGCGAAAGTTTATAATTAATGCCCGACGTATTTTTCTTATAAAACGACGTGATATTTCTATTATTTTGTATGTATTACTAAAATATTTGAATAATATCATGTTTAATGTTGAATATTTCAGCAGATGCTTTATTATCAATTACTTATGAAACTATTGGCTGGGTAGCACCGTAATCCCAGTTAAGGTTACTGTTGTAGTTAAATTAACTTTAACGTTAACTATGAAGTTCAGCCAGCACGTGTATACGTTTTGAGCATGTATATACGTCATAGTTAAAATTTGCACATTATTCTGCTCAACGGGAGTTTTAACTGCAGCTATGACCGTAGTTTAAAGTTAACCTAGACGGTGCAACTCGGCCCTAATTTTCTTCTGATTAACTCTTGTTTAAAATCAAATGTTTTTCATTATTTATTGCAAAACAGTTTTGTGTTTCATTCTTTATTGCATAAAGTATTTTTTATCTGAGATACATAAATATTTGTTTGATTTCTTATAAATATTGAATACACAAGAAAAAGTCACCAGGATAAAAACGATCAGCTCAAAATAAATTTCAAGCAATGTCTTAAAATTGTGCTTGTTAATTCAATTTTTTTTTTTCTCTGTGACGAGACGAGCAAGTCGCTCACCTGATATTAAGCGTCACGGTTGCCCATAACAGTTCAGCGCCACCCAGAATTTTGAACTTCAACAGTTCAAAACTATGCGCGGCAATGCACTGCGCTTTTTATCTGTTCATATAATTTAATTATTGAGCAGTTGGTTTGAATCCTTAAATTATTACGTGATTATATAGTAGAAGTTTGTTTAAATGACCATGCAAAGAAATTGCTAACAACAGACACTAGTAAAGCTCCCAGTGAATTAAGCACTGGTCGAGGATGGTAGAACAGCTCACCTGAGCAGCTGGTACGCCAGCATGCAGCTGAAGATACACACGAGCACGGCGCTGACGGAGAGCGCGAACACGCCGCGCAGGCACCAGTACAGCGCGCCGTGCACGACGCCGCACTCCGACACGCCCTCGAACACGCAGCGCACTCCTGGGCGCAGACATTACGTTTATTACTAACGGACCACACAAACCATCCATTTGGGTGGTTGGTTAGGAAAACTTGTTCTTAACTGACTACCACCTGTCCACCTGGTATGTCGGTTAGGAAAACTTGTTCTTAACTGACCACCACCTGTCCACATGGGTTAGGAGAACTTGTTCTTAACAGACCACCAGCTGACCACCTTGGTGGTCGGTTAGGAAAGCTTGTTCTTAACAGACAACCAGCCGTCCACCTGGTAAGTCGGTTAGGAAAACTTGTTCTTAACTGACCACCACATGTCCACGTGGGTTAGAACTTGTTCTTACCAGACCACCAGCTGACCATCTTGGTGGTCGGTTAGGAAAGCTTGTTTTTAACAGACCACCAGCTGTCCACATGGGTGGTCTGTTAGGAAAACTTATTACATCATACATCATAGATATTAGGAAAACTTTTCGGATGATTTAAGTAGCGTCTTTAAATGCTAAAAACTCAACAAAATGATTAATGGAAAAAAGGTATAAAACATTAGCAATGGTATTCTAATGATGTTAAATGTTTTTTTTTTTAATTTCCTCCTGTATTTTTTTTAAAGTGCGAAAGAGATCACTGCAGCCGTTTAACAGACAGGTTGTAGAACGCAAAAGTTTTTAAATAAAAAAATACAATTAACTCCTTTCGGTTTAGTACTACCGTTCTGTGTATACCAACATTACCAACTGATTCGCCTCTTTGAATGACAGGCCGACTTACCCTCGTCGTCGTTGTCATGTTGCAAGTCAGGCGGCAGCGAGAAGCAGGTGCAGGTTCGAGTCAACTTGGTATATTCGCAGAACTTCAGTGTTTGCAACCTGGAATCGATCAAGCGTTGTCACAGTCAAGTCAAAGTCAAATATATTTTTTGCGCGGTAATTTTTTTTTTGTTACTCGGTGACGAGACTAGCAAGTCGCTCAACTGATGTTAAGCGTCACGCTTGCCCATAACAGTTCAGTGCCACCCAGAATTTTGAACTTCAAGAAAACTATGCGCGGCAATGCACTGCGCTCGTCACCCTGAGATGTTAGATGTTATATCTCTGTATGCCCAGTGATTACGTTGCAATAATATACAGGATAATAAAGAAAGGGGATGCTAACCCGAAAAGGGCTCACAGTAGCCATCATTATGAACAACTTTTAATAAGCAAATTTAGTAAGCCTTTTAATAAATAGCTGATATTTTTTTCGCGATTTCATGAACATCGCGAACACTAAGCATATGACAAAGGCAGCAATAGACTTAATCTGTTGTCAAAGTTAACAAACGTTTTAGAATAGAGGTAAGCCCCTTAAGCCAGTACTCACTTGTTCATGTGTATAACTGTGGTGGTGATGGTGACGAGGACGCAAGTCAGTGCGCACATCAGGCAGCACGCCCCCACTACTTTGATCTGAAACCAGCAGATAATCAGAACAGCAGGTGCAAAAATAAACGTATGATCACAGAATTCTCCTTATAAATAACGTATGATATTATATTAAGATAAGAGTATACCGCCGTCTTGTCCATATAAAAAGCGTAGTCTCATACCCACCCCTAAATGTTATCCGATTTCGATGTTTTTTTATATGTTATCTACGCCGTGAAGAAATAGTTCTTGTGTTTGTTTGTTTTTTAATTTCACAATATCTTCGTTGTCATAGGCACTTTTTTGTGTCGAAAATACGATGAAGATACGTAGTTGTGAGTACACCATAAACATTTTTTTTTTAAAACACAACATAGCGGCATTGACTTTAGTTTATCTAAAGCCATTGACACCTTTTTAGGAGAGATTATGTTTAGATTTAGGAGTTGATAACAGACTACCCCTGAAACGCTAATTTCATCAAAGTTAGGAAAATCCACTAACTCTCTCTATCGCACGCAGGAGAAACAGAGCGATATATACAATTTCAGTCATCGAAAGCGCCAAAACTTCGCGGAAAGACTAGTTAGTTCCATAAAAAAAACTCTAGATGGCGTTACCCACGTTTTGTCTTTTTACCAGATTGCATAATAAGGAGAGTAATGTTTTATTGTAATGTATGTTTGTGTGTTCCTTTAATAACTCCTGTAGCCTAAACGGCTTGACCGATTTTAAAGAGTGAGGTGTCTTTGGATACCGCTTTACGTCCGAAGTGACATGTACAAAGTATGGTTTGCTCACGTCACTCGGGACCGCCTTGGGGCACGTCGGCCATGTTTTGTATCCCGGCCAAGCTAGTACGTTAGCTGTCAAAAACTGACAAATGTTTTTGAAGTGTTAGGAAGTCACTATTGAAAGGGGTGGAGTTGACGCCATATTGTGTATTCGCGTGCCGCAAATGACGTGACTTGTAACAGGTCCTCTTTTTTATTTCATCATTGTTAGGAAGATACAAGCTAAGTTTTAAAGCGCCTGAGCGCTTCCAAAACAATATTCTGTCCTCTATTATTTACCGCTAGGATAAATCGAACACCGGTGATTGTACACTATTTTAATTTTTATGTGAAATAAAGACGTTATAAAATTGAAATTGAGAGGAAAAGACAAAAAGACAAAAAGTAACAAAAAGTAATAACATACTTTTCTTACCATATAGCTGTATCGGTTCCGGCGGCGCGCCAGGCTCATGATGCAGACGCCAGTCAGCACCAGCTGGGGACAAAAACGAAGCTTTAGTATCACAAGACAGTTTACTAGATTTCAGAGACCAGGGGTCCAGTTCATACCGCCATCTCCGCCTGGTCCTGCCGGGTGGAACTCACTGTGAGCTTGGCCCATAGGCTCACAAGTCGTTCGACATGGGACAAATGCCTGCCCTATAACCCGATTCCGTCGCAGCCTTCAGGCTGTTTCAAGACAGAACAGAGACTTCAGGGCACGGAAATGTAAAGCAGTCTTTTTGTGATGTATTTCAAATACAAATTATATCGTTGTGACAAACATTGTCGATGCAATGACGATTTTAGAAAATCCTAACCTAACTTAACAAATCCTAACCTAACATAACCTAAAAATATAATATTTTCTCACCATAGCATCTGGTACAGCAGACTGTCTAAATAATGCTATGAATTGCCGTGTAAGCCCCCTGCCTTCATATTCACATAAGACGATCAGCATCTTTTATGTTTACAAGCTTGTATGTGAGCCTGTGGGCCAAGCTCACAGTGAGTTCCACCCGGCAGGACCAGGCGGAGATGGCGGGATGTACTGGACTCCTCTTGCAGCAACCAGACCGTAAAAACTTTAAGCCGTGACGAGAGGAAGGAGGATTGGAAGGTTTGCACAGCAGCACGACAGAACAGGCTGAAATGGCAATAAAAACCTAGTTCTTCTTACCATAGCGGCCGGTACAGCGGCGGGAACTGTTTCCAAATGATGCGGCGAGGCGGTATACGCCCGCACCAGTATATGCTGAGCCGCGAGCAGGCCCCCGAGCGCGGCAGCGAGCGCTCCGCACCCGACGCACCACCACGCGTACTTCCGTCGTCGGCAGGTAGCGTCTTGGCCGTTGCAGCCCACTGATGCTGGAATTTGGAAATTGTCGATCTGAGGCGCCGATCCCATTAGTTCCCTTCCCACCCGTTGAGCCATTATGTACTACGTATCATAATCGTATCGCAATCCTCTCCATGCTAAGGTTGCCTGGAAGAGATCGTTTTAAGCGATAAGACCGTTAATGTAATGCTATGTAATTTCTGGGGTCAACGGGAACAATATTATATTTTGGTCCTGCTGTCCACCACTAGTGGCCACAGGGCTCCTTTAGCATTAGAACCTCTTTCTATTCTGAAGTCGGTTAAGAAGAAGTTCAAATCATTCCTCTTCTTTTTTATCACGTTCTTCGACCATTCAAAAAAGAAAAAAAACATTAAATATAGGAATATTACCAAAATACGGTGGCGGGGGCACATAGTGCTGTGCCACATCCGCTGCGATAGTCGACTGCGGTGTCGATACTTGGTATTGTAGTACTTGCATCACTTGCATGTCATTACACTAGTCGATAATTTTAAAACTTTTCCTGTACCGAAAATAAACATTGTTGTTTGATGTATTTTAAAGTCCGTTGGCTTCACGACACATTTTATTTGTTATTTATATTACGCTTTTAGTAATCAAATATTGGCTGTCAGACCTGTCAGAGCCACATACGAAGTTCACTTTTATTTAAATTAAACATTAATTATTCATATTTTTGCGAAAACTAGATTGAAATCTGTACAGTGTCATATTTTTAATCATAAAAACAACGATAAAATGTTTATAAGGAGGAACATTTGAAATCGCGCGCCATTTCACTAAAATCGATATTTATGCCCGACGCTACGGAACAACGACCTTTTGTGGTAAACAACAATTCACGAATCCTTGCCTGAATACACAATTCACTTTGCCTATTGTTTAAAAAATCAATTCCATTTATAATAATTATTTGAATGGGTATCTTTATTGCACGGATTATTTATTCAACCCTTGTTCCTTTTGTTTATTATTTACGAATTAAAGAAAACACAAACGTACTGTTCAAAGTTTAAATTAGGCTTTGGTATTTTTATTGAAATAATTTAGGTTTTGACGTGGATTAGAGTTTTTTTTATAATTTATTTTTGTAAATGTCTGATTTCCTTTACGCGACTAAGTTATTTTGACAATGGTACTTATTGCGCAGAAGCTTTGCGCAGTTGAGAGGCTCAGGTAGAAAGGTCTTAAATTAATATGGAATGAATGTGCTTTGCTTTTATGTTATACATTGTACTGTAGGTAGATATATCGTATCGTGGGACGTAGTAAGGCATGCGTATTTGATAGGCGAACTTTAATCTGTCGGATCGCAAGATGTCTGAAGTAAAGACATGTAGGGTTAGTAACAATTGTAAAATTTGATTTTACTAAATATATGAAGAAAATAATATTTCAACACTTTATTTATATCGATACGATAGATACAGTACGATATTTTTTTTTTTTTTTTTTTTTTTTTTTTTTTTTTTTTTTTTTTTTATGTTACTTGGTGACGAGACGAGCAAGTCGCTCACCTGATGTTAAGCGTCACGCTTGCCCATAACAGTTCAGTGCCACCCAGAATTTTGAACTTCAACAGTTCAAAACAATGCGCGGCAATGCATTGCGCTCGTCACCCTGAGATGTTAGATGTTTAATCTCTGTATGCCCAGTAATTACGCTGGTAACATTGCCCTTCAATCCGGAACACAGTAATGCTTGCACACTACTGCTTGGCGGTTGAATAACTGGCAAAGGTGTGGTACTTCCCCAGGCGGACTCTGCAAGAGAGCCCTACCACTACAAAAAAAAAAGTATACCACTACTATGAAAACTGGCGTGGTTTTGAACTATACTTTGGAATTGCCGACTCAATTTAAAGTGAGTAAATGGAGGTAATTAAAACAATTATGATATATTATTGTATATATTTTTTTCCTACACAAAATATTATATTTTTCCTATAATTACAAAACTAAAACAAAAATATTTATTCGTTATTTTGTCTCGATTTCTCTAGCACCAACTTTATCCCTGTCTCGCCAGTGAGCGTACAAAAATCTGAAAAGATTATATTTCCCATTTAAATAATAAATCTTTCTGCTTTTTAGCGAGCGTCAGTCCCCGTGGTTTGCTATTGAATTTTTTGTTTACTGCTGCAGTTTACTTTATTTCAAGCTATATTCTGCATAATTTTTTACAACGCTGTATTTTCTTCATACACGCAAGGTCAGGTAGTTTCGCCTTAGAAATGTTATTGTGTATCACATCAAAAGGATTTCTTACACCAATTGCAAGTTTGATGCGTGGGAAGATAGGCTATTGTATTTTTTTAAATACATTACGACAAACTTATTTGTATACGTCGCCAAGCGACAGAATGAACATTTTCCAGGGGTTCCTGTCAGTTTTGTCTAATAAATTCAATGGTGGCTCCTTCATTCAACTGTAGATATAAGTTGGGTGCACTGTTTTGAGAAATCCGAGGTTATTTTATTTGAGAATAAATTTAAAGAATGCGGCTTTTGCAAGCTTTGTAGTGTATGGTCCGGAAAGCATAAGCCCGTGAAATATATAACCAACCTTGCTATTGTGGGATGTTTTTTTAAACCGTATTTGTACTTAAAAGAAGATATTTTATGAAAAGTTTTTTTTTGCTAAATTAACTGTGCCCAATCCTGTTGGTAGATTCATTTTACGTATGACAATTTACTACCTGTAACATAGTTTATCATTTCACGCGGAGAGGAGAAACGAAGAAAATAAATATCCGTGGGTGTGCAAAATTGTTTTTATCTTGCCATTTCCTGTAAGAAAATTTGATTAACGAAGACTTACATTTCGGACTTGAAAGCTCGTTTTCGCTAAAAAATTAAATACTTGTTGCGAGTTTCATATTTGGGGCTCCTTGAAGGCCTTCACCCGGTCCCGGCTAAGTCCTAAAACTATCACCACAGCCACTGGAGGATGTGCAGCTGCGTCTACCTAGTATACAGGAAGCGTTCTGCACTCCCCAATATACCTGCCAAGTGAGAAGATTACGTCCCTCCCCAACCTTATTTCAAATGGGAGGCCTTTTTAGCAGTTGACGTCTTCTGGCTGATGATGATGACGGCATGGTCTATTTTATAGCTATCTACAAAATAAAACCTTTTATTTTCTTAGCTCGCTTTTGGCGTAACTTTTTCGTTATTACCAGTATTCCTCCTATGAGTTGTGGGGAGCACGCTGGCGGGCGGTCGAGGCGGCAACGCGGGCGGGGTGTCGGTCTTGGCCGGCGGCGGCGGCCCGGGCTCCTCGGCGCACGCATACTGGGCCGATCCAGGGGTGCAGGTGCACGCCACTTGGTACTGAAGCAAGATGAGTAAGTTTGTATTGGTTTGTCCACCGTTAGTCACAGAATAAATAACAGTACATGTAGAGAAGATTCGCTTCAAAAACAATTAAATAAATAGAGACACTCGCTACGTGGCAGTAAAGTTAATAATAATTTAAGTGGCACACACAGTGAAGCGTGTCTAAGGGACAGCTAGATTTGAATTTCACGGGAGCAAAAGAAACAAACTATTAAGGTTATAGCTTCTCCCTTTCGCTTCCCCAGAAACTTATATATAGCCATCTCTTTCAAGCGATGTCGGGTCGGGCCATGTGTAGACACCCTAAGCGTTAGGTGAGATTAAATCGCTGTCACTTTCGCACTCGTTAGGTTACATGACTTCTACAAAAGGCTCAAGGTTATACATTATAATATGTTTATGGGTTACGGCTATAGCTTACTGTGAGAGCAACTCTCTAGAAGTTGATTTTCGAAAAATCCTGAGACTTATCTTTATTTCTTGTTTAAACAAACCAAGTTTCATTAAAAAGGCTTATTATTTTTTAAATATAGATTTCCTATTTTGACGAAAAAAATAAAAAACCTGTTAAAACATATTGTTTCCTTCTCTTTTACTTTACAATGTTAATAATAATGTGTCATACTTTTTAAATTAATTTTTATCTTATAAATATTTGATAATGGTTGAACAAGACAGCCTAAGAGGGAAGCGGGCCGTAATAACATCACCACGAGGACTATAGTATAGAAATATATATATTTCAAGATAAAACTGAGCGTCTAAGACACGCAGTAAAACTTAGCGCGTAAATACTACTGAATACTACTGAATAATTATTAGCAGAGATAGAGCGCAATTTGAGATAATTATATCCGCAAGCTTTTTTTGTCGAAGATAATTATATCCGAGCCGTCGTGCTATAATGAGTTGCCCTAACTCACTTTGTGCAAATCCGAAGTGACGGAAGCTGTGGTGTCGCACTCCGGGCACGCGGGGGAGGGGGAGCTGCGCGCTGACGTCACGTCCGCCAGTGACATGTCTACGGCTCCTGCTAGAAAAAGAATTTCATCGTGTCAAATCTTGGAATGTAGGTATTCTACGCTTTTTTGGGATATTAAAGTACCGTAAAGTACCTTTAAGTATAAGTAATTTTGTATTTTATATAAAATTACCTACAGTACGTATAAAGTATGTATGACGAATGATATTTTACTAAAGATAGGTTTGTACCTTCAAAATGGCGCTTTGAATTCGGCTCCGCTGCAGTCTGAGTACAGTCGCCAAAGAGTGTGACAGAAGATGCGCGGGAATAGGGAGTAGAAGAGTTAGCTATAATGAAATCTGTCCGCAAATACGGGGGTCATTTTAAGCTCTAAAATTGTATCTCTAGTAAAATATCATTGATAAGCACCTACTTTCATACAAACCGCAATTATGGTATATCTACTATCATTTTATAGATTTTTGCGTCAAACTATTAAATTGGTGTAAATGCGTAATATTTTCTACATCTCCACACTCCTATGACATTTATCATGCTCAACAATCGATATCGATAACTTTGCTACTGAAATCAAATGCACAATGCACATCACTAGTTTACTTTTTAAACACCAACGAAAAAGTGGAAAACGTAGAACTGATTATTCAGCCTAGCTCATAAAAAGCTTACATCATTAGAGGCACTAGTAATGTCAGAGATAGAAAATATCCAAATTAATATTATAATTCAGAGGAATATAGCCGCAGTCGTATCAGGACCAATAAAGCTTCGAGGTATGAAAATTAATACGTTCGTCGCGAGGAACAAACTTAAAACCATACAAAACGTCAAAGAATACAACGCCATCTAGCGAACTACAGGAAGTAACTTTGTCTCAATGATCTAGATGCTTCTCGCGTTATCACGGCTGAACGGATTTTGCTAAAATTTGATAAGAGGTTACTGTATATCACAAAGCCAATACAAGGACATAGGATACTTTTTTGTATCCACGCGAACGAAGTTGCGGGTTACAACTAGTATTTACTACGTAAGTAATACTTCCAAAACTGGTGTTTTACGGATAGCGAAACAGGAGCACAGCTGCTGACTGTACATCCGGTGACAGCTGGCTACAGACTGCATCGGATATGGATGGATTCTATGAATTCTGATCATTTTTATTTGTCAACTGTATTTTGTTTTGTGCGTTTTTACCCGCGGGTTTAACAAACTGCTGAATTTAAAACACCCTGGAGTCTCATTAGGAGATCTCAGTTGTTTGGGTACTTTGGTTTAAATCGAGTTACTAAATGTGGTTTTGAGGAGCTAAACTGAAAATATACTTTTTTTGTCTATTACATACATCTACATTACCTGGCCTGACATCGTGCGAAAGGAACAGTTAGACTTGAAATTCGCGGGAGAAAAGAAAAAAAACTACTAAGGTTATAGCTTCTCCCTTTCGCCCCCAGAAACTCATATATAGCCATCTCTTTCACACGATGTCAGGTCGGGTCATGTATAGCCACTTTCATATTATGTAATTTGTGTAGATTAGAGATTTTATTTTAAAACACTAAGTTATTTTTAGATTAATTTTATTTGGTTCCATAGATATTCTATCGTCTAGTATGGATAAATTTGAAAAAAATATTACATTAAATTTTCTCTATAGAAAAAATCATTTAAAAAAACATTTCTTTACCCATTGACCGCCACGGTAGTCTTTACTGGACAAGCGGTCCTTGACCATGTTGTTCAACAGAAACACGAAATTAATAAATAAAATCTGTAAAATTTGTTTTTTTGCTTTGAACATTCATAGGTCTCACTAGGTTTCCCTGTGTCGGGAATGCTATGGAACACACACAAAGACATGGACAACTAACACCCAGACCCATAGCAGATATTTAATTTACATTCATCATTCATCGAACTCGGGCCTTTTTTTTTTTTTTCTCTTTCCTCTTATGAGGATTTTGGCGTCGCACGTCTTATGCATTTGCCAGTGTCAAGTATACATGTATATTTTCAAGTTTTGTTTGATATTATCAAACAAGTCAGAGTCACAGTCAAAGGCGAGCAAAGCAAGTCACGGTCAAGTCCAAGTCATGCCCCAGTAAAGTGGTGAAAACTTTACTAGAGCCTTCTATGGAGTTTTGAAAACAACACGAAAATTCACTTTTCACGATATTATACCATTCCCTAACACTCGTGTGAAATTCACCGTTTTTACACATTAACACTCGAAATAACACAAGTTTTGGAAAATAATAAAATGACGCGACATGAATTCTTCACGTTCCCGCCAAAACTCAAAAACTCGGGCCTTTGAATTTGTTTACAAAAGTGGTGTTACCAAAGGTCGTAGAATATAGTCGAAAAAGGTTACAACCATGTACGCCAAACCAAAAAGGTACACTCATTTTAAGAAAAAGCGCGGCAAAAAGCTTGCTTATCGAGTTACGTACAGAGTGAATGATTGAATGATTACCGCGGGTCGTTGACCTCGCACGCTTGTGGTTTTTCGCCGTGGGAAGGGACTGTTGACGGATTATCGGGGCTGTTTAGATGTTATGAAAAAATTAAAATGAAGAACAAAGGATTATGTTTCTTTTTGAACAGGATTTTAATAGTTAGAATTACATACATACTACATACTACATACTATGTATAGTCAATATTATTTTGTAATAGTCAAACTCAACAAATATGATCGTTGTTGCGTTTTTAGGAACAAAAGTACCAGGGATGGGCAGCGGGCAGGAAAAAAATTTAAATATTTATGTGAAATATTTTTTTTATCGATAATCGTTAATGAATGGATATTATCGACTAAGTAATATTCCTTGATAAAAGTCACCGAATGTGATCGAAACTATAGTCGGAATAACCGACTTAATTCAACGTGTATTCCCGTTTTATTAAAACAAAATGTGTCGAAACCACGTCAGTTTTCACAGTATAAGTAATATTAGTTATTTTATCATTGGGTTGCTGAAGCATTTTGTCATAATTAGGAAACAAAAATATAGACGTTATTGACCGAGCGAAGCGAAGGTCTCAGAGTTTACTGGGACAAATGGGCATTTCTATATATGTTTGTGTGTATATTTGTCCGACGATAACTTGCGAACCGTTGATCCGATCTTCATGAAAATTTGTAGGCAAGTAGTTCATTTCAATACAATTTTTAAGTTCGAATATGAGCTGAATCGGTCCAGGGGTTGTGAAGATATAGGGGTCGCGAGGTCTCAGTTCGCCGCGAACTATTAGTATATTATTGTTTGCTAGTTCTGGTATTATGTGGCAACCTATTCTACAATTTCATAATGTGATATCTTTTCCTAAACAATTTCTTACGGGTTAACGAGAAAATCGAAGTTTTCGTGCGTTACCGATTCGTTACCTTGCTGACAAAAGAAATGGTATACGTTCTCCGTTACATCGCAATAACTATTTATTATCTATGGTTTAAGTGTTGAAAGAAAAAATGAGCCGTGAATGTCGTGATCTCGACTCGCGTGATACACAATCACCAACTTATTTGAAGCGGTGGCTAAATGAGGGAACTACTATTTTTGACTGGAAGTTATAAGGGTGTCTACACATGGGCTGACCTGACACCGTGTGAAAGGGACAGCTAGATTTGAATTTCACGGGAGCAAAAGAAACAAACTATTAAGGTTATAGCTTTTCCCTTTCGCTCCCCCAAAATCTCTTTCAAACGATGTCAGGTCTGGCCATGTAGCGAGGCCTTAAGATTTACAAAAAAACGATGGTGGCTCTACTATGGTCATACTGTCAGATGTGATCGAGTCGGCCTGTTTTTTTTTTCTTTGAGTGGTTTGGGTAGCGCCCAAGTAGCGTCGGCGATCCTCTGTGTAAAAAGCCAACTTCGTATACCATTGAGCATATTATTGACTAGCTGCGTCATTATTTTTCACATTTGGGGCACTATTATTATGATTATATTGATTATTATTATGATTGCAAATTTTTTGGGGCACTATTATTATGTTACAATTTTGTTTTAATAAAACGGAAATACGTTAAATTGAGTCTTTTCCTTGCACAGTGCAAGGCAAGACGAGGTCGCGCGCGTGTCAGGCTTAGCATTCCTTGATAAAGGTTACCGAATGTGATCGAAACTATAGTCGGAATAACCGACTCAATTTAACGTGAGTATTCCTGTTTTATTAAAATAAAATGTGTCAAAACCATGGGAGCATCTGATTCGTGATTCTGATTGCGAGAGCATGCCATCTCGCTCGTACCAACTTAGTCGCACTATGCGCGGTCCTGCTCGCGCAACTCTCGCTATCGCTTTCAGAGTTACGAGATAAGCCCACATGTCAGTTTTCATATGTTACAATTATTTTTAACGCTTCACCAGTCGCTGCCGCGACACGCTCGCTTCTCTCGCTCGGCTCGCACTTTTTTCCGCAGTTCAAACATAACCACATAACGCACCCCTAAAACAGCAATGCTTTTCAATAAACAAAATTAGGATTGGTGCAGTTGGATTGGTCTTTACGCCCTGAGCTCCTGAGTGACAAAGGCTACTTACATTTTGCAGTTGGGTATTTAGTTTTTATTTTAACTAGTAGTTCGCGTCGAACTGAGACCTCGCGACCCCTATATCTTCGCAACCCCTGGACCGATTCAGCTCATATTCGAATTTAAAAATTGTATTGAAATGAACTACTTGCCTACAAATCATGAAGATCGGATCAACGGTTCGCAAGTTATCATCGGACAAATATACACACAAAAATACAAACATACATACAAATGCCGATTTGTCCCAGTAAATTCTTGAGACCTTCGCTTCGGTCGGTCAATAATAATACCTTTGTTGTCGCTAGTATAATTCTTGGTAATTGTACCCAACATTAATTTTGTACAGTAATCTTTACCCGAACTTATCTCATTGAAGACACCTCTATCTATACCTGCTTCGCAGATTCCAAAGCCCTTCTCATGATGGGGTCTGTTATGGGCTTAGAAAAAGTTGCTTTCTCTGTCTACCGTTATGGGGATACCTTTGTCGTTTCATGTTTTAACAGCAGCGGAGCAGGTAGACGTGGCATAACCACGTTTAAAAAAAAATGCTACGTTTCTTACGTAGCATTTCTTTTTAAAAATTAGATACCATTTATGAATTACTAGCTACGCCCCGCGGTTTCACCCGCGATTCTACAGGAACTGTTACATTTTTCAGGATAAAAAGTAGCCTATGTGTTATTCCAGGGAATAAGCTACCTCCGTACCAAATTTCATCCAAATCCGTTCAGCCGTTACAGAATTGAACGGGGAATCACACTTACATACTTACCTACTTATACACAAACTTACTACATTTACTTACTCGACCGACCGAGCCGTCTAACGTCACTAGATGGCACTGCTCTTACTTCATACAAATCATAGTTATCGTAAAAGCGATCGAATAGGTAAAAGCAATGAGGCGTATTCCAAAAAAAAAACCTGGTAATCAAAGTACCCAATAGATGGCGTTAGATGTACCTTGAGGTTTTTCTGTCACTGTCAAGACATGAAAGACAAAAAAAAAATTACGTGTGCCTTTTTTTTCTCGTGTTTTTTGTCTCAACATGTGTATTTAGACAATTTCAAGTAATGTAACTATGTATTTGACTTCATTTGAAATATTACAATAGTTGACACTGGCTAAATACACAACATGTGGAGCAAAAATTTACGATTTAAAAAATAAACATAAAATATCTCGACAGAAATGACAATGGCAGGTAAAACGATAGGCCTATTACGCCATCTAGTAAGTATTTTAGAACAATTTTTTTTTTTTTTTGGAATACGCCTCATTAGAAAAATTCGCACTCGGTACTCTGGTGAGTTGTGGTCAAACGTCTCTTGCCAATCACAAAAACAACAAGCACTTTATTCTTCATCCTTTCAAACTAGCCCAGTAAAGCATTTAAACGTCGCCATCAACTTTCACCGACCCATTGTGAACAATTACAGTCCATGGGAATATTTACAAATTGAAATTGTAATTCTGACTTTTTGAAGATGTAATTTGGGCAGGGACCCTATTCGGAGATATGTCATTTTATCTCGGTCACTCTCACTCCCATTAAATTCTAAATTAGAGAGACAGTGACCGAGATAAAATGTCATTTCTCCGAATAGGGGCCCTGTTAGGTTTAGAGGGCAGTTAGGGATTGATTGTTTCATGGCGATTCAAATTTATTGTTTTGATTTCTATGTTTATTGTGAGATGTGTCTCGGTTGTTAATCGATCTTTGTGTTGGTTAAATGGTTACAAATCGATATCAGTTTTGAAAAGAACTACACTAAAAATATCGTTGTCATTTTTATTGCAGTCGGTGACGAGAATAGAAACACTTTTAACCGTTTGAAATCATCATCATCATCACCCAAAAGACGTCCATTGTTAAACATACGCCTCGCGCCTCCCCCTTATAGCGCCACACTGAACGATCTGCCATTTGCAACTACCAGTTGCCTGCGGCTTTCACAATGTCCTGGGGCGCTAGTCTCGACTTTTCGCTACAGTACTTTGCGACCGACTTCGGTCGCTATGACGCAAAAATTCTACAACGAACACGAATTGTTAACGAAAAAACGCAAACAAAGCGTTGAATTTTGCGTCATAGACACCGACTTCGGTCGCTATGACGCAAAAATTCGACAACGAACACTAATTGTTCTGAAAAACGCAAAAAATAGCGTTGTCATTTTTATTGCAGTCGGTGACGAGAATAGAAACACTTTTAGCCGTTTGAAATCATCATCATCATCACCCAAAAGACGTCCATTGTTGAACATACGCCTCGCGCCTCCCCCTTATAGCGCCACACTGAACGATCTGCCATTTGCAACTACCAGTTGCCTGCGGCTTTCACAATGTCCTGGGGCGCTAGTCTCGACTTTTTGCTACAGTACTTTGCGACCAAATTCGGTCGCTGTGATGCAAAATTTAATTCAACGCTGGTTGCGTTCTTTCGTTAACAATTTTTCGTTTTCCGGTTTGTGGTCGTCGCTCGAGAACCTTTCTCCCCCATCGGTAATAGGGTCTTCTAGCGATGTGGCCTGCCCATTGGCTCTTATAATAGTTCGCGTCCAACTGAGACTTGGCTACCCCTATAACTTCATCGCCCAAAACCGATGTTGATTCGAAGTTAAAAATGGTATTTCAATTTAATTCATTTATTTTTCGGGCTTTAGGTATAAGTAAATATACTCTTAGCGACGTCATAAATTGAATTGTCATATTGAAATATACTACTATCCGAAAAAATCATCAAGATAAGAGAAATATAAATTCAAATATACATTATACATACAACTACCGATATGCTACCGTGGACACTGAGACTGTGGCGAATGACATCGTCCACTCGATTTCATCACAAGTTCCCATCACTAAAATAGTGCATTTCCGCATATCTGTGGGCTTATCCCGTAACTCTGAAAGCGATACCGAGAGTCTCGCGAGCGGGACCGCGCATAGTGCGACTAAGTTGGTACGAGCGAGATGGCATCCACACACAATCAGAATCACGAACGTTTCAAAGTTAGGGGATAAGCCAGCGGGTTACGTCTAGAAATTACATTTATCCAGAGAGAATCTTCTTTTTAACCAACTTCCGAAAAAAGGTTCTCAAGTCGACTGTTTTTTTAATTTTTTTTATATTTGTTACCTCAGAACTCCCGTCATTTATGAACCGATTTGGAAAATTCTTTTTTAGTTTGAAAGTAGATATTTACAGATTGGTCTTCAACAATAACTGATTATAAATTGAAAATAGGTATATAAGTATCAAGAAATTCATTGATTGTCCTATAATGCTCTTTGCTTTAATCTTAAGCGGGTTTGTTCAGGCAACAGCTGTGCTGTGTCTGAATAGTCCATCCCACTGATAGTAATGTAATAACTATACTACATATACTTAGATCGCATATAAATATTGTGCCGTCTCGGGGGTGTCCATCTGTAAGCTAGTTGCTTTACGGATGGGTACTTTCATCGCGTTCGTCTCATTATTTTACTTTTCTGTGTACATATATTTTGGATTACAATCCAGTTCAGATTTTTACTTAAAATTTTGTATACTAATTAAGAAAATGATTGATATCCGTTTTGTGTACCATAAATAAATAAGTAATTAAAATATTATTTTCTACTTTTTAGTTTAAGTTTGAAGTCGGTTTTTTTTTAACTAAAAGTTAATTTTATTCATAACCTGAATCCAAGACAACTAATTGTGTTTGTTTCCATTACTGATTGGCATTTAAATAAAATAAACGACGCGACACCGTCTTTTAACTTGTCAGATAAGTAAGGAGAGTGACACTGCTCTCCTTCTAGACCTTCGTTGTGCTCGGTCAATAAAGTAAGAAATAGATTAGAGACAAAGTTTTTTTTTTCTCTTTGGATAACTATCAGCTACGCTTAAGGTGCAACGTTTCGCTCATCGCGCCAAATTCAAATTTTCTTGCGTTTTTTGTCAGTTACAGCTCAATTACTCATCGTGGATTTATAGAAACCAGTTTTGCGCCAATAAATAAGTTGCTTTAAGAAATTACGGGTAAAATTATCACCTAGATAGCATTGGTTTAGCTACAAATCTCAATAAACTAATTTTCATCTTGGTTTTTGGTTTAGTGAGAAATGTACTTATACTAGCTTTCAACTTGAATTTTTGATTAGTGTAATTTCTCGAAACAATCTATTTATTATCGCAAAATTAGTTTTCATGAATCTACGATGACTAATTAAGCTGTAATTGACAAAAAACGCAAGAAAATTTGGATTTCGCGCGCTGAGCGAAACGTTGCACCTTAAGTAACAGGTTTAATATTCTAACTTAAAGCTAATTAAAAGTTACCACAAATAGGGATATACATACATAGATTCTTCTTTAAGAAGAAAGAAAAAATGAAGTCGAAAAGTGTTATTTTAAAAATTGAATATAGATTCTAGGACAGAAAAATGTAGGTATACGTTACTGCGTCTTGTCTAAAATTTGTCTTGTATGATCAAACTCTTAGTATAACAGTGAAATCTATTTGTATGTAATTTTCTACCGTCTTAAAACTGAAGCTTCAAGATGTCGTTTGAACTCTGGTTAGGTCAATTAACGTACAGACGAGCTTAAATTGGCAAAATTATGTCGCGCCAGCTAGCAGCACGCTTTCTGGTGCCACTCTATATTTGACCGAGTGAAGCGTAGGTCTCAGAGTTCTTATGAATGAATGAATGAATGAATGAATATTCTTTATTATCATACAGTTGCATTCATAACAATTACAAAATATAAAAAAGTTAAGAATGCTTCCATTATATTAAATAAATAAATTATTAATGATAGTGTGATAAATTGTTTCATTTATTGTTGCTTATGATTTCGTATGGCTTTATCATCATCTTTTATAATTACCATGCACTCAATCAATAATAGCCACTGTTTTTCCTTTAAATGTTATCTTATATTCTGTTTAATCTGGCACTCGCTTTCATATTGCTGGTTTTTTTTTTTTTTTTTTTGTAAAGTTAAGTTAGGTAGTTTTGCACTAGCACCATGTTTGTTCTATAAGCGATAGCCTCCGTTGGCCTAGGTGTTCTTATTATCCTAGCGTTTAAATTTATTTGTATGAAGGCTGTTTGGTTGTCCAACTAAAATAAAATATTTAAAAAAATTATGGTCTCGTCAACTTGCTAGTGACTTGCTACAATGTTTCAAAATATTATTTATATCATTGCATATTCAAAAAACGACAATATCGGGAGGATTTATCAATTATTTTTTTAAGTAAAAATCAAATTCAGTTCCTGAGAAATCACGTCAGCTTTATAGAGGGAACAAGGGAACAAATTTAGCACAAACGAGCACGTCGCTCGTCTGATGTACGCACGTAATTGTGACGCTTGCCCATAACAGTTCATTTTATTCAGTTCATTCGATCTTCATGAAATTTTGAATGCTAATAGTAAATTTTAATTGACAAAAACGGTCGTGAAGTTTAGTTAACTTAGTTTTAGTTATTCTTTAAGAAGTTATACTATGAACTATAAAATAATGTATGGCTGCCTAAATTACATGTAACAAATAAAAGTAAGAATTCAAATATCAATTTATAAATAGTTTCATGTTTACACCCAGGAAATTTATTTATTTATTTAGGTTCACCTACACTGTGCACACCAATACAATGTCAAAAATATACACAAATAAAATAGAACTAAATGTCACAATACTTACAGGTGAAGACAGCATGCAATAATAAAGAGCGAGTACTATAATTATAAATAGAATTAAGTCATTACATAAAAGTCAAAAATTTAAATTTAAAAGTCATTATATGAATTATCATCATTGATCAGATGGTCAGAGACCTCAAAGTCTAATTAATGTCAACATCGGCTGTCTTAGACAGACGCACCATCACGCACCATTCTAGCCATGGGTGCATTTAATCCCACGTTAGAGTGAGACATCGCAGTGGAAAAAATATTAAAGCGCGATACTCTAGGTAATAGGTATGTTCGAGGTTTTAGGACTGGCTAACACTGTCCCAAAATATCAAATCAGGCGTCGAATAATGACAAGTGCAGCGAGCTTATCCCGTAACTCTGAAAGCGATAGTGATAGTGCGACTAACTTGGTAAGAGCGGGATGACATGCTCTCGCAATCAGAATCACGAAAGTTTCAATGTTAGGCGATAAGCCCGCAGATCATAAATTACGTGGCGATGCTTCTATCTCTCACACACACATACTCTCTCTCTCACACACAAAATTCGTACACTATTCATATCCACCTCATGACAAATCACCTCACTACACTCACGCTCCTGCACTCTCATAGTTTAATTTAAACTTAAAGATATAGACAATAAAATAGGAAAAAAAAATTAAGAGTTTTGCTGTCTAATCTAAGTTTATATTATAAGTAAGTAAGTATAGTATTAACTTTTTTTTGTATCGGGCAAGTGCCTTTATTAACTAAGCAAAATACATACAAAATACAACTACCTAAACTACTTAGCCCACTACATAAAAATAACAGTTGGATTATCCAGCAACCATTAAAGGTCTATAGATAATCCAAATGTTCAAGCCCACTACCAGTGGGCAGCGTACTCAGCATGCTGGCAGCATTACCACGCTGAATGGCAATGATTATACGTTGCGCCATATAAACGCCAGCATTTTGGTCACGCGTCGCGTCAACCAGGCGCTCTGTTATGTTTTTGAAAATAAGATGAGCTCCCGGTCCCCGAGGGCCCAACGTCTCTTTTTACATGAATTAGTTGTAATGTAACTCAGTACTTTCTGTAATAGGAAGAGCCTGGAGACCACGACACTGGCCACCCTATAGTGTGGAATCCAGTCACGGTGCACACCGTTTGTTAGATTGTAGTTTTTTCGTACATTAATATTAAACATTAATATTATTATTATGTTACGTTATTATTACCTGTTATTATTAAATAACAGAATAGGCTTTTGCTCTGGGAATGAACTAGAAAATCGCAGATACAACCGCGGGCAAAGCAGTTAGGGGGAATACATCGCAGCTTCCTAAATACAGTAATCCTACGGTTAAAGGTCACAGTTTAATAATACACACTTGTGCAAATGATCTCCTCACAATGATGCTTTGTCTTGTTCAAACTCCGCTTTGTGCACTAAGTTGAGGTCAATGTATGTGTAAAGCACTGTTTAAACTTTCGCGGTTGTTTACTACATTACTATTAGGGTGTCTACACATGGCCTGACCTGACATCGTGTGAAAGAGATGGCTATATATACATTTCTGGGGGAGCGAAAGGGAGAAGCTATAACCTTAATAGTTTGTTTCTTTTGCTCCCGTGAAATTCAAATCTAGCTGTCCTTTTCACACGATGTCAGGTCAGGCCATGTGCAAGGTCTTTACTATTTACTCAACTCATGACATATTTACCGCGATTTTTACGATTCTTTTTTTTACTGTGAGTGTGTATTGGTGGTACCAGTACCGAATGAACTCACACATCCACGTTAGAAAACTCAAACTCCGGAGGACGACCAACTTGGGCATACCCTAACTAGGATATAAGGGTATTCCCCCGAAAATTACACCTCTATCAAACTTGGTGGTGAATACCTGTGAAGCATAGATGAAACAAAATGGGTTTCCAGTTCAGAATGGCAATCTTCCATGGGCCTAGGGTAGCCAAGGTATCAAATCCGCCCCTTCTGTAAGGGTAAACTGTCAGGTCGGATGAACATTTTGACGTTTAAAAGTGTCTCATTCTGAATGAGTCATTCATAACAAAAATATTGAGTCATAATTAACCTGTTTTAACTTTCATCTACAGCAGGGGTCTCCAAACTACGGCCCACGGGCCAAATCCGGCCCGCCGCTGCCATCAATCCGGCCTGCGACAGCTTAAGACTAGTGTCATCAATCTGGCCCACGACAGCCAATGTTTTACTGTTGTTACTATTGCTGTGATAAGTTGAATGGAAGAGAATGAATACACAGAATGATAATTGATGTTTGCTTAGGTGGGCAGAAAAATTAAAATTGTTATGGCCCTTGCAACATACCGAAAAAAATATTATGGCCCCAAGGCTTCAAAGTTTGGAAACCCCTGATCTACAGCATAGATTAGATTTTAGAGCAAAGGCATCGGCATACTAGCGCCGTACAGTGATTACCGTTAAGTGTCGATAATTTCATCGATAATCAGCACAGCACTAATGCGCGCGTGTGAAGCTTAAAAGCGATAATAAGTAAAGTAAAGCAAGTAACGCATCGTGTTACTTTGCTAAGTTATTTGGTAATTTGAGATTGTGAGAGAAATCTTTAGTAGATTTTGCTTTGTTTAACTTTTTCTGTGATATTATGTTACTTATTATATCAATGCACACTCCACACCATTATCAAAAATGTGAAAGTGGCTTTCCGATTCTTTGTTTGTCGCTTACAACTAAAATTTAAAACAAATCTTTATTTTTTTACAAGAAAATAATGAACATAACGATAGCGAATTCACGAAGAAGGTTTATACAAAATCACAGATGGATTGTGTTTTTATTACTAAAAGAGTTTAAAAATAAACTAAAAAATAATTACAATAAGCTGATTTATAATTTTACTATGACAACTGACGTGGTTTTGATACATTTTGTTTTAATAACAAAATAATGAATAATAATTAACAAAGCTGATTAATAATGTTCGAATTTTAATTTGTAGACCTACTTAAGAAATAAAAACGAATGTAACGACACTTCACTCTTCAAAATCGGCCAATAAGGTAATAGTAATAGGAACACACAAACATACCTACATACAGTCGGGTAATAAACCGTAATTAAAATGAAATATTTGTAAGTACGTTTTTCTTAATCTGTCGAAAATCAAAGATACCAATTCAAAATCGAACAGAACGAATGCAAATCGATTACAATTCGATTATTTAAATAGAAATCGATGTTGATTCGAGTGCATAGCAAATGTACGACATTGAGAGTTGCGTAAGTCAGGCAATTGAGATATTTAAACGACTGACATTTTATTTTAACGCCATTCATGATTCAAATTCAATTGATTTCTACATTTAATTTGCAGAACTGCTGTGCACAATTTTATTATCAATTAGCTGATGCCCGCGACTTCTTACGCGATGCAAGCTCGCTAAATTCTTTATTTTTTTAGATTTTTTAATAATTATTCTGCTATTCGGGACAGAGACAAATACAACAAATCAAAAACCATGAAAATCGGTCAAGTATAGTAAAGTCAAATCAAGTAAATTTCATATAGTTTAATATATGATATTGAATACTAAGCAACATCCGTATAAAAAATGAATACATAGGCCCAATTAGTTTAAAATGTACTACGTTATGAGAATTCTTTAGGCTGCCTAAAAACTGAAACTAAAGCTCGCATGACAAACATAGTAATTGGAGAGATAACGACCTCGGAGCTCATTGAATACAAGAATCTATTAACGGCTCTGAGAGCTAGTTTAGAGCTTTATACTGCCCTACCTCATCACTAGCGTCGTGTTTACGACCTCTCTAATTTAGTTTTAACGTAAAAAAAGGGCTAATCTTGACATCCATTCTTTAAATACAGTTAGCTGGACGTTTCACATGTGTAAGGGTTTGGCCTTCTGCCATAGACAAAAATATAGGAACCATAGTTTAAAAGAAAAAAAATTGTAGTCTATGATTAATGACAAAAATAAATACGAGTTCACTTTTTGACCTGATATCGTCAGCATTTTTATTTTGCCTCGGCTCCTATCAAGTAATGATCCGCCATAAACATGAAATATTAAATAATAGCTGGAAGCACTCGGCCGCAAGGTGGACAAGATGAAACCACAACAACATGTTTGTTACACAAATAAAAGATAGGCAGTCTAAAATAGGTATAGGCTAAAATAGACTATAGTTTAACATTTATTTATGTAATTTACACCAAATGACATAAACGAACCAAAAACAATATTTCACCACAATATTATGCTGATAATTAATAATTAGTCCTTGAATTAAAGATAAATTGTGAGTATAATTTTCAGTCTATTTTCGTTTTTAAACAAAGTACTTACCCACCTAGGTAGTGAATCTCTCTAAGTCTCTATTCCTTAGTCTATTCCATTGTTTGTAAGGAAATTAGATTATAAAAAGTTAACTTACCTATATAACAGTTTAAAACACTCGTCTAAGTAACATCAAGTAACAAAATAATGCTAAAAGTTTAGGTTTGTTAATGTGTCCATTTCACTTGCTTAGTTAGGTCTAATATTTACAAACACATTCGTTTTGGTTAAATTATGATTGAATTAATATACTTAATATTGAGTTGTTAATTTATTTATTTTTTGATAACAATTATTTTATATTACGATAAAATTGCATATTATTGTGTTAACAATATGTATCGATACAATTTCAAAATGATATCCCATCACTACACCACCCTCGAGCGAACTTTTTGCCACAGTACATAAAAAATGGGCAACGGCCTCAAACATCCTGCAGCTAACTAACGAAATAAGCGCCTACTTTCCAAACTAGTTTATCTCGATCGCCTTTGTTCTGCCGACCTCACTCCACGAAATCTCAGCGTACATTCAACTTACTTATTATTTAAAACATGCAAATGTAACATGTACTCACCATAAAATCAGAAATACAAAATCGTGTTCCGTTAACGCCAAGATCCTTTTCGCAAACTTAATTCCAAATTCAAATTTTGTAATAAACACAGAAAGCACGCCACGCCATACGTTCACTGCACTTCAACGTAAGTTTGAAGTTTTCCAATTACCATTTTTAATTCAACAAAAAGTTAGTAATCAGACTCCTTGGTGACACAAGGAGGTTTTAAACACGTTCGGACCGCGTCGCGTCGCATTTTTACTGGCCGACGAGATATTTTTACCTGAGTATGGCAAAAAAAGTTACTTCGACTGTAGAGCTTAATTTCAAATTCTCAATGAACTTTTAACTTTATTATTATATAGATAAAGCTCATATTTTTCTGCAAAGCTAAATTGCATTAGTGTGGTAATAGTGAACTGACATTTTATTTAAAAATAAAAGTTAATGCGTTGGAATAAAGTTTATAATGATTTGTTTCTGAAAAGAAAGCTTCATGCTGTGTGCTTTGGATGTAGATGTATTTGTGGGCAGTTGGTCAGAATCAGTGGTTCTTAAACTTTTCATTTTGTACATAAAAAGTATTTCTTTAACGCTAGTAGTTCGCGCCGAACTGAGTCCTCGCATCCTCTTTAACTTCAGAGCCCCTTGACCGATTCTGCTCATTTTTTAAGTTCAAATAAACTTAAAAATTGTATTGAACTACTTGCCTACGAAATTTCATGAAGATCGGATCAACGTTTCGCAAGTCATCGTTGGACATATACACACAAACATACAATCATACACACAAACGCCGAGTTCTCCCAGTAAACTCTGAGACCTTCGCTTCGCTCGCTCAACAACTAGACGGGTACCAGTGGTCAAGAAAATATATATTGCAGGTTTCTTGCAAAAACCCTAAGACTACTTCCAAATAAAAATTTGGAGGTTCTATTCTTATTTAAACACAATACCTAAGTATATTAAAAACATGTGCGGTCTTACCGCATGAAGATACCGTACGTAACCTATATGTATATTTTATTATCATTTTGTAATACGTAATCATTATAACTATCAACTGCAAAATTTTGTAAATGCAAATGGTTCGCAAGTTCCAAATATTTGTCTATTGTCTATTGTCAAGTTATCGTCGAATAAAATATACCTATATACATACTAGTGGCGCAGCACAAATACAAAGTCGCGAGCACTTACGCACAGCATACTTAGTTATTATTTTTATTTATTTTTAGTTTATTATAATAAACTAAATATAACAATAACTATGCCACATAGCAGCAAGACGTTTCAAGAATAAGTTTTTAAAAGATCTATTTCTTAGGTGATCTATTAGGACCATTTAATTGAGCAACGTCACGAGCGCTACATAAAATTCAGTCCTCCACCATCTGCGGGAGTTGGTTGATGGTTATGTCTAGTATAAACAGACATTGATTGATGGTTCGGTATTTTTGTCCTCAACAGATTTCCACTTCGGGGAATAGACTCAACCATTGTTTTTTTTCGTTTTCTAGTTTTAGGAAAGCGATCTGCGTTGTGTCAAGTGAAAGTAAATAATGCATGTAATTGCGATTGGAACTAAATTGGCTTTATAATTATGAACTAAGTACGAAGGTTTTTAACGAATTAAAAAAACCTATTCATATTCAAATTATTTATTTGCATCCACAATGTGTGACTTAGATGTTATACATTATGGTAGGAACAGTCGTGGACCCCGTCGGGCACTGCTAAATACCTAGTAGACGTGGAGGAGAGATAAGCATAGATTAGCATAATAAAAATAAGCATAATAAAAAACTTCGAAATCGGATAACATTTAGTGTTTTTTTTGTGTACAAGACGGCGGTACACTCCATTCTTAAGAAAAGTTTGAGAGCGGCTGTCCGTGGCCAGGGCACAGAACCAGTTTCCCATAGATACAGGCAAGCTGTGTGATACGTATTAATTCACACAGTTAAACAATATCTCACGAACAATGCTGCTCAGAATAGATGATAAACGAAACTAGAGGATAATTAGGTCACACATTGGTTCCTTATCTAGGGGGCCATCCACTATTAGTATATTGGTATCATCCCACATAACTGCATCCCCTTCCTTCTCTTAAAAAAAAAAGTGTATTGTACTCCTTATTTTTCTTCGGGCTTACAATCAAGTTCGACTAAGCCATACTAGTAGATTGACTACGCCATGAATACTACTTACTGGTATGGGGTAGTCGATCTTGATTGTAAGACCGATGAAAAATTAGGGATAGTATGTCGACTACGCCATACAAGTAAGTAAGTAGTATGACATACTTGTAACTAGTATGGCGTAGTCGATCTTGATTGTAAGACCGATGAAAAATTAAGGATAGTATGTCGACTACGCCATACAAGTAAGTACTATGACATACTTGTAATTAGTATGGCGTAGTCGATCTTGATTGGAAGCCCGATGAAAAATATGGGATACAATGTTTTTATTAATTCTTTTTGTTTCGGACACAGCAACTGTTTGTCCGAACCTAACCAGGGGGCTTATCCTCCAACTTTGAAACGTTCGTGATTCTGATTGCGAGAGCATGCCATTTCGCTCGTACCAACTTAGTCGCACTATGCGCGGTCCCGCTCGCGCAACTCTCGCTATCGCTTTCAGAGTTGCGGGATAAGCCTACAGTATATAAAATAAAATAAAAAAACACGTACATTACGAATTTTTAAACATATTTATTGACTTCTACTTAAAACTAAACAATGTATTAAATAAACGAAAGCAGTTTGATTTAGTTTGTGTCGATTGAAAACAATGACTTTCTTCCGTGTAGACATCACATCAGATACATTCGCTATGGAAACAATTCAGAGAAATCGAGGTGCTCACTAAACGCTGATTGGCCCGATCAAGGTTTCGTCACTTGTTTAATTTTAAAAGTTCTTTAAGTAACATCAAAATTACAAAGTTTGAGCAAAGAGCGTGGTGCGGGGACTGAGACCAAGCGTTCCCGTTGGCTATCTCAAAGTTACGAATATATACTCTTAATTATACTCATAATTTCAAATATCTACTCAAAAGCCACAACAAAAAATAAGTACTATTCATAATAAATAATTCAATATATTTTTTTGTTTATGACACTAAAGTGTGTGTAAACCTACTAAATAAATATATGTTTGCGCACGTAAAGTAATTGGAATCAGAGAATAAGTTGTTTCTGAAGAGCAATTATATCTATGAATGATAAGTTCGTTAACTTCAACATTTCAACGCATCAGCAGAATAGCGCTAATGTTTTATCTGAAATGCCCTATTCCAGGTGTCTACAGGATTGCAAGTCATTGATTAATTAAGGCTTTATTAAGCACTGCCTTTAGGCGGCATCCAAGGCTCGATCTTCGCTCGAGTAGTGCTGTAGGGGGTGTACTGAGCCGTGGTGCCGGATGGGTTCTCGGTAAAATCTGCCATCCACTTGTATTTCGGACGGCTCGGATCCTGTAAAAAAAAAAAAAAACAATATTTTTTTTAGGATAAATTACTTTGGGTATTCAATTTAGTTTGGGTTTGAACAAGTAGTTAAGGGGCTGAACTGAAAAAAAATGTTTTTTCTTTTCTTAGACGTAGAGAAATGACCTTAATTAAGGACATTTTTTGGTTTTATCGTTGAGTATGGCTAGTTTGGAAAACATGATTGTGATATAAAATCATTAAAAATAACTTTACAAACATTCTACGCTAGATCTCTGAACCGCTGGTGTATACTCAAGTGTTTATTAATTCATAGTGAAGTAATCACAATTTCTGAGGAAGCTTTTTTTTTTTTTAGTATTACTCGGTGACGGGACGAGCAAGTCGCTCACCTAATGTTAAGCGTCACGCTTGCCCATAACAATTCAGTGCCACCCAGAATGTTGAACTTCAACAGTTCATAACTATGCGCGGCAACGCACTGCGCTCGTCACCCTGAGATGTTAGATGTTAAATCTCTGTATGCCCAATAATTACGCTGGAATCATTGCTCTTCAATCCGGAACACAGTAATGCTTGCACACTACTGCTTGGCGGTTGAATAACTGGCAAAGGTGTGGTACTTCCCCAGGCGGACTCTGCAAGAGAGCCCTACCGCTACAAAAAGCTAAGCTAAGCTTATGAATTTATAACTAGTTTAGTTGTAATTAGTAATAATATTTTTAGTTTTATTAGCACTCTCCATATTTTTTCTTTGCATGCGATACATCTATCTTTTTCAAAACTTACATGTTCGGTTTTGATAATATTACAGAACACTAACTAGGGTTTTGAACGGTTCGGAGAATGTTACGGAACTCTGACTAGGGTTTTGAACGGTTCAGAGTATGTTACAGAACTCTTACTAGGGTTTTGAATGGTTCAGAGTATGTTGCTGAACTCTTACTAGGGTTTTGAACGGGTCGGAGTATCTTACGGAACTCTTACTAGGGTTTTGAACGGGTCGGAGTATCTTACGGAACTCTTACTAGGGTTTTGAATGGTTCAGAGTATAATAATAATCATTTAAAAAAGTATGAATAAAAAAATACAATACCTGCTGTGGAGGAAGATCAGTTTTGTAGTGCAGCCAACCAAACCACTCGGGGGCCACCTGCAATTATAATTTACCTTTTTTTTATGTGTTCAAATTATTGCTAAAACAAAATTATGCCAGCACATGTACAATATTATTGGACCTTTTGAATCAATATAACTTATTGTTTCAATGGAAAATAACAAATAAGATGATCATACCGAGGAACCTGTAGTATAGTCTCCACCAATTTACTTGGGCATGACTTGGATTTGACCGTGACTTACTTTGCCTCACTTACTATGATTGAGACTCGTTTTAATTGTGAGATATTTTAATACACATGTAATATTACAAAACTTGACAGTGGATATCCTGACTAATATTAAAAATGCGAAAGTAGCTCTGTTTCTCTGTCTGGGTGTCTGTCCCATAGTCACAGCTAAACATCTGAATGAATCGTTTTGAAACAACAGTCTTTTAAAATATTAAGTAACTTTGAAATCTGTACAATTATCTTCACAATGTGAAATTTTAGGACATTATGTTAAATGACATTATTGGTTCGGCAATGTTTTCCCAATTCAATATACAAGTTTCATAGTGCAAAGAGATTTTTAAAAAAATTGGCCAGTCCTCACAATGTCAACGAGTAAGTCGCTCACCTGATGTTAAGCGTCACGCTTGCCCATAATAGTTCAGTGCCACCCAGAATGTTGAACTTCAACAGTTCAAAACTATGCACGGAAATGCACTGCACTCGTCACCCTGACATGTTAGATGTTAAATCTCTGTATGCCCAGTAATTACGCTGGAAACATTGCCCTTTCAAACCCAAGCATCTACATCTTGCATCTCTTCTTCTCTTTCTTACATTTTTTACATTACTTGTGATACTGGTGAAGTAAAAAACCCACCTGACTACCATCGTAGTTCATGTGATATTTGTCCGCGTACTCGACCCATCGGTTCCTGCTGTAGAAATAGCGAGGGTTCTCGTAGTATTTGTTGCCGTTCTTATCTTCACCGACCAGACGGCCATCCTTTAACTCGTCCTGTCTGAAATACAGTTGAAGCCAGTTATATCACCTAATTCACACTACGTAATGTAAGTCGAGTGTAATGCAAGTTTGTGTGTATGAAATGCAAATGTTTGTTTAATAGTTTTATGGAGTACCAAATTATTTGTGTATAGTTTTTTTTTTTTAATATGTTTATTTATTTATTACTTAATAGACCAACAGCACAAAATCATAATATAAAAATAATCTTAAACAAACATATAGTACAGCCAATAAAAATATATATTATTAAGTAATGTTTATTAATAAAGACCTTTGAACTCTACTTTGGTACCAAGAACTGCATTGTTGGACCAGTTCGATACACTGCTACAAGGCATCGTAATGAAAAAAGATTTTTGGATTGGACAAACATTTGCAGTGTGCAACTATTTGTTTTGCACAGAATTTTGTTTTTAATGTGTTTTGTTACATCTTGAAACTACTTAGCTTCAATATAACACCAAATAAATTACATTTTATGAAAAAGACCCAAGAAATATGAAACCTACTTTCAAAATATAACCTCAACGCCAAATTACATAATACTGTTTATTTCCCTTACCTGTACAGTTTCCAGAGTGAAGCCCTAATCCCGCCATTCTGGCGAATTATGGTAAACAAATTTGCTAGCTTATCTAAAGCTAGGAACTTTCCCACGGACATTTTTAACGATTTTCGTATCGATATTTTTCTGGAAAACTGGATTTGGTTTTATGTTTTGGCAACAGACAGCTGTCAATGTCAACGTCAAACAGCTGATAGTGGTGTTGCTATAAACATATATCGAAATTCTACTTTAGAAATAATACATGGATAGGCCGAGGATAGACTAAGGGTGTTCAAAGCAAGATTTGTAGTTTTCCCTCACGGAAAACTTTATTTGAAATAAAATTAAAATAAAATTGTATTGTAATGTATTGTTTGTGTCGTATGATTTGGTGATCTGGAACTTTTATTCATCAGCCTTCATTATCCCCAAAGAGTATAGTGAATTATCAAGAAATTATCCCACTACTGGTTATAGGTGTGCCATCTACTTTGGTCCTGTCTTCGTCAGTAAAATTTCCAGGTTCGACCCGCTATTAAATATTTGTCTATTGTCTATTTTGAAAATATCGTCAACCCATCTCGCTTCTGAATTATGAAAGCTCCAATCAGAAGTGTACAGTGCCTTGGCGGGGCCCCGTATAAAAAATTGTTTGGGGGCCCTTAAGGAGGGTAAAGATTTCTCACAAAAGAAAAATTTTTTTTTGCATAAAATTAAAAGAAATATTAATTTTAAAAAAAATGTGGAAGTTTAAGCAAAAATTTATAAAAATTTTGCTTACGCACGTTGGGGGCCACCGTGGCGCGGGGGCCCCGTATAATTGATACGGCTGATACGGCGGTAGCTACGCCTCTGGCTCCAATCCAAAGAGTAACACATGTTGTTAAATAATAAATAAATAACCATAAGGTTTCAAATGAAACCTGATTAGTGCAACATAATCGCCGTCATTTGCTCGTTTGGCTGTCCGTCGGCGCGGGGCGTCGTAATAATCGGATTCTACATTAGATTTCAATGTGGTGTTAATCAATGATATTTTACTACAGATACGACTTTAGCGCACTTCCTGTGACCCCCGCAAATCTGTCCTTTCGGACAGATTTCATTATAGCTTACTTACTCCAATTTCTCAATTTCTCACATCTTCCGCATTCTTTGGCCACTGTGAACAGACTGCAGCTGAGCCGAATTCAGAGCGTCATTTTGAAAACCTATCATTAGAAAAAGTCATTGGGTTTCATATAATGCAGTCATAGCATCTACGCATGCAATGCGTTGCAGTGAACATTTTCTTAAAATAAAAACGAGGTTCAACATTTAAAGATATTTATTTACAATTTTACTAAAATAAACAATAAAAGACATAGTAGAATAATATACGTCTAATCTTCAATTTCATTGCGTTTCTTTTTCTTCTTCTTCTTCTGAGGCACATCGTCTGTAGTTTCTTCAACATCATCAGGATTTATTTCATTTACTTCCGTTTCTGTAGTTTCTAATTGTCGTTTCTTATTTTTCTTCGGCTTTTTAGCACTATCGTTACTATCAGAATTTACTTGATTTTCCAAAAGCACTTCTACCGATTTCTTTGTTTTTCTACCAAAGTTATATTGTTTCACAACGCTTGTATCCCCATTAGCTGTTTTACTTTTTAAATCCTCAGCATTTTCTGGCAAAGGCACGGCTTCTGATTCAGCCTGCTCACAGATAACATTAGCTTCGTTTTCATTGCTAAAGCAACGTTTTCTCTTTTTCTTCTTTTTATTTTTAGGTTTTTCTTCTTGATTATCGGAAACTGATGTGTCTTCAACAATTTCTTCGTTTTTCTGCTTCAATTGCTTCGCATGGGAGTATCCCTTGTATTTTGTTTGTGTAAGAAGCATTTGTTCTTGCTGTTCTATTCTTGCTAGCTTCCCTATAGCCTTTAAACCGTGGCGTGCCCCCCTGGAAAATAAGGTAAAAACCATTAAAATGTTTTTTAGAAAATAGTATGTCAAAGATACCATGGTTTAGTGAATCCATGGTAGTCTTTTGTCTTACCACTTGATTTTTAGGTTTCTTTGGCGGTACGAAGGCTGCCGCGGGGAGTTTTTAACATACCTACCAATAGAATCAAGATGTTTGCCGGACACTGTATGAAGACTATTTAAGGTGGTATGTCTTACATGACCTAAACGCCATACATATATTTAAAAATATAATTTTTAAGTATTTTGTTGTTTTTTCATGACACATTTTCATGCACTTAACGTTATTTATCGTGGAAACGTGTCGCTGGAGGAGATTTCGTATCATACAAACCTTGTCCATGTTAGTGTCAGCTATCAATTCATATAGGTTTCATGAGTGGCCGATATTTTGAAGAAAAAACAAGATGGCGGACAGTAAGGTATGCCAAAATATTGAAAGCCCTTTGGAATCGAGGGATGTAGCAAGACAGGTGACTACGTCTTACTTACTTATGTGCCGTTCTGCCCTCACAGGCCTTGAAGAGCTCTTCATCTGTCATTTTGAATACATCCTTCTTTTCGTTTTCGCCATCAGTCTGTGACTCACTATCACTCACATTTTCAACTGAAACAAAACAAAAATTATTTATTCTAACTCTGCCCTATATATCATATTACAGAGATCACGCCCTGGATTCTGCATTCAGTACTCTCGAAGCGCACCACGCATCATTCTAAATACACTTATAAGAAATTACTCTGGTTGATTGTTAGGCGCGAGTAGCCGTAACCTTGAGCTAGCCAATGAGAGCGCTCGGTCGCACTCCCCGCGACCCGCGCCGCGCCTCACACTGACGTGACTTTTTGTGGGAACAACGAATCTTGCAATGCGGTATCTAGTGTGATCTGTGATCATATTATTATAGAATGTGCACGGAACGAACATACCAGAAGAACAATCTTTCGTAAAGACTACAAGTTGGCATAATGTAACAGTATTCTGGCCCGGACTCTTTCAGACTCAGCCAGAATGCGTTAATTATACATGGCCTGACCTGACATCGTGTGATAGAGATGGCTATATATAAGTTTCTGGGGGAGCGAAAGGGAGAAGCTATAACCTTAATAGTTTGTTTCTTTTGTTCCCGTGAAATTCAAGTCTAGCTGTCCCATTCAAACGGTGTCAGGTCAGGCCATGTAGCGAGGCCTTTATTCATACTAATTCATAGTTTTTTTTTAAAAAAATATCTGTGTAACTTAATCAGATGTTTAATCAGTGTCATGTTTGCTTGTGCGACCAAGCTCTTTAAAAGAGAATATTAAAAAAAACTGCCCTGCGGGTTTACCACTTTCCGGTTTCTCGCACTTTTACGGGATAAATTAGTTAAAACAAAATTATAATAACAACCTAATTTTACATCAAAACTAACAAATATGATAAAAACAAAGTGATCAATCGCATTTTCACAAGCCATGCGCGCCTGTAGGTATTTATCACAGGTGTGATAAATGATTTATTGCGACACTAGCTAGTCACACTTATATTAGAAATGCGTTTGTGTGTATGTGTGTAGGTAGGTAAGTATGTGAGTGTGTTTGTTCCCGTTGAACTCTGTAACGGCTGAACAGATTTGAATGAAATTTGGTGTGTAGGTAGTTTATTCTCTGTAATAACACATGGGCTACTTTTATCCTGTTTTTTTTAACGTTCCTGTAATAGCGCGTGAAACCGCGGGGCGCAGCTAGTAAACTATAAAAGAGTCATATTAAAATATAACTGCATAACAAAATTACGATTCAGTACTTTCTTGAAACACAACAACAGAAAAAAACGTTTTTTTTACAACCCTATGCAGTCCCGGCTTAACTGATAATGTAGAAAATTGTAAACCTTTAGTCCCGTCGTTGGTTAAAACGGCTTTTTTAATGAAATAATCTGAATATTCATTATCGCTATTGTTTTTATGTTTCTTGTTGATTCTCCAAGTGCTGTTAGTTATTGTGAAGTCTTCGCTGTCAACCGTTTTAATTTTCTTTGTTTTGCCGTTTTTGTCTTCAACCTGTAAACAAATCAGAAGATAAGAAACTAAGGCATACGGGTGTAATTTAGATCAGAAAAATCTATTTAAAACTAGTAGTTTGCGGCGAACTGAGACCTCGCGGCCCCTATATCTTCACAACCCCTAAACCGATTCAGCTCATATTTTAACTTAAAAATTGTATTGAAATGAACTAATTGCCTACAAAATTTCATGAAGATCGGATCAACGGTTCGCAAGTTATCATCGGACAAATATACATACAAAAGCCGATTTGTCCCAGTAAACTCTGAGACCTTCGCTTCGCTCGGTCAACAATTGGCACCTATGCACCCGTAGAGTTAGGGGCGGGTTATAAGCCCAGTCAATTTAGCGCTCGACTCGGAAGTAATTCAAAACAGGTATTTTTTTCAGTACATATTTGTAGAAACAACCTCTTATATAAATATACAATAATTAAAAAATATGCGAATCCGGAACAGACATCAAGATTTACATTTTACAATATCGTCTCTATTTGCACTGTGTTAGAGTCTATTATCTGGTACAAGCCTGGTGCTTAGTTTGAGGCTCACCTATAACTGATGCAGACAGTACATCTTTTGCTAAAAAATTATTTTGTTGCATCTTGTAATGTATTTAAGTTTAGTTTAAGCATTCTTTGTGTACTAATACTTCTTGGTAAATAAAGCTATTCTATTCTAAATATTTACTAAACTCAGATCACAAATTTAAACACTTTTCTGCTAGGGCGCACAAAGTTTTAAATATTCTTACTTCAACATTCTTAGCGGCTTTATCATAGAGGGCGCTCCACCAGTGCTCATTGAATTCTGCCGCTGCATCGTGCCCTATACCAGTGACACTTCGCTTCAACTTTGGCTTCAGGGCTTCTGATATGCCATTTTCATGCTTACCGAGGCCTTTACCTGTAATTAACGATCATACATGATATTTGATCTAAACCATGAGCACACAACATGGTTACAACAGCGATTATTTGCTAAACTAAATGCGTCATAAAAAATACAATCATACGAATACATACAATGAATTATTATATATGTCATGAATTGCTTAAATAATTAAACATTACAATGCGATACACCAAAGTTTAATTTAATGTCTTGCAGTACAATGGTAGTCTTTAAATTCTTTAAAATTGAAATTTATAATTCTTATGGATATTCATAGTTCATAGCTTATAAGCTATTGCATTTTTCTTCTCTGTATTTAACGACAACTACCAAAAACGCCAAAAAATGCGCAGTTTACACTGTTTTTATAAATAAAAATCTTAAATAATAGTTGGACTACTGGCCTGGCTTCACTCACAGCCCATCCAACGAACCAATCTATGGTGTATTTAAATTTTGTGGTTCATTGTCATCAGCCACTGCACTACTGCACGGCACTCCCCCTTAAAAAAGGGAGTTGGCATATTAACCACGCTTGGCAGGCAGCTTGGGGATCGTGCTTCATTTAATTTGTATTTGAATTATAGGTCAGTGTTTATTTTGAACTGACATAATGAAGCAAAATAATATTAACACTTACCATCAATCCAGCCGTACTTTTCGAGTTGCCGACGAGCGAAATCCATTTCTTCATTTATGAAAGTTTACACATTTAATATAAGTCATTACTGATTGATTGGGCGAAAAAATTGATTGATTAAACATTAACTTCTTCAGAAAATCAGATAAAATACAAATATAAAACTTAACCTTCAAAAATCACAAGATTATCAACACGGCGTGGTTTTGACATTTGAAAGAAAATAGACAAATGTCAATTATTTTTTTCTCCTCCTAAGAGGATTTTGGCGTCGCACGTCTTATGCATTTGCCAGTGTCAAGTATACATATATATTTTCAAGTTTTGCTAAATATTATCAAAAAGCCATAGTAACAGTCAAAGTCGAGCAAAGCAAGTCACGGTCAAGTCCAAGTCATGCCCCAGTAAAGTGGTGAAAACTTTACTGGAGCTTTCTATGGAGTTTTGGAAACAACACGAAAATTCACGTTTCACGACATTATACTATTCACCAACACTTGTGCATGTTCACAAACACTTAACGGGTAAAAATTCACTGTTTTTACACATTAACACTCGAAATAACACAAGTTTTGGAAAATAATAAAATGACGCTACATGAATTCTTCACGTTCCTGCTAAAACTCAATGTCAATGTTAACATAATAGTATCTCATTCTTAGACGAAGCATCATACAAGATACAAGATCCATGATCTCATTACTTATTTTTTTTCATGCTGGAGCTTTCATAATAAAGCTGCAAACATACTATCTAACGCCGGTAAGCCGCGCCTTAAGCTGAACAATTTCAAACCATACTTAGCATAAACGTAAGTCGCAGACGTTGTTTTTCTCAGCAAAAAGTGTCCGCGAACGCTGAGAATACATCCTTTGAGTCCGATGACACTTCGCCGTTGAATTTGCGTGAGTATGCAGTGCACCGTAGTTATCGTTTTTGTGGGTGCGCAAAGGCTGAAGAAATCATTAAATGAGGCCGGGGTTCGGACGCGTCCGATAATGTTAAAATATTAATAGGAAGGTCAAAACTAATATTTTGGATCTGTGGTTTTAGGTCTTAAAAGCGCTCGTTTGCAAAGTCCCTTTTTTAACAGTTTTTACTAGCCTGTGGCTTTAATTGTCGTCACTTGGTCGTCACTGCCAAATTGTCAGTGTCTTATTTTGTCGTTTTTCTGAGCGGAAATTCAAAAATTAAAAACCAAATTGACTTTATCATTCTTCACAATCATTCGTTTAATTTTGGAGTATTTATTAATTACGCAATCATACTATGGTTTTCAGCTCAATACTTAATTATCTTAACAATTTGCTATCCTACCCTGGCGTTAATACAGCTCATTGTAAGCCATGCTTTATTGTAAGTACCACTTTTCTTGCAACAAAAAGCTATTGTAATAGGGAGAACTGTGAGTTTCCTAGACATAAAGCTCCAGTGGGGTCATCCGGCTCCATGAGGTACACAAGCACGTACACTTGCCGCGCTGGGCGCCTATTCGGAGAAATGACATTTTATCTCGGTCACTCTCACTTCCATTAAATTCTAAACTAAAGAGACAGTGACCGAGATAATCTCGAGCGCACAGGAATAGGGTCCCTGGGCGGCTGGGCGTGGCAAATGTGTTCGTATCAGATCAGGGTGCGTACATATTGTGTATACGTGTATACATATGCTATACGCGAGAGATAGCGGAGACGGACAATGTAAATCCGAACGGAAACCTTTCCAATTTATTTGAGAATACGCCTGCTGATAGATTTATATATCTCTTGAGAGTGGCTGTACATGGCCTGACCTGACATCGTGTGAAAGGGACAGCTAGACTTGAATTTCACGGGAGCAAAAGAAACAAACTATTAAGGTTATAGCTTCTCCCTTTCGCTCCTCTGAAACTCACATATATAGCCACCTCTTTTACACGATGTCAGGTCAGGCCGTGTATAGACACCTTGACACTGTAAATGCACAAGACGTGCGACGTTTTTTCAAACAATGTTGAGGGTATTCTAATAATAGCCGCGTTTTACCTGAAATAAAACGCATATTAAAATACTTACGTATGGAATCAACTTATTATTCGTCGTATTTTCGACGCAAAAAAATCACACTTTAACCTATAGGATATATAACGACGATATAGCGAAATTAAAAAAAAAAACAAACATACAAGCACAGTTTCCTACGGTGTAGATAACATATAAAAAGATTTTACTATGAAAACTGACGTGGTTTTGATACATTTTGATCTAATAAAACGGAAATAGTAAATATAGTCGGAATCACCGACTATTCCCGTTTTATTAAAACAAAATATAAAAAGATCATCGAAATCGGATAACATTTACAGGTGGGTATCAGACTACGCTTTTTGTATGTACAAGACGGCGGTATACTCTATTCTTAATTTTTTTATTGTCTCTTCCCAGAAAACATACAAGGTTTTCGTATACGGCACACTGAAGACTGGCGAGCCCAACCACGAATGGCTTACGAACCCCAGAAACGGTATATCCACATTCATAATAGAAGCGAAGACCAGGAAAAAATTTCCAATGATCCTCGCGACGAAATATAACATGCCGTTCTTATTAAATTGGCCGGGCAGAGGGTGTATTGTTGATGGTAAGTTACTTATCATTTTATTTTCGTATTCATTCCCTGACCTGACATTCCATTCCATCACATTGAACAAGATCACAGATCACACCCTAGATTCTGCATTCAGGATGCTCGAAGCGCACCACGCATCAGTCTAAATACATTTGTAAGAAATTACTCTGGGACCCTATTCGGAGAAATGACATTTTATCTCGGTCACTGTCTCTCTAATTTAGAATTTAATGGGAGTGAGAGTGACCGAGATAAAATGTCATTTCTCCGAATAGGGTCTCTGATTGGTTGATTGTAAGTCACTTGGCCGCACTTCCCGCGACCCGCGCTTTCCTCAAACTTTGGTGACTTTTTGTAGAAACAACGAATCTTGTAATGCGGTATCTACTTAGTGTGATCTGTGAACAAGATACATAATTATTTACGTTGTTTGTTGTCATATAAGTATGTTATTGCGATGAATATTGAATTTGGAAATAAATTTGAATTTGTGTGGAGTCAATTATGATTTAAAAAAAAAGACAAGATAAAGATTACAAGTTAAATCTCTTTACACCCAGTAATTTCGATAGAAATATTATCCTTCATTGAAGGAACTTTCCCGGAAAACAGTTTTGCTTGCGCACTACTGCCTGTCGATTGAATAACTGGCAAAGGTGTGGTACTTCCTCAAGTGAACTCTGCAAATACCATTACAAAAACATTGGCCATTTAGGCCCCAAGATCGCTATCGTTCATTCTTTCGTTCATTCATTATTTAAAGACCTGGCTAATAACATAAAGAATATTTTATTAATAATTTAATTCTACATTCAGTAGTCATTATATTATGTTGTGAATCCTTTTAAGCTAAGGTTAATATTTTAGGTTCGTTTTAAGATTTTAGGTAAATATTTTTAGTTTTTTATGTGTAGGATTATAATTAGAGTAGTAATATAGTAGTAAGTATCAAAATATATAAATATTGGACGCCGCCTATGGGTAAGCTGTTGAAACGGCCATTATTATTAATAAAAACACTTTTTGTACACAGTTTTTGCAATAAAATATTCTGATTCTAATTCCCCAACTTTTGTATTGGTTCTCTTCACTTTGGCCGATACGTTGGTAAATGAATGAACGAAACCGACATTGGCGCCAATGTTGACGCATTTACTCGGCATCCCTGTGGTTTGGTTGTGTTAATTTTGGAACTAAATTATTACTAGATTAAGTAACATAACATTAACTAACATCCCGTATATATTATAGTTTACATTATTTTATTTCCCTGTCTAAACACTATTTATGGCGAATGTTGTATATGCCTATATCAGAAATCAGAAATCAGAAATATTTATTGGCCATAAATAACATTAAATATTACAGGCAAGTCACTATTATAAAAAAAAAACTTAAGTTTAGAATTAAATTTAACTAGGCAAACTAAGTTATTAATTATTTGAATAATTTAATAATATATCATGACAGGTGGGTACTTATTATGCTTTACTCCGTTTGTTGTCCGTACAAAAATGAGGATTCTGAGAAGTCCATTGACATGTATTCACTAACATTGTAGAACGGATTGCTTTCAAAAAAATGCTTAAGAGCCTTTTTAAATCTGATTTGATTTAGTTCGGTTATAGAATCAGGTAATTTATTGTACATTAATATTTTGGCGCGACGGCCCTGTTTCTCAACTTTAAGTAACCTAGTCCGTGGCTTGTACAGCTTTTCTTTGTTTCGTAGGTTGCATTGATGCATGTCTTTATTTTTTGGTAAATTAGCCTCGTGTATTTCTAGCAAACTATTGTAAATGTATAGAGATAAAATAAAAGATAAATATAAAGGTTGATCATATCAGTTCCATGTACCCACTCACGTAGAAGTTTATTACAAGAATGTAAAATATGTTCACTGTTGGCATATCTCAATAAATAAATAAATAGTATCTGTTCATATCCACAGGTGAAATTTATGAAGTAAATGTCCCAATGATGGGCCAGCTGGACAAATTGGTTAACCCTGCGTTGTATACCAGAGAGGAAATTGACATAGCCATCAGAATGTAAGTTTGAACTTCTGCAAATATCTGCCAAAAATCCCACGCTTGGCAGGCGGCTTGGGGATCGCAGAACGTTCACCGTTTGCTAAGAGGACCCTGCTACCCGTCCTTCGGTGTTTCAGGTCGCAGTTCAAAGACATAACCGGGTTACCAGATATATTAGATTTTAAATCTCTTTATGCTCAGTAATAACGCTAGAAACACTGCCCTTTAATCCGGAACAGTAATCTTTGCACACTACTGCTTGGCGGCTGAATAACTGGCAAAGGTGTGGTACTTCCCCCGTCGGCAAAATCCTACCACTACTACCTTCCAAAGTTTAAGTGCAGGAGGTTTTGCACAACGATAGTTGTAAGTATAGATTATGTTTCTTTTTTTTTTATATAAATGGTATCTCCTAATCACACTAATATTATAAATGTGAAAGTTTGTGTGTAAGTATGTAAGTAAGTAAGTAAGTATGTAATGTGTTAGTTCCGGTTCAACTGTGTGACGGCTGAACGGATTTGAATGAAATTTGGTATGGACGTATCTTAGACCCTGGATTAACACATATGCTACTTTTTATCCCGGAAGAATATACGGTTTCTGTAGGATAGTGGGTGAAACCGCGGGGCGCAGCTAGTTCAAAATATTTTATAATTTCACAGAGGTCACGGATCACCGGAGTTTCTGGAGATGCATAACACATTATCACATCACACTAATATTATAAATGCTAAAGTTTGTGTGTAGGTGTGTAAGTATGTAAGTGTTTGTCCCCTGCTATTCATCTGTGGTCCCCTGTCAACTCTGAAACGGATGAACGAATTTGGATGAAATTTGGTATGGAGGTAGGTTATTCCCTGGATTAGCACATAGGCACACATACTTTTATCCCGAAAAATGTAACAGCTCCTGCAGAATAACTTGTAAAACTACGGGGCGCGGCTAGTATATAAAAAAAAAAAATTAAGTCTGTAAGTAATTCCGACTATAGTTTCGATCACATTCGGTGACAAATCAAGGAATGTTAATTCCCGTTCATTCACGTTCTACTCAAACAAAATGTGTCATAACCACGTCAGTTTTATTAAAAAAAAAAAAAACAGATGACACAAGCTAAAACCTTCGTTTCAGGCCCAACGGCACCACAGAAACGATGAGATGCCACGTGTTCTTTCTACAGACGTCGTTGATGACGGAAGAGCTATTGTCGCGGCGCTATATGGGGAAATACTGTTCCAATGGCAAACATGGGAAGCCCTATATTAGGTATAAGAAAACGAAATCCAGAATTTTTTAAATATATCATTTTATATAATTAAAATAAAATAATGGTGGTGACTCCCGTTCCGGCTCGTTCCTGGTGCAAAGGATAGCCATTGCACGTACATACACGCACACATCTTCACCCACACATGCACACACTAACACAAACACTGGTCATCATCACTGCGAACCCTGACTCTTACGAGTACTTGAGTATCGCAGTGATGATACCCACACACATACACACACACACACACCCTCACACATATTATGTAAAGATGTGCTACATTAAGAAAGAGTAGGGACTCTTAACACAGGCATTTGTATGCTTAAAAAGTGTCCCTGGTTGCTTAAATCTGTTTTGTAATGTGTGTTTACTGAATAAAAAACTTATTATTATTATTATTATTATAAAGGATAGCCATTGCCATTCAGCGTGGTGACGCAGCCAGCGTTATGGGCACCTGCACCGGGTACAGTTTTTTTTTTTTCACTTTCCTCCTAAGAGGATTATGGCGTCGCACGTCTTAGGCATTTGCTCCGGGTACAGTTAGGGGCGGATTATTTGATTTCATTAGTGACACTGACATTATAAATTAATATTCTATCTACTATTTTTAATAAATGTTGACAATTAAAATTGCTCTAACTTCACAAATGGAATAAATAAATCAAAATAAATACATAAAATAATAATAATAAATATCATATAAATAATTATATATATAATATATCTATATATCATATATATAATTATTAGGTGTGGTTGGTAGGCTTCGGTAGCCATCACCGTCATCGGAAACTGGTAACTAAAATAACATTACATAATCTGAACGGAAATATTTTCCTTCAATGATACGCTGTATTATACAGGATTATACGGAAAGGGTATTATATATACAGGATTATAAGGAAAGGGTATGCTAAGCCGAAAAGAGTCATAGCCGGTGGACTGCCCCGGTGGCTCAATTGGTAGTGAACCTACGTTCTGTGCTTGGGGGCGTGGGTTCGATTCCCATCTAGGACAAACATTTATGTGATGAATATTTGTGTTTGTTCTATGCCTGGGTGTTAATATCTATATAAGTATGTATTTAAAAAATATCTATGTACGTATATCAGTCTCTGGCAGCCATATTACAAGCTTTGCTTAGTTTGGGGTCAGATGACCGTGTGTGCAATAATGTCCCAGATATTTATTTATTTTATAGTACTCATGATTATGAACAACTCTTAGGGCCTTGCTACATGGCCTGACCTGACATCGTGTGAAAGGGACAGCTAGATTTGAATTTCACGGAAGCAAAAGAAACAAACTATTAAGGTTATAGCTTCTCCCTTTCGCTCCCCCAGAAATTTATAAATAGTCATCTCTTTCAAACAATGTCAGGTCAGGCCGTGTAGCGAGGCCTTTACTATGAAACAAACCCTGAATTTGAATTTTTTTGAAAACAAAATCAGCTGGCATTTTCCCGAGTGTCGTTGAATTTTTTCAATGGAACAGCTGTTTTCCCCACGCGATTTCAGGGTTGGCCCCATTGTAAAAGTTGTTCACAATCATGAGTTCTACGAGCCCTTTCATTACAACCCTGTAAAGGCTACACAAAATATCAAAAAAGCTCAGAATTTACAGTTTTCATTTTACTCCTAGCATTGTTATTGGAGCCGTCAGAAGTCAGATTGCTTCTTAGTGCAGCTCGGGTATAAATAAAGTAAAAAGGTTGTATGAAACATTTTCAATGATTATTTTCTTTTTTTTACAGCAATACCACCGCCACAGTCGAGGATCTCGAAGATCCTTTGAAATATTAAACTGATTATTTTATATTATACACAATAAAAATATATGAATATTTGTGTTAAATAGTTGTTTCATTACAATTTTTTTCCCCTTTTACATAGTAGGAAAATAAAAGCACAAAACATGTATAGCATACTAGCTGCGCCCCGTGGTTTCACCCGCTATTCTACAGAAACCGAATATTCTTTTTATAATATAAAAAGTAGCCTATGTGTAGGCTACTTTTACATACTGACACACAAACTTTCGCATTTATAATATTAGTTTGATAACATGCATTTTACAAAAAATGCTAAACGCAATATAACTCACTATCACAGAAGAGGAAAAATGTTTACCTCTATCTTCTGTGCTCACTATAAACTCGATCAGTCCCGGGTCTAGTACGGGGGGGGGGGAGTGAACAATAGTACAGAAGATAGACGGAACAGATAGATAGAAGTATAAACAGAATAGTACAAGTTCAGTTTGGTCCACCTTCCATGCACAGCATGCTTGAGAACATGGCATACATACATTTGATGTTTGATTGCCAGAAGTAACGGGAGTATTTAGCGGTATAGTTCTAATAATCTCTAATAAAATGACAGTGACTTACAGACGGACAAACGGTTGGACACGAAACAAGTTCTTCTGCCATTATAATACTCTATTGTTCTGCCTCAGTCTACACCACAATACAAATCTAACTAATATTATAAATGCGAAAATTTGTGTGTAAGTAAGTATGTAAGCGTGTTTGTTCCCGTTCAAATCTTCAACGCCTGAACGGATTTGGATGTTGCCTGGAATAACACATAGTCTACTTTTATCCTGAAAAAAATAACCGTTCCAGTAGAATAGCGGGTGAAACCGCGGGTCGCAGCTAGTGTCATATATAAATAGAAGATCGCTCATTCTTATTCTTATTCTTATTCGAGATGGGGGCGATGAGTCCTGCACTGACGTCCCGCATGGGGTGTATTGTGCATTCCCCCCTGCCAGCGTCTACCCGAGCCAACCTAGCTCCTTGAAATAACGGAGCGTGGCTCTGGGCCGCTGGCATACCTGCTCCAGTTTTTTAGATGACGATGATGATGAGACCAAGTCAAGTTGTCGGGATGACATGGGTGATGTTGCCTCAAGCAACCTAGTGGCGTTTCTAGCTTCTTCTGTGGCTGTACAGTGCCACAGCACATGTTCCACTGTTTCGTTCTGCTGCATGCAACCACGACACAGCGGACTGTCCGTAGCTCCTATTTTGTACAAGTGACTATTCAAATTGCAATGACCGGTTATGAGGCCTACCAGTAGGCGAAGGTCCTGTCGTTGCAACTTCAATAGATTGTTAGTGATTTTTCTGTCGAGGGTTGGAAATGCGGCCTTGGAGTGTTGACAGTCGGCCTTCTTATCCCACAGATTTTGTTGTTCTTTGTCGGTGTGGCGGCGCAGTAGCTCACGTACTTCCATCGCTGATGGTTTGCAGAGACCCACTACGTCGCCGTCTGTTTGTTTCCTTACACCCTCCTTGGCAAGGGTGTCTGCCACGTTGTTGCCCGGACACGATCCGTGACTCTTCGTCCATCTCACAATGGTTCTGAACTTGTTAGAGAGTGTTTGTAGTGCTGTGTGACACTCAGCAATGACTCTTGACCTTGTTACAGGTCTCCGAAGTGCATAAATAGTTGCAGCACTGTCGATGGTGATGATGAGGATTTGTGTGCCGTCTCGCTCTACGGCGGCTGTGAGAAGCTCATTTATTGGTCCCACAGCTCTAGCTGCCAGTAGAAGACCCATGGCCTCAGCCTGCAGCGCTGTCGTGGTTTTGTTCAGGGCCACGGACTCCTTGAGTCCAAGCTCCGGCGAGTAAAACCCGCAGCCTGCTCCTTCCTTGTTCCGTGCACCGTCTGTGTATATGTTCCAAGTGGGCAATACACCATCTAGGACATTTTCCTCTGTGACCAGCTCGTACTTTTTGCTGTCCAGATATGTATTAGCTATCTTATCAGTACCATGGATAGCTTCGGGAATTATCCTCGTTGCTCGATCTACTATTCTACAGTGGTTCGTGATAGCACCCGTACTTTTCCACTGATTTGTGGATTTAATCCTTAGTGCTGAAGCCATTGCTTCCTGTTGTATATGCAGATGCAAAGGAGTCAGACCCAGGATTACTTCGAGAGCAGCTGAGGGCGTCTTCTTCATACATCCGCTGATTAACGAGCATGCAAGCCTTTGAGTTTGCTGTAGTTTAGTAATTACAGTTGCTAGGTTGGTGCGAGTCCACCACACTATACAACCGTAAGTGAGAGTTGGTCGCACTATCACAGTGTATAGCCAGTGACAGAGCTTCGGTTTAAGGCCCCAGTCCTTACCTACTGCTCTGGTGCACTGCCATAAAATGTTAGTTGCCTTCGTGGTAATGTAGTCTAGATGTTTTCCCCACAGAAGTTTACTGTCTAACCAAACGCCCAGATACTTCACTTCCTTGCTGAGCGTTAGTTTAGTACCAAACAGTGAGGGATTTTTAAGATTTAATGTCTTCGTTTTTCGTGTGAACAGAATCATTTCTGTCTTTTGTGGATTCACAGAGAGGCTGTGGCGCTCACACCATTTTTCAACGACCTTAAGTGCTTTTTGCATTTTATCACACAAAGTCGATTCAAATAGTCCCGAGACCATGATAACCAGGTCATCTGCATATGCTACGGTGACGATGCCTTCTTTATTAAGGAGTTCAACGAGTTTGTTAACCACTACAACCCAAAGTAGTGGAGACATAACTCCTCCTTGCGGGCAGCCCCTCGTGACTTGGCAACGTGTTGCGCCCGCTGTCTCAATGCTGGCAGTTCTGTTAGCGAGCATTGTTGTAACCCAACCACTCATTCTGTGGTCTACTCCATGGATTTTCAAACCTTCTTCAATACTCGGGAAGGTAGTTTTATCGAAGGCCCCTTCAATGTCAATGAAAGTGGCCAGGCAGGACTGTTTGCTCTCCAGTGCAGATTCGATTTTGTGAACCACCTGGTGGAGAGCAGTCTCCGTTGATTTACCCGATTGGTATGCGTGTTGGTTTTTATGGACAGGATTATCCACCAACGGTCCCCCTCTTATGTGTTTGTCGCAAAGCCTTTCCAGTGTTTTCAATAGGAAAGAGCTAAGACTTATTGGCCTGAAAGACTTTGGGTTGGTATAATCAGCCTTTCCTGGCTTTGGTAAAAATACCACCTTTACCTCCCTCCAAGCTTTAGGTATGTACTTCCATGCCAGACATGATCTAAATATGGCAATAAGGTGTGATTTTATCCTGTTTAGGCCCCATTGGAGAAGAGCTGGAAATATCTCATCTACTCCGGGGGCCTTGTGCGGTTGGAACGTGCTTATGGCCCAAAATAGTGCCTCTTCTGTAACAATAGAGTCTGCGAAAACCCAGTCCTCTTTGTCAGGATTGTGTGGAGTGTGTGGTTCCCACCCATCGTTGTCATGTATCCGACAGTCTGGGAAGTGTGTCTTGAGCAGTAATTCAAATTGTTCTTGCTCCGAGATTGTGTAAGTGCCATCTGTCTTCTTTAGAGTGCCTAGCTTTACTTGCGTGTCGCTAGTTATGATTTTTTTAAGTCGTGCAGTCTCGCTCTCAGATTGGATGGAGCTGCTGTACTTTTTCCACGAGCTGTTTTGGCTCTTTTTGACTTCCACCTTGAATCGGTGCCGCATCTTTCTGTATTCTTGCCAGTCCACCATCGCATCGGTGTTCATAGCTCTGTTGAAGTGGTGTCTCACCTTTTTTCTAAGTTTTGTTAGGTCTTTGTTCCACCACTTATCCTTCTTGTGAATTATATTGTAGCTTTCCTTTTTTAATGGACAAGCTTTTTCATAGCTCTCTTTTAGAGCGCATACTAAGTTGTCAGTCGTAGCTTCTATTCCCTGCGGTGGTAGTTCAGCTGTTGGGTCCACCATAGGTATCTCTGACAATGCCTTATCCAGCGTTTCACTAAAGATCGACTTGTCAGTTTTTTTCGGGTTCCTATACATTCTTGGTTCAAGCTCACCCACTGTCAGGTTGTACCTGATCCATCTGTGATCCGAACCAGAGTATTCATTTATCGCCACACGCCAATGCTCAATAGCTTGCGAGATTTCGTTTGTGGCCATAGTAATGTCGACTATAGTTCTTGCCCAAGACGTTACGAAGGTAGGCTCGGAGCCTCGATTTAGTAAGTTCAGGTCACGCCTGAGAATAAAGTCAAGTACATCATTACCTCTCTCATTTGTGTCGGGGCTGCCCCAGACGGTACAATGAGCGTTGGAGTCACACCCCAACACACATTCTAGTTTATTTGTAGTGCAGAATTGCATCAACTCTTCAAGTGCTGGGTGTGGCGCTTCTTCTGTGATATCCAGATACGCCGATGCCATAATTACAGTGCTGAGATTGCCTTGGAGGCCTGTCTCTAGTTTTACTACAGTGAGGTCATCAGTGCACAAGTGTGTCACCAAAGAAGCTTTATATGGTTGCGGAATATATATAAATGTACGCATTTTGTTTTGCACGGGGGGCGTGAAGACTATGCCCCTGAGGCCGTTGAATCCACTAACCTTTCCTCGGATTAAGTATGGCTCCTGGACCAGTGCTATTGTGTTGTGTTGCTTCTGTAGGGCTTCGCGCAGGGCGGCAGAGCCTGAGACGCTATGATGAATGTTAGCCTGTATGATGTCGAGTTTAGTACTGACGCCAAGTCTATGTGTTCTACCAGCTGCCGAGGCAGTTGGAGTATGTGTGTCTGTGCGATTGTTAGTTTTTTGTTGACAATCCATTGTTAACAGTTGGGTTCCCAGTTCCCCCCTTTCTAATTAAACAATAGGGTTGACGCGGGAGTGGTCGGTTCGGTCCGTGTCCATGGACGACGCCGGCGAGAAGATGTTGAGCCCCATGAGGTCAAGATCTCCTTCGCCAGCGTCGCCCGCGTCCAACAACCGTTCTTCCTCCTCCCTCGTCCACCCCATGTTCTCGGCGGGTGCAATGTCGTCGTGGTCACCGGGTGCCGCAGGCACGGTTTGGCTGCCAGAAGCAACAATCCCCGCACCCCCAACCACCGGCTCCGCCGCCAACACTGCCCTCCCGGCTGTGTTATAAAAAAATATAAAGATCGCTCATCTACAAAGCCCTTTTAAAAAACAATTTAATGTTTTAGCTTGAGTTGCTAAAAAGTCAATGTCACTTTTGTTTTTTGTTGAGCGGAAATCAAAATTCCAAAGCAAAGATAAATAACTTCCCGAGCTGTTACATTTTATATCCGATTTTCTATTTTATATGATAGATTCATTCATATTGGAATTTGCTTAATGTCGCTATGGATTTACTGTAGTTGTCAGCTCAATGATAAATTATCTTAATAATTTATTATCCTTCAGTAGTCTTTTTGCGGCACGATCATGTGATAATGTAAGTAATGAGAAACCATGTTCTTAGGGCTCGTTCAGGGATACGCGGGGCGTTGAGCGGCGCGTGCAGTGTCGCGTCGCGCGGGGCGTTGCACGTTTGCTCCGTTTACGTTGAGGAGGCACGTGAAGCGGCAGGAGGGTCTCGTGGCGTGGTCTGCGGCGTCGCTCACCCAAAGACAAACATATGGCAGTATGTACTCTCATTTATGAAGCCGCTGGGCGTCATGGGGGCGGTGATCAGCACGTGCTGGATGACGGCGTCTCCCGGGGAAGGAAGGACGTGGCCAGGGACGTGACGGCGGTAGCTTTGGCGCACGCTGAGTTAGCTGTAGCGTGGTCTGCCGTGAGTACCGCTAGATATCAAACATATTGCGCATGAACACGCTTCTATATGAACACTCTCATGCATTAGCTTTTGTTTGATTTGTCCGCGCGACGTGACGCTGCACGCGCCGCGCAACGCCCCACGTGTCCCTGAACGAGCCCTTAGAATAAGACAGAATAGTAATATCTATAGATATTTTTATGTCTGATTTATAAAATATACTCTATGCTGGCTGTATACCTCGGTAAGACAACGCTAAGCAAGCAATCCACGAGTAGGTAGTGAATTTGGCCATCAGAAGGGCCAGCGCTGCGGGGTGGTGTGAGCAGGTAGTGAGGGAGAGCGGAGATTGCTCTCCCGTGTCCGCTCTACCTGCGGTAGTACCATACTATCTTTTCATGCCGAAACCTACATGAATCTCGACCAAATGGGACCTAATTAACTTGTGGCGACGGTGATGGGGTCTATATTCACTGTTGTTTTTGCTTAGTAATAGCTTTGCGATTGACCGTCATTATTCCTGATGTTAAGCGATGACGCGGTCTAAGCTGAAGCAAGCTTGTTTAGAAAAAAGCGATTGAATTATACATATTGGGAACACCCATTTAGGCGGCGTATTCCAGTCTAGCAGTTCGCGCAATGAAGATTATCCCAACGGGTGGGTTTACCAATCGCATGATTACGACATAAAAGATAATGAACCCAGTAGTTACCAATTAGTTATTTGTCTGAGTACTGTTGTTTTCCCAGAAAACGCACAAGATGTTTGTGTACGGTACACTGAAACGCGGCGAGCCGAACAACCACTGGCTCACGAATCCTAAGAACGGCCTAGCCAAGTTCATAGCACTAGGGAAAACCGCGAATAGATATCCAATGATCATTGCGACAAAATATCACATGCCGTTCATATTGGATAGTCCGGGTAAAGGATGTGTGATATCAGGCAAGTTATACTCAGAAAAAAGGTATTTTGTAGATCCGCTTGTTAGTCATTAATCCCATACAAACATTCATCATCATCATCAACACCCTGAAGACACTCAACAAAAGCCTCCCCCTTAGAACGCCACACTGAACAATAATTTGAAATTTGCATCCACCGGTTGCCCGAGACTTTCAAAATGTCGACTTCTGATCTATAAGGTTGTGAGTTCGATTCCCAGCCAGGACAAACATTTATGTTTGAACATGGATGTTTGTTCTTTATCTGGGTATTACTATGTATTCTATGTACTAATTTACAAAAAAAAGCATTTATGTATTCTATCAGTTATCTGGTTTCCATAGTACAAGCTTGCTTAGTTTGGGGCTAGATGGCGCTGTGTGAACTACGTTCACTACCAATATCTGACGAACAGATTTGGTTCGCATCAACCACCGACTAACATATATATGAGAGAGAAAGATCGCTATCAATTTCTTCCGTTGGTCTACTGCTCCATATCTTCACTTCTTTTATAATAGCCCTTACATAGAATCCTAGTTATAGATTACGAGAATTTTTATTCTGATGTAGCGTCCACTCCACAATACAATGTCAAAAATATACACAAATAAAATAGAACTAAATGTCACAATACTTACAGGTGAAGACAGCATGCAATAATAAAAAGAGAGGTACTATAACGAGGCGTTTTCCAAAAAAAATAAAAAAAGTAGTTCTAAAATACTTACTAGATGGCGTAATAGACCTATCGTTTTACCTGACATTGTCATTTCTGTCGAAATATTTTATGTTTTTTTTTAAATCGTAAATTTTGGCTCCACACGTTGTGTATTTAGCCAGTGTCAACTATTGTTATCTTTCAAATGATGTCAAATACATAGTTACGTTACTTGAAATTGTCTAAATACGCATGTCGAGCCAAAAAACACGAGAAAAAAAAGGCACACGTACATTTTTTTGTCTTTCATGTCTTGACAATGACAGCAAAAACTCAAGGTACATCTAACGCCATCTATTGGTTACTTTTATAACCAGGTTTTTTTTTTTTTTGAAAACCCCTCGTTATAAATAGAATTAAGTCATTACATAAAAGTCAAAAATTTAAATTTAAAAGTCATTATATGAATTATCATCATTGATCAGACAGTCAGAGACCTCAAAGTCTTCCTAAATATATTAATATGGTCACCAAATATGTCAACATCGGCTGTCTTAGACAGAGCATTATACAAACGCACCATTCTAGCCATGGGTGCATTTAATCCCACGTTAGAGTGAGACACGACTTGTAAAATGTATTTACCTATATTATGAAGAATTTTGTATTTGTAGTTATTTTAATTAATTTAGTTTGACTGGAATTTTGCTGGCTTGTCATACGCCTTGGCGTTGCTGTAAGTGTGACAGGCATTTAATAATAAATAAATAAAAAGATCGTTTTCGTCATTCTTTCACCAAAATGTCTATCGGTTTTAGAGACCCGCCAATGCGTTTGTGAAAGAATGAACGAAGAGCAATCTTGGGGCCAACACAGCCAAAATATGGACGTGCCATTAGAAGGCATTGGGTTATTTCTATTTTTTCTTTCTATGACATTTTGAAAACTAAACTTTACTAAATTAGATTTTCCTCCCAGGCGAAGTATATGAAATAGATGACGTAATGCTACGCAAGTTGGACATACTGAAGGACCACCCTAAACTCTATGAGAGAGTGTTAGATGACATAGTAATCAGGAATACGTAAGTTTGAATTCTTGAATTCGTTTGAAGTTTTTTTTAATTTATTTTTTCTATTTCGATTTAGGATCCGGACCATATTCGCCTTTTAACGATATTCAAGAAAGCAGTCCAGTTTGCAAGTCAGGTCAAAAAAAATATGTTCAGCTCAGTCATATTTGGTAGCTTATCGGGTCACGTCCATGATTGGTGTACACAGTTTTTCTGGAACTGTGTGCCTTACTCAGTCCACAAGTAACAAGTAATGTCGTTAAAAGAAAAAGTGAATACCCGACTGCAAAACGTAAACTATGACACATCGGACGTAAATAGGAATAAAACGACACCTCACTTATCAAAATCGGTCAAGCCGTTTAGGGTAGATGAGGTTTTATACCCGCGACACAGTTATTTAACTACTGCGGGTAGCATCGTTCTATTTGCATTATTCACTAAGTTTTTGTTCCAAAATAAAGAATTTTGTATTTGTATTTTTGTAAACAAACTGTACTGAGGTGTATGTTCTTTGTACCCCAATAGCATGCAATTTTTAACCTTTCTTGGGCAGTCGGGTAAAACATGTAAATATTTCAGGGTAACAGGCGTCTTCGAAACACACAAGTGCTGGGTGTATTTCCAAAAGATAGTTACGCCCGAGCTGCTCTCTCGTACTTGCATGTCGACGTACTCGTCCTTGGGTCCCCACGGGCTGCCCTATATAAGGTACTGGCTTTTTCTCGCAGCTTCACGCGTGTTGTGAACAAAACACAATACATGTTATTCAGTCATATGCAACTCAGTGATTGGTACCCGAGTATGTCCAAAACTGGGACCAGAACCACCAGAGGATGGGCAGCAGCGTCCTCTTAATAAACGGTGAACATTCTGCGATCTCCAAGCCGCCTGCCAACTTTGAAACTTATTTTTTTTTGTATATACATACTTACATAGAATACATAGAAACACCCAGAAAATAAATAGTAGTTAACGATTTGGAGCCTACACTGTCCATTTAAGAAGGTTGCGCCATTCAGGTAGCTTAAGGGACCTCTGCATAAGGGTGTTAATACATGGCCTGACCTGACATCGTGTGAAAGGGACGGCTAGATTTGAATTTCATGGGAGCAAAAGAAACAAACTAAGGTTATAGCTTCTCCCTTTCGCTCCCCCAGAAATTTATTTATATAGCCATCTCTTTCAAACGATGTCAGGTCAGGCCATGTAGCGAGGCCGCAATTTCTTGAATCGGAGTGTACACCACAAAATGGCCTTGTTGTCTTGTTGCCTTCAATTTTATTTTCCCTGAAAGTTGAAAAGTTATGTACCTACTTAATGCTAATTTAAAAGTGAAATACTTTCAAAGATTGATTTCTATTTTACAGCAATACTACAGCTACAAAAGATGATCTCAAAGATGACATAAAAGAAAAACACTAATCTTACTCATTAATTTTATACATATTACTAATACTAAATACACAAATTTAATGTTGTAAAGTGAAATAAATGTTATTCAAAAAAATTCTACTTCGTTGTATTTTTTGTAAAAAAAAAGCATGCTAAATAAGAAGCTAAGAAATTTACACCCAGGTTATTTGAAGAAAAATAAGCTATCTTTGGATCATCAAACAACAGGGCTCATTGTACAAAAAATACTGGAACCCAGAGAACTTTACGTGTTTATGGCACTGACTGACGAGACGAGCAAGTCGCTCACCTGATGTTGACCGTCACGCTTGCCCATATTATTTTATTCTTAGCTGGGAATGAGGCGTTTTCCAAAAAAAAAAAAGTAGTTCTAAAATACTTACTAGATGGCGTAACAGACCTAACGTTTTACCTGTCATTGTCATTTCTGTCAAAATATTTTATGTTTATTTTTTAAATCGTAAATTTTGGCTCCACAGGTTGTGTATTTAGCCAGTGTCAACTATTTTAATATTTCAAATGAAGTCAAATACATAGTTACGTTACTTGAAATTGTCTAAATACAAATGTCGAGCCAAAAAAACACGAGAAAAAAAAGGCACACGTAATTTTTTTTGTCTTTCATGTCTTGACAGTGACAGAAAAAACTCAAGGTACATCTAACGCCATCTATTGGGTACTTTTATAACCAGGATTTCTATTTTTTTGGAAGACGCCTCATTACACGCCATCTGAAATCCGGCTGCGTTGAGTTTCGGCATCTCCACTCTGCCCGATCTGTCGCCTGATCTGATATCGTACGTGATATCCACAGATTTATTTATTTATTGAGGCTTCACATTTATAACAACAGATAAGTGATATTAAAACACAGATCGTGTGATCTGTGTTCTCACCCTAGATTCTGCATTCAGGATGCTCGAAGCGCACCACGCATCAGTCTAAATACACTTATAAAAAAATACTCTGATTGGTTGATTGTTATATAGGCGCGAGTAGGTGTAATCTTAAAATAACCAATGAGAACGCTCGGTCGTTTGGTGACTTTTTGTAGGAACAACGAATCTCGTAATGCGGTATCTAGTTGTGATCTTTCTGAAAAGCCGCCGGAAACGGAAGTCTGTCATGTGCTGTCGTGTCATTCCGTTCACCTGAACTTGATGGCACAGTGACAGATTCGACTTAAAGTGCCTATGCATAAAGAAAGCTCGTCTGCGAAGACCCAAAGACCTCTTTTTTTTACAAAGACCAACATCCATCACAGATCTCACTTTTTTTCCATCCAGTTATGGCGGGTACGTGAAGAAGTCATGTCACGTCATTTTATGTATTATTTTCCAAAACTTGTATTACTTACGCATCAAGTGATTATGTGTAAAAACGGTGGATTTTTATCCGTTATGTGTTCGTAAACATGCACGGGTGTCGGTGAATAGTATAATGATGTGAAACATCTAAACATGACTGCGTTGTTTCCAAAACTCCATAGAAAGCTGAAAGCTCTAGTAAAGTCTCCACCACTTTACTAAGGCATGACTTGGACTTGACCATGTCTTACTTTGCTTGAATTAGACTATGACTGAGAGCTTTTGGTTGTGAAATATTGTGGTTCACTTGAAATGTTACAAAACTTAACACTAGATACACAACGCGTGGAGCTAAAATTAAAGAGAAAAAAAAAACTGTTGCTTTGTTTGCTGTCAATAGTGTCAATGTCCCTTTGGCATTTGCTTTTGCTCTTTGTGAAGCGGAAATTCGAATCGAAATATTCGGATTTATTTTCAATTTTATTTAAACTTTTATTCATTTCGTGATGTAAAGAATATTATTACGATTTCGATGTCAAAATATCTTAATAAGTTACTGTTCGTCTCTATCGTTGCTTCAACACACTGCAGATATGTTAGTATAATTTAAAAACTTGGTCAAACAACAAGCGCACAACTTTTCTTTTGTTTCTGTAGTTCTTTGATAATTATCTGAGTATTCAATCTGTTATGGTGCTGATCCGCTCAAGGTCTGTATTGTATTTTATAAATAGTAAGATCTTAAGTCCAGATTCGGACACTTATAAACTTTTTTTTTTGTATTCTATGGGGAGAATTCTGTGTTAAAATGGTAATTTCCTGCTATTTAGTTATTTGTTTAGGTCAAAATCAGTCATTATAGTCATTCAGCTCATTGCAGGGCCAATCCCCCTCTCTCTTTCGTCAATCACCCCTGTTTAGCGCCAATCTCGTCCATGTATTTGCAAAAATAAAACTTTCAAAATACTTACAAAACTACAATATAATAATTTATGCATTTAATTCCAGATGAGCCACAAAGTATTTGTGTACGGTACACTGAAACGCAACGAACCTAACCATCACTGGCTTACGAACCCTGTGAATGGCACTGCAAAGTTCATAGCCGACGGGATAACCAAGTCGAAATATCCTTTGATCATTGCAACCAAATATAACATTCCATTTTTATTGTATAGCCCAGGTAGAGGACACAATGTGGAGGGTTTGTACTTAACAATGATTCAGATATGATAACGGTTACTCCTGCCATGACATCCCGCTTGGGATTTATTGTAACACTAGCTGCGCCCCGCGGTTGCACCCGCTATTAAACTACAGAAACTGATACGGGATAAAAAGTAGTTTTAATCCAGGGTGTACGCTACCTCCATATCAAATTTCATTGAAATGCTTCAATTCACAAACTTACGCATTTATAATATTTGTGTGATTTTTCTCCCAGCTCCTTTGAAATTATGGGCTGCTGGCACACACTGCAGTGATGATGAAATACAGTGTTATGCTAGTTCGGGAACCAGAGGCTTCGTAACTTTTTATGTACCGCTCTTATGTGTCAAATAAAAATACTTGATTGATACTTGATGATGGGAAACAGTAAAACTGTTTGGCGACATGGGTGATGAAGGAGACTCATGAGGCTAATATTAATATTGCAGGGGTCAATAATGCTTTTTTTTTTTTTTTGTTTTGATGTTCCACCTTTACTTCCCCCAACACAAATCAGGGACATTGTCAAGCGGAACATGTTGCTTATGCAGTTTTCTGTTTTATTACAACATAATTAATAATTATATATATATTTAATATATAATAATTATTAATATATAAGAATAAATATTAAAAGTCATATAACTTAAGTGGTTAGGTATGATATAAGGCTTTGTATAGTAAAGGTTTGATTTATCTTTACAGGTGAAATATATGAAGTAGACGATGCAATGCTAGACAAGTTAGACATATTAGAAGATCACCCTAAATACTATGTGAGAGAGCAGGATGACATACTTGTTAAGAATATGTAAGTATAAATCATCATCAATGAGACGTCCACTATTGGCCTCCCCCTTTAAGCACCTCACCACAACGGCAACGACAACGGGCCACTTGCATCCACCGGTTGCCGACTTCCGGTTCGTGGTCGCCACTCTAAAACCTTTCTTCCCCACTGGTAGGAACGGTATAACTGTAGTAGTAAGCCTTTTTTTGAGTCTTAGTTGAGTTCTCTCATTTTCCCTTGACTAATCCGTAACAGACAGGTTTATCCTAACTAATATTATAATTCAGAGGAATATAGCCGCAGTTGTATCAGGACCAATAAAGCTTCGAGGTATACAAATGGATACGTTCGAGGAAAAAACTTTGCTTGCGCGATTTAGAACTCCCTACATTACAACTGTCAGTCTATACAAAACGCAAGAAACGGCCAACTAGCGCCATCTAGTGAACTAAAGGAACTAACTTTGTCTCTCTGGGACCCTATTCGGAGAAATGACATTTTATCTCGGTCACTGTCTCTCTAATTTAGAATTTAATGGGAGTGAGAGTGACCGAGATAAAATGTCATTTCTCCGAATAGGGTCCCTGTATGGATGTTTGTCGCGTTATCACGGCTAAACGGCTGAACGGATCTTGATAAAATTTGATTGGGAGTTACTGTATATCACAAAGACGGACTTGGGATACTTTTTTTATGTCCACGCGAACGAAGTCGCGGGTAACAACTAGTTTATAATAACTTGACTAGCCAAAAAATTCGTTTCAGGTCATCAAGTGCCGTAGAAACACAGAAGTGCTGGGTGTATTTCTTGAAAACCTTCAAGCCAGAGCTACTGGGCCGCCCCACTATGACCAAGTACTCGTCCCGGGGCTTCCACGGACTGCCCTATATGGAAAGGTCTAAACGTGATCCTACGTACAACCATAGGGCTGAAATTAGGGACTGATTGGTACAGGATTGTTTATTATAAGAAGACCCCGACCCTTTGTTAGTGATGTCGGTTTTAAAGCTACATTTCATTTAGATGTCCAACATTAACAAATGCGGCCAATGGAAGCCAATGAAAGCTGTGAACCAGTTATTCAACTGCCAAGCAGTAGTGTGCAAACATTACTGTGTTCCAGATTGAAGGGCAATGTTTCCAGCGTAATTACTGGGTATAAAGAGATTTAACATCTAATATCACAGGGTGACGAGCGCAGTGCATTGCCGCGCAAGGATTTGAACAGTTGAAGTTCAAAATTCTGGGTGGCACTGACTTGTTATGGGCAAGCGTGATGCTAACATCAGGCGAGCGACTTGCTCGTCTGCTTACAAAGTTCCATAAAAAAAAACCTAGGGCTAGTGAATTTTATTGGCATCCTGTCTCCCACTACTACTTAGTAAACAGCTCAGAAAACGTCCACTGCTCAACAAAGGCCTGCCTCATAATCCCTACGCTTGGCAGGCGGGTTGGGGATCGCAGAACGCTCACCGTTTTCCTGAGTGGACGTTGCTGTTCGTCTTGCAGTGCTTCTGTATACAGGACATACTATATATTGATTAGGACATACTAAGTACAGTACAGTAGATTACAGTCCAGGTCCAGTCCAGTCAATTATACAATGAATGTATTATTATTTTGTGTTATTGTTCAATTTACTTAATTTAATTTTTAATAATTTTTAAATTTTTATAATGTTTAAGAACGACCTACAAAATGTATCAAATTTAACAAATTGATAATGAAATATCAAATTTTTTTTTTTGACTTTTTTTTTACCACCGAACTATACGTTTTTAATTGACATGTAAATAGTACTTACGCATTAAATGAATGTGAATAAAAAATTGGACCCGCATTTATCCCGAATTTCATAGACAATCATATCATAGGAAATTCATAGCAGCCGTTTTTAAAAAAAATAAAAATACTTGTTTTCAAATCTTGTTATCTTTATTTGCAGCAATAACGAATCTACGATCGACGATCTCGACGACGTTTTACGAAAATGAACTAGTTTACAATATTTAAAATAATAGAAAATTATTAATTTGTTTACTTAATATACCAATGTTATGAAGTCGTGTTGTTTCATTTTTTTATATATTTCTTCTTCACCCCACTGCTCAAGAAAGAGGGTACTTTTTTTGGGGTTTGTATGTTCCTACATTAGCTCATCTAGCGTAAATTGCTTGACTGATTTTGACCAAGATGTCCTTGGATTCGTCTGTATGCTGAGAAAAATCCTTAACTAATATTATAAATGCGAAAGTAACTCTGTCTCTCTGGGTGTATGTCGCGTTACTCTCTGTCTGGGTGTCAGTCGCGTTATCACGGCTGAACGGATCGACATTAGTTTTTGCATAGATATAGCTTAAGGGTAGGAGATAGACATAGGCTATTTTTTTTTGTAGTTCCACGCGAACGGAGTCGCGGGAAACAGTGGGCTTTATATTGCAATCTCGATTTTTGTGAATACTTGCCTTGAATTCTATGAAGTTGAAAGTCAAAAGATCTATTATATCTACATACCTAATTATATATGTATTAGGGTATTTAGGTATGTGCGCTCCATTTTACCGTGACCGACTAACCTTCACACTGCTCTGTCACACTGGTGTGACGCCAAAGATCGACAAAACGCCGTCCCAAAAAAAAAGATAAAAACCAGTCGTCGGCGTCAATTTCATGTAAACTCCATAAACTAAACTTAGTGCTATTGCTGTCTTTTACTAATAGAAACAGAAACAAGAAGTAGATAGCATGCATTTTGCATGCAGCGCGACAGTGTGACTCGATAGGAAAAAAAACCGAATCGTTGTGACACGATATTGTGTTTTGGTGTCACACTTACCCCCGTATTAATAACCGTGGAGTTTAATAGTTACCACCTGTTTAGTCCTTTTCGCTGTTTTCAGAATTAGAACTCGACTGAAAAAGACAGAAGACTGAGTAACTGCTCCAAGGTTTGTCCGCGTCACAAATCACACCCTAGATTCTGCATTCAGGACGCTCGGAGCGCACCACGCATCAGTCTAAATACACTTATAAGATATTACTCTGATTGGTTGATTGTTAGGCGCGAGTAGCCGTAACCTTGAGATAGCCAATGAGAACGCTCGGCCGCACTCCCCGCGACCCGCGCCGCGCCTCACACTGGTGACTTTGTACGAACAACGAATGTCTTAATGCGGTATCTAGTGTGATCTGCGGTCCGCGTTTATAAATAAAGGGGTAGGATAGGAAGTCACCCACACAATCCTAATTAAAAAAAACACAATTAAAAACAGCAGATTCTTTCTAAAACATTTTATTTGTAAAATTAAATAGTTTTCTGATAAACTCTTACGGCTACAAATTACAACATCGATTTTGGAATAAAACTTACAACAGAGAAAAATGCAACTGAGTAAATATATCTCGAATCCAGGTACTTGGTACAGAAATTAGTATTAAACAGGCTGAATAGTTAAAACGGAGACGGAAACGCGACTGTACTAAGAAATGTGGTACATGCTGGGTTGCACCATCATCAGTTAACTTTAAACTACAGGAATAACTGCAGTTAAAACTCCCGTTAAAAATAAAATGTGTTGCACCATTTAACTACGATCAAAATGTCATAACTTAACGATGACTTTAACTACTCGAGAATGGCAGGTTAAAGCAAACGTTACAGTTAAAAGCTGTGAAACAAAGCTTACTCAGTTAACTATAACTGTAACACCAAATATGATGGTGCAACACGTGCTGGCTAAACTTCATAGTTAAGGTTAAAGTTATAGTTAATTTAAACATTAACTGGGATTTTGGTGCAACCCAGCCTTAGGATTTGAACAATGAATTAAAATAAATAATCGACCGTCGGGATTCGAACCTGCTGCTATCGAACAAGCCTACGCCACAGCGTTGCGGTCGTCAATTTTTTTTGGCAGTTAAGTATAACTTCTATAATATAAAATTAATTTAAAAATACCAATACAATTTAGCCGTGTTTATTTGCACCAAGATTCTACCCTTTTTAAATGATAACTGGAAATTAAATTTTGAAGGTTTTTTTTAAAATGCTTAAATGAACGTTTTAAATCAGACAGGTAAAACTACCCACCAGCCCCGTCAGCGGGGACGTTGAGAATACGCCGAAACCAAAGGTACTAAAACAAAAAATCTCGAAAATAGTCTTTGTAGCACGGTCGATATGCGGACACGACGTTTAGCTGACAATAGTACAGCTACAGATTCAACTATCCAACACACACACACACACAAATTGGCGACACACACACAAATCTTACTTTCTTCTTGCTACGACAGGACCTTCGCCTACTGGCAGGCCTCATAACCGGTTATTACAACTTGAAAAGTCACTTGTACAAACTGGGAGCCATAGTCTGCTATGCCATGGTTGGCATAGCCATAGCCATGGAGCATGTGCTGTGGCACTGTTAAGCCACAGAAGAAACTAGGAATCGCCACTGGATTGTACGAGGCAGCTTCATCATCATCCATGCCACCTTGACGGCTTGACTCATTCTCATCATCATCGTCACCACAGGAACAGCTATGCCAGCGGGCCAGAGGCTGCTCCAGTACTTCAAGGCGCTGGGTTGGCTCGGGTAGACGCTGACAGGGGAATGCACAATACACCCCATGCGGGACGTCAGTGCAGGACTTATCGTCCCCATCTCTAATAAGAAGTGTAATAACATGGTGTGCGTAATCATAGCGGTAAAGTGTCAAATTTCAGGATTCGAGTGAAGTAAATTTTTAATGTATGACGTCGTGTAAATGTGTATGGTGATTTCAAATTTGTGCGTCCAGCCGTGTTTGAGATATTTGAGAAAAACACTCCGCAGGTTGAAAGCGCTAAACTTGCAACTTGCGAGGTAATAAATTACGATAAGTTCTTGTTAGTCTCTTTGGCGCTTAATTTTCATACGCAGCCTGAAAGATTACATTTTTAGTTTTTGTTAGAAAAATATGGTCGTTGTTTAAATTTAAAACGAAATAAAATTTCAGACTATTGAATTTGTCTTGAAGAAACATTTCTATGGCGCTAATATTTTATTAGCACCTCTAGTGCGTAGCCACGCTAACTCGCGGGCGCGGTGGCAGGCGCGGGCGCGAAATATCAAACATATGGTAGGTTAGACACTATGCAAGGTGCTACACGTATAAAGACACTATACGTATACTAGTAGTTCGCGGCGAACTGTGACCTCGCGACCCCTATATTTTCACAACCCCTGGACCGATTCAGCTCATATTCGAACTTAAAAATTGTATTGAAATGAACTACTTGCCTACAAAGATTCATGAAGATCGGATCAACGGTTCGCAAGTTATCATCGGACAAATATACACACATACATACAAATGCTGATTTGTCCCAGTAAACTCTGAGACCTTCGCTTCGCTCGGTCAAAAATGCATGAAGTAGCGGGCGAGTTCGCGACTGTCACTCGCGGCGATACCAAACGTGTACAGTTGTTTGTGTGTTCACGTCGAACTAGCGGCGGAGCGCGCGATTCACTCGTTTCGGGTTCGTGACACGTCACACCCGCGCAAACCACTGGCGGCCAACACGAATTCGCGCCCGCGCCCGCTAGCTCAACGTGAACAAGCACCTATAGTCAAATTGTTTGGTGCACTATAACCATTGCTTTAAGGAGCTCGGCTGGTTTGGGGCTGGCAACGGGGTTAATGCACAAAACACCCTTAGCGGAACGTCAGTGCAGGTCTTATCACCCCCAACTAGAATTATATTATAACCATTGCTATTCCACAAGGAGTGACTCGTTAAAAAATTGTTGTCGCCTAGTGATGTAGCCGCTTTTGTCTTATTGTCCATGTACCCCCATGTCCATGCCGCCTCAAAATAGAAATGTTTCTACAAGATTTTCCGATTTTGGGATATCTTGGACACCATAATAATATTTACAAAATGCATTCCATGCGTCATACAAGTATACATACAGACGTTCCCGTTTATTCACACGCGCAATTATCGTCTACTTCATAAAAATATTGGAAATAAAAATCTAAATTTAAATTTACTTTACATTTTTGATAAGAAAATATAATTTAATAAAAAAATATTAGCTAGTCGGGGATCGAACTCGGGTTTTTTTTACAATTAGGTATTTATTATATCAAGCCTCAGTATAATAGAAACGATCTGTAAAGAAAATTTCTGTTTTTTTTTTTTGATCAACACTGATCGATGTTTTGATCAACATTCAACAGTGATCAACGTCATGATCAAAGAAACCTTAATACTAACAAAAATGTTTAAAATCAAGAGCTCAGTTCTTATTGTTAAAATGTGAATGCCAAAAACTTTTTTAACCCTTCGACCGCCGCGGGCCGCGCTTCGGCACTGCGAAATATACGCCAAGCGATTTTTTTTATTTTTAAAATGATATACCAAAGATTAAGCCTAAACTTTATCAAACTTAAATTCAGTGACATACAGAGAAGACAATAAAAAATGCCATTATAATAAATATTAAAAAGATTTTCTGTAAATCTAATAACAAGCCGTGTCGCTTATGCTCGTTGTTGCCGTTCCGGGCAGTACAGTTTTTTTTCAGAAATCGGAAACGTTTATTGGCAATAAATAACATTGAATATTACAAGTAAGCCACTTTTACAAATTAAACTTATGGTTAGAGTTAAATTAGGCAAACTAATGAATCATTTAAATAATTTAATAATATTACGATAGATAGGTATTTATTATGCTTGCTCTGTTTGTTGTTCATTGACATAATATTCACTTACCATGAAAACTGACGTGGCTTTGAATCATTTTATTTTCGTAAAACGGGAATACACAAGCGCGACCTCATCTTGACTTGCACAGTGCAAGGTAAGGCGAGGTCACGCGCGCACGAGCTTTTTGAAAAAGATCATCGATCGAAACTATAGTCGGAATAACCGACTCAATTTAACGTCAGTATTCCCGTTTTACTAAAATAAAATATAATCATTCACTTTATTCGTCGAACGGATTACAATACATTTTGTCGCTTATAAAATATATACGCGACGTTGACGGTCAAACGTTGTCAAAGGTTGACGGTCAAAGGGTTAATAAAAGATTCTGAATATACATTATAAAAAACATACAAAAAGGCTGTAAATTTCTTGTACTTTAACTGTACTAATTACTTGGCCACGTAACTAATTCTAATACATAGTGATACAAACAATTTTATAGAGATCGTAGGTACTTTTTACACACATAAATTGTAAATTGGCTATTTATTCATTAAAAAAAAAAGAGTTTTATAAAAATCAACGACCAGAATCGACTAATCGACTTTACATTGTAAAGTCATAGTGTTTTTCTACTTATATTTCCTGTTTGATGTGTGTACAGTTTAAGTTACGATGGGACTGACATGCCAATGTTGGCCAAAGTCCTCAAATAAAAAGAGAATTAAAAAAAAAAAAAGTGTTTTTCTACAAAAAATAAGTTACCAATAAAAAAAAAAAAAGCAAATACCCACGTTGTTCTTTACTAACGAAAGTAAGCAGATAAAAAAATTGTGCGTGGAGAAAAAAAAACAGTTTTTTTTTGTCATAGAATTTTGGCGTCGCATGACTACATTTGACAATATTTCTAAGTTTTTTTGTAGGTTTTTCGTTTAACAATAATAATGACAGTCGCAGTCGAAGTGAGCCAAGGCAAGTCCAAGTCAAACCACGGTACAATAGTAAGGACTTTACTAAAGTTTCTATGGAATTTTGGAAACAATACGAAAAGAAAAGGTTCACAGAATTATAATTTGTCTAATCTCGTGCATGTTATAACGAATATTTAACTTAAAAGTTAATAAACAAAAAGTATTAAACACGCGATAATACACAAGTTTTGGAATACAACATAATACCGCGATTACCAAATACCAGCGCCAAATATCTTGAAAAAAATAATGTTGTGGAAAACAACTTAAGTTTTTTTTAATGAATAAAAAGCCAATGCATATACATCCATACTGTTTAATCTATCTCTTACAAATATTGATATCTTTATTATATCATATAATTTTAAATTTATTTAATATCTTTATCTGTACCTACCACCCGGGATTCCAAGATTTTCTTTGATCTCATACAAGATTTTGAAAAAATACTTGAATACTAGCTGTTGTCCGCGACTTTGTACACTTATTAGTTCGGTCTCGGTTTTCGGCCTCAAAAACATAGTTTGAATGATCCCCAAACGCATAACACAATGATTTTTTAATCACTGGCTAAATGCACAGATCCGTGGTAATTAATAATATTTTTATAGTAGTAAGTTATTTTGAAGGGCAATTTTGGCTCGATCAAGATAGTACCTTGTCCTCGTTTATCTATTTAGTGAGGAACTTCATAATAAATCGTAATACAATGATATTTTACTGAAGATAGATTTTTACCTTCAAGATGGCGCTTTAAATTCGGCTCCGCTTCGACTGTTTACAGCTCATTGTAACCTAGCAACCAAGTTTCACGCGAGAGTGCGAAAGAAGATGTGAATAGTATGAGAGTAAAAGTGATAGCTATAATAAAATCTGTCTTAGAAGACAGAATTGCGGGGCCATTTCATGTGGGCTTAAATCGTATCTTAAGTACAATATCAGATAAAATATTTTTTACGAGCGCGCCAGAATAAAAGCCGTATTATGTTTTTTTTTTTGTTCCACCTGTACTTCCCCCAACACAAGTCGGGGACATTGTCAAGCTGAACATGTTGCTTACGTATTATATGTATATAAATGTATATATAAATCTTTATATTATATGTTTCGTTCAAAGAAAATCGTGGAATCGCCCCAGCTCGTATCAGTCCAAGGTTGAGCCCAATATTCCGAATTTCATCCTAAACCAAATATCACATCAAAATAATAAAAATATACATCTACCACACCTGTAGTTTAGTATCCAGGACTTTGATTCCCCTAATTACATGTCAAATTATTCCCAATCGTGAATAACGTCACATTTTTTAATACCTAATGGTCTAATCTAGGCCGCCATCTTGTACTTTCGTATCGCTACAAAAACTACAAAGACAATACTTACTGTACTACGTTCCTAGAAAAACATCAAAGCTGCGTTGCATTTATTTTCCATCTCTAAAATAACAATTTCACTGTCGGCCCTCTTTAAAAACAAGCGCGGGAAAAACTGACAGTGACAGTTTTGGTCCGCCATTTGATTTTGACATCAACCCGTTATAAATCCAAGAATTTGTGTATTTTTCGTTGGCTTGCCAGTAATTCGCGACCAGGTGCGAATTCGGGCGACCCTTCGGTAGTATTTGGTAAAGTACGGTTGAATTTCTACCAAATTTAACAGTGACAGTTTTGGTACGTCATTTGATTTTGACAGCTGCGGTTTTTAGTCCAAGGAGGTGCGATGCATTCTGCCTGGACATCTAAACTCTAAAGGCTATGTGACAGCGGCGGTGATAACGGCGATACTTTCTCCCTATTCTTACACTGGCTCGCTCCGGTATTGAGAGACGCCGACCAATCGCCAAGCTGGGAGACGTTTTGGTAGAATTTGGTAGAAGTTCGATTGAACACTGGCAACAGTTCGTTCGCTTCGTTTGTTAGAGCCTGCAGAATGCAAAAAAAATATTAAAAATTCATGCGCACGACTTCAATCGCTTTGGTTTTTAACGTGACATAGATACTTTCGTCAATGTAAAGGCGTTTCTATGAAGATTTTCCATGGCATATTATTTTTTATTTAAAATAATATTAAAAAACCTACCTTTAGGTATATCACGGCGTCAGTCCCGTACCCCTCACAGCTGATCAGCTGCAGGTCTCCGTGGAAGTACCGCGCGTAGAGGCGGGATATCGGTAGCCCGTATCCGTAGCCTGTAACATAATCAATATCATAATTTAATGTCTAGAATCATTTTTGACCGGAAATTGACGAATAACCATCTGCCGTGAGTAAGCTGTAAATCGATCATCTTAAAGACCTTGGTCGCGTCCACAGTTCTCGCTCGCGCATTTTCACATAACTGAAGATAATTATATACTAGTAGCAACCTGTAATGATACAATTTGTAACATTAGAGTAGTGAGTGGGAGTGTAACATTGCAAAAACAATGCAGGAAAGTGCTCAAAATCGAATCTAGATTGTGTTACATTACATGCAAATGAATGGTCGTCATTCAGTGAGGTATACGTAATGCTCAAATCGAATATTGAAGGGAAATTCCCAGTACTACATCCACCTGCTGGGATATCGGCTTATCCCCGAAGTATGATTAGGCCATATACGTGGTATATTTACCACGTATATGGCGTAGTATGATTAGGTCATATTTGACCTAATCATACTTGGGACCTGTGAGCACTGCATCATCCTTTAAACATCCCACTGCTGGGATATCGGCCTACCCTCGAAGGGTGATTAGGCCATATCCACCACGCTGGCCCAGTGCGGGTGCCCGATTCACATACGTCAACGAATTTCTTCTCCGGAGATATGCAGGTTTCCTCACGATGTTTAACTTCACCGAAAAGCCAGTGGTATAATCCTTACGTATCACAGATCACACCCTAGATTCTGCATTCAGGACGCTCGAAGCGCACCACAGATCAGTCTAAATACACTTATAAGAAATTACTCTGATTGGTTGATTGTTAGGCGCGAGTAGGCGTAACCTTGAGACAGCCAATGAGAACGCTCGGCCGCACTCCCCGCGACCCGCGCCGCGCCTCAAACTGACGTGACTTTTTGTAGGAACATCGAACCTCGTAATGCGATATCTAGTGTGATCTGTGGTACGTATGTTCGACTTAAAAAAAGTTGAATAAAGAGCATTATGAAGATGGGTAAGAAATCTCAATACATTAGGAAATGGGCTGATGATAATGTAGATGGTTAAAATCTATGACTAAAAAATTAAATCGCCATTGAACGACAACTTTCAGTAGTGGAAACGCGAACGATCAGTTATTCACAAAAACCTATAGAAAACTTGAAATGCAGTTATTTCTTATACGATACAAGACTCGATTTGAAACTGATACGCACCATGGCTCAGCTTGGCGGCCTCGCCACGGTTTTGCTCGGCCTTCGGCCTCGCAGGTGGGGAGCTCGGCTTTTCGGCCAAGTGTGAGGGTCGGCCTTTGGCCTCGCCGGAGTCCCCCTGTAGCCCCGCAAACGCCGTGGCTATTTCTGATGTTATGATAAAAGTAGATAGCGTTGTTGTTACAGGACAAACAACAGGTCCCCTACAAATTAAAGCGTCATCCGACCCACTGTAGCTCTCAGCTGTAAATGCCGCGTTCCGGTCACCCACCCAAAGACCGCGTCGTTCGTTGCTTAACATCGGTGATCGTTAAGAAACACCTATTTCTTTATTTATTTTATACAATATGGATCCCCAACAGAAGTTACACCTTACATTCACATTATGAAACAAAGGCATAAAGCTTGGTGCACCCCCAATTACAGGAGACCACGTCATTATATTCAGTTATGATTTTAATATACAAATAGAACAAACAGTTTTACGAAATTCACAAGATATCTATGTATGTCTGTTTACATATATGTAGTGTGCAAACATTACTGTGTTTCGGATTGAAGGGCAACGTTTCCAGCGTAACTACTGAGCATAAAGATATCCAACGTCTAATGTCTCAGAGTGACGAGCGCAGGACAATGCCATGCAACGTTTTGAACAGCTATAGTTCAATATTCGGAGTGGTATTCAATATTTGGTTGATATGGGCAAGCGTGACGCTTACCATCAGGCAAACGACATGCTCGTCCCGTTACTCGAAAAACCGGACAAGTGCGAGTCGAAAGCACCGAACTTTGTTATAACGAAGAGATAATTCTTGGTCGAACTTAAATTTATAGTTGAAAAATGATGACACATCGATTGGTCACGTCCAATTCCCCAACTACAAATTTAACCTCGGGATTCTGAAATGTTGGTCACGGTCATTTTCCCAACTACAAATTTAACCTCGGGATTCTGAAACGTTGGTCACGGTCATTTCCCCAACTACAAATTTAACCTCGGGATTCTGAAACGTTGGTCACGGTCATTTCCCCAACTACAAATTTAACCTCGGGATTCTGAAACGTTGGTCACGGTCACTTCTCCAACTACAAATTTAACCTTGGGATTCTGAAACGTTGGTCACGGTCATTTCCCCAACTACAAATTTAACCTCGGGATTCTGAAACGTTGGTCACGGTCACTTCTCCAACTACAAATTTAACCTCGGGATTCTGAAACGTTGGTCACGGTAATTTTCCCAACTACAAATTTAACCTCGGGATTCTGAAACGTTTTTTAACTTTGACTATAGATTAAGTCCATTGCTGTCTTCGTCATTTGCTTAGTGCCAGACAAAGGCAGCATTAGAATTAATCTGTTTTCAAAGTTAACAAACGTTTCAGAATCCCGAGGTAAGTATGTAATTTCCTTGCTTTTCGCAAAATTTCATGATTCTAGGGCAACGGGAAGTATCCTATAGGTTTCGATTTTCTGGCGAGTGGTATGAGGCATAAATGGCCGTATTTTATGTTGGGTTGACTTGGTGTGATTATTTTACGGCTCCAAGCGACCGTAGAACTACGTATCTGAGAGTAACTTGTTAAGAGCATGTCGGGCCATGCTTAGTAGGGTTCCGTAGGCGCGTAGGACGTTTGAACTATTTATCACATGTTGCCCGAAATAATTTTAAAAGAAAGTTTTTACTAATTTATATCAACATGGAAGATTAAAAGTTTCTGAGCTGCATAGTTTAGAAATGTCACACACATTGTAAGCAACTTTGTCGTCCCATACATCTAATAAAAATGGCGCAGGAAACCATAACTTTATTTTAAAAGACCTATTCAATGATACCCCACTTGTGGGGGACAGGCGAAATAATTTGTTTGTCCTCTTACCAGTATGAAAATAAAAAAAACCCCATAAAAATAAAATAATGATTTTTATACTTTGTAAATTGTTACCTTTAAAAGACCTATTCAACGACTCCCCATGTGATGGAGTTCAGTGTTTTTTTTTACCGCCTCTTTACGTGTATTCCCATACACGTAAACTACCTAGCTACCCTAAAGCTACCCTTATTTTACAAAAAAAAAAAGTTTTTTTATAAGCCATAGGTCTACACTTAGACTATTGTTGTGCAAAATTTCATGCATGTAAGTTTATAACTTTGGAAGTTATAAGGCTGTAAAGGATTCAGTCAGACAGACGGACAGGAAGAACTAATAAGGGTTCCTTTTAATACTACGGAACCCTAAAAAGGTTCTTGATAGACAAACAACGATGAGATCCTTTAAGGATACCTTTTATCCTTTTTAGGTGCGGAGCCCTAAAAAACTACAAAAGCTTGCAAATGTGCGAGTGAGATAACTGTGGTACGACTGTATTAGAGGAGCCCTATCCGTGGTAACAGTAGGGTAGAGGATCACTCACCGGCCAGCGGCACGGTGTGGGAGTCCGACTTGGAGGGCTGCGGCGCCGTGCTGTACATGTACTTGAAAAGGAGATCGGACACGCTGCGGGGGATGCCACCGCCTCGATCAGACATCTAGATGGGAAAAAGTTACATAATTCATTAGAAGAGAGACAGAGAGAGATAGAGAGAGATGACGTTCTTGAAATAAGTAAAGCGTGTGGTGGAGTTGAGAAAGTACTCACGTACCACCATTTGACTATTCTCGTATCCTCAAACTTTACATAATTTTTCTACAACATTTCTCACTTTGTCTACATTCTTTCTCACTTTTACCATATTCATTATTTCTTTCTTTCTTTCAAAAATAGCAAATTCGTGCTAGTAATCACGATCTTCAGTCATGAAGTACCGACCACAGAGAGAGAGAGAGAGAGAGAGAGAGAGAGAGAGAGAGAGAGAGAGAGAGAGAGAGAGAGAGATGACGTTCTTGAATAAGTCAATAGCGTGTGGTAGAGTTGAGAATGTACCCGTGTACCACCTTTTGACTATTCTCGTATCCTCAAACCACAGATCACACCCTAGATTCTGCATTCAGGACGCTCGAAGCGCACCACGCATCAGTCAAAATACACTCATAAGAAATTACTCTGATTGGTTGACTCTGTTAGGCGCGAGTAGCCGTAACCTTGAGCTAGCCAATGAGAGCGCTCGGCCGCACTCCCCGCGCCCCGCGCCGCGCCTCACTAGCGATCTGTGATCTTGTGATCTGTGCCTCAAACATAACACTCCACAAAATTTCTTACTTTGTCTACATTCTTTCTCACTTTTACAAATATTAATTATTTCTTTCTTTCTTTCAAAAAAAGAACGTGCTAGTAATCGCGATCAACATTTCTTACTTTGTCTACATTCTTTCTCACTTTTACCAATATTAATTATTTCTTTCTTTCTTTCAAAAAAAGAACGTGCTAGTAATCGCGATCAACATTTCTTACTTTGTCTACATTCTTTCTCACTTTTACCATATTAATTATTTCTTTGTCTATATTATTTCTTACTGCCTCTACATTATTTCCGACGTTGTACCTTGACGGAGACGTCTTCCTTGCCCGCGACGAGGTTGACGGAGACGGGCGGCGGCGCGGCGCCGTGGGTCTCCATCGTGGCGCGCATGGCGTTCTTGAACAACTCGAACAGCATGTGGTAGAGATGCGACGGGACGTATACCACCGGCATCGGGCGGGAGCTTACAACTGGGGACAAAAACAAAGTAAACTAATCAGGAATCAATTGGAACACTGAGGGGCAACACGTCCTCTACTGAACATAGGCCTCCCCCTTAGAGCGTCACACGACCGACAACGGGTCACTTGTATCCACCGGTTGCCCGCGACTTTCGCAATGTCGTCGGTCCACCTAGTCGGTGGCCTACCTACGCTGCGTCTTCCGGTTCGTGGTCGACACTCAAGAACCTTTCTTCCCCACCGGTTATTGGTTCCTGAGTGGTCAAATCCAACTAAACTTCACTGCGGGGTCAATCAGTAATCAGTAACCAGGATAAATGGAAACACAATGGTAGGTAATTTGCCCTACCTCCGTTTTGTAGAAGCTGCAGCTCTGGCGAGGCCAAATAGTACCGATCGCAGAGGAACCTGGCGTTTTCGTACGCGTCTCTGACGACCGCCGCGACATCGCACGCGGGGTCGATCGAGCCGATGTGACGTCCGCCCGAACCCATGCCGTTGACTGACGCTTGGCGACTGCCGATCTGTTGCTCGCCGAATAGCAGAGCTGGAAATAAGAAAACGTTTTGTTTACATTTCAGAGGAATATCAGGACCAATAAAGCTTCGAGGTATAAAAATGAATACGTTCGTCTCGAGGCGGGATTAAGAACTCCCTACATTGCAACTGTCAGTACATACAAAACGTCAAAAAATGCACAAAAATGGATCAACGCCATCTGACGAACTATAGGAAGGAACTTTGTCTCTATGCCTGGATGTTTGTCGAGCTATCACGGGTAAAAGGCAAAGTCAAAGAGGGACATAGGATATTTTTTTTATGTTCACACAAACGAAGTCGCGGGTAACAACTAGTATTATTATATAGGAGACAAATTATAAATAAATAAATAAATAATTATATATGATCGATATAATGAAAAAACTACGAAGTAAATATGTGATCAAACGCAACAAAATTAAGACCGATTGCGTCAAAAGTGTGATCTAATAAGACTGTAAGACTCACTATGTTGGTTGATGAGCATTCTAATGGAGATCCGGCTCATGTAGAACCGGTCCAGAAAGTACTGTATGGAGTTCTCGATGGCGGTGTCCACTTCATGGGACTCCTTGAGCTCCAGAACGCCCTGCGCCATTGTTTGGACCACGTCCGCGTGGCGGTTGCGGATGTGGACAAGTCGCTCGCAGAATCTGAAACAAATTTGTCTGGTAGTATATTTACGTTTGACAGGCTTCATCATGTCACTTAACATCTGATGTGTTGCGTTTGACCACAACACATCAGATGTTAAGTGACATGATTGACGTATACTAAGTCACTCAATCGTAAAGAAGTCACGCGCCGGAAGCGGTGACTTGTATTTTTAAGAAAATGTATGTGTTTGCTTGATTATTTGGATTATCTTGCACCGCAAGACGTAGCTTAGGTAGGCCTCCCACTAGGTGGACCGTGGACATTTTGAAAGACGCGGGCAATCGGTGGATTCAAATGGCATATTGTCGTTCAGTTTAGCGCCCTAAGAGGGAGCCATTTGTTCAAAAGTGGACTTCTTCTGGCTGACGATGATGATGATTATCTTTGGGTCATGATACCTAATGATCTACTCTATTCCTGCGAACAGTAGACCTCGCAAGCCCTTACTTTTTTTCAAAATCTCAATTCTACAATTTCATAGTTTTTTTTAATCGGCCGGTTCGAGACGAAAAAGAGACCTCACGACCTTATCTTGAGAACCTCGTGACCGATTTTGCTCATATTCGAAACTCTTGTTTATTTCAATAAAAAATCGCCGACGACAAAAAAAAAACTATCAAATTGTAGAACCTGTATATAATGTACATACTAAGTTTCATCAAGAACAGTTGAAACATTCGACTGTACGCGAGTACCAACACACGGACAGATGAAAGCAAATTTAGCCAGTTAAAGCAGAGAAGGCAGGCAGGCCTCCCACCAGATGGACCGACGACATTGTGAAAGTCGCGGGCAACCGGTGGATGCAAGTGGCACATTGTCGGTCGGTGTGGCGGTCTAAGCGGGAGGCCTATGTTCAGCAGTGGACGTCTTCTGGCTGATAATGTAATGTAATGTAAAGCAGAGACTTTCGTTCCTGTCGCTGACTCGATCAACTAAGATACTTCTGTGTTTTTTGTTTCGCAGTACTCACTGACTCAGCACCTGCGGCTGCGGCTCCTCCTGCTCGAACTGTATGATCTCCTCGAAGGAACGCTCGTACCACTGGTTCACCAACCCCACCGACGGCATCTGAAGCAGGTTCTCTGGTAGCAGCGCTATCTCTTTCATTATGTTTGCTAGCCTGGAACAAAACAGATGAAGATTAGTCATAGTCACAAAGTATTAAACAATACCACAAAATAAACAATAGTAAAAGTACAAATTAATAGTTCTTCCATTTAACTACCGGAATAAAAAACGTATTAACAGTTCTATGACGTCACAGTCCCATAGAACATATGGGATAACTCCCATTTGTTCCCGGAACCAATTTGGGACTAAGCTTCCTACCCAAAGACTATGTCGCACCTGTAATGAATTTGACTTCCACTTGGATAAACCTGATGTCTTATTGACCTTCTTCTTGGACAGTCGGGTAAAAACTTTACTAGAGACTTTACGAGGTGTGATCGCTTTGTCACTACCGCACTCGTTAGTTAGATGTAAAAGCAACATCGCCGTGTGCTAAACGCTGTTGTTTGAAGTGAGACAGGCCTGGTAATACCTAGCCTGACCTGGCAAGACGCTGTAAACGAGAGGGGTAAAACTGCAGCTTATACCACATGTGGCGCGGACCACGTTGCGAATCGTCCAAATGCTCTAAATTGTTTGTATGAATCGCCTAGAGTTTTTCTAGTACTGCGTCCATTTACCACGGTGTGAATCGCCCAAGTATTTATTTCACATTGGGTAATTCGGACCACTATCAAAAAATAAAAAATGTGTGTGTCGAACGTAATTATACCGAGATCTGTCGCCACAATTATTATTTTTTGTCTGAGGTGTCAACTGATCACGATATTAAATGCTACTCGATGTGATCCAACAACTACAGCTAGAATCTGTTTTATAGATTCGTCATCAAAATTCCCATTCCTATATTTTGGACTACTTGTTAGAGGGTAAAAAGGCGCAAGTGCCGATGGCAAACTTCTTGCAATGTCTCTTAAAAGGACTATCGCCATATTATAACTAGTAGTTCGCGCCGAACTGAAACCTAGCGACCCCTCTAACTTCACAACCCCTGGACCGATCCAGCTCGTATTCGAATTTAAAAATTGTTTTGAAATGAAATACCTGCCTACAAAATTTCATGAAGATCGGAATAACGGTTCGCAAGTTATCATCGGACAAATATACACACAAACATAGAAACATACATAAAACTCCGCACCAACTGTCATACCCTAATAGGGTCATATGTGTCACTAAACCCAAATCATGTTATTTAAGACCTGCATGTATGTCGCAATAAATTATTGAGTATTGAGTATTGAAATGCCGATTTGTCCCTGTAAACCCTGAGACCTTCGCTTCGCTCGGTCAAAAATTTTGAGTGGCACGATATTAAATGATTCTTAGTTTTTTGTTGTGTATAGTATTGAGATTGGTCATCAATTCCCCTTCCTATATTAAAACTACTTCCATACTTTATTCCAGTACATAATTATTGTTTGTAAATTATTAAATGGTTGTGTGACGTCCCATCCGCAATTTCAATGTAAACACGGGATGTTATTAATTACACGAACTGTTAACTAATAATTGTTGTGTCCGCTTGTTGCTCTAATTCGCGTTAGTGAAGCGGAATTTATTGTTACAAACACATGGGCATGGATTGGTCAATTTGTGTTGTACTCATCAAAGTAAACCAATCAGACTGGACTAAAATTATCAGAAACTCGTTGCATTTAAATTCGTGAGAAATGGCAATAATTTTAGAGCTGTCAAATTTGGTTTAGTTAAGAAAATGGTACAAAAGAATAGACGTTTGGCGTAGTTTGTATTCTACCATTTTCTTAACAAAATTTGACAGTTCTTGTTTGCTAAACTTTTCCAGCACAATGAAATGAAAAGAGATGCATGAAGTTTTAGTAGCACGTTATATTTAAGATGTAGAGTTTATGTTAGTTTTTTTCTTTTTTTTTTTCTTTAAGCGTATTTTGTAACAGATTTTAATTTTGTACACGTCATATTTTTTATTTTATTTTTCTCTTTTCTTCTAAGAGGATTTTGGCGTCGCACGTCTTATGCATTTGCCAGTGTCAAGTATACATATATATTTACAAGTTTTGTTAGATATTATCAAACAAGTCATAGTCACAGTCACAGTCAAAGGCGAGCAAAGCAAGTCGTGCCCCAGTAAACTGGTGAAAACTTTACTAGAGCCTTCTATGGAGTTTTGGAAACGACACGAAAATTCACGTTTCACGACATTATACCATTCACCAACACTCGTGCATGTACACGAACGCTTAACGTGTAAAAATTCACCGTTTTTACACATTAACACTCGAAATAACACAAGTTTTACAAAATAATAAAATGACACGACATGAATTCTTCATGTTCCCGCCAAAACTCCCATAAATACCTGTATGATAATAAATAATACGAGTAGGATATATAGGATGTTCATCTTCGTAATCCGAAATAAAGTTTTAATATTATTAATTTAGTGAGTAGTACAACAGAATTGACATCGTTTAAGCTTACGTCACTGAATGGGATCTGTTGGGGCGAAGACGGAACAAGCCTCATTGGGATGAAACGGGAATTTTGAGTCCCATTTGACTCCACACGAACGCTCAATGTGAGTTGCCGAATATAATCTTGTGTCCGTGATAAAATTGCATAGTAATTTCTAGAAATAACTCGGTGGAACGCTGGTAGGTAGCTCCGCGGGCAACAAACGTAATAAATATTTATCTACGAACGTACGAAAAACGTACGCAAACATTCGCTCGCGTACACGTGTTTTAGCAAATAAACATGGCTATCAAAACATCTAGCGTAAATAAATTATTAATTACTGGAAAAAACGACGTTTCATACATAACACAAGATAAATTATTTGTGATACAATCCCCCGAATAGTGAAACGTTTGTTAACTTTGACGACAGATTAAGTCTGTTGCTGCCTTTGTCATTTGCTTAGTGCCAGACAAAGGCAGCATTAGAATTAATCTGTTGTCGAAGTTAACAAGCGTTTCAGTATTATGGGGATAGTTTTGTAATTTTAATTATCACCCTAATTGACCGAGCGAAGCGGAGGTCTCGGAGTCTACGGGAGCAAATCGGCAGTTGTATGTATGTTTTTATGTTTGTATGTATATTGGTCCGACCGATAAGCCGATCTTGTAGTTTTGTAGGCAAGTAGTTCATTTCAATACAGTTTTTAAGTTCGGATATGAGCCGAATCGATCCAGGGGTTGTGAAGTTATAGGGGGTCGCGAGGTCTCAGTTCGGGTCGAACTACTAGTAATATTAGTGTGATAAAGATATCCAATTACAGACAATTGGAACGCACATGGTGTCCTTGGGAATTTAAAGGTTTTATTTATGAATGGTGACAATTGAGGAACAACATATGCTGAATATTTGTAACTCGAATTTTCGTATACAAATCGTAATTTTTGTCTTCCAATAAATTAAAAAAAAAAAAAAAAACCTGAGTAATAATAATAATTTAATAATTAATTCTATATTTAATAATTTATTAATAATAATTAATTTATAATTCTGGTTGGCACTGAACTGTTATGGGCAAGCGTGACGCTTAACATCAGGTGAGCGACTTGCGACACCGAGTAACATAAAAAAAAAAGTTTAAATTAGGGCTCCAAATGACAATACAGGGTTACAAGGAAAGGATATATGCTAAGCCGAAAAAAGCTCACATTTATAATCGTTGTATATTTTGGTGCAAATGTCAGTTACTAAGCTTGACACTGACCCTGGGTTCCTTCTCATTTGAATCCGTGTCATATACAGGGTTATAAGGAAAGGGTATGCTAAGCCGAAAGGGGCTCATAGTACTTATGATTGTGAACAACTTTTAGTATGGGACCAACCCTGAAACCGAGAAAAAAATATCAGCCGTTCCATAGAAAAATGTCTATGACACTAGACAAAATGTATGAAACAGCTATTTTTTTTTTCTCGATTTCTATTTTACAGAAACCGAATAATTTTCACTTATAAAAAGTAGCCTATATCTTAATCCAGGGTTCAAGCTACCTCCATACCAAATTTCATTCAAATCTGTTCAGCCGTTACAGAGTTGAACGGGAACAAACACACTTACATACTTACAGACAAACTTTCGCATTTATAACATTAGTGTGATGATTAGTACATAAACCGAATTGAATTGGCTTAGCTTCAAAAAATACTTTATTTCCACACAAACTTTGGGGGTCCATTTTACCCCTTTAGAGGTGGAATTTCGCAAAACCCGATCGTATCATTCATTTGAGGAATATTTGAATCACGTATCTAACATAAGCGGTTTGGTCTGTGCGTTGATTCCTAGAGAAGGGCTTGCTCTTTCATATGTATACTAGCTGCGCCCCGCGGTTTCACTCGGTATTCTACAGAACGGTAACATTTTTCAGGATAAAAAGCCTATGCGTTATTCCAGGGTATAAGCTACCTCCATACCAAACTTCATCCAAATCCGTTCAACCGTTACAGAGTTGAACGGGGACAAACACACTTACACACAAACTTTCGCATTTATAATATTAGTGTAATATAGATATTAGATATGTGCAGTACGCCTACCTACTAGTAAGACGTCGGCCTTGATCGTCCAGTAAACAACACTATGTACCTACCTATACCTACGTAACTGTTCATTATCACCAGATGTTTTTAGATTTTAAGGCCTCGCTGCATGGCCTGACCTGACATCGTTTGAAAAAGATGGCTATATATAAGTTTCTGGGGGAGCGAAAGGAAGAAGCTATAATCTTAATAGTTTGTTTCTTTTGCTCCCGTAAAATTCAAATCTAGCTGTCTCTTTCACACGACGTCAGGTCAGGCCATGTGTAGACACCCTTACTCGTATGGCTTCGCAACGATTCTATGGCAGGGTTGCCATAATCCCAACGCTTAGCAGGCGGCTTGGAGATCGCAGAATGTTCACCTTCACCTACACAGGTACCTTTTGAGTGCGAGTCAAAGAACCGACGAGATAGAGATAGAATGATATCAAGAACAACGACGTAACCGGGACGAATATTTAGATTTTTGGCGAAGAAGTCAAGTCGCGTCATTGTATTATTTTCCAAAACTTGTGTTATTTCGAGTGTTCATTTATAGGAGTGTTCGTGAACGTGCACGAGTATTGGTGAATAGTATAATGTTGTGAAACGTGACTCTTCGTGTTGTTTCCAAAACTCTAGTAAAGTCTAGTAAAGTTTACTTGGGTATGACGTGGACTTGACCGTGACTTACATTGCTACTGAGACTTGTTTTAATTGTGAACTATTTGACTACACTTGACACTGGCTAAATACACAAAGTGTGGAGCCAAGACATAAGAGCGAAAAAAAAGGGCGCGATGAGAGACGCGAGCAGAGCAGTGTGCGGCCGCGGGAAATGACTCAGAGCAATCTTATACAAACAAATAAATAGCTAAACTATGCTAGGATAAATAGTTGAGCAAATGTTTTTATATGCGTCTCAAGATAGGTTCAATGTCCAAGGGACCTTGTTCGACGCTCGATAACACCTTTAAACAAGTAATAAGATATACATTGAAAAGCTGAAAACCCGACTAAGTCCTTATGTCACAACGCATTTTTGCTTGCAAAATATTTTTTTAACCTTGTAAAAAAACTACCAAACCATTCGTACATATTTTCGAAATGTTCTAATTGTTTTTATTTATTTATTTATTTATTAGGTACACACAACAGATCACCGATGATATCGACGCGATCCAAATCGTAAGCACACAGCATGGTTACAACAGCTGAATTAAGCCAAATCATCTGATTTTGATGACTTTATGTCCTCTAGAGGGCGCCATATTCAATTTTATGTGACGTTACATAGCCTATTAAGCAGCGGACGATCAAGACGCTTCCAATGTTAGATCATTTGTCAAATTATGATTAGTTTAGAATATGGTTATGCAATTTGGCTAAACATACATACATACCGGTCAAAATCATAACCCTCCTTTTTCGTAGTCGGGTAAAAGCAAAAATCCTACTGCAACATGTAGCCTATGTCACTCCGGGCGCAAGGGGAATGCAATTCCACCTGAATCACCAAAATCGGTCAAGTTTAGGTTACATGAGGTAATAATATGAACACACATACACACTCGTACATACACCCTAAAAATTATCTATTATCCTCCTTCCTGGGCAGTCGAGTAAAAAAACTATAAACTAAATTAAGTTACTTGTACTACCTATTCTGTGATTTAGTGGAGAATTATTCTGTCCTTCGACTCTGATAACATTATGCAAAATATTTCATAAACATTGACGTCACGTGCTTGTCGTAAAACATTGATAACCTATGGCCGTCCGTATACAAGGCGATGCGAGTATCATACTCAACGGCCGCGGCGCGATCGCCGCTGTAGCAACTCAGGCCTTGCGACCAGAGAAAGGCAACTCCCAGTTAACTCCAGTTCAGGGACCCTATTCCTGTGCGCTCGAGATTATCTCGGTCATTATAATTTAGAATTTAATGGGAGTGAGAGTGACCGAGATAATCTTGAGCGCACAGGAATAGGGTCTCGGTTCAGTTGATAGAGATTTAGTCCTCGTCCTGATGCCTAACAACTTGTTGACCCCACTGTGTAGTGAGCTTGGCCGTTAGGTCGTTCGACATGCGACAGACATTGAAATCTTGAAGGACATACGTCGAGGTTACCGACCGAAATTTTGTCGATTCGTAAGATTCGATTCGCTAGTAATTTGTAGCGGCAAATTACTAGCAAAAATATTTGCGAAATTGTCGATTTTTATAGTATTCGGCGGAGCGAAGCGATAGCACGGGGCGATTTCGACGTACACGAGGCAACTTTCCCCCACTACGCCGCTTTTTACCCTACTGCCCGAGAGGGAGGGTGTGTGTAAGTATGTTTGTGTGTTCCTATAGTACTACAGCCTAAAAGGCTTGACCGATTTTGACAAGTGAGGTGTCGTTCGATTTCTCTTTACGTCCGGAGTGACTTATAGGCTACATTTTGCAATCGGGTATTTTGCTTTTATTGAAATAATATTACCTCTTGCTCAAGATGTTTTCTCCAACGAAGCTTCATTAACGCGCAACGCGAGTCAGAAGGTCTCGCAAAAAGAATTACTTTACGTCGCCTTGTGTACGAGCGGGTTAGGAATATTATTATTGTTTGAATTTGTTCGCTAACCTCAGAAGCAAGAGTGCAAAGAAACCGCGTTGATTATGTTATCATTATCACAAGATATCACACTAAAAACGCTTCTACTCTTCTACAATTATTTATTAGTAAAAAAATAAACAGTTGCTTTTACGAATAAACAACTTTTAGTCTCGGAAGTAGTGTGCACCATGAGGACTACTATGATAGTTTTTAATTATAATACATTCGAACTACAATCTAGGCATATTTAAGGGCAGCTGCGCTCGAAGGAGTTTGGCATATAAGGCGCAAGCCACACTCATCTGACGTGACGCGGACGCAACCGTCATCCAACAAAGCAATTTCAACCTTAGCGCCGTTATAATACGTTAATACTCTTATGACTGTTGTGTCTCACGTCTTATGACGTCAACATCTTCATGTTTTTTTGTTTGTCGGTTTCGTCCTCTGAAATGAACAAAGACTGCACAGCGTACACATTTGGTTTCTTCCAATTTAATTTTTATTTGCTGGTCAAAGATATAGATGATCTTTGACCAGGGGATAAAGGGACATTGTGATTAACTTGCCATTAATTTCATGAACAACGGATCAATGGTACGCAAGATATCGTCGGACAAAAATACACACACGTACAAACTGCCGATTTGCTCCGGTCCCGTAGACTCGTAGTCCTTCGCAACGCTCGGTCAAAAATGGAATTATGAAGCAGCATGGCGTAACTAGTTAAAGATAATGCAACACAGACCAATCCTAGAACCCGCACTCAAGACGATCGAAGCGCACCACACATCGGAACAATTCACCTATAAAAATTTACTCTCATTGGTTAATTGCTCGAAACCTTGGGATAGCTAATGAGAACGCTTGGTCGCAGTCCCCGCAACCGTCGCTTTCCTCCAACTTTGGTGGTTTTGTCGGAAAAACCATCTCGTAATTCGATAACTAAATACAATCTGTGGTTATGTACAAACCTGACTGGCAGCTCTTTTCTTAGAAACAGGTACGACTTCCTCTCACATGCGTTGAGACCTGTAACAAACAGATTGATAGTTACTTTAAACAGACCATAAAACCAGAAAACAAATCAAACCCCTCACGATAATAAAACGCTCAAAATAGCATAACTTGTCAAGTGGCTCGCCCGGCACGGCGGGGCACGGGACACGCATATACTAACGCGCTGCCGCCAAAACACGCAGAGACGCGTTTTCAGTGTGATACAACACACAAAACGCGTCTCTGCATCCGTGTTTTCTATATAAACTGGGACATTTCAGTACAACGTTAAAAAACGGAATGATATAAATGATAAATTAATAGTAGACTGTAGTCCCCGCGACTCATGCTTTCCGACTTGACTTGACTTTAGAGTACTGTGTCCCCGCGACTCATGCTTTCCGACTTGACTTGACTTTAGTTTTTTGTCGAACAACGATCTAGTAATGCGGTATCTAGGATGATTGTTGATTTTATTTACGTATATTTGCAAAAAATAAACGTTTCTAAACGATTTTATTTATGAACGAAATAGAACCGCCATCTTAGTTTTGTCTACCTGACTTTGGTCTGTCACCTCTGTGAAAATTACTAATTGCATCACTTCCAAATATAAAAGAAATAATATATAGGATACAACATAGCAAGTAATTGTTCTGTGGCTTATCTGTATACGTTTATTATACGAGCCAGAGGAAATCTAAAAAAAAAAACTTCTGTCGCCGTCTCAAAATACGCGTGGACTTTGCCTGTCTATTTCTAAATTGATCAACGCACGAGTCAAGCTCAAGGCCGGAATTGTTTGTAAACGTAGGAACGGTGCAAAGTTCACTGAATCTACTCTACTGATAGGATAGTCCTATCGTCTATCCCCGCGAGTTTTTGGCGCATTCTATATTTGAAATTGTATAGCTGTCGCTCTGTTTCTCGTGCGTACAATAGAGAGAGTTAGTGAATTTTCCAAAATTTTTGATGAAATTAGCGTTTGAGGGTTAGTCTGTTATCACCCCCTAAATCTTAACATTTTTTTTTGTGTCAATTGCTTAGATAAACCATAATCTATGCCGCTATCCCCCGAATACTGAAACGTTCATTAACTTTGACAACAGATTAATTCTAATACTGCCTTTGTCTGGCACTAAGCAAATGACAAAGGCAGCAATAGACATAATCTGTCGTCAAAGTTACCAAACGTTTCAGTATTCGGGGGTTAGTTTTGTTTTTTCAATAACAACTACCTTTCTTCGTCATATTTTCGACGCAAAAAACTTTATAATGATGAGTACTATGAGTATTTTTCGGGGTAGCATACCCTTTCCTAATGACCCTGTATTTATAGAGGTAATCTGTGGCCAGACAACACATCTGCCAATGAAATGGTTCACTGGCCTGTACTGAATTGTAACTCCTCTAGACACTTTTCCAACTCATCGGATTAGAAAATCGTTCCAGTTTTAATCTCAAGAAACACTTGCGTCTTAACAAATACCTTTTTTTTTATTTTGTTGTGAGTAGAAATTTTCACAAGATATCCCGTTGTAATCTGTGTAGGATAAAAAAAACCAAAACCTTCAAACTAGCAATATAACTAACAATATTGGATGCTATATATCTACATATATAGCATCTAACTAACAATATTGGATGCTATATATATATACATATATAGCATCTAACTAACAATATTGGATGTATGTACATATATAGCAACATATATAGCATCCAATACTGTTGCACCTTGTATAGCGATCGCATGGCCCAAGAAGCGAGAGGAGCGAGTAGAGCGGTGTGTGGTCACATCGAGAAAATTCGCTGAATAATATATTTATAAATATTTAAAAGCTTCTCAAAGCTACAGCCCTGATCTAGAAAATCGGTTACCATTTCATCACGGTCCGCTTGCCAGGTGGAGTCATTGCGTAAACAGTAAACAACATTTGACGTAAATCGGGTTATTACTTTCCTAGTTTTATATATTGACTTCAAAAATAGTTTAAAGCAAGCCAGCCCTCGTAACTGTCCGTTTACGCATTTTCAACATTTCATAGAAACGAAAAAGCACGTCTTATCGTATATACAATATCTTTAGATTAACAGAATAAAAAAAATGTCTGTCTTAATTCTTTAGAATAACAATGCAATTTATTGAATTAAATTTTCATTTTATATTTTTTATTATTATATTACTAGTAGCGCCCCGCGGTTTCGCTCTCTATACTAACAGGAACTTTTTTCGGGATAAAAATCCTGTGTTAATCCAGGGTATAAGCTACCTCCATACCAAATTTCATCCGAATCCGTTCATCTGTTACGGAGTTGAGTGGGACAAACACACTTACAAATTTTCGCATTTTATATTATAGTCAAAGAAAAAAAGAGGGTTACCTGGATACCGAGAAAAAAAAACGTGCAACGTATTCTATATAATGTCGGTATGAAAATGACCTATCTAAGGGAAATGAGTTTTTTGGCCAAAACGCATGTAGGAGTAGAATTTGCGGCGCACGCACGGTTAAACTATTCATTTTATAAAAAAAGGTTACTACATAAATTATAGTAAATGTTATCTAGTCTAATTTTCCTGTCCATCCTATGGTTGCCTGGAAGAGATCGCTTTCAGCGATAAGGCCGCCAGTTGTTACACTACTTTTTAAAGTCTGTTTATAAATTATGTGAACTTTTTGTGTGAACAATAAAGAGGTAATCTATCTATCTATTTTATTACTATTTTCATCGTAAAATGAGTCGGAAAGGATATATTGTCAAAAATTCGGTTGTTGGCGCCATTTTTCCAATATGGCGGCGCAACCGGCAGAGATACGAGGTCGCGAAGTGAACATTCGGAAAGAGCACGTCGTCCTATAAAAACACAAATTTTCTAAACTTTTCCAGATAAAACTACCAAATGACTATACTATTATTAGTGTGATGTGGTGCAGTTTATTTGTACTTTTGTTGACGACGCAACGACTTGACTAGATCTTATCACGAGTGTGACAAAAATGGAATTACCACTCACGTCACAAATTGACATTTTTAAACTGTCAATAATAAGAAATGTCAACTTGTGACGAGTGTAAAACAATGCTACGTGAATAGTAATTTCGAGAACTTTTTTGTATTGAAATACTGATCGATTCTTATATAGACTTATTACTAGCTACGCCCCGCGGTTCTACCCGCTACACTACAGAAACCGAATATTTTTCCGGGATACAAATTGGCATATGTGTCCAGGGTGTAAGCTACCTAAATACCTAATTTCATTTTAATCCGTTCAGCCGCACAGATGAACCAGATACCTCGTCACTCGGGTTTTGGTCCGATCAAAAGTCACCACAGTTTGAGGAAAGCACGGGGTGCGAGGAGCGTGACAAATAATTCCCATTGGCTATCATCAAGGTTACGCCCACCACTGTACCGAGTTAGTACGTTCCGTAGTGATGGGGTAAGCAGTAGGCTGTGGCAGTAGGGCAACATTATTAATCGGTACTTACCTACATAGCGAACTTCCGCTCTGCCATAGTAATCGCACTCACTCGAATCTCAACTCACTAACATAATTACTACACAACACCATTAAAGTACTAATTCTTCCTCAGTGTCGTGCACTCGCGGATATTTCGAGATCGAGCTGTAAAGTCGAATATTTTTTTTCAAGGTCCCTGCTTTCTTTGCGCGTTTCAATAGAATGTGTTATTCTAAAATGTGACATTTTCTCGGGATCACGCGTTTTGTTAAGTCCGAAAAATAATGTTAGTTTACCCAGAATCAACTCAGTTACTTCAATTCATCATCTAAAAATCTATTAAGCCGGGAATCGAAATTAACAACTGAATCATACACCTAATAACCTTGAAATACTTACGACGTATACTATAGTCTACTGACAAAAACGCCATTATTGTTTACCAGAAAAACGCGGGCGAAGCCGCGGGCAGAAGCTAGTAACGGATAAAAACTTCAAACATCCTACGCACCTACGGAACCCTACTAAGCATGGCCCGACATGCTCTTAACAAGTTATTTTCTCTAGTCTCACCACAGTCTCAGGCACATGCTAGATGCTGCCGGTCGATTCTATCGTGATTTCGTTGCTTGTCGAGTTTAGTCCAAGCAGAAGGTCCCGAGTGTACAGTTTAGTTAGGTAGTTAGTTAGAATTCATCAGTGTTCGAATCCCTTTACGGTATGGTGAAAATCGAAAATGCAAGTCTGCGTTTTGTTTAATGAGTCACAACACTACTTTATACGTGCGTTCGCCAGAAAGGGACAACTGCATGGGATATCCGCAATGAGGAAAAGGGATAAGTGACGACGTGTCCATTATACGCTGAGCTCAGCTATGTCTTGTAAAACTGAATTATTTTACTTACCGATGAAAAGTTATTCCGTCTTTTTTGTAGTTTGAGTGCGCGGATGACTTTCCACACAATTTCACTGCACAGATAGTCATTTTTGTTTACTGTTGGTTGTCAGGAAAATAAAACAACCGTTTTATTTTGTAAGCCGCACGCACGCACGCACAGCTCTGGCACTTGGTCGGAACTGAGGTTCAATATTTGGGGCGGCGTCTTATATAAGTCTAATAAAACTTATGTGTTGCGCGCTAGGCTCGTCCTAGACTAGGTATCTAGTTCTATTCATCTGTGGTTCAGCCGTAACAGAGTTGAACGGGAATAAACCCACTTACATACTCTGGTGGACGAAGCTTCCCCATTATTGAGTATGGTTGCCATAATGACCACGTTTGGCAGGCAGCTTGGAGATCGCAGAATGTTCACCGTTTACTAAGAGGACGCTGCTGCCCGTCCTCTGGTGGTTCTGGTCGTAGAACATACCCGGGTCCACTGATCGATTCGTCCTTACCTTTCTCTTTGTCAGAGTCAAAGTTACCCTACTTCTTGGGCAGTCGGTTAAAACAATACGTACTACAAAGCACAATAACCCAATCTTCAGCAATCTTATCAACCTTTGTTTTTCGAAACATGTGTAGATGCTCGAGATCCACCTTCAAACGTACAGATAATAACTGTATTATATAAATAATCGTACATAAGTAAAAACGTTTACTGCCAAATTAAAAGGTCAACAAGTCTGTTATCTGCTTCAGCCTTTAGCATCCAACTGTTGACATATCAGCCTACCCTCGAAGGGTGATTGGACCATTATCCACCGCGCTGGCCCAGTGCGGGTTGGCAGATTCACATACGCCATCGAATTTCTTCTCCGGAAATACGCAGGTTTCCTCACGATGTTTTCCTTCACCGAAAAGCCAGTGGTATATCCGTACGTAAGTTCCAAAGAGCTCATTGGTTCGAAACCATGACCCCACGAATGTGGGGCGACCATGCTCCCACTGAGCTACCATGTCTCAGTGTTAGTCTGTTATCTATTAGGTATTAACTGATCACATGATCCTTTGGGAATGTAACTGTGACTCACCACCTGCAAGCCTAGCACGGGCGCCGGGATAAAAATTTATCCTAAAATAGTAAAATAAAGCTGTCAGCAAAAGTATCTCAACCGCTTATAAAAATATCAGTGGAACGTGTCGTTGCACAACGTGTTTCTATCAATATGTATCTATCTTGAAGGCCATTAAATAAACACGTTATCCGTAAGTGGGCCGATGGTACGTCAATTGTTTTTAAATTGTAGCAATAATATAACTCGAGTTTGCGTTAAAAACAATTTTAAAAATGATAACGCCATTCAAAATAATATTTTTTTAGAATAACCACGATTATTTATATATGTAATCAATTAAGCCGCAGATCAGGATTTGACTAGCCTTGTGGCTCAGTGGGAGGATTTCCACCTTCTGAGCTGTAGGTTGTGGGTTCGATGCCCACTCAGGACAAACATTTGTGTGATGAACATGGACATTTGCTCTTTGTCTGGGTGTTTCTATGTATGTAGTTACAACGACAAAAAAGTATTTATGTATTCTATCACTTATCTGGTTCCCGTAGTACAAGCTTGCTTAGTTGGGGCTAGATGGCGCTGTATGCGAAAAACGTCACTAATATTTAATGTTTTTTTTTTCCCAAGCCACAAGCGCACGATACTTTTTTGATGTGGTTTTTGATATTTTAAAAAAATGTGATAATCATTGTCTTGTATTTTAAATACATAATATATCGGCGGGTGATGATAATTTTGGTAACAATAACATTTTTTGACGGAGCGAAGCTAAGGTCTCAGAGTTTACTGGGACAAATCGGCATTTGTATGTATGTTTGTATGTTTGTGTGTGTATTTGTCCGATGATAACTTAGGAACCGTTGATCCGATCTTCATGAAATTTTGTAGGCAAGAACTTCATTCCAATAAAATTTTTAAGTTCGAATATCAGCTGAATCGGTCCAGGGGTTGTGAAGATATAGGGGTCGCGAGGTCGCAGTTCGGCGCGAACTACTAATTATTCTAGTTACAAAAGATCATACGATGACTCACTTTAAAACATGTAGCTTGGTGTATGACTTTGACCAATATGACATAACTAAATATGAACTATGATGTTACTTATATTCTGTTAATTTACAACATTAAACGTAGATTAATAGATCGTGACGTGTGCGTGTTAAGTGATAACCAAGTGACAGGACTGCCCCGGTGGCTCAGTTGGTAGTGAACCTACCGTCTGTGTTTGGGGGCGTGGGTTCGATTCCCATCTAGGACAAACATTTTTGTGATGAATATCTGTGTTTGTTCTATGTCTGGGTGTTAATATCTATATAAGTATGAATTTAAAAATATATATGTACGTATATCAGTCTCTGGCAACCATATTACAAGCTTTGCTTAGTTTGGGGTCAGATGACCGTGTGTGCAAAAATGTCCCAGATATTTATTTATTATTTATTAATTAAATCGCCTACTCCTGCATCGCCTCTACCTCCATCACCGCCGCGTTCCAATCTTTGATCAAAGTGGATAAAGGTTTTCAATATACAGGCTGATCGAAACGGTGACGTCAATCCGAAAGATTCAGGTTCTTCATACCAAGGGTTTCACGAAAACACCCCATGTATGTTCTACGATTTGTCGTAGTTGAGTTTTTTTTTTGGTTATCCAAATGAGCGGCTTGAAAATATTCTCACTTATTATAAGTGTATTTTACGAAGGGGCACGAAGGAGAATCCGGAAAGCACCATCAAAAAATCCACACATAAATAGTTTGAATATTTTTAAGTCGCTATTTAGAAAATCCTTAAGAAAATAGAATAAAAAATATGATTTCATTAAAATTTACATTTTGTCATGTGCCATGGACATTTTTCTATGGAACAGCTGATATTTTTTTCGCGATTTCTGTAATAGTATAATACCATAGAAAAAATTGTTCATAATGATGAGTACTAGCAGTGGGGAAGCTTGCCGTAGAAGGGCCCCGTATCAAAATTTGTTGGGGGGGCAAATGTAAGGTCACTGTTTTCAAAGAAACAACGTTCGGGGCCCCTGTAGCCCGTGGGCCCCGTGTCATCGATACGGCTGATACGGCGTAGCTACGCCCCTGAGTAGTAGACCCCCTTTCGGCTTAGCATACCTTTCCCTTATAACCCTGTATAATTGAGCATAATACGTACACTAAAAAAATAATTTAAATCCGTTGATGAAGTTCCGATATACATAGTGAGGGACGGTGAAGGGATGCTCTGTCTCTTTCCTACAAAGCGAGTGTTTGTAGGGTGCACATGAATCGTGACGTCATAGCTCACTCAGTTCAGATACCGCAATCAGGACGATCGAAGCACACCACGCATCGGACAAAATTCACTTATAAAATATTTTGCTCTCATTAGTTCTAATGCTAAGCGCGAGGAAGTGTAACCTCGAAATAGCAAATGAGAACGCTTCGTCGCAGTCCCCGCTACCCGCGCTTTCGTCCTTTGGTAAGTTTTTGTCGGAACGATCTCTGAACTAACCTGTGAAGTGAAATATCAGACTTCACTTAGTAACTTGCTAGAAAAAAAAAACTGGTAAAGTGCACTACTTAAATTCACTGCATTAGCCATTTTGTTTGCATAATCATTCGCCTTATCTTGATACTTATTGATAACAGTGCGACCAATTTAATTGCAGCGGTAGCCAAATGAGGAAACTAATACTTTCTACGGGAGGACGTGGGTTTTGTACAGAAAACGGCGGTGGCTCCCCCAATCAACTGTTAAGAGTCATACGCATGAATATCACGCAGAATGCGTATCAGTGTATAATAATTTTATCATTCAAGTGCGGCCGTGAATATCCATGATAAATCCGATTATCTGAATTCGTATAAGTGCGGACCACAGGCTATATAATCAGCAGACAGCTCGTACCTATTCCCATCACGAAAATATTGCGCCGAAATTAGCATAGGTACATAGCCAATCGGCGGTTTTCAGGTTCAGTTACACAAAACTGAACTAGATGGCGTTGTTAAATCAGATTTCAATATTTTACTAACCAGTAAGATTAGCATGCGCACCACAGCAAAATCTTCTCTAATCTTCATGTCGTGAGAAATGAATCAAACGTATACATAATCGTAGCTGTGTCCTGTTCTTGCATAACTAAAAGATTTTGTCGCGGTTCGCATGCTAGCCCTGCAAGAGGCCATGGCATTTTGGCCATGTCTTCCAAACTCAACAATATTGCGTGGGAGAAAATACCATACAATTTTTATAAATGTGAAAGTTTGTGTGTAAGTAGTTAGGTAAGTATGTAAGTGTGTTTGTTCCCGTTCGACTCTGTAACGGCTGAACGGATATGAATGAAATTTGGTATGGAGGTAGCTTATACACTGGATTAACACATACGCTATTGGTATGGAGGTAGCTTATACACTGGATTAACACATACGCTATTGGTATGGAAGTAGCTTATACACTGGATTAACACATACGCTATTGGTATGGAGGTAGCTTATACACTGGATTAACACATACGCTATTGGTATGGAGGTAGCTTATACACTGGATTAACACATAGGCTACTTGTTATCCCGATCAGTTACTGTAGAATAGCGGGTGAAACGGCGGGGCGTAGCTAGTGACCTCTATTTACTTTAACTTTGAAATATCTTGGTATACTTGATACACGCTAATTACACAGTGTGGAGCCTAAAAGTACGTATTTAGAAAATAGCGCCATCTATCGTGTTCGTCGGAACATTTTTATTTAATCGTATGTTTTTTAAGCTTTATACGGTATGGTAGGTACCACAGAACATATAATAATACTTAGATCATATATTCCGTTTCTAAATTTAAAAACAGACTTAACACAATAAGACTTAGACTGACTACTACTAAGAGACGACTACTGACTATTAAGAGACTTTTTGCTTAACATCAGGTGAACGACTTGCTCTTCCCATCACCATAAACATAAAAAAAAAAAACTTATCCTAATTAACCAATAACCAAGTCACGTCAATCGGGCTTTGATCACAAAACCTACTTTCACAAAAAAATCGAATCACGTGACCGCTAGCCACAGAATAGGTGACAGATTGTATGGCCGTGATATTTTTTCGTCAAACACACACGGTCTTGATCTTGACCCCGAAATGAAAACCGGTCGTCCATATTTTTTACCTTTTACCTGCGTAATGTTTGCAGATAATTTTCGATACTTTTCTTTCGAAAATTATTAAACTGATGCATTCAGTCTACGCGATTATTAAGACGAAGCGTGGGCAGGCCTCCCAACTAGGTGGACCGACGACATTGTGAAAGTCGCGGGCAACCGGTGGATGCAAGTGGCGCGTTGTCGGCCGGTGTGGCGCTCTAAGGGGGAGATCTATGTTCAGCAGTGGACGTCTTATGGCTGATGATGATGATGTTTACTTTACGGCCTATTCAGATATAAGCGCAACTAGCTAACGCTGTGGGTAGCATAAACCGGATATGCGGTATTTGTTAAAAACTTCTAATGTTAAAACCTCAATACTCAATCATTTATTGCGACATTATTATGTAGACACATGCAGGTTTTAAATAAAATGCGGGCTTATCCTCTAAGTTTGAAACGTTCGTGATTCTGATTGCGAGGGCATGCCGTCTCGCTCGTACCAACTTAGTCGCACTACGCGCGGTTTTTTTCTAAAAAAAATCTATGGGACCAACACTTCAGAGCTGTTCCATAGAAAAATATCAATGACACTCGACATGTATGGAACAGCTGATATTTTTTCAGGTTTGCTCCCATAGTTAAAGTTGTTCACAATCATGAGTGCCATGAGGCCCTTTCGGCATAGCATACCCTATCCTTATAACCCTGTTTATACGCAAACATACAGAAGCCGACTACTTCCCGTAGACTGTGAGACCTTTGCTTCGCTCGGTCAACTAACACAGTGCGAATGCGAACTAGGCTTTAGTCAAAGCCTAGTTTTTTTTTTAAGTAAAAATCGTCAATTCACACGGAGTACTTCGTAGAATAGATAACGCATAAAAAAACAAAGACCCCCGATCGTCGCGTGATAACAAAATATATCTTATCACTATATCATGGGTGGTATCATTTCAGTATTTGTTATCTATTTGATAGCACGGTCATAAAAATCAGCAGACAGTATCGTGTTCCACTATTACTAGGTTACACGGAACGGTGGTAATAGCAGAAAGGAGCTCATTGTAGTCATTATGAATAACTTTTACTATGGGACCAGCTGGCTTACTCTCTAACTTTGAAACGTTCGTGATTCTGATTCCGAGAGCATGCCATCTCGCTCGTACCAACTTAGTCGCACTATGCGCGGTCCCGCTCGCGCAACTCTCGCTATAGCTTTCAGAGTTCCGGGATAAGCCCACAGCTCAGGCCTAGCAAGGGCACCAAGAAACAGTTTTTTTTTAAAGTAATTTTTAAGGGTCGGAGACATACATAGACTACTTACTTTTGTAGATCCACGCGAACGAAGTCGCGGGTAACAAATAGTATATTATATAGTGTAAATATAGATGTCACTCCAGGAAGCAAACGACACATCGCTCATCAGAGGCAGTTACGTCGTCTGGACTACAGGAGGAATACATAAACATACATATATAGATATACATAATACACCCCAAAAGCATTACTCCTTCTTGGGCAGCCTGGTAAAAAGCTTGAAGGGATGAATCTCAAACTCATGCATCAATTGAAAGTAAAATATTATTTGCTTTGAATAAATCCATAATATAAAAATTGCAATGAAGCAGCTAATCCTATCGCATGTAAATGCAGTCATACATATAAAACTATAATTATATGGAACGCTTTATATGTACGCGAGGTGAATTTAAAACAGTTGTTTATAAACAAAACAATATGGCGGCTGTGCCATTGAGAAATAGCAGTTAGTACTACCGTTCCGGTTCAGTGGAGGTCGATATCATATGACTCGTTGCTGTTATATATTCTGTGTCTTGAGTGGGTTGATATTCTAGAAGTTATCGCCTCTCCACTGTTTTGTCCGTTCGGTTCAGCATTGCCAGTACGGGTAATTTTACCAGATTTAGGGTTAGCGGCGGGTGTCGTAAATTCGGGTAATTATGCGACAATCGCTTACACAAAAATATTAGCTTTTTTTTTTTCGTAATATAAAAACAATGAACTTGTGTGACAAATATTTAAATGGCGGATGAACAAAGTCTTTAGTTTTTATATTCAGTTTTAGTTGATAAAAATAATCATAAAATTTGATATAAGGCACGAACCCCGAAATCCGTAGAGAAACATAGTAAAAAAAAAGTGGGTGAACGAGGATATGAGAGCAGGATAAACAGGTCTTTCTTGAGCAGAACCCCTATTCTCAAAGGCTGAGATTCAATCTCATCTCGAAAAAAATGTCGAACTTCGAGATTTCTTAAGGCCTCGCTACATGGCCTGACCTGACATCGTTTGAAAGAGATGGCTATATATAAGTTTCCGGGGGAGAGAAAGCGAGTAGCTATAACCTTCATAGTTTGTTCCTTTTGCTCCCGTGAAATTCAAATCTAGCTGTCCCTTTCACACGGTGTCAGGTCAGGCCATGTGTAGACACCCTCATTCTCAGCGCTATCTTCCGAGATAAATCGAGTAGTCGGAGGCAATCGAAACGAGAGATGATCGAGATTGGAATCTCGAAGTCGACATCAATTTGTCATATTTATTTATTTATTAAAACAGACGTGACAACACCCTTACAGTCCAGGACAAATTCGATGTTACAGTTAATTTTATTTCATTATAGTAATCTTTATTAACGATTTATATTTATATATTTACGATTTATTTTTATTTATATTATCTCCGAATGGGGCCCAGGGAAACTTGGAATGAAAAACGGCAAGCAATTTCATAGATATGAAATAGGTACGCTTAGTACATAGATACTTCAGATTCTAGATGTTATTAATGACCGTTACTGTTTGCTTCTTTGAAATTAATAATAAAAACTTCGAGGAAATACAATAACAAGGCACTTGGAGGCAAAAAATGTGTAACCATTGAATTTATAATTGTTTTCAACTGCAATTTATCTGCAACATTACATAGTAAGATATCTTTCTTTCGAGGATGAGAGAGTTAAAGATCTTTGGGATGCAATGTAAAAAAAAAACGGTCAGATTTTAAGGTTGGACAAAGAAGAAGTAGCTAGTCTCGTCACGCTAAATCTGTTTGCATTTGAATCTATAATTGTTTTCAACTTGAATTTATCTCCAACATTACATAGTAAGAATTTTTTCTTTCGAGGATGAGAGAGTTAAAGATCTGTAAAAAATGGTCTAGTTTGAAAGTTGAACAAAGAAGAAGTAGCCAAGTATTGTAATGCTACTATTTTAAAGTTGGACAAAGAAGAAGTAGCCAAGTATTGTAATGCTACTATTTTAAAGTTGGAAAAGAAGAAGTAGCCAAGTATTGTAATGCTACTATTTTAAAGTTGGACAAAGAAGAAGTAGCCAAGTATTGTAATGCTACTATTTTAAAGTTGGACAAAGAAGAAGTAGCCAAGTATTGTAATGCTACTATTTTAAAGTTGGACAAAGAAGAAGTAGCTAAGTATTGTAATGCTACTATTTTAAAGTAGGACAAAGACGAAGTAGCCAAGTCTTGTAATGCTACTATTTTAAAGTTGGACAAAGAAGTAGCCAAGTATTGTAATGCTACTATTTTAAAGTTGGACAAAGAAGAAGAAGCCAAGTATTGTAATGCTACTATTTTAAAGTTGGACAAAGAAGTAGCCCAGTCTTGTAATGCTACTAGTACTGAGTGTATAGACGTTATTCTAATATAAGTCCCATCTATTAATAGGTATTCGCGAAGATTCCCATTGACAACGCCCATGGCCGTGGTTATTTTCCGATACCCACCAATTGACCTGTTTTACGCCAAATCAGCGTGCTCGTTACGTTGCTTTAATATTTGCCTACTGTTCACAATAGGGTTATCAAATTCTAACTAATAAGAAATATAGCCGCATTCGTATCAGGACCAATAAAGCTTCTAGGTATAAAAATTAATACATTCGTCTCGAGGAAAAAACTTCGCTTGCGCGATTCTGAACGCGACAAACATCCAGACAAAGAGACAATGTTACTTCCTGTAGTTCGCTACATGGCGTTGATCTATTTTGTGCGTATTTTGACGTCTTGTATGGACTGACAGTTGTAATGTAGAGAGTTGAATCCGAAGGTTTTTCCTCGAGACGAACGTATAATTAATTTTTATACCTCGAAGCTTTATTGGTTCTGATATGACTGCGGCTATATTCTACTGAATAATAAAATTAGTTAGAATTTTTTATTTTGACGTGACGGCCCTGTTTCTCAGAATCCATGACTTCTACACGGAACGTATACTCTAAGCTTGTACAGCTTTTCCTTGTCTCGTAGGTTGCACTGATGCAAATAATTTATTTTTTTGATTGTTGCACTTGTTCTTTGGTAAATTCATCATAATTATTACATATACATTATACATATATTACATAATTATTTTATTTTTCTCAACTTTTATTTAATATGTTTTTATATCATTAGTTGTAATTCGTGTTGTACGGTACTAATTGAAATAAATAAATTAATCATCATCATCATCATCATCCACAGCCTTCCTTATCCTACTGCTGGGTATAGGCCTCTCTCTTGCTATGCCATCTGCCTCGGTCCTGTGCCAATCTAGTCCAGGCTCGACCCGCGACGATATCGTCGACCCATCTCGCAGCTGGCCGACCAACGCTCCGCCTACCTTGCCTCGGCCACCATTCTGTTACAGCCTTACTCCACCTGTCATCTCTGGTAAATTATCTTAAATCTTATCTTATCTAAAATTATCTTTGGTAAATTACCCTCATGAATTTCTAGAAAACTATGCAGTTTTTATTGCTTGAGGTATACTTAGTAAAGTAAGTACTTAAGTTGAAAACTAATAATCAAGACGCAGTTACAAAAATATGTGGTTTTTTTTTTACAGCCCTAAGCAACAAGGCAACGTACGACATTTCCATTTAGCAAATTCTAATCAATTTTGTTTACAAACACTTCCCTGTGGTGCTTGGCTAGTTGGCAGCCATCCAAGACTGTGCCGAGATCTCCTAAGCTTCATACAGATGTCAGATGTAATACAAAATTATGAGGCTTTGTGTTCCACGAAGAATAGAGCTGTTGCGTTAAAACTTGTTTTCTAACGATTTGTTTGAAAATTCTTGTCTAGAATTATAGAAAAACTTTAAATGTATAGAGCCGTATAAAGTTTCATACAAGAGATGATATAATCGTCTGTGCTGAGGCCGTCTACAGGAAAATGAGATCGTGGAACAAGCGTACAAGTGATGCTGCACTGCAAGGACACAGAAGTATTACGAGTAAGGTCGTGGCTCCTTCAAGAAGCTCCAATACGTAATAATTAATAAATAAAGTTAATAAGTCTCCAATACCAAAACACCTGGCGAAATAGGAGTGGAACAGGTATGCCAGCGACCCAAAGCCGTGCTCCGTTAATTTAAGGAGTTCGGCTGGTCTGTGCTGGCATCACTGGCAGAGGAGGAACGCACAAAACACACCAAGGGGACGTCAGTGCAGGACTTACCCGAATACTGAAACGTTTGTTTACTTTGACAACAGATTAATTCTAATACTGCCTTTGTCTAGCACCAAGCAAATGACAAAGGCAGCAATAGACTTAATCTGTTGTCAAAGTTAACAAACGTTTCAGTATCCAGGGGTTAGCTAATTTGAAGAAAAACTATTTCGTGTACCTTATTAGTTATGTTGATTAAAATCTTATTTTGAGGTATATATTTTTTTGGTTCTATAGTCTATTATTATTATACTAATAGTGTAATAATAATATCTTGGATAGTGTCGAACAGATATATGACTTGGTTTAGTTGTAATTACTAAACCAAATCATATATTTGTTTAAAATGTTTAAATCATATTTAAAATGTTTTTAGTAAGTTTAAATGTAGTAAGTAGCGTTTTGGTGTAAATTAAACTGTAAAGTTGCTTATTTTGTAAATAAAGAAGAATTGAATTGAAGAATTGAATAGAATTGACACTATCCAAGATATTTGCACCTAGTAGTCTGCACCTATAATTGTGGTGACGTTTAGCCTGTTTCCATTGCTTGCTTCCTTCTTTGTTACAACGACGTACATCATGTTGGTGTCTATTAAATAAATAAATAAATAAATATTTATTGTTCTGAATTTTTGACTAGCGCGCGCTAAAGCCACCTCTTTTCACCTGCAAGCGAAAGTGTATAGCGCTTCTTTTTCACGATAATTTAAACAATAATAATAAAATAATTTAAACAACAAAAAAAACCGACTTCAACAAAATATTCTGAAAATAGTGCATCTGTCGAGATTACCTTGGCGCCGCCCGTGAAATACTTATAATTGTGGAGTTCCGGTGTCCACCTGTGGTCTTCTTACTCAGTTCCACTTCACCAAATAGGAATATATTACTTTCTGAATACAAATGCTAGGCTTGGTGAACATACCAAAATCACGTATGCGTATAACATTTGAGAAGCTCCCTTAATTCCTCATGGATCTCACCATCAGAACTCGATTTTGATAAAAATGGGTCCTACCTGGAAGGTATATCCTTACAAATAAAAATGATAATTTCTGAAATCGGTTTATAAATCATGGATTTCTGAGAGAACATTTAAAAAAATCAGTCGACTTGAGAAACTCCTTCTTTTTTTTTAAGTCGGTTAAAAATACAGTTCAACCAAGTTGACACAACAAGGTCACGTCGAAGTAGCGTGCAATGCAAATTATGATTTTACAGTCTGGCGTCTGTTTGTCTAGACTTGACACTAGAGCGTTACTCACAGATATTCAGCGTAAGCCATGACTAAAAAAAAGTCATTCATGTAAACAAGAACTGATTTAAGAGGTATTTCCTGCCGCTGTTGCAAGTTGAAGCAACAATGGACTGGCCACATCGCTCGAAGAACCGATGGGGAAGCAACATTTTTGGCCGACGTCCAAAAAAAGAGAAGATCCTCAATTCGACTGATTATTTTACTTGTTTCCTCAACCGTCTTAAGCCGATCTTTTTTTATTTGAAAGGATATACTTACTTCCAGATTGGTTCCATTTTTATTAAAATCCAGTTCTGACAATGGGATCTATTAGGGATTGAGGGACATACATACATAAAGCGATATTGGTGTTTTCTTCAACAAGTCGAGCATTTGCATTCAGAAATTATCATTCGGGGAAATTAAGCTGATGAAGAAGACCACAGTGGCCAGTGTTGCCGTTTTGTTTTTGGAGAAAATGGGCGCAGCGTCCATTCTATACGTAGTGGTATTATATGTTCTGCGACTGTGCTTTACAACAAATATCGTTATCAACATGTTTCTATTACAAATCTTGCAACGTATCACGTTTGCCGACACAATTGGAAAAGATAAAAAAAAAAGATTTAGACGAGTTGCAAGACGTAAATCAGCAACAGTGCGAACGTCAAACGTAAAATGCAAATGAATGTCTGTAAGCATTTGAATAAGTTTTTAGTTAGTGAAAATGCAGCCAACAACAAATCTTAAAACTTATCTAAGAATTTCCCCAGTTTTCTGCAGCGCGAAAGAAAAATCAACAAGTTGTGAGATCTGTGTCATATGACAAGTTTGGAAACTTGTACATGTATAAAGTTTTTTGATGAAGTCACAGTCATAAAAATTAAAATATTTATTAATAATTAATTAATGAAGACCTATAGACCTTTAATGGTCTCTGGATAATTCAACTGCTATTTTTATGTAGTAGGTTAAGTAGTTTAGGTAGTTGTAGTTTGTATGTATCTTGCTTAGTTAATAAAGGCACATGCCCGAAAAAAAAAAAAATATGAAGTAATTAATGTATTAAGTAATATTAATAAATATTAGATAGATTTATTGTTTTTATTATTAACTCTTTATTGTTCACACCAGAAATTACATGCATAATACATACAAAAATCTACTAAATAAAATAACAATCTACAATAACAACAGTAGTAACAATAGTAGTAACATCTATACTATATTAAATTTCAAATATTTTTTTGTGACACATAACATTTACTAGCTATAGTTATTGCTCACCTGCCTACCTTTCAATATAATTAATATTACTGTTGTTGCAAAGTAAAATATAATTAATATTAATACTGTTGTTGCAAAGTAAAATTATTTTCTTTCTTCTTTTTTCGTAAACAACTAGATACAAATCGAACACAGCATACCCAAACTCGGTTCGGATATTTACCGCGAAACTGACTCACAGGTTGCGAAGTCTTGTACGTGCAGTTTATCAGAAATATAATTAATATTAATACTGTTGTTGCAAAGTAAAACTATTTTCTTTCTTCTTTTTTCGTAAACAACTAGATAAAAATCAAACACAGCATACCCAAACTCGGTTCGGATATTTACCGCGAAACTGACTCACAGGTTGCGAAGTCTTGTACGTGCAGTTTATCAGGGAAATGAAGTGTTGTGTAAATTGTCGTCGCCCTGAAAACGTTTTACCAAAATACACAGCTTCATGCTTCATGTTTACTTTATTAGCGATGTTGGTGTTAAAATAACACTTCTCGTCCTCATTTTTACCCGACTGCCCAAGTAAGGGTAATGTTATCGGGGTTTATGTAAGTACTATGCAAACTGACAAGGTACTATACAGGGTTATAAGGAAAGGGTATGCTAAGCCGAAAGGGGCTCATAGTACTCGTGATGGTGAACAACTTTTAGTATGGGACCAACCCTGAAATCGCGAAAAAAATATCAGCTGATCATACATTTTGTCGAGTGTCAATGACATTTTTCTATGGAACAGCTGTTTTTTTTTTCTCGATTTCAGGGTTGGTTTTATAGTAAAAGTTGTTCATAATGATGAGTACTATGAGCCCTTTTCAGCTTAGCATACCCTTTCTTTATAACCCTGTATATTACGTATACGGTACGGTAATTACGTTTTATCAAAATAAAATGTGTATGTAAGTATCACACTAATATTATAAATTCAAAAGTGTGTAAATGTGTAAGCAGCTAAGTATGTAAGTGTTTGTTCCCCCGTTCAACTCTGTAACGGCTGAACGGATTTGAATGAAATTTGTTATGGTAGTAGCTTATACCCTGGATTAACACAGGCTACTTTTTATTTCGGAAAAATATTCGGTTTCTGCAGAATTGCGGGTAAAACCGCGATGCGCAGCTAGTATAAGTATGTATGTTTGTGTGTTCCTGTAGCCTAAAGTTTTAAATTTAAAACAGAACCATTTATTTAAATTTGCTTCGTCATAGTCGCTTAACTATCATAATCGAGATTATCTTGGCGCCGCCCGTGAAATACGTATCATTGAGAAGTTCCGGCCATCTGTGGTCTTCATCATCAGTTCCACTTTACCAAAATGATACTCTGAATGAAAATGCGTGACTTGTTGATAAAAATACCAATATTGCTATATGTATATGAATCCACAGATAAATTCATCTGTGGCTGAATCACTGGTAACTATGCAAAGCCAAAGCCATCATATCCTAACTAATATTATAATTCAGAGGAATATGGCCGCAGTCGTATCAGAACCAATAAAACTTCCGAGGTATAAAAATGAATACGTTTGTCTCCAGGAAAACACTTCGCTTGCGCGATTCAGAACTCCCTACATTACAACTGATAGTCCATACAAAACGTCAAAAAATGCACAAAAATCGATCAACGCCATCTAGGAAACTATAGCAAAAATAGGACTATAGGCAGTAACTTTGTCTTTCTGTCTGAATATTTGTCGTGTTATCACGGCTAAACGGCTGAACGATCTTGAGTTACTGTGTATCACAAAGACGGACATAGGATACTTTTTTTATGTCCACGCGAACGAAGTCGCGGGTAACAACTAGTTTAGGCATAAAGCTTTTAAAAGCTCTCAAGGTTGACATTGGATCGATAAGCTCCATAAGAGCCAGGGCTGTAAAGGGTAGCCAGCTATTTCAAGAAAGCTTGCGTCATCACCATCGCAAGGGCAGAAGCAACTGGAGCAGTTGGTATAATGCAATGTACCTACATTTATGTAAGACCACAATAAACATGTATTATAAAAAAAAAATAGAAAATTAATAAACCCGACTTCAAAATGTCACTCCCGACATAAAGAGGAATCCAACGACACCTCACTCGTCAAATTATTGCTAATACAGCAATAAAACATTGTCTTATAGGTCAGAAACTCATATTTTTTTTTTTTGTTTTTGACGAAGCTGTCGGGCTAACGGCTTCTACAGCTATAACCGGACCTTCAGTCAGTCAATCAGCCAGGACAAAACCTTTTATAGTTTTTTTTTAAATTATTATTCTGTTGTGATGATGACGAAGATCCAATCTACGTAATTAATGAGGTGCGTGGGATAGAAAATTTTTTTTTCCCGCTTAGCTCCTTAAATACTAGTTAAGTAGATATTTATAACAATGGTTACAGGATGTTTTAACCTCGATCCTGTCAACAAGGATGTTTTCGTTTTGCCATTACAACCTGGCAACATAATCCAGGAATAACTGAGATCGTGTGTGATCATGTGCGGTGGTAACCAATCTACGCAATCAACGACCATAGAGTAGGGTTGTCACTGCAACTTACGATTAAACTTTTGTTTATTGGTCAGGAAACCTCGCTACACGGCCTGACCTGACATCGTTTGAAAGAGATGGCTATATATAAGTTTCTTGGGGAGCGAAAGGGAGAAGCTATAACCTTAATTGTTTGTGTCTTTTGCTCCCGTGAAATTCAAATCTAGCTGTCCCTTTCACACGATGTCAGGTCAGGCCATGTGTAGACACCCTTAGATGTTTTTACATACATCCATACTTTTGTATGGTACCGAGAGACGAGACGAGCCAGTCTCTCGCCTGAAGTTAAGCGTCACGCTTGCCCATAAAAGTTCCGTGCCACCCAGTAGTTTAAACTTCCACAATTTAAAACCATGCGCGGCAATGCACTGCGCTCATCGCGTAAACGGAAACATTGCCCTTCAATTCGGAATGCAGTAATTATTGCACACTATTGCCTGACGGTTGAATAACTGGCAAAGGTGTGATACCGTTACCGTGATACAGACGGACTCTGCAGAAGAGCCCTGCCCTGCCCTCGCTGTCCCATTCGCACTTCTCAATTTAAAAAAAAAAAAAATATTGTTCTTGGTGCAGCTCCACGGACTCCGAGGTCCATGCCCTTTGTCAACTTTTATATTTTTTGTCAACTATTACTGATATAATATAAGACTAACAACATAACAAGAGGAAAATCGACTAAACTTATTACTATGTTGCTTGTATACTCCGATCAGTCCAGCTCCCGCAAGCAGCACCCGTTCACGAGTTGACGCATGTGCCAGCCGTCGCTCTCCTCAACCATATTGGAGGGAAGAGGGCCTAATAAGCCTTTATGTGAGCGTGAATGCTCTGAGTATATAATTTTAAAGAGAGGATGTACAAAATAATTGATCACAGAAGAATACCATGGCCAATGTCTTAAAGTAATTTCCGTTATTTCTTTAATAATTTATATTTCTATTATTATTATTATATTATTATTATTTTATATTATATTATTATTATTATTAGTAGTTTTTTATATTTCTTTTTAATTGGTATTCTGTGACACCCCTATATATACGCTAAGTGGTGCTGAGGCCACAATCATGTTACACACTAGGAAGACGGGGATTCTTTATTTATGTGCAATTATAACATATGTGTGGACTTCCGATCTAATATCAGATCATAAAATAAGTGAGAAGTGGCAAGGGGGCGCGGCAGGTGTGCCCTATAACAGGCCAGTTCTCAAATCAATCGGAAAGGTTTCCGTTCGGACGGCTTGACCAATTTTGATGAGTGAGGTGTAACTGGATTCCTCTACGTCCTTAGTGACAGACTAAAATTTGCTGTAGGGTATTTTCTTTTTCTTTTAATAATATTACTTAGTCTTATTCTTCAATCTAATCTTAGGAAGTTAGACATTCATCCAAAAAATTAATGAAATTAAAAGATAAGCCATTGTCAATCTCGGTTCCGGCCCAGGGACCCTATTCGGAGAAATGACATTTTATCTCGGTCACTCTCACTCCCATTAAATTCTAAATTAGAGAGACAGTGACCGACATAATCTTGAGCGCACAGGAATAGGGTCCCAGACGGCCGGAGGCCAGTGTTGCTCTATGAGAAAAGCAATGCAAACATTGCATCTAACATTGCCGGTGGTCCAGCTGAATGACCGGATGGCTGAAGTCACATAAATATATGACGTTTTAGAACTAAAACCATTATTTTGGCGGGAACAGCTGGCGACATGCCACACCACGCGTTGCCATCTCGTCTAGAGAGGTCAATGTTAACTTTGCTGCTATGCAGGATTATCGTAAAATCTACTGGTGCTTTTGGACATAAACTTGGCTTTATCATCATCTTTTATAATTTCCATGGACTCAATCAACAATAGAAACTGGTTTTCCTTTAAAAGTTATCTTAAATTCTGTTTAATCAGACACTCCTTTTTTTTTTTTTTTTTTTTGTAAATTTAAGTTAGGTAGTTTTGCGCACTAGCACCATGTTTGTTCTATAAGCGATAGCCTCCGTTGGACCAGTTGTGTTCTAGTGTTTAAATTTATTTGTATGAAGGCTGTTTGGTTGTCCTTCCAACTAAAATAAAATAAGCGCCTTCATATCTGCGGCCACATAGCTTTGATATCTGCGGCCACGATTGGCGAAGGAAGTTAATAGAGACGTAATAGCATAGCAATATAACTCTGTTTGCATCGATGCCACCGACGACACCGACCAACATTCGCTTTGATATCTGCGGCCACGATTGGCGAGGAAAGTGGATACAGACGTAAAAGCATTATATTATATAAAGTAGCATTATAACACTGCTTGCATCGATGCCACCGACTAACATTCGCTTTGATATCTGCGACCACGATTGGCGAGGGAAGTGGATACAGACGTAATAGCATAGGAATATAACTCTGCTTGCATCGATGCCACCGACGTCATCGACCAACATTCGCTTTGATATCTGCGACCACGACTGGCGAGGGAAGTCGATACAGACGTAATAGCATAGGAATATTCCCTGCTTGCATCGATGCCACCGACGTCACCGACTAACATTTGCACACCGATTCATAAACTGACGAGTTACGTCGGAAACCGTATAAATAAATACGATATTAATAGCTCTGTTTACTATTTTATACATTTAGCACGACTTCAATATATATGCATATATATATATCCTGTAGGATATATGCTATTTGAAGATACATTTATTTCTCACTCAATAACCAACCTATTTTGCTAGGTTATAACGTTTCTGATATGATTGAACTAGCTTCCGCCCGCGGTTTCGCTCGCGTAAGTAGAGAACTTGTGTTATACACTGAAGATCAATGCCATTTATCTTTTCCATTCCCTTGTTCCACTTTTGTCATCTCACTGGCTACCGCATCGCTGATGTCCCGAATCCGTATCGCTCCCTTACCGTCCCACCATCGTTCTACCTACGGTCCGTTGCCATCCTACTTTTTTTCTCAACCCATTGTCGTTCTAATCACATCCTCGCCCTTTTCCCCTGTCCTACTCCCATCCCGTTCTGTGGGCTTATCCCGTAACTCTGAAAGCGATAGCGAGAGATGCGCGAGCGGGACCGCGCATGGTGCGACTACGTTGGTACGAGCGAGATGGCATGCTCTCGCAATGAGAAACACGAACGTTTCAAAGTTAGAGGATAAGCCCGCTGATCCCAATCCCGCGTAGGTGCCGTCTCTAATCCAGCGTTGGTATCATTGACGAAGCAAAGGTCTCAGAGTTTACTGGGACAAATCGGCATTTGTTTGTATGTTTGTGTGTATATTTGTCCGATGATAACTTGCGAACCGTTGAACCGATCTTCATGAAATTTTGTAGGCAAGTAAGTAGTTCATTTCAATATAATTTTTAAGTTCGAATATGAGCTGAATGGGTCCAGGGTTTGTGAAGATATAGGGATCGCGAGGTCTTAGTTAAGCCAGGGAATAAGCTATATCCATACCAAATTTGATTCAAATCTGTTCAGCCGTTATAGTTGAACGGGAACAAACACTTACACACAAACTTTCGCATTTATAATATTAGTGGGATGGCATGCACAGTGCACACACTCCACATCGTTATAAAGGCTTGATTGAAGTTATAATCCATTTTCTCATTCACTCCGCGCAAATGTCCATCGACCGTGCGACACTATATTTAGCGGGGCCAGTCGACATTGACCCAGAGCCAGTCGACTAGTCATTGTACTCCACTATGCGTACGAAGCTAGCGTTATGAATGACTATTGAGAAGTAACGCAAGATAAAATCCAGGGTTTGAAAAAATCCGATTTTTATAATTAATATCAAAAATCCGATTATATATATCCGATATATTTCGGATATATATCGAAGGCTAAGGCTAAGAAAAAGAAGCAAATTTTCCCTAGAAAGTGAAAATTATTAACGCTAGGAGCACCAGGGAATTCCCATTTCTGATTACCTCATAAAATAAACCTTATATGATATTGAATTTCAATAAAAAGCTAGCCGTACTGGCAAGTTAAAGTAAAGGGGATTTCCCCAACTTTAAATGAGGTTGCCATTTTGGGAAACAATCTAAATTATTCTGAATGAGGCGTTTTCCAAAAAAAAAAAAACCTGGTATTAAAAGTACCCAATAGATGGCGTTAGATGTACCTTGAGGTTTTTTTGTCACTGTCAAGACATGAAAGACAAAAAAATGTACGTGTGCCATTTTTTTCTCGTGTTTTTTGTCTCCACATTTGTATTTAGACAATTTCAAGTAACGTAACTATGTATTTGACTTCATTTGAAATATTACAATATTTGACACTGGCTAAATAAACAACGTGTGGAGCCAAAATTTACGATTTAAAAAATAAACAAAATATTTCGACAGAAATGACAATAACAGGTAAAACGATAGGTCTATTACGCCATCTAGTAAGTATTTTAGAACTATTTTTTTTCTTTTTGGAAAACGCCTCGTTAGCACAATGAGATGATGAGAGCCCCTAAGTCTAAATTTATTTGCAGAAGCACGTAACACAGAACTTTGCCACCTTTTTACATTGACGTTTCTTCATCAACTGGCAAAATTTGCTTTCATCTGTCTGTTTGTTCGTACTCCCGTACAGCGGGCTTATCCTCTAACTTTGAAACGTTCGTGATTCTGATTGCGAGAGCATGCCATCTCGCTCGTACCAACATAGTTGCACTATGCGCGGTCCCACTCGTGCAATTCTCGCTATAGCTTTCAGAGTTACGGGATAAGTCCGCTGGTCGTATTTTTCTACCAATCTTGACGAAACATGGTCCTGAAATTTCATCCTTTTTTTTAGTCGTCGGGATATTTGATTGGAAGAGTATTTCTCCCAAAACGGGGGCAAGTTTGGTACCGTTTACCGGTCGATTTTAAATAATATTTGGCATAAACTTTCGATACTCAATTCTAACCAATAAGTTTGAATATGAGCAGTCGTTCAAGAGGTGGTCAAGATATAAGGTCGTGAGGTCTCAGTTCGGGACATCGATCAAAGAACTCAGGATCACGACCAATCAAAAATCACTGACGACAAAAAAAATCTATGAATTTCTAGAAAAAAGTTTGTGCTCGCGAGGTCTACTGTTCGCAGAACTACTAGTGTATTATCATTTTCGTAGTTTTATGAACAATAACAATTATTATCAACCTGCAGGGCTATTGTAAATGAGGTCACTACGATAAATTACGTACATCTGTAGATGCAATATACAAAACATGTACATATTTATATGCATAATGTACATATGTTTGTGTACGTGTTAAGTGATACATCATTTTAGGGCTGGCATCGCGTCGGGACTTCTTTAAACAACAGTATAAGAAAACCTAGTTTGGAAAATTGAACTAGAGAAACTAAACTTGGCTTTATTCAATTTTGGTTTCCATCAAAAAAAATTGTGCATAGAATTTTATTATTTTTAGATTCGTGTTCTTTACGCAAAGACCTCCTTTCCCTATTCCTAAATAGCCCGGTCTTACCCCCGAATACTAAAACGTTTGTTAACTTTGACGACAGATTAAGTTTATTGCTGTCTTTGTCATTTGCTTAGTGCCAGACAAAGGCAGTATTAGAATTTGGCTTTAAAATTCTTGTCTATTTAGTCAGTGTCAAGCATTGTTTCTTAAGTAGATTTTTTAATTACTTAACGACTTAGTCGATAATTTAAAGTTTGCAATTATCTAGTGTCTCCCACTAGGTGGACCGACGACATTGTGAAAGTCGCGGGCAACCGGTGGATGCATGTGGCCCGTTGTCGGTCGGTGTGGCGCTCTAAGGGGGAGGCCTATGTTCAACAGTGGACGTCTTATGGCTGATGATGATGATGATGATGATGAATTATCTAGTGAGAATAAAGTGTGATTTTAAACAGTGATAAGTACTAATTTTGCTAATCCGTACGAGAGAGTGATCTAGAAAATTGCTAGGAAAACTACAGAATTTGTTGGCAGGGATTCATTCAGTTAATGATGACCCGCCAAACACTGCTGAGTATGTAAATGAGTTTTAAATTTATAAAGTATTTCAAGATCTTTTGATTCTGTCGCCATTCTGCGTGGTTGCCTACTTTTTACCGGTGACTATGCGCACCGTGAATTTATATATACTGTCCAAGAAAGAGGGTAATGTTTTTGGGGTGTATGTAAGTATATCCCATAGAGTGGCAGTCGCCACTTTCCTGTTTTTTCTCAAGTGGTAAAAAAATCGTCCATGTGTTGACCATCGGCCACTGCAAGGAACATAAGTACGTAGGTATGTTTGTGTGAGATATGTTTGACTGATTTTTCCGAGTGAGCTGTCTTTGGATTCTCCTTTACGTCTATAGTGACATAGGCTACATTTTGCAGTCGGGTATTTACTTAGCATTTTTTTTTAAATATTACTCGTAGGATAAAAGAAAGCAAAGGGTATTCGAGATAAAAATACATTTTAATAGGAACGTGTACTTGTAATAAAAAATAAATAATAAATAATGGTGGACGTTTTTGACACAGCGCCATCTAGCCCCAAACTAAGCAAGCTTGTACTATGGGAACCAGATTTGTAAATACATACATAGATTCAAAGAAACACCCAGACATAGAACAAACATCCATGTTCATCGCACAAATAGTTGTCCTGGGTGGGAATCGAACCCACTACCTACTGCTCAGAAGTCGGATATCCTTCCACTGAGCCACAAGGCTAGTCAATAATGGATAGGAGACACCCCTATCGTGTAAGTGCTAAAGGTTGACATACAAACTAACACAGACAGACCTGTAACTTGATACAGTACTGTATCAAGTTACAGGTCTTTATTCGAGCTGCATTACCATTATGCTGGTAGGATGTACAGTCACAAGTACCTTTGTTCATTATGTATGGAGCTCAAGGTCTATTAACAAACGGCAAATAATTATCTTAATCATTTGATTGTTAACGTATTTCATGCCTTTTGGATCTAGGGTTGATCTTTGGCATTTTAATAATCACACTAATATTATAAATGCGTAAATGCGTGTGTAAGTAGGTAAGTATGTAAGTGGGTTTGTTCCCGTTCAACTCTGTAACGGCTGAACGGATTTGAATGGAATTTGGTATGGAGATAGCTTATACCTTGGATTAGCACATAGGAAAAAAAATATCCCGGAAAAATATTCTGTTTCTGTAGAATAGCGGCAAAAAACATTACCCTCCTTCTTGGGCAGTCGGGTAAAAACGATCAAAGAATGGCAATCATTCTCGTAAATCTTGTCATTGGCCATTGATCGTCTCCGGTCTCGTTACGTGTTAACAGATCTATGACAGTGCCACGACGTGCTTATTGCGATGGTTGTTAGGTTCAGCAGCCGACGGTGCGCGACCGCGAACCGTATCGCCGCGCGATAAGGTTCACGGTCTTTCAGCGTGCTGGACCTAGCAGTCATCGCAATAAGGACTTCACGGTACGGGCCATGGAATTCGCGCGGATCGCGCCTCCGTCTTACAAACGAGAAAGAAAGATAGATAAACATATTTTCCTCCTTTTTTTTTAAATCGCTTATAAGTCTGCGTAAGACCACCAAAGCGCCTGTTGGTAAGCGACGATGTGGATGAAGATGAAGGACGCAGACTTTAAAGACACCTATTCACACTGACCTTGAGCTTGAGTTCTTATTTTTTGGCTCCAAACATTGTGTTAAGCCAATGTCAAATATTGTAATATTTCAAGTGAAGTCAACTATTTAACAATTAAAATAAGTCTCAGTCATAGTCTAAGTCAAGCAAAGTAAAACACGGTCAAGTCACCGACACGCCCCAGTAAAGCGATTGAGACTTTACTAGTGGTTTCAATGGAGTTTTGGAAACAACATGAAGAGTTGTTTCACAACATTATACTATTCACCAACACTCGTGCACCTTCACGAACACTTAATGGATAAAAATCCGCCATTTTTACACATTAACCCTCGAAATAACACAAGTTTTGTAAAATAATACAATGACGCGACTTGACTTCTTCACAAACCCGCCAAAACTCCCTACTTTCTCTTCTTGGTCTGTGATCCGTGGTTTTAATGTGTAGCTATCTTGCATAAATGTGCATTTAGCTCTTTTTAGTGAGCAACTAAAATAAATAACAATAAATAAACTGTCGGTAACATAGTCAAAATCGAATATTCGATATCGAATTTTAATTCGAGAAAATTATCATTGACCTATGTTATCCGCAATGTTAAACAACAGAAACGCTTATGTATGTTTGATATCTTCAAAACACTATAAAGTATTTTATTCCACATTCAATTAATTTTATGATTAGGGTATACCGCCTACTTGTCCGATCAAAAACCGCCAACTTTTTCCCACCCCTAAATTTTAACCGATTTCGATATTTTTTTCACGTTATCTAATCTAACACCATGAAAAAGGGTCGTTTTTTTTTAAATTATCGCATTATCTTCGTAGATTTATGCACCTAAAGTCACAATTTTTTTGCGTTCAAATTATGACGCAGATAACTAGTTTTTATTAGAATACGAAAAAGTTTTTTTTGAAAAAACAAAATCTATCAGCATAAATTATTACTTACTTATAAAAATTTTTTTGATAAAATTTAGGGAGTGATGCCAGTTTTCCCCCAAAACGCTAACTACATCACGAAATTTAGATTCTCACTCACTTCCTCTATCGCACGCACGGGGAACAGAGCGACAGCAATACAATTTTAAATTACCTACTACGCCAAAGCTTCGCGGCAGGACGACTTTAGGAAAAAAATATCGGTGGTAGGCTCTTACAAATAATAACATTAAAACTGATATAAGCATTGTCAATGGTATTCTAAAGATACATTATGAAATGTATATTTTTTCTGATATCTTTATTTGTTATCTATCATACCTATATATTACATCATACCTAATTAACAATCTTATCTTAATGACGTAAAATTATGATAAAACAAGATTAATAATAATGGCTAGTAATTGAAAAGAGTTAAGACAAGACAAGACTGGACAAGAGTAGCAGAAGACCGCAGTCAATGGAGAGAGTTGGAGGAGGCCTATGCCAAAAGGCACACCGAGCAGAGGGACATTTTATGAAAATAATTAAATACAAATTATACATTACTTACTAATGTTCGGAATAAATGGCTATAAATAAATAAATTGAAAAAATATGTTGTGGCGTACACCCAGTGTGCCCAAACCCATTATTCCCCTTACAATCAAATGCTATGCCAGTGGCCAAGAGCCTCGCTCCTGTATTTCAAAGAGCTGGGTTGGCTCGGGTAGGCGCTGGCAGGGAAATGTACAATACGCCCCATGCGGGACGTCAGTGCAATAGTTATCGCCCCCATCTCAAATAAAAATAAGAATAAAATACTCTCATATCAATTTTTTTTTTTAAACTCTTACAACGTCTATGTATTTATTGGAAAAGATAATTTTATTTATGGTGCTATTTTGCTTCAAGGTAAGATGAGTTTCGGATCTCTAATCTAAGCTTTAGCTAGCAATGCAATGGTTGTTTAGCTACCATAATAATGTTTTAGCCCTTAGCCACAATTTTAGCCCAATATTTTTATCTATCAAACAAAACCATAGACATGTTAAGAACGAAAGGAAGTTTTTAAACTATTGCTACTGCTAAATATATTATCCTCAAAAATAGATCAAAGTGCTCTCCTTTCAATTAAGTTAAGCTTTTTTAAGTAGCACCATAATATTAAAAAAACTTAAACAATATGAACCCAAAGCTGCTGTTTTACAAAGTGTTTCGTTCCATTTACAATTTAATGTAAATATTATTGTTACTGCTGATTATATTAACCTCAAAAGCGTTTATATACATTTCACTGAATATTGATTAAGGAAGGTTGACTGAATGAATAACATTAACTAGCGTAAACAAAATAAAACCAAGGTTGATCTGGCATAACAAACACGTTTTTGTCCTTATTAAAATATGTTAACAATACCTACTTTATCAGGGATTATTTCTAGAAATATTTGGTCTTTTTAAGCATTTTTTAATTTACCACAAATAAAAAATACAGAACCACAGTGAGTCCGTGATCGACCTTGACACGGAGCGAAAAAAATCGATGAATGATTATTGTACACAAACAGGTAAACAGATAGCTAATTACTTACCAAAATCTATAAATTGTTTTATAGACAGCGGCGAAGGGTTGAATTGTGAGTAAAAATCGAGCATCTTCGTAACATTTGAGAAAATAGCCCCTGCTAACCTCATCTTGACCAGTTGAAAATGTACTGTCACAAAGTTATAAAATACCAAGAGGTTTCACAAGACACAGTTCACAGCAGTCAAAGATTAATATTACACATGATTCTAAGTAAGTTTATTTAAATAAGGAGAATTCTTTGATAAGTACAAAATAATGTATTAATTTTTCAACACCGGCACAAACTATCGCTGAGAGTGCAAAAATTTGACTGAGCTGCTAGTGATGTGGTGATGTCACAATTCTCACATTACTAGTGATGTGTACCGTGTGATGGGTGGGTGTGATGCTTGATGAGCCTGTTAGCCGTTAGAAAGGCTATGGAGCATGGCCTGACCTGACATCGTGTACTACATACATACGAACTGAGTGGATATAGCCGATCAAGTTAAAGATTATAAAGAGATTTATATAATATAATAATAATACACCATTTTTACATAGCTACGGCACCCTTCCATGAGCCTCGGCACAAACAACTTGCAGATTTTTTAAAATGTTAATAAAATTAGCATAGCATAAAACAACAACGAGCTAAATTATCCCGATATAATTTTACGATCACATCACTTTACCCCCTCCACCGTAGAATAATACGGATAAAAATAATTACAACTTCGATCTAAAAAATAACTTCTGATTTTGTAGCTCTTTCATTTTATAGAGTAGTAATATTTAACAGATGTCAAAATATTCACAAATGCCAATGTCAGGGCCCCGTATTCTCTCTCTTAAATTTTGGCTTCACACGTTGTGTATTTAGCCAGTGTCAAGTTTTGTATTATTTGAAGTGAAGTAAAGTATTTCACAAATAAAACAAGTCATAGTCTAAGTCAAGTAAAGTAGGTCACGGTCATGTCCAAGTCATACCCCAGTAAAGTGGTGGAGACTTTACAAAAGGTTTCTGTGGAGTTTTGGAAATAACACGAAAAGACACGTTTCACGACAATATACTATTCACCAACACTCGTGCACGGTCACGAACACTTAATTAATAAAAATCCACCATTTTTACACATTAACACTCAAAATAACACAAGTTTTGGAAAATAATATAATGACGCGACATGACTTCTTCACGTTCCCGCCAAAACTCCGGCCCCATATTGCTGTCATTATGTATTAAAAAATTGACACATTAAAAAAAAATTTAGCATCATTTAAACTGCTGTCTCTTTTCGATTACAGGATATAAGTGTAGGAAAAAGAGATGGTTATGCTAAAATAATCATAATTTTGATTGTAACCTCTACGTCTGAGGACTCTAAGGTGCCAGCTCGCTCGCTCAGTAGATTTTGAGGTTATGTGCAATAAAAAATAATATAGATAAATCGTTTTTAAATTTAAAACATAAAAGTGCTTCAAAATGAAGGTTTACACGAACAAGAATAATACAAACACCCTGAAATTGCTAATAGCTGCTAATTTAGCGGGGAAAAAGGTAGAATTAGTCGACGCAACTTTCGAGGGTATGTTTACGAAAAAATATTGATCTATTAACTATTTTTGGTACAAACGGCTTATGAAATATCATAAATGATTCCGCATTTCTACACAATTTTATTGCAAGATATTGCATTGCATTGTTGCTTGTATGTATGTATTTCCAAAAAAAAAAATGTTTACCATCTATCAGCTACCTGGTTCCCATAGTACAAGCTTGCTTAGTTTGGGGCTAGATGGCACTGTGTGCGATAAACATCCACCAATAATTAAAATTATTAAGAAGTAAAATAAATTTTTATTTAATTAAAAACAGTGCATGATTATTTTACTGTAAAATCTATTAATAATATTTTAATTAAAAATACTAGCAGCCACATTTTGATAGGCACCTCGGCAAAAATATATTCCACCATTCATAAATAATGTAAAAATTAGATTTTGATTAAAACTAGATGAACGTAGTAATCTCGCGGCTGGATCTCGTACTATTAATATCTTCAATTATTTTGTTAACAATCGCTGCTGTGTGGCCAAACACAGCAGCGAGTGTAAAGCTCAGCGGTCAGTGGTCAGCTTACAACGGTCAGTGTAGAACCAACCCTTTTAAAAGGGCTTTGAAGATTTTGGCAGAAGGCTTATGAGAATTCTTGACCTGACTCTTATAAGACACTTTGATGACAATAGTTTTAGAGCCAATCCATACCTTCAATTTATTTTTATGTCAACTTAACGTCGGCACCTCCAGTGAACTTTATGGCGTTATATCTTGGAAACGTGATGCTCGAGGTGATTTTGTCTAATACAAACTGTGTTCCTATTGGTGTCGGCTATCGATTCATATAGGTTTTATGATCGGCCGCTATATTGAAGAAAAAAAAAGATGGCGGACAGTAGGTACGCCAGGCGTCATCCTAAAATATTGAATGTCCTTAGCTACTAAATTTTTTAACAATGTAATTGGGGAAGTTGGTTTCTGTTTGATAGTAGAGAAGACAGTTGTATGCTTAGCTTTATGTTGGTATATATATTGCTTAATTGTTGGTATATATTGCTTTATTGTTGGTATATATATTACTTAATTGTTGGTATAAATTGCTTTATTGTTGGTAAATATAGCTTTATTGTCGGTATATATAGCCTTATGTTTGTTATAATATAGCTTTATTGTCGGTATATATAGCCTTATTTTTGTTATAATATAGCTTTATTGTCGGTATATATAGCCTTATTTTTGTTATAATATAGCTTTATTGTTGGTACATTGTACGCACGCGCATATATGTATGTATATGTGACACATGTAATAGTAGCTCGTGGAAAGTTTCAGTTGCACTAAGTCAGCAAGGCATATATTTATATACTTTCCTGGACCCCTTGATGGGCCCTTCACTGAATCTTCGGTAGTCAGTTCATAGTCTGTGGTAGGGACTTGCACTTGACTTGCTTAACGCCGCGGCGGGGGCCCGCATCCGGTGCGGTTGTGCTCGTGTTTGTATATTATATATATATAAATATGAGTATGATTGTGTTGGGCGTGGGTCTCTGCCGTGGTGGGGATTTGGTGAGGGGCTTAGTGAGGTAGCTCAGTGATAAAATAATATATATACATTATAATTATGAAGGATGTGCGCCATCATGCACATACCCGTCCGTCTGTACAGACAATACATTGACATCTACATGTACAATCGCAAGCGCTAGTAGAAACAACCGGTTCGGAGTGGCTGTGCATGGCCTGGCCTGGCGTCGTGTGGAGGGGAAGGCTATATATAGGTTTCTGGGGGGGCGAAAGGGAGAAGCTATAACCTTAATAGTTTGTTTCTTTTGTTCCCGTGAGATTCGGGTCTGGCTGTTCCTTTTGCACGATGTCGGGTTGGGCCTTGTATAGACACTATAACTGCCGCTTGTTGTTGTTTATTTCTTTATTGGAGCACTTTGTATGTTACTTTGTTTGTGGTGTTTTTTAAAGCGATTTTGTTTATACTACTTAAAATAGAATAGACCTATAATTGGCTGTTTTATATAATGTACCTATGTTCTTTATTTTGTATTATTGTGCTGTTGCTTTAAATAAATAAATAAATAAATAAATAAATAAATATATTTTATTAACTAACTAACGGCATTAACTATCTAACCCAGTAACTGACTAACTGTGATTACAGAGGACGTATTCGCAGGACCTCGGTCGCTGCCGCTGCTGTGTGTGGACGACCAGCTATCATTCTTCTCGAGTAATGCGGCCGCACAGTACCTTGTACCAGTGCTGGACTTGTCTCAGAACGGTCAGTGGTGAGTATTTTTGTGGTTCTACTTATTGTTAGGAGGCATCCTCAGGCTTGGCAGGCGGTTTGGGGATCGCAGGTCGTTCACTGTTAACGTTGTACATTTTAGGAGGATGGGCCGCAGAGTCCTCTGTGGGTATGTCCTAAAATTGCGAGCAGAACCTCTGGAGGACGGGTTGCAGCGACCTCTTAGTGAACGGTGAACGTTCTGCGATCCCCAAGCTGACTGCCAAGCTTTAAGATTTTGGCAACCAATACGGGCTCCCCCATTGGTTGCCTTAATGACCATGCTCATCGCGTGCTGTTCCACTCGCACAATGCGAGCGAGCGGGATAGCAAACGAAGATCATCGCCACCAGAGTTACATGATAAGCCCTCTAGCAGGTGTTTGAATGATGAATTGAAATATCACGAAAAGTAATGTACATTTCAAAAATGCACATGTGCTACATTGTTGAGTATACCCAATAATTCGGATCATTCTCTTATCGAAACTATACCCTGCAGTGGGAAGAGGAAGGCTATGGATGATGATGATTATTTTCACCATGAGTTACATATAGATGCATCATGCATCCGACCAATGGGAATGAAATGCTGTGCATGGCCTGGCCTGACTTCGTGTGGAAGGGAAGGCTATATATGAGTTTCTGGCAGGGCGAAAGGGATAAGCCTTAATAGTTTGTTTCTTTTGCTCCCGTGAAATTCGGGTCTGGCTGTTCCTTTCGCACGATGTCGGGTTGGGCCATGTGCCACTCTAACTGCCGCTTGTAGTCGTGTTTTTTTATTTTATTTATTGGACCACTTTGTATGTCAACTTTGTTTGGTAATTAAGGAGTAGTGATTTAAAAACGATATTGTTTATAATATTTAAAATATAATAGACCTATAATTGGCTGTTTTATAAAATTTATCTATGTTCATTAATTTGTATTATTGTGCTGTTGGTCTTAAATAAATAAATATCTCGCAAGATCTATTATTTCAAAATCTAACAAGAAAAAAAAACATAATGGATCCATCGAGGATCTACCAATGGTTCTACTGAGAAAAAAGTTCTCGATAGAACCATGATTGCAAATTGACATCTAAAGAGAAAAAAGTCTCTGTAGATCCCATATGGATCTGAACACTGGATCTTTTTTTTTTTTTGTGAGGGGGAAATCTTCTCAAGATACCCGACTGCTTTGGGGTGCAACCGGGTTATATGGGATTATACCCACTAAAACCCTCCCGGTGGCCTGCCTTGGTGCTTGACCGAGGGCTCCGGGATCTCAAAGGGAACGCACCGGAGCCTGAACACTGGATCTAAAGAGAATGACCCAATAATTCCTATGTGTCTATTTTCAGCCAACAAATCCAAGAATGGGAGGCGACAAGACTACAGCCAGCTGTAATGGCAGCGTTAGGCGGCAAAACGCCATCAGATCTCAAGCAGGCTCTTATCTCGATGGTACAAGCCGTTGATGCTATGCTGCAGAAACACAAATATATACTAGGGGTAAGTCAAAATATCGTAGGTGTATGTCAATATATCCTAGGAGTATGTTAATATATCCTATGGGTAAGCCAATATACCCTAAGGATAAGTCAAAATATTCTAGGGGTGACAATATATCCTAAGAATAGATTCTTAGAATCCAAATTTATCCTAGGGGTATATCAATAATATATCCTAGGGGTAAGTCAATCCAGCCTATGGGTGAATCAGTACATCTTAGTGGTTAATTAATATATTCCAGGGGTATGCTAATATATTCTAGGGGTAAGTCAATATATCCTAGGGGTATATCAATATATTCTAGGGGTAAGTCAATATATCATGTATGTCAATATATTCTAGGGGTAAGTCAATATATCATGTATGTCAATGGGAAGTGACTTGCCTCCAGCTAGCAGTTACAGTGGCATTAACCAGCAAGAAGCCTGCATTTAAATGTTACATGCAATCGCAGAACTTCTAAAGAAACACAAATATATATTAGGGATCAGTCAATATGTCCTAGGGGTAACTCTAATTCTAATTGGGGGTGATAAGACTTGCACTGACGTCCCGCTTGGGGTGTTTTATGCATTTTCCCTGCCCCTACCCAAACCAGCCAAGCTCTTTAACCAAACTGTTGCCGTTCAACTCTGTAACGGCTGAACGCATTTGAATTAAATTTGCAATGGAGGTAGCTTATTCCCTAGATTGACACATATGCTACTTTATATCCCGGAAAAATATTCGGTTTCTTTAGAATAGCGGGTGAAACCGCGGGTCGCAGCTAGTATATTATAAACTGAACCTCTGAATAATTTTAGAGCTTCAGTTTACCTGTTTGCACTAGTGCACAAAAGACTGGTGTACTAGAGCATAAAAAGTTGTTTTAGTCAGTTTACACCGAATGAATGAATGAATGAATGAATATTCATTATTGTCATACAGTTGCATTCATAACAATTATAAAATATAAAAAAGTTAAGAATGCTTCCTTTATGGACTCGTCATCTTGCTACAATGTTTTAACAATATTATTTATATCATTGTATATTGATATTACATATTTAGTTGCTTCTTTGAATTCTATCATTATTTCAGTAGATGCTAAGGCCTTCACCCGAAGAGATCCTCAACCCTAATCTATAAATAAAAATATTAAAAATATAATGTAATTATATAAATCAAATACGTACTAATCTAGTAACTACTAATATAAATTTAAAATCTAAAATAAAAATGAAAAATCTAGGTATATAAAATAATTACATGTAATACTACTAAACTTAACTACTAAAATTAATAATACTAAGTAAATAAGATTAAATGAAAAAAAAAAGTATATATATATAAAATTATAAACTAATATTAATATTACAAGGAAGTTAATGTTTTGTAAGGTAAGGAGATTAAAAGGCTATTTTATTATATTTATTTTATTATATTTATATAAGGCATTTGTTGTCTCCCTCAAACAAACGACAATATAAGGAGGATTTATCAATTCTATTTTTGAGTAAAAGTCAAATTCAGTTCATGAGAAATCACGTCAGATGTATAGAGGCTTTGTCAGAAAGGTAAAAAAAAAACAGGCATGAACAAGAACTTTACGAGCATAAGAAGTGTAAATGCTATTTTCTCTCTTTTCAGGACAAACTGTCCGTAGCAGATATATCTATATGGAGCACATTGTTCCCGGTATACCACAACCAAGATCTCAAGACACAGTATATGAACGAGTGTGGAGCCCTAGCTCGGTGGGCCGATGAGCTGCACAGTGCTAAGGCTGTACAGGTAATATATATAGGAAATCAACAAACATTCTGTTAGATACTATCCTAGATATTATTATTACCTCACTATTGGTGTAATAATCACCTAGTGTATACTAGGGGTTCCGAGCGCTAGCGAAAAATGTGTGTAAATCGAGGTCTATTCTATGATTTATCTATAGAGAAAATGTCATGTAATCATGTTTTCCCTCTTGGCTGTACAAGACCATAGAACCAAAAGAACATATATTATACTAGTTGTTACCCACGACTTCGTTCGCGTGGACTAAAAAAAAGTATCCTATGTCCGTCTTTGTGATATACAGTAACTCCTTATTAAATTGTATCAAGATACATTCAGCCGCTAAGCCGTGATAATGTGACAAACATCCAGACATAACAAAGTTACTTCCTTTAGTTCGCTAGATGGCGTTGATCCATTTTTGTGCATTTTTTGATGTTTTGTATGTCTGTGGTATTAATTAACTTCACAAAAATGGATCAACGCGATCAATTTTTGTGCATTTTTTGACGTTTTGTGTAGACTGACTGTTGTTATGTAGGGAGCTCTGAACCGCGCAAGCGAAGTGTTTTCCTCAAGACGAACGTAGTACATCATTAACATGAACCGACCTTGACATCGCGAGAAAAATATCAGCTGTTCATCTTTACGTCCGGAGTGACAGTCTATTATATTTTGCAGTCGGGTATTTTGTTTTTTTTTAAATAATATAACTTGTTAATTCTTGTAACAGGAAGCAGTGAGGCAGTGGGGCGGGTCCGCGGCGGGCCCGTTTGGCGCTACGTCGGCGCTCGGGGCTCCGCAGGTCGCCTGCCTCGTGTCTCCTATTGGGTACGAAATTTATCTAGTGATTTTGAAGTTTTAAGGATCCCGTGGTCACTTTACTTACCTAGTTTTCCGCACTTAAAGACGACGCCTCATTCATCAAAATCAGTCAAGCCATTTGCTACAGGAGTAATATAGGAATACGAAAACATACATACACACTAAAAACATTACCCTCCTTCTTCCTTCTCGGGCGCTCGGTTAACAGTCATAGGGACACAATAATTATGTCAAATACATAATTTTCACATAATGTTGTCGGGTAAAAACACCAGACTTCAACTTTAAAAAAATGCACTATAGCGATGTTTTTTGGTTATGTTGAGGAGTTCCGGTGGCTAGCTGTGGTCTTCTTCATCAGTTCCACTTCACCAAATGATACTTTCTGAATGCAATTGATTTGCAACTTCTTCATGAAAAAACCAAAATCACTATATGTATGTATGTATGTATGCCTATAATATTTGAGGAGTTCCTTCAACTCCCCGTGGACCCCATTATCAGAACTAGATTTTGGTAATCATTTGAAGTATATAATTTTCAATAATAAAATAATTTTCCAAATCTGTTTAAAAATGACGGACTTCTAAGAATTCTTTACAAACAAAAAAAATAAAAACGAATTGAGAACCTCATCCTTTTTTTGAAGTCGGTTAAAAAGAAAAAAATACCTTAATTTTAGTTGTTTTCCCACCAGTTCACCAGACGAGGGCTCAGTGGAGATCGGCCCGACTCCTGAAGAGATCGAAGCCGCCAAGGAAGCCTGGGGAAATGGACTGAAGGAACTTCAGGCTCCGCTCAAACAGGAGAAAGTTGTGTGAGTATTTTTTTTTTTACTAAGCTGAGTATTAGACGAACAAGATACTCGCCTGATGGTAACCTGATAGTGGTGACCTGTGCCCAGTTGTCTTGTCCCAGATTTTCTAGATTTCTTGAAATTTTCAAGATATAAATGTATCCTCTATTTTTCTTCCTATACGTTATTATATACTGAATTTGACGTTTGATTCTAATTAATATTATAAATAGGAATGTAACTCTGTCTCTCTGTCTGGGTGTTTGTCGCATTATCACGGCTATACAGATGTACGGATCGACCTGAGTTTTTGCATTGATATAGCTTAAGGGTAGGAGAAGGACATAGACTCCATTTTTTATCGGTCCACGCGAATGAAGTCGCGGGTAACTGCTAGTAGAAAATAAAATAAACATTGTTACAGTTTTACACAGCTAATAATTCCTACTGATTAGAAGCGATCAATGGCAGAGTAGAGTAATACGCGCGCTAAAATCTTGCGCTGTTATTGGTCGATCGATTTCGCGGCAAAATCGCGGCCGACCGTGCGCCGTCTTGTACGGATCGTGTAAGCGGGACAGAGCTAGTGAAAATATTGTGTAGCACGTTGACGAGTCAATAATAGAGCGGTCTTAAATATTATAACTTTGTATGTTTTTTTTCATGAGTTACACTTAATTTTCCATTCTTTTTTCTGTGGGAAAGAGACATGTATCCAGCCGTCTATTGCTTTCTCTGTCTACAAAGGTTTTCTTTGCTTTTTCCTGCAGGTTGCCAGTGAAGGGTCGTAAGAACATACTGATTACGTCAGCTCTACCGTACGTGAATAACGTACCGCATCTTGGCAACATTATCGGCTGCGTGCTCTCCGCTGATATATTTGCTAGGTGAGCTTGCACTTGCTTATTTCTAGATCTCCGTGCATGTATTCTTCGATGTACTATCTATTTAGCAAAGAAAATCAAAACGACAAGAGTAACAATCTCATACAAAAAAGTGTACCCCCGAAAATTGTATCTGCTTGTAACTAGATGGCGCTTACGTATTTAGTCAGGTAACGTCCAAACCGTTATAAAAGCCGATGAAAATATGGTTAATATAGAAACATATTATTGGTATATGTCCGCTATTTAAGGTTAATACAGAAATACAGAACATTTTATTTAAATGAAATGAATTGCAAAAATTGCAAATTGCAAATTGAATTGCAATTGAATTGAAATGCAGGGTGTTGAAGTTTGAAATGTTCCTGACCACCTGACGTGCAAAATATTTTCATAGAAATCGTTACTTACTTGATAAATGTTAAAAAATTGAATAAACTTTACCTACAATAACTTTACAAAAAATGGCAAAAGAATACAATTATTAAGTCAATAGAATACATTATTATTATGTCATTGTCAGGTGTCAAGATATTTATACGTAACTAGTATAAAACCAAAAGTCAAAAGTCAAAATTTGCCCAATGCGTTAAAAGGTTTTTATAATCAAGATATTCAGAGGTTTTGTAAAAGCAACATCTAGCAAGTAGTTACTTAATTTTTGTTTAAACTTGTAATATGGCAGCCTTTTTATCTCTGACACTTTATGAAAAAATACATATTATAATATCAAAAAAAAAACACAGCATTAAGAATTTACCCCATTTTTGTCACAAACCCGATCCCAACTCAGCATAACGCTGACTGTAAACAATGAGCGCCGGTATTCTGTTGGGACCGGACTGTGACGTCACGTCCGATACGGGCGAATGTCACGGACTTTTTATTTTTCCAGGTATTGTCGAATATGTGACTACAATACGCTTTTTATTTGCGGTACGGACGAATACGGAACGGCGACAGAAACAAAGGTAAGTTAAGGAAGTTGATTTTCAAACTGGGTATAAAAAAAAAGTCCTTTTTTTGGTATGTCGGTTAGTAACCAATCTGTAGTATCCTTCCGTTGTAACGTCGCGTCCAGTACAATAGGTACTTTTTACAAAGTGTATAATTATTAAAATTCAATCCCACTAATATTATAAATGCGAAAGTTTGTGTGAATGAAATTTGGTATGGAGGTAGCTTATACCCTGGATTAACACATAGGCTACTTTTTATCCCGGAAAAATATTCGGTTTCTGTAGAATAGCGGGTGAAACCGCGGGGCGCAGGTAGTGTAATATAAACTGAATATTTTAGAAAAGAAGATTGTTACAATTTTGAAATTATTATTTTAAATTTCTAAATTATTATTTAAAATATAGAATAATAGTTTCAAGAGTCATAACATAAACTTACAGTCAAACACACTCGGCTCGATCATTATCCCGACGATCGTTTTTATTTTTTTATTATTTTAGATATTAGAAATTGTATAGCTGTCGCTCTGTTTCTCGTGTGTGCAATCAAAAGTAATTTATTTCGACCATTCATACATATCATAGAAAATTCGAAAATTACAATTATAAATTTACACATTTTGACATTTGTTCGTTAGTCAGCACATGAACCACACACCAATGGTTCATGTACTGACAGTCAAATCTACTCGCTAATAAGTTAGGATGGTGTTGGGGCTGGCCCGGACCCTGCGTTTGCTTTTGGTGTCAATGTCTTGGAGAAACCATAATAAAATAAAATAAAAATAAATATCTGGGACATTTTTGCACACACGGTCATCTGACCCCAAACTAAGCAAAGCTTGTAATATGGCTGCCAGAGACTGATATACGTACATAGATATTTTTAAATACATACTTATATAGATATTAACACCCAGACATAGAACAAACACAAATATTCATCACATGAATGTTTGTCCTAGATGGGGATCGAACCCACGCCCCCAAACACAGAAGGTTCACTACCAACTGAGCCACCGGGGCAGTCCGGGGCATAATGTATGCCGATATGGTTTAAAAAATATATAATTATGGTATTCTAATAACTACTTTTCTTCGTCGTATTTTCTACGCAAGAAAATTGTCAGTGTCTGTAACAACGAAGATATTGCGATATTAAAAAAAAAACAAACGTACAAGCATAGTTTTTCACGATGTAGATAACATATAATAAAAATATCGAAATCGGATAACATTTAGGGGTATCAGATGGCGCTTATTGTGTGGTATGAAATTGAAATGAGTACTGTCCCGCTCAAAGTTCTAAAGTTTAAAGTTGAAAATCGCATATCATACTTGATGAGAAAACGGTAAATTGTAGTTTTTCATTGCTTTTTTGCCGATTATCGAAAATATACAAATCAAATAAAAACACTACCTGGTTCGCCGTATACACCACTAGCCTGGATATTTAATTTGTAAAAGAAAATTTGTTGTTACCGCTTAAAATTCAGAGCATTTGATTTCAGGACGGTTTTTCAGGGGGTCATTTTGCGATTTCTTATTTTGTAACTAAGACAGATTTTCGAAATGTTATTCGGTTAAACGTAATTTCAGTTCTATCTGCAGTATTTTTTGCACTTGATTAAGTAATCTCGTCACTTCGAACAAAGCGCTGAAAAATGCAAGTTTTTGTTGTTTTGCGATTGGACCTCGCCATAAAGATCTTGTTATTATCCAGGCGATAGAAGAAGGCTTAACGCCAAAGGAGATTTGCGACAAATACTTCGCGATCCACAACGAGGTGTATCGATGGTTCAACATTGGCTTCGATTATTTCGGACGAACCAGCACTAAGGAACAGACTGAGTGAGTAACAACCGACTTCGAATCGGCTCTGACCACAGATCACACCTTAGATTCTGCATTCAGGACGCTCGAAGCGTACCACGCATCAGTCTAAATACACTTATAAGAAATGACTCTGATTGGTTGATCGTTAGGCGCGAGTAGGCGTGACCTTGAGCTAGCCAATGAGAACGCTCGGCCGCGCTCCCCGCGCCCCGCGCCGCGCCTCACACTGACGTCACTTTTTGTAGGAACAAAGAATCTCGTAATGCGGTATCTGGTGTGACTTAGAATCGACTCTAACTAACGTAGAAGTTACTTTAACTAGTTTAGAATCGAACTAATTTAAAAAGTCGCGTCATTGTATTATTTCCCAAAACTTGTGTTATTTCGAGTGTTAATGTGTAAAAACGGTAGATTTGTATCCGTTAAGTGTTCGTGAACGTGCACGAGTGTCGGTGAATAGTATAATGTTGTGAAACGTGACACTTTGTGTTGTTTCCAAAACTCCATAGAAACCTCTAGTGTAAAGTCTCCACCACTTTACTGGGGCATGACGTGGACTGACCGCGACTTACTTTGCTTGACTTAGACTATGACCACGACTTACTTCGCTTGATTTAGACTATGACCGAGGCTTATTTTAATTGTGATATTTGACTTCACTTGAAACATTACATACTTTAACATACGAAGTGTGAAGCCAAAAATTAAAAAAAAAATTACTATTTTTTTTAACTAAATAATTTTATATTTCAGGATTTCCCAGAAAATGTTTCTAAAGTTAAAGGAGAATGGCTTCATCAGCTCGCAAACTGTGGACCAGCTGAAGTGTCAGAAATGCGACAGGTTCTTGGCTGACAGGTATGGGTTACTATTGATTTTTATCTTTGGTAATAAATTAACATGGATATTTGTTCTTTGTCTGGGTGTTTCTATGTATTCTATGTAAGTATTTACAACTGGTAGTTCGCCGCGAACTGAGACTTCGCGACCCCTATATCTTCACAACCCCCGGACCGATTCAGCTATATTTTTCCGATAACTTGCGAACCGTTGATCCGATCTTCATGAAATTTTGTAGGCAAGTAGTTCATTTCAATACAATATTTAAGTTCGAATATGAGCTGAATCGGTCCAGCGGTTGTGAAGATATAGGGGTCGCGAGGTGTCAGTTCGCCGCGCACCACTAGTGTACCGTCGTGTTGATGAAGGCGGGCGGTGGCCGTGCGCCCCCAGGTTCGTGGAGGGCGTGTGCCCCCACCCCGGCTGCCTGTACGAGGGCGCGCGCGGCGACCAGTGCGACAGGTGCGGGAAGCTCATCAACGCCGTGGAGCTCCGCGCGCCGCGCTGCAAGCTGTGCGGGGCCGCGCCCGCCGTGCGGCCCAGCCGGCAGCTGTTCATCGAGCTGCCCGCGGTGAGCACCTGCCGCCGGCAGCCGGAACTAACCAGTAGTTCTCCGAACAGTAGGAACTCGCGACCATAAACTTTTTTCTAGAATAGCAATTCTTTCTGTGTTGGGGCTGGTTTGTGGCAAAAAACACTGTTTTTTTTTTTTTTTTGTTTTTTTTTCACTTTATAATTTTTTTTTTCATGTTTTTTGCTACAAATAAACTATTGTCTATTGTCAATTCTACAATTTCACGGATTTTTTTAGTCGTCGCGTTTTTTTTTATTTTTCTCGATGACGAGACGATCAAGTCGCTCACATGATGTTAAGCGTCACGCTTGCCCATAACGGTTCAGTGCCACCCGGAATGTTGAACTTCAACAGCTCAAAACTATGCGCGGCAATGCACTGCGCTCGTCACCCTGAGATGTTAGATGTAAAATCTCTGTATGCCCAGTGATTACGCTGGAAACATTGCCTTCAATGTCATTTCAGGCGGACTCTCCAAGGGAGCCCTACCACTACAAAAATGTTTGGTGGGGTATTTCACCCCAAAATAGGGGAAATTTGCTGCGGCGCCATTTACCGGCCGATTTTGATAATATTCAGCAAAATCTGTCAAGAAGTTGTCAAGGTCATGAGTTTTTTTTTGGGGGAAATACCCCACCAATCAAAAAAACAAAAAAAAAAATGTTCCGTTGTTGTTGTTCAAGACGACAAGTACGACCTGTACGGGAGTACCAACCTACGGACAGATGAAAGCAAATTTTGCCATTAAGAATAAGAATATATTTATTGCCAAAAACAAAACAAAAATAATAATAAAAATTGACACGGCAGCATAAGCATAATATTTGTAATATTTATGGTGTAATGCATGGTGTAATATTTGTTTTGTTTAAATACATTTGACATAATGTAATGTGTTAATATATTTTTTTTTTTTTTTTTGGAATTTAGAATGTTTTATGTAATTTGTTTTAATTTTCTTGTATGGGTAAAATTTAACCTGAAATAAATGTTTTTGAATTTGAATAAGCAAAAACTAGATTGGCAATTTATTTATTATTTATTTATTTACAAAAAACAAATAGTGAGCTAACAGTAAGTGCAATGGGAGAACGCTCAAAAAATAACTAAAACTAAACCCTAAAACTTAAAACTGAGACCTTTCGTTCGCTTCGCTCGCTCGGACAATTTTTTTTTTTCTGTACATAATTGTAGAATCAACCTGTCATTTATTAAAATATATTGACATTTATAAAACTTGCTGACATTATTATTAATCATATTTTATTAAATTAAACTATTTTTTTTTTATTAAATTAATTATTATTAGTACTTATTTTTTGTTGTGGCTTTTGATTAGATATTTGAAATTATGTAATTATGAACTAAATATTTTGTAAATGTGACTTGCCCAGTGTAACTACCAATGTTATAAGGCCAATAAACGATTCTATTCTATTCTATATAATAATTAAACAAAATGCATATCCGGAACAGACTCAAATTTTACATTTTGAAATATCGTCTCTATTTGCGCTACGTTAGAGTATATTTTAGATGACGATTTTAAGCACGGCAGCCAGTCGTCGGCGACGATAATGTATTATGGCCTTTTCTATGTTCTGGACAGTTGGAGCCCTCAATCCGCACCTGGGCAGCGTCGCAAGAGCAGAACTGGTCAGCGCCTGCCAGGGCCGTCACGAGGGCGTGGCTAAGGTAAATTTACATTTAAATGTTTTTGTCACCTTCGTCCTTTGTCACAGTTGTTCCAAGCTGGGGTCGTGGTTCTTGAGTGGGGAACACGAACCGGTAGACGCAGCGTAGGCAGGCCTCCCACTAGGTGGACCGACGACATTGTGAAAGTCGCGGGCAACCGGTGGATGCAAGTGGCCCGTTGCCGGTCGGTGTGGCGGTCTAATTTTGACTGTTTTTTTCTAGGGCTGTGGATTTTGTAAATAAATAAAATTAAAATCAAAAACCGCCGAGGAATAAAAAAAAATTTGAAGTTTTGTCAAGATTGGTTGAAAACAACGAAAATTAGAATTATCAAAATAGACCTTTGTATGGTTGTATTAATCGGTCTTTCGTTCGCTTCGTTCACTCGGTCAAAAAGAGTTCAAAAACATTTTATTTGTAAATGTTTTAATTTATTTTAGTTGTACTAGGAAGCTAAAGTGCCAAGCCTTCTTCCACATTGAAGTTCATCTACATCGGTGCAGCCGTGTTACGTGAATATGTTACAAACACACCAATAAACTATTCTTCATGTATTTAAGGGAACCTCTGAGATCGCGAGCCGTCACAAGAGATCTTAAATGGGGCGTGAATGTCCCTGTGCCGGGATTTGAAAACAAGGTGAGTACAAACTTGATTATTACGTAATTAAAAAAAGAAAGAAAAAAGTGAACTATGACTTACTTTTTTACCGTACAGCGAAAATTGTTAAGCCACTTTTAGGTCATTCGTAAGACTTTCGATCTCACTATGGTTGAGTGCGAAGCCACTTTAAGTTTACTATAAAAACTGACGTGGTTTTGACACATTTTATTTTAACGAAACGGGAATACCCAAGTTAAGTTGAGACGGTTATACCGACTATAGTTTCGATCACATTCGGTGATATTTATCAAGGAAGTAAGCGTGACGTGAGCGCGACCTTGCCTTGCACTCACACTTTAAGTTCAGATTATTAACGAAACAAATGTGTCTAAACTATGTCACAAAATAATTAACTTTTAACGTTTCAGGACATGCTTTAAACTATGTTACATACTTACATAATTTATGTTTTCGTAAAAATATAATGCGAAGTAATTGTTAGGACATTTGTTAGACTTTCGATCGCCCAGTAGTAGATCGCGAAACTATTTTTAGTTAAGGATATAAATATCACGGTTGTAGTTGTCCTAAAATTACTAGTAAACAATATTTTACGTAAAACAGAGTGCTAAGTAATAAGGCGTTTTCTAAAAAAAAAGAAATCCTGGTAATAAAAGTACGTTAGATGTACCTTGAGGTTTTTCTGTCACTGTCAAGACATGAAAAACAAAAAAAATTACGTGTGCCTTTTTTTTCTCGTGTTTTTTTTTGCTCTACATGTGTATTTAGACAATTTCAAGTAATGTAACTATGTATTTGACTTCCTTTGAAATATTACAATAGTTGACACTGGCTAAATACACAACGTGTGGAGCCAAAAATTACGATTTAAAAAATAAACACAATATTTCGACAGAAATGACAATGACAGGTAAAACGATAGGACTATTACGCCATCTAGTAAGTATTATACAACAATTTTATTTTTTTTGGAAAACGCCTCTTTGTTAGGACATTTGTAAGTCACTGATACTTTAGTTTATGAATAAGACTGTTTTAGGACACACCCAAGACAGTCTTTACTATGTCTTAAAACAATGTAATGCGGCAGTTTTTAAGGATTTATTAAGTTATACACTAAGCAATGTCCTGAAACGCTTAAATTATTTATTTTTGTTCATGGTAAGGTGTTCTACGTTTGGTTCGATGCTCCGATCGGCTACATCAGTATAACTCAAACAGCGACGGGTGACTATGAGAAATGGTGGAAACCTGACAAAGAATATGACGTAAGTGTTCCTTCTCTCTCTCTCTCTTTTTCTATAACTTACACAGCATTTTTTCCAACAATATATATTACAATCTGGGACATTTTTGCACACATCGTCACCTGACCCCAAACTAAGCAAAGCTTGTAATATGGCTGCCAGAGACTGATATACGTACATAGATATTTTTTAAATACATACTTATACAGATATTAACACCCAGACATAGAACAAAAACAAATATTCATCACATGAATGTTTGTCCTAGATGGGAATCGAATGTTTGTAGGTTGTTTGTGGTTCGAATGGTTGTATGTATGTATGTATGTAAAGATCAAATCTTGCAACTGAATTTTAGACTAATTCCCCCTTGTTCAATACAGTTGAAATTTTGCATGCCTGTCAAGTTCCGGTGACAATACAATATTATGGCAGCGAGTTATCTAATGATGGATACAGAAGGTGGAGAACAGAACTCCTCAGTAGAGTAGATTGATGGAGTTTGGAATCATTTTGATCAGTGTACAGTACCAATAACGGATTTTATAAAAAATGTCTAGAAAAATAAGACAGATTTTTTTTCTACAAAAACCTATTTTTCTTCTTCTCATTATTTTTTTGTTTAGTGTTTTTAAACTAAAGTCGATAATTATTTCCAGGTAAAGTTATACCAATTCATGGCTAAAGACAACGTCCCGTTCCACGCTATAATGTTCCCTGCAACCTTACTCGGGATCAACGAGGGACATTTGATGGTTAACAACTTGTACGCCACAGGTGAGTCTTTATGCAATAAGGCTGTTATATAATATAATATATATATAATAAGGTTGTAAGTTGTAGCAACGGCGATGAAACTTTATTGCGAATATACCAACGTTTCGGTCATTTTTTTAAAACGACTCTCTGGCGCTTGCATTTTTTAAAGACATTGTAATTAAACTTCGTAAATGTTAAAAAAATATTTACAAAAAACCAACACATGTTTCATCGATTCCTAAAACTCAATCGCGAGAGAAATGAAACGAGGTTTTCAAATTTGTACAGAGCAGATTTTTGCTTCAAGCCAGAGTTGTAAAACTTTGCAAATACTACACGAAAATAATAAACACATGTAACACCTTTTTTCGAAAATTTGTCTCTAAAGTGTGGGGCGCTTAAATTATTGTAACCTGTTGAAGAAAAGCCGTGTAGTTTAGAATAAAGTGGTGTTTCACACTAAATATTTGCTTCATAAAGTTGAAAAACGCAGTGTGCAGACTTGCAATAGTTGTAATAGGATCAGTCCAGAATGTGTGACAGTCACATAGTCTTCTATATATATTTTTCAAATCTCGCTAATATACAGGCTGTATACTTGTCTTAATAGCAGTGGCCCGTGCACCAAGACAAACTTGGGCGAGGTTTTATGGTGCTCATAAGAAAAAACTACTTTGTAAACTACTCCTCTCAGATAATAAATAAATAAATAATACTAATAATGCTTATTTCTATTACAGAATATCTAAACTACGAAGAAGGCAAGTTTTCCAAATCCCGGGGCGTGGGAGTGTTCGGCACCGATGCGCGAGATGCCGGCTTCCCGGCTGACGTGTGGCGATTCTATCTCGCCTCGGCAAGGCCCGAGACTAGCGACTCCAGTTTCAGCTGGACCGAGCTTGGGACTAGGTACGGTTCTCTTAGAACAGTGTTAATACGTCAGCCAGTGTTATGTCAAGACACTCATAAATCAATGTTTAGATACTAAAAACAGTGTTACATTAGTCAACGTTTGGATTTTAAAACCAGTGTCTTTAGCCATCAAGACTACGACGAAGCCTTCAGATCCAGTTTTAAGACACGAGTAAGAAATATTTTTCGCCTTTGTTTAAGGGCACGACATCGTTTTTGTGAATAAGTATATAATGTTTGAATCGTAGTTTGTACTCGTAATATTTCGATTCGCGATTTGAGATAAACAAAATGGAAAACATATAGTACAATCTTAAGTCTTTTAGGCCATTGCTAAGATATTTGTATAATATTGTTAAGCCATTCAGGACGCTGCAACGATTCGATCACTGTTTGATACGTTTATTTTCTGTTCTTATCCCAGAAACAACTCGGAACTTCTAAATAATCTGGGCAACTTCTGCCACCGCTCGCTGAGTTTTTGTGCGAGCACGTTCAAATCGCGAGTTCCTGACATCGTGCTGACGACCAACGACGTAGTACTACTCGCTTTGATAAATAGGGAAGTTATTGGTAAGTGTTTTTGTCAGAATATCTACAATAGTTGTAGCTCAAATCTAATATCGCTGTGCGCATGTGAAGCTTGTAAGATCTACGCGTACAAAATACAGAAACTTTTACATAGTATGTGTATTCAAGTCTCACATCAACCCTTTACATAAGTTAGTACTACATAAACGCAAATATTGGTGGCATTTTAATTATCTACTAGCCCCCTTATTATTGCTGTCCCTGATTGAAACAGTGATAGTGCGCGAGCTGAGCGCGCATTAAGGTGCAACGTTTCGCTAAGCGTGCGAAATTCAAATTTGCGTTTTTGTCAATTACAGCATAATTGCACCAACAAAACGTTGCACCTTAAGTGAGTAAGTTGGTCCGGGCGGGATGGCGTGCCATCACATTCAAAGTTACGAACGTAATAATAAAGGGTGCTTTACAAATCATGTATAAAAGCTCTGATGTTAGAAATCGGGCAATATTTTTGAGACTATTTTTTCTTAACAGCTTACGTCCAACAAATGGAGAAGGGTCGTCTCCGTGAGGCGTTACGTCACGTGCTGGCCGTGTCGCGTCACGGTAACCAACACATGCAGTCCGAGCAACCCTGGGTGCTACTGAAAGGATCTGATGATGACAAGTTGGTATACTTGAAAACTAGATCATTATTTAGAGTTACTTGGCAGATTCATCAATTTTTTTTATTATCATCGTCAGCCAGAAGACGTCTACTGCTTAACAAAGGCTTTCTCCTTAAAAGAGAGAGGGGTTGCCATAATCCCCAGAACTTGCAGGCGAAGAAAGCTCACCGTTTACTAAGAGGCTTGCTGTCCATCCGGTGATTCTGGTCACAGTCATAGGAAATGACCAGTTCCGATCCAATTTTAGGACAATAGTAAGACCATAGGACATAAGGACTCATTGGAAAATTAATAGGTTAAATTATCATTAGCGTTCGTGGTAACACCACAATTTCCGCGAATGGCGGAATAAACATACCAGACAATTATAAATGTAAACCCATAATACAGTAATGAAGTAACAATAAATCACAATACGATAAAATACAAAAATGAAAAGGACCAAGCATCCATAATTTGCAAGATTTATGTTAAAAAAAAATAAGAATATTAAGACATTTTAGGGATATTAATTTGTTTTCGGTCGTTTGTTTAGTAACTAGTTATATTATTTATTATTTTAAGTCACTTCTGTATGTAAGTGGCTAAACATTCATAAGTAATTCTACACAAATTGTTCCAGAATCCGCGGCGCCACTGCAATAGGCCTCTGCTGTCAGATAGTGGCGCTCCTCTGCACACTGGTAGAGCCCTACATGCCCGACACCGCGCGCAGACTGAGGGCGCAACTTAACGTACAAGCCACCACATTAAGAATCAATCCAACGTAAGTACTTCTGTCAGATGGTGCCGCCACCGTGCACAGTAGTGTCAGTGGTGGCACTACTATGCTATATTAGTGACGCTACTTTGTACTATAGTGGCGAAAATAGCGTAAAAAAAAAGGGAATTAATTAATTAAATAATAAGAATTAATAAAGTAGTTAGTTAGAAATACCGAACGGATTGACGATTGAGGTATAAATTTTATGGCCAAAAAAATGTTTTCTCTTGTGTCAGCATAATACGTTTGTGTGGACTAATTCTTCCCATAGCATCTTAATCATCAACATCATACTGTTTATTTCTAGAAAACCATCATTCTTCCAATACCTGCCCTCTGGACATACGATCGGCAAACCGGAACCATTGTTCACTAAAATAGAACAATCGAGGCTCGATGAACTACGCGCTAAATACGCCGGCACGCAGACTGAGAGGGCTAACAAGGTAAGTGTGAGAGAGAGAGAGAGAGAGAGAGAGAGAGAAATGAGGATGCATATAGTTATGTTTTAGGACACAGATAATTGTGTTTTAGGCCGTTGCTAAGTCATGTTCGATGCAAATTAAAAATATATTTATTTTGGACAACATAAATGCATGGTTCTTAGTAGAAACAAAAATGTACCAATCTATAAAAAATTACTTTGTCTCTCTGTCTATTTTTTTGTTGCTTTTCTACAACTAAACGGCTGCACTTTTTATGAAAATTTAAATAGATATAGTCTTTATCTTTTTTTTTTTGGAAAATCTATTATATTTCACTTAAAATATGCGGGCGAAGCCGTGGATGAAAACGAATTGTATATATTTCATATTTTTCAGCAAAATGGCGACATAAATGCAGGAACTGTGGCAGAGCTCGAGGCCGCTATTACTAAACAGGTGGGTACATCACACTTCACATTAAAATAACATTGTTTTTTTTTATCCGACTGTCCAAGACAGAGGGATACAAATGATGTTTTTGTGTGTAAGTATGTAATTATTTTTGTAAGTAATATCATCCACACCATCTCATACAAAAAAGTATAACACCGAAAAATCTGCTTAAAACTAGATGGCGCTTACGTATTTAGTCAGCTACCCCCGAATACTGAAACGTTTGTTAACTTTGACGACAAATTAGGTCTATTGCTGTCTTTGTCATTTGCTTAGTGCCAGACAAAGGCGGTATTAGAATTAATCTGTTGTCAAAATTAACAAACGTTTCAGTATTCGGGGGTAATGTCGAATCCGCTATAAACTCGATGAAAATATGGTTGGTATAGAACCATAGTATTGGTATATGTCCGCAATTTATCTAGTATTTTATATTTATTAGACAAATTAGAAATTACAAAAGAGTATACGGACACACTAACCGAAGTTCTATCTATACTTTATCTATCTAACATTATAAGGCTGTTCAATATTTCAGGGCGATAAAGTCCGTCAAATTAAATCTTCGACGAAGGACAAGTCGGTGTGGCAACCGGAAGTGGACAAGTTGTTGGCGCTCAAAAAACAACTAACAGCCGCACAAACGCAGGCGAAGCAGACGGCGGGACCCAGTGTCACCGGAGATAGTGTTGCCAGCTTGGAAAAGGCTGTTGCTGAACAGGTACGATATGCCATCATCAGACGGAAGACGTCCACTGCTGAACACAGACCTCCCCTTAGACCGCCACAACGATCGACAACCTGCCACTTGCATTGACCGGTTGCCCGAATTTTTTGGTTTAGTCAGTAGGAGGCCTGCCTACGCTACATGTTTCAGTTCGGGGTCGCCACTCAAGAACTTTTCTTCCCCACCGGTTACCGGTTTTTCGAGCGATGTGGCCTGCACATTGCCACGTTAGCTTGCAATCCCTGAAATGATATGCGTATACGATAAAAAAAAATCTTTTAACTTTGCTCCCCACATAGTGTATTTAGCCCTTTAGTTAGATAAAGAACAGTTTCTTCCAACGTTCATATCACGTTGAAAACACCGGTTCTCCTCCGAAAAATTATCCTCTTTTAGTTTTTAAAGTCTATTGATAGATTTCTCATTATGACAACTTTTACAGAGACTTATTCTTATAATGACTATTTCCCAGAATTACTATATGAGGCGTTTACCAAAAAAAAAAAAACGTTCTAAAATACTTACTAGATGGCGTAATAGTCCTATCGTCATTACTTAGTACTTCATTTGAAATATTACAATAGTTGACACTGGCTAAATACACAACGCGTGCAGCCAAAATTTACGATTTAAAAAATAAACATAAAATATTTCGACAGAAATGACAATGACATGTCATTGTCATTTCTGTCGAAATATTTTACATAATACGAAATATAATACATAGTTACATTACTTGAAATTGTCTAAATACACAAGTGGAGCCAAAAAACACGAGAAAAAAAAAGGCACAGGTACATTTTTTTGTCTTTCATGTCCTGACAGTGACAGAAAAACCTCAAGGTACATCTAACGCCATCTATTGGGTACTTTTATTACCAGGTTTTTTTTTTTTTTGGAAAATGCTTTTAGGTACATAGACAACTTCCCAAAATGTTCGCTCTTAATTTGTTAGTCGATTACTCATTATGACAACTTTTGTAAAGACTATTTCCCAGAATGACCATAATTTAAACTGCTTTAGGTACATAAAGACAACTTCCCAAAATGTCCGCTTTTAATTTTTATTAAGTGTAATAGTCGATGCTAGTGTCAAGTATTGTAATATTTCATGTGAAATCATATATTCCGTAATGAAAACAAGTCTAAATTAAGCCAAGTAAGTCACGGTCAAGTCCATATCATTCCCCAGTAAAGCGTGTAGACTTTACTAGGGGTTTGTACGGAGTTTTGGAAAAAAACTAGAAAAGTCACGATTCACGACATTATACTATTCACCAATAGAGTGTGCACCTTCACGAACACTTAATGAATAACAAGTAACAGTAATAAAAACATTTTGTTTTAATAAAACGGGAATACTCACGTTAAATTGAGTCGGTTATTCCGACTATTCAGTGCAAGGCAAGACGAGGTCGCGCGCGTGTCTCGCTTAGCATTCCTTGATAAAGGTCACCGAATGTGATCGAAACTATAGTCGGAATAACCGACTCAATTTAACGTGAGTATTCCCGTTTTATTAAAACAAAATGTATCAAAACCACGTCAGTTTTCATAGTAAAAAAAAAGTAATAAAAACACTATACCCAACTGCGAATTGTAGCGTATATCACTTAAAGAGTAATCAGCGATACCTTACTCGTCAAAATCGGTCAAGCCAATTAGGCTACAGAACTTACAGAAGTTAATATAGTAACACATAAACATTTATATTTACATACACCCAAAAATAAGACCCTCCTTATTGGGCAGTCGGGTAAAAACTTATGTACCTGTTGATAAATATTTCAGGGCGATAAAGTCCGTCAAATTAAATCTTCGACGAAGGACAAGTCGGTGTGGCAACCGGAAGTGGACAAGCTGTTGGCGCTCAAAAAACAACTAACAGCCGCACAAACGCAGGCGAAGCAGACGGCGGGACCCAGTCTCACCGGAGATAGTGTCGCCAGCTTGGAAACAGCTGTTGCTGAACAGGTATGAAATGGATATTCAATCTACTTCTTTTTTTTTTCTTGTATCTTTGCTCCACGCGCAGCGTATTTAGCCCATTAGACCTTTAGGTTTATAAAGACCACTTCCCAAAATGTCCGCTATTAATTTTAATAGCTATTGGTCGATTTGACCATCATGATGACCACGATGACTCATCATGACCACTTTTATAAAGACTTAATTCTTACAATGATTATTTCCCAGAATGACAACCATTTAAAATGCTTTTAGGTACATACAGACAACTTCCCAAAATGTCCGCTTTTAGATTTTTTATTCCATTGGTCGAAGAGGTAGAGGTCATTATTACGCAAGTTTTTATTTATTTAATAATGACTAAAAAGGCCAAATGTAAGCTTCCGTCGCGCATGTCCTTCGCCGAAAGTCCAACATATCCCACTTGAAGTTAGGAGATGGAGAATAGACGGAACTGGTAAATTAATCACACTAATAAATCCGAAAGTTTGTGTGTAAGTACTTAGGTAAGTATGGAAGTGTGTTTGTTCATTTCAACTCAGTAACGGCTGAATGGATTTGAATGATTTGGTATGGAGGTAGTTTACACCATGGAATTCGGTTTCGGTTTCTGAAATCGCGGGGCGCAGTTAGTATTAAACAATTTATTGTTTTGCAAGACGATGGTTCGGGAAAATGTTTCTTGTTCAAATGTTAGCTGTCTATTTTTAATTATCCAAAAACCTCTCGCTGGCAGCTTCCTAACATCATACCTTATCACTTCAGTGTCATGAATCTGGGACGGAACCGTTATGGGCGAGCGTGAGGCTTACCATCAGCCGAGCGACTTGTTAAAAAAATAATCAAATCAGATAAATTATTTATCGACAGCACAAAGAAAAAATGGTCGCAAAATTATACTGCGAACATTCGCTGTTTGATAACAGTTCGATAAGGTTTTATGACATCGAAACTTGTCGAGGTTTGGAAATCTTATATTTTAATTTATTTACCTACTAGCAGCGCCCCGCGGTTTCACTCGCTATTCCACAGGAACCGTTGAATATATTCGGGATAAAAAGCCTAAGTGTCAATCCAGTGTATAAGCTATCTCCATACCAAATTTAATTCAAATCCGTACAGCCGTTACAGAGTTAAACGGGAAAAAACACACTTACATACTTACACACAAACTTTCGCATTTATAATATTAGTGTGATGTATTTTTACGTTTTTTATTCTACGATTTTTTATTTTTTTAAATCTGTGTGTTTTCAATGAAGAGCATGTTTTTGAAACGGCTGGTGCTCGTTTGTGTATTTAATTATCTGATGCTGAAGTTGTCAGCGAAGTCAGATTTACGAATAAACTATAGGCCAGAAGCGAAGCCCGGCGAATTCTCCTTTGTAGTACGGGTGGAGTGGCAGAAACTGCATATATACGTAGATAAAACTACATTGGAGGAAAGGACCATGTGCTGTACAGGCGCTGCTTTGAAACCCAAATGGACCCTAACAGCCGAACACTGCACTACAGAAAAACATTCAATCAGAACGCACCACACAAACATTACAGAAGAATTTAAAATGGTGATCGTATATGGGGACCTCGATAAAGTCAGCGCAGTTTTGAAGAACGAAATACATTCACGTAAAATTAGTGCCACATCTCTTGATTATGTCATTCGTAACGACATAGCGCTACTCAAAACAGAGCCGATGTTGGTTGATAAATTTGCTAAAATAAGCGGTCTTGACTATCGTACCATCTTCGGAATGGAGGTCACTGTCGTCGGTTTTGGTCTCGTGAAGCAAGGTGCAACTTCGTTAAATGACACTTTAAATTTAGGACCGTTACAGGTGATCGATAGGGCCATGGCGAGAAGCTGTGATACAGATAAAAGGGTTAGAGCTTTAGACGCCTTTCCTGCGATGTGTTTAGTTCCGACGTGCAGAAAAATGGAGTTTGTAAGTAGCGGCGACTCCGGAGCGCCCGTGCTGCACGCGTCCGGGGTAATAGGAGTCATTTCGAGAGGAATTGCCAACATGGCGTGGAATCAAAACACAAGTCGCAACAAAGTTATTAATTATTTAACACCAATAAGCCCTTTCCTTGACTGGATTTTTAAAGTGACTGACATTGAATAATAATATTTTGTATCAAAATCGTTTTTATTAAAATTAATGTAATAATCAGTGATTTTATTAATACTATGTTTCTATATCACACAAATATTATAAGTAAGTATGTAAGTGTGTTTGTTCCCGTTCAACTCTGTAACGGCTGAACCGATTTGGATGAAATTTGGTAAGGAGGTAGCTTATTCCCTGGAATAACACATAGGCTACTTTAAATTCTGAAAAAAATAACCGTTCCTGTAGAATAGCGGGTGAAACCGCGGTGCGCATCTAGTTAACTATATTTTCATCAGCCTTTGTAGCGCCTTGGACATTAGCTGATTAAATTCATAAGCGCCATCTACTTTTAAACAGATTTTTTCCGGGGTACAATTTTTTGTGTGAGATGGTTATTCTTCTCGTGTAGATTTTCTTTGCTATTACCAATTTACCGGTTTTTACAGACGCTATGAATTTGTACTTGAAAATTTGTTCTAAAGCCCAAGCTGTTTATGACGTAAGTATTACGTATGACGTATAACTTTATTAGTAAGTAAGGTACTAATTACCATTTAAGTAATATTTTTGCTAAGGACTTAATTGTGTATGTATGTTAGGCTTATAGTTATTTATTTTGTACAATTTATAACATTTTATGTTCGTGATGAACAAAACTGTTGTTTTACTATGAAAACTGACGTGGTTTTGATACATTTTGTTTTAATAAAACGGGAATACATACGGGAATATATGTCTCGCTAAGCATTCCTTGATAAAGGTCACCGAATGTGATCGAAACTATAGTCGGAATAACCGACTCAATTTAACGTGAGTATTCCCGTTTTATTAAAACAAAAACTGTTGTTACTATCTATTAATCTTTACCATCCTTTTACACAGTTTATACAATAAAGATTTCTGATTCTGATTCTGACGTCGCTAAGAGCATATTTACTTATACCTAAATGATTATATGCTAATTAAGATCTATTACTAAGATAATGTTGCGTAGTAAAGCAAACAAATGGAGTAAGATAACTACTTTATGGTACCCAAGAGATGGTTCTAGAAGACAGGGACGTCCCATGCGAAGATGGGATGAAGACATTAGACTAACCTTGGGGCCATACCGGACAAGAGTAACAGGAGACCGCAGTCAGTGGAGAGAGTTGGAGGAGGCCTATGCCAAAAGGCACACCGAGCAGAGGGACATTTTATGAAAATAACTAAATACAAATTATACATTACTTACCAATGTTCGGAATAAATGGCTATAAATAAATACAAATTAATGCATGTCATTTACATAATTCTTGCAATAAATGTATTGAGTAATAAAAAAAAAAAATATAAATGGTTGAGAAATATTCTGAAATAAGTGGTATTTTCTTCCAATTCCACAAATTTAAAATCAAATTCAAATTCAAGTCAAATTTAAAGACTAAAAACTTTTTAATTTTTTTTAACTTATTTAAAAACATACATATATTAAACTTGAAGAATCTAATGCATAATTCATCATTACAAATTATTACTATTTTCGTAAATATTCCAATATAATAATAACTAAGCATTTCATAAATATTAGGAAACCTAGATAATAATATACCTACTACTTAGTTATAATTACTGAAGTCACCTACGCGTATATAGTACCTATAAGACAATGTTCACAATGAGAGTTACACTCTGAAAAAAAAGCTATGTACTTATGTTTAATTATGGAAAAAAAAAAAAAAAAATCCCTAATCAAAAATCGAGATGAAAGTCAAATCAATAGACATTCAATAAGTAAAAACATTTTTTGACCAATGATCTAAAAATTATATTTACAACCGTAATTTGTGGATTCAATTCAAACTCAAAATTCAAAATCATTTATTTCAGGTAAAATTTTACCCATACAAGAAAATTAAAACAAATTACATAAAACATTCAAAATTCCAAAATAAAAAAATAAAACATAAAACTGATATTGATAAAACTATACATTTAATTTACAAAAGATCTCTGATCTTTTTTTTCCTGAACTTGTAAAAGTTTTGCTATAGTAAGTGCGTATCGCCGTCTTACAAACGAGAGCGAATGAGACAAATATATTTTCGTCTTATTTTGGTCACATTACATCTCGAAATTTTCGCTACACTTAACGATACCTCCATAGCTGATTGGTTATCGAGGCCACTCTCCGATTGTTACGTCGTGTGTTCAAATCCGATCACAGCGCGTATTTATGTATGAAGACTCAAATGCCCCCATTTCCCGTTGGTAGCCTGCTATAGGCTTCGCAACTGCGTACTGAGGGGGCAGAGTGAACTACTGTTAGAGGAAGCGTCACTTCTCACACTGAGCTGTGGCGTGCCAAAACTGACTGTACATTTTTGCAAAACAATCATTTGCAATGACTTTGCAGTCCTTTATCATCAAATACTTTAGTTAAATTTTACAAATTTTTCTTTAGAGTAAACTACATTATAATCTAAACTTAACTAGTAGTTCGCGGCGAAATGAGACCTCGCGACCCCTATATCTTCACCGATTCAGCTCATATTCGAACTTTTAAATTGTATTGAAATGAACTACTTGCCCACAAAATTTCGTGAAGATCGGATCAACGGTTCGCAAGTTATCATCGGACAAATATACACACAAACATACAAACATACATACAAATGCCGATTTGTCCCAGTAAACTCTGAGACCTTCGCTTCGCTCGGTCAAATATGCAAACTAAAACTACAAACAAAATTGTTTTAGACGTGATATTTTCAACCGTTATCGAAAAATCAGGTTATTTGAGTTTTATTTGAGTATCCGTCAAAACCTTTTTTTTTTTATGTTTCTTATCCCGAGTTTTTCAAAAACTATTAATTATCTACAATAATCACAAATTTTACGAGTCAATTGTTTTGCAAACGTAAGGCTTACTCAAAACTTCATCATCATCTTCAGCCAGAACACGTCCACAAACAAAGGCCTTCCTTAGAAAAGGGGGCTGCCATAGTTTCAGCGCCCGTCTTCCTCTGATTTAGGACATACATGGGACTATAATTAAATTGTGATCGTAATTGTATTTATTTGTTTCAGGCTGATAAGGTCCGCAAACTAAAAGCATCCACGAAAGACAAATCGGCGTGGCAACCTGAAGTGAACACTCTGCTCGATCTCAAGAAGCGGCTCGCAGCGCTGCAAATAAATAAATAAATACCGAAATAAATATTTATTTATTTACCATTTTGTGTTTTTTTAATCTTTTTTATTAAGTTTGTGTGTAAGTGTGTTTGTTCCCGTTCAACTCTGTAACGGCTGTACGGATTTGGATTAAATTTGGTATGGAGGTAGGTTGTTTCATGGATTAAAACATAGGCAATTGGTAATTGCTCATTATTTCCATGGGGTTGTTACAATCAAATTATTAAATAAAATATAAATAATCAGAATTATCAAATTTTATATTTGGTTTTCAATTACAATAGGTATAGCGGTAAGAATATGAAACAATCAACAAACTTTGCTATTCTTCACTAGGTGGCGATAAAATCGTTAGCGCCATCTAGTGATGAGTAGTATTTTGCAGTTTTGTGGAGGTTTCTGCAACAGCTTGACTTCTAGCCATAGACTTTTTTTTTTTTTCTCTTAAATTTTGGCTTCACACGTTGTGTATTTAGCCAGTGTCAAGTTTTGTAATATTTGCAGTGAAGTAAAGTATTTCACAATTAAAACAAGTCTCAGTCATAGTCTAAGTCAAGTAAAGTAAGTCTCGGTCAAGTCCAAGTCACACCCCAGTAAAGAAGTGGAGACTTTACTAAGGGTTTCTATGGAGTTTTGGAAACAACACGAAAATTCACGTTTCACGACATTATACTATTCACCAACACTCATGCGCGGTCACGAACACTTAATGAATAAAAATCCACAATTTTTGCACATTAACACTCGAAATAACACAAGTTTTGGAAAATAATATAATGACGCGACATGACTTCTTCACGTTCCCGCCAAAAACTCAGCCATAGACTTGTGGCTGTCAAACTCGCTTACATTCATAGGGATGGGACGTGGACCATATGAATACATTTTTAAGGCCTCGCTACATGGCCTGACCTGACATCGTGCGAAAGGGACAGCCAGACTTGAATTTCACGAGAGTAAAAGAGACAAACTATTAAGGTTATATCTCCTCCCTTTCGCTCCCCCAGAAACTTATATGTAGCCATCTCTTTCACATGATGTCAGGTCAGGCCATGTATAGACACCCTTAGAGTTCCGCACCAATCTTACCCGTATGGTTTCGCCATGTCCGGGTCCGTTCGTATTACGTCACAGTCTTCTTATTCAGGGACTTAGCGGCATCATACACCAATATATGTGTATAGCACATCTATTACATACCTACATTTCATTGAGAGTGCGCTTATTAGCGCATTCCGGGCCAAAAGATGTGCGACGTAACACAATTTCTTACTGCAATAAATGTGATGTGTTATGTGTGATGCGCCTAAAAGGGAGTAGATTCTAACAATACATAAACAAAGTAGTCGCACTTGGAACTCTTAAGTCATCACAATTCACAACTGGGCACATCACTATTTTTATTTTTTAATTTTATTTTCTTTGCTTGTGTTGTGTTGTGATGTGAAATGGCGAAAAGAAAATCAAAAACCTAATGTTATTTAATTATTGTGTGTCATGTGAACATTGCGCTCGAAATAATGGAAGTAGATCAGAATTTTGATAAAATATGCCGCGCCTGCCTCGCTGAATCTAGCAGCATGAAGTCACTCTTTGTAAAACTTCAGGGAGGCCAGCAATTATTAGATTTGCTCGTAATTACGGCAAGTATAGAAGTTAGCAGTGCTGATGCACTTCCCAAACAGGTATGTGGTGACTGCGAAGCGTTTTTATACCAGGCAGATGAGTTCAAACGCCGTTGCAAAGAATCTGAGATGATTCTAAAGAACGTTTGTCCAAGTGCTTTCGATCCATATTTCGTGAAAACTGACTACGTTACTGAAAAAACTGAGGCGAAGACACCAAATGTATGTCTTGATAAAGCTAGCAATTGCGAAGTAGACACAGAAAAGCCAGGTTTTGTAAGTTTGTTTGCCAACTCAGATATAAGTTTTAATAAGTTGGATACATCTAAAGTTGACGAAAATCATACAGTGAAGACAGAGGACAGTATGGAATTTGAAAGTCTCGATTTTGGAGACAATTTTGATGATAGAGAAGAAATAACAATACCAATAGAAAGTGACGGGTTTAAAGAAGTCACAACATACAAATGTGTATGCGGAGATGACTTTAAAAATAAAGACAAGTTCAAAGAACATGTTAGACTAAAAAACTGTGTCAAAAATCATCAAAGAAAGGAGTCTAACAAGACCTACATTCCGATTAAAAATAAAATAGAATGTCCGAAATGTAATCTAACATTCGACACAATTAATAAATGGAGTACTCACCAACTAACACATTTGAAAATGATAAAAAAAGATGTTAAAAAAGACGAGGATGAAGAATCACCCAAGCTCCAGTGCTCTCTGTGTCTACGCAAGTTTAAGAACAAAAAGACGTTGACAAAACATATAAAAAGACATGAAACAAAAGACAATGTTAAATACATTTGCTCAAAATGCAAAAGAGAATTTAAATACAAGGCATTTTTGGAAAGTCACATGTTGTCCGTGCATGTGAATGGTAAGATTTAAAATATGTAATTCCTATTCATACTACAGCAGAGCCTCTATAATCTGAAAACTGAAATTTTGTTCCCAACGAGTTTTAATTTTTATACGATCCTTCTTTGCTAGACACCGGGGAATGAACTTCATTGCACAGCGCTGTGCTTGTCACTCTGAGATATTGCATACTACTCTATCAGCCTATAAACAACCCACTGCTGGGATATTGGCCTACCCTCGAAGAGTGATCGGGCCATATTCACCAAGCTGGCCCAGTGCAAGCTGGCGGATTCACATATGCTGTCGCATTTCTTCTCTGGAAATATGCATATTTCCTCACAATATTTTCCTTTACTGAATAGCCAGTGATATCTGTATGTAAGTTCCAAAAAACTCTATGGTACAGGCCTGCAAACCCACTAATGTGAGTGTGTTCCCAAGGAGCTACCAGAACTGAGATACTACACATTGAATATCTATGCTCCTAGTAATTATACTATATACTTTTCATTCTATCTGGAACACAGAAATGTTTGCGCACTACTGCTTGGAGGTTGAATAACTGGTGAAGGTTTGGTACTTCGGGTGGAATACAACTACGACCAGCAAGCTTAGCACGTGCGCCGGGATAAAGTTATGTCCACCCGTTTTGTCTTCGCGTCAACGTGACAAAGCTAGAATATGGATACATCCATCTCGTTCTCGCGGGATAAATATGGTGGACAAAATGTCTCGGCGCCCGTGCTAGGCCTGCAGAAGCACCAGAGAAACGGCAGCAGCGTCATCCTTGTTCAGTGAACATTCTGCAATTTCCAAAGCACCTGCCAAGTTTTTCTATGTAGTAGGTAGTATGTAGTAAGCAATACTAGAAACCAAATTCTACCCTATTCTTGTACAGGTACAGATGGGTTCACATGTGAGGACTGCCCCGAGAAGTTTTCTACAAGGAAAAGTCTAGAAGCCCATTTGGACAGCCATAAAAACAAGAAAAACTCCTGCCCGTTCTGTAATAAATCATTCCTCATGGTGTGCACGTTGAAGGACCATTTGCGGATACATACAGGTAATTATTGTACTTGTATACTATATATATATAGGTATACATACTATGTATACTTATCAGGGTTTGAAAAATCCGATTTTTATAATAAATATCAAAACTCCGATTTTTTGATATAATATATCCGATATATATCGGATATATATCCAGGCTAAGAAAAATAGAAGCAAATTTTTCCTAGAAAGTGAAAATTATTAACACTAGGAGCACCAGGGAATCCCCATTTTTGATTACGTCGTAAAATAAACCTTATATGATATGAAGTTAGGGTTTGAATTTCAATAAAAAGCTAGCCGTACTGGTAAGTTAAAGTAAAGGGGATTTCCCCAACCTTAAGTGAGGTTGCCATTTTGGGAAACAATCTAAATTATTCTGAATTGTAGTTTTTTCGCTGCGTATTGCCAGAGTAAACATTAATCTCCAAAAATTGTAGTACAGAAAACAGGAAAAAATCAATTGATATATATCAAGATAAAAAGCAATTGATATATATCTTGATATATATCCGCTGATATATATCGGCGAACCCTGATACTTATATACATAGGATGTATACTTATATACACTAGTAGTTCGCGGCGAACTGAGACCTCGCGACCCCTATATCTTCACAACGCCTGGACCGATTCAGCTCATATTCGAACTTTAAAATTGTATTGAAACGAACTACTTACCTACAAAATTTCATGAAGATCGGATCAACGGTTCGCAAGTTATCATCGGACAAATATACACGCAAACATACAAATGCCGATTTGTCCCAGTAAACTCTGAGACATTCGCTTTGCTTGGTCAATAAATAAATGGTATAATGTTGTCCGCAGGTGAGAAGCCGTTCCTATGTTCGATTTGTGGGAAGGGATTCAGCCAGAAGAACAACCTCGTCCAGCACATGCGGCGACACATGGGCGTCAAGCCTTACAAGTGCGACACCTGCGCTATGGAGTAAGGATTACTTTATTTTTTTAATATTTTTTTTTTGTGACGTACATCATTTTGGTGTCTATTGAATAGTTAAATAAATAGATTTGGCTCCACGCTGTGTATTTGATGAGCTAATTCGGGAAAAAAAAAACTGTTTGTTTGGTGAAATCTTTATACGGAGTGTTACTGAAAAGTGGAAAAATAATGATGGATATGTACTCATTATTATAAACAATTTTTACTATGGGACCAACACTGAAATCACGAAAAAAAAACAGCTGTTACATAATACATTTTGTTTTGTGGCAATTTTTTAGCCGTCGCCGATTTTTTGCATTCAATGTTTATACAGGGTTATAAGGAAAGGGTTTGCTAAGCCGGAAAAGGCATATAACACTCATCATTATGAACAAATTTTATTATGGGACCCACACTGAAATCACGAAAAAAATATCAGCTGTTCCATAAAGTTTGTCGAGTTTCATTGACATTTTTCTATGGAACAGCTGTTTTTTTTTTCTCGATTTCAGGTTCGGTGCCATGGTAAAAGTTGTTCACAATGATGATGACATACCTTTCAATATTGTTGTCCCTTTCAGTAATCAACATTTTTTTAATATAAAAATTACAGAGAAGAAATTAAAAAAGAAAAAGATCATTTAATATATTTAGAACTAGCTGCGCCCCGTCTTTTCTCTCGCTATCCTACAGGAACGGTTTTTTTTCAGGATACAAAGTAGCTTATGTGTTAATCCAGTGTGTAAGCTACCTCCATACCATTTCATTCAAATCCGTTCAGCCGTCACGGAGTTGAACGGGAACAAACAAACTTACATACTTACACACAAACATTCGCATTTATAATATTAGTGTGATTACAAATGATATATAGCAATTTTCATGTTATTATTATATTTTTTTCGGCGAAGCAGAAGAAAAAAAAACATTTGTCGAACATGAAAGGGAAATATCGTTCTCTCTTATGTTTTGGCTCCACACGTTGTGTATTTAGCCAGTGTCAAGTATTGTAATATTTCAAGTGATGTCAAATATTTCACAATTTAAATAAGTCTCAGTTATAGTCTAGGTCAAGCAAAGTAAGTCACGGTCTAGTCCACGTCGTGCCCCAGTAAAGTGGCGGACACTTTACTAGAGGTGTCACTTTTTTAACTAACATAAAACATTCACCAACACTCGTGCACGTTCACGAACACTTAATGGATAAATCCACCATTTTATACGGATACTGATAAGCAATAACATGTTAACCCACAAAAAATGGAAAATTGTGTTTCGTTCGGAAACAGAACGTTTCTTTGTCAGCAAAATAAGCGTTCTGTAACATTAACTCAATTTTAGATTTTTTGTGTGTTGACATGTTATTGCTTATCAGTATCCATTACATTAACACGAGTTTTGGAAAGTAATAGAATGACGCGACATGACTTCTTCATATTACCGCCAAAAATCCATGGAAATATCGTTTCCAGGTTCGTATCGAAGGGCGAGCTGGAGTCGCACACGCGCAAGCACACGGGGGCGCACCCCTTCATCTGCGACGAGTGCGGGGGCGGGTTCACGACGTCCTCGGCGCTCGTGAAGCACCGCCGCACGCACACGGGCGAGCGGCCTTATCGCTGCGACCTCTGCCCGCTCAGCTTCGCCGCCACCGGCACGCTCAAGAACCACCGGCGGACCCACACCGGGGAGCGCCCCTTCCAGTGCAGCCACTGCGACAAGTCCTTCGTGCAGCGCTCCGACCTCATCTCGCACATCCGGTGCCACACGGGCGAGCGGCCCTTCGTGTGCGTGCGCTGCGGGCAGGCCTTCCGGAAGGCCGCCGCCATGAAGACGCACCTCAAGATGCACTCCAGGGACCTCGGCCTGCAGGCGCTCGACGGCCAGCTGTGAGGTGTCACACCACACTCGTATTATAAAACAGGGTGCGCCGATATATATCAATTGATTTTTATCTTGATATATATCAATTGATTTTTATCTTGATATATATCAATTGATTTTTATCTTGATATATATCAATTGATTTTTATCTTGATATATATCAATTGATTTTTATCTTGATATATATCAATTGATTTTTATCTTGATATATATCAATTGATATTTTCCTGTCTTCTGAACTAAACATTTTGAAGATTAATGTTTACCCTGGCAACACGTAGCGAAAAACAACAATTCAGAATAATTTAGATTGTTTCCCAAAATGGCAACCTCATTTAAAGTTGGCAAAATCCCCTTTACTTTAACTTACCAGTACGGCTAGCTTTTTATTGAAATACAAACCTTAACTTCGTATCGTATAGAGTTTATTTTACGAGGTAGTAAAAAATGGGGATTCCCTGGTGCTCCTGGCGTTAATAATTTTCACTTTCTTGGGAAAATTTGCTTCTTTTTCTTAACCTGGATAAATATCCGATATATATAAAAAAAATCGGATTTTTGATATTTATTATAAAAATCGGATTTTTTCTAACTCTGTTATAAAATAACTGGGCCCTCTTATTTATCTATGGAACACCTGGTTTATTTCGCGATTTCAGGTTTGGTCCCATAGTAAAAGTTGTTCATAGTGATGAGTACACACATATCATTCGATATTGTTGCCCCTTTCAGTAATCAAAATTTTTTTAATATGAAAATTACAGACAAGAAATTAAAAAAATATTGATCATTTAATGTCTTTATACTATCTGCGCCCCGCGGTTTCATCCGCTATTCTGCAGGAATTGTTAAAGTTTTCGGGATAATAAGTAGCCTACGTGTATATGAAAACATGAAAACTTGACGCTATGAAAACATGTAATCATGTTTTCACGCCATGCAATATTAGATGACAGAGCCAAAAAAACTTGATATCCCATAATAAGATTTTTAATCTATACAAGTAATGAGGGGCACTAAATAGAAAAAACATATTTTTATCAACATAGGCCGTTACTAAAGGCCTCGCTACATGACCTGACCTGACATCGTTTGAAAGAGATGGCTATATATAAGTTTCTGGGGGAGCGAAAGGCAGAAGCTATAACCTTAATATTTTGTTTCTTTTGCTCCCGTGAAATTCAAATCTAGCTGTCCCTTTCACACGATGTCAGGTCAGGGCATGTATAGACACCCTAAGAGCATGCCGTAAATAAAGAAAAAAAGTTTTTTTTAAATCAAAATAAAGTTGTTTTTTTTTTCCTTTTCAGTTTACGGTATGTAAACCACATTTACGTCATGTGTCATTTACTATTTGAAAATAGTAGGATAACAATGCGCGGGCGCACGTTCAGAATGTACTGCTTTTGACACGCATTTGATTTGACGGAGAAAGAAGCCTTTAAATAAGATACTCGATAGCGTCGACTCTAACATTTTCTAAACTAAATTTGACAGCTATAAAACTGTTGGCACCCTTTTGAAATAAAAACAAGCATATAATTAGAATTCAATTCAATAATAATTTATTGCAGATGAAAATAGTTTTAATTCTGTCAGATTAGTGATTAGTTAGAGAGTAGTAGAACAGAATCGATGCCAATGTATTGTTGTATACACTGGCTTTTGAAATAACGCAAAACCTCGGAGACAACTTCCCACATCATATTTAACAACTTGATCAATGACATTAAATAATTCATCGTTTATTTCTCTGAAAACATTCAAGTTCGGTAACGCAGAGGGAGCTAACATTTGCAACAAAAAAATACAAAAAAATAATTTTTTTTGTATGTATGAAGGTTTCGTCAAAAACCATGGAACAAAAGTTTTTGAGAATGATGTAGGGAAGCTGCCTGCAAGACATTGTATTTTAAAGGAATCCTTTATATATGTATGAGTATACTTGAGCGTATATTTAATTCTCGTAGTTATTTATTTAATTTTTTTGACATTCGTTTATCAGACATGACAATTTTTAACAATATTCTTTGTGAAGTAAAATGAGATTTAAATTGTGTTGTTTTTGTTGGTTTTCATACCAACAAATATGGATGCATTAAGGCGCAGGGTAGTGCAAAATTAAATTGGGCATTTAGGCGCCGCACGAGCGCCATCTACGGGTGGCGCGCTGCCCTACTATCGAACTAGCGCTTCTATGCGGCTAGATGGCGCGCGGCCGGTCCGGCGTCTCAGAAGATACCTACTGAGTTGCAGTGTTGTTCTCCATACAGCAATTGCCATATTATACGGTTTTTAGGCACGCTACGCTTCAAATACACAGCATACGGCAGCACTTCCAAAGCCGTATAATATTTGTATGAAATATACGGCAATCCACGAAAGAGTTAAAAAAACTGCCATTACTAATTTTTCGTGTAACGTAACGCACCGAGCACCCGGAATTCCCCGTTGAAAAACGCCCTCTATGAATACGACAATATTGAGATGTTGGACTATTAAGTGATTTGTATTTACATCGCTTCACTGAGCTTAGAGAAGGTGTTACGATTAGTGATACATTGATCAGAAAAAAAAGAAAATTCAAGGGTGAAAATGTCGACACTGCGGAAGATAAGAGAAGAAGAGATACCATTTCCAAGTGAATATACACAATTCAAAATATACATGGAGACCAGTAAATAAAAGCTAAGAATCGTAATCTTGAATACAAATTAATGAAAAATTAGAACATACGGCAATTTTTTTTGATTTTGTCCCAAATACGGCAATTTTGAAGTGTAGATACGGCAGCCCCAAAATCGACTTGGAACAACACTGCAGTGAGTTGTTTCAATGTTTTCATTACAGAATATTTTATGACCAGAGACTCATCTCTTCAGAAGAGAACAATTTTTTTTTTATTGAACCAAAATTTAGTACGCGAGCTTAATGTTAATGAAGAAAAAACATACAAGTTAATTTTGATCACACTTCAACTAATATTATAAATGTGAAAAATTTGTTTATTTTTGATTTATTATAAACTATGATTGATTTTTGAATATTATAACATTAGCTGATGTGCCTTTATAAAGTGATATATTTTTCATTAAAATACAAAGAAACTCGGTTTGTTTACTAAAAAAATAAAGAACTGTTTATGAACGGTTAAGGCATGCAACGATGACGAACAAAAAAACATTAATTTAGCATTTGCAATGCGTGATTGACGTTTTAGAAACAACTTTGATGGTCTTGGTTTCCGCCCACTCTTATTTCCCATATTTATTTTATGATACTAATACTCGATACTAAACCACTAGAATACACTCGATAATCAAACCAAACGGCTTGAGCTTAGGTATCTGCCTATACTATACCCACAGATCATCTGTGACTATACCGCACGGGCGCTGAAAAGTGCAAGCATGCTCATCCACGAGAGCGACGTTGCCATTCCGTCCCATCCGCGGGTCGCACTTTGCGGCGTTGCGTTCGTGGATGTGAGAGCGACGTTGCCATTCCGTCCCGTCCATACAAATACAAAACACCTATTGCCTGATCGTATTTTGCGAGCACAATACGTTCGTGAAGAGCGACGTTTTTGTAGGCGCAAATAGTTTTTGTTTAAAAAATCGTTATGTTGATCACTGTTCGAAACAAATAGACCTGTACGGAAAAGATACGCACTATAAGAACAACTAGTCCGAGTTTGCTACTAAGCGAATGTGAAACACCCATAAAAAACGCTTTGCTAGATCTTGGTACATCAAAGTAGTTGAAATAGTTGTGGGTGTTCACTGGTGCTAGCTATAACCGACAGCAAGTACTTGGAGTCGGCAATAATAACTACAAGATATGTGTAATAGGATGTATAAATATCGACGCTCCACATGCTATATTTTTCGCCAGAAATGTTTCTAAAAACACCTTGTTTTCGTGTTTTTGCCTTTCCCATCACCTTAAATAAAAAAAATCTCGATCAGATTATGGAATAAATAATTTATTTCTTTAAACGCAGTTTTATTATTATGTTTGGCAATTCAACGGGGTAATGTCGCCAGCTTTTTGGGTACCTTACCCGTAGATAGCGACCTAAATGCGGTTTTTTATTTGTAGATATTTTAGATTTAATTTATTTAAGTATTTATTTTAATTTTGTTTATAGTTTTAGTTTGTACATTTAAGTTTAGATTATAATATACTTAGTACAATGTTAGGTAACACAATGATATTAATTTATAGCTTCGCTATTTAACAGTACAATTATTAGTTTACTAAGGATAGGTTTTACCTTCAAATTGGCGCTTCGAATTCGATTCCGCTGCAGTTTGTGTAAAATATGGTTGCTAGGGTTACAAAGAGTGCGAAAGAAGATGCGAATAGTAAGAAAGTAAAAGAGATAGCTATAATGAAATCTGTCTTTAAGACACGTATGACAACTTGGACGAAACATCCATGTATGACACCCTATTTTGACAGCTTGACAGACAATTTAGGGAAGGGGACAAAAAATATATTTTTCCCTCTCCTTTACGTGTGTTCGGGTCTTGTGATCTCGCTTTATTTTACGAAGTAGTAATAATCGATCTATCTAGAATGACACACATCGGAACAGAAAATAAATTCTTTATTTCAATAATAATATCCAATTATATCAGATTAACAAAATTGTTCAAATAGGTACATAAAAGATACAATACCAGAAATAATTTTAATACAATGTCGTCGGAGGTATTTAAAAAAAAAAATTACTGTACTGAGATCGTCAAATACATCACAATATAAGATTGCCATTAAAAAAATATTTTAATAAGTATTGCCATATCCGAGGTGCTTACACCTAACTTTTGCTGAAAAGGGACAATTCAGTATTGCCATAATTTATAACACATTTTGAGCAATTAAAAGTAGTTGTCAAAATAAAGGAGAAGGTGTAAGTCGCCCTCATATAAAAATGTTTCTAAAACGTTTTAATTTTTATAAACTATAACTATTTATTTATTATTTACAATACACTGTTACTTGAGGTAATGATTTATCTAAACTTTTGTACTGTAAAATTTATTTCCTGTCTAAACACTTTTCTATGAAACTTTTCTTTAAAGTATTTGTGTGAAATACCACCGCGATAACATTCGCCTGATGGTAAGCGCCGCTTGTTTCATAAAAAAGTTGCTAACATCTATAATTACTAATAATATCATATTGTTCGCATTTATCTCGTACTTACTAATTATTACGTATATATTCATTTTCTCTAAAAAGAATCTAAATATATGTATAATATGCTTATATATGTAATAACTATATATTGTTTATTTTTATTAATAACAATGGTTTTCACTTATTGGCACATTTCTGACTCCAATCTAATATTTTAAAGTAGTTTATTCAGTGCAAAACGAAATACGTCTAACGTTTGCGTTAAAAAAAATTATATCAGAAGATATATAGTTCAAACGCAAAAAATATACTTTCCAAAAGAAAATATCCAACTGCGAAATAATGGTCTCTTCACACTGGTATAGTAAGTTAGAACTATTTAAGTGTAAAGAAACCTTGATAGAAATATGACAAAGCCATAAACGTCCTTATCTGATACCAAAGGGATGAATTTCCTAGGATCAAACGAAAGGGACAAACTACCTTATTCCTATTTCTCTTACTCCTATGAAATACAAGTCTAGCTATCCCTTTCACATAAATCAGATCAAGCCAACTAAAAAAACTACTTTAAAATGTGACAATACTTTTTATGGACTAGTTTCTATCGTTTACGTTTCGTTTGGAAATATTTTGTAAAAAAAAATTTACTTATGAGTACCTCGCGATGGATTACGTAAGCCCGTCACTCGCTATCGCATCTCTATTACACGACTGCCCAAGGAGGGCAATTTTTGATAAGCCCGTCACTCGCTATCGCATCTCTATTTATTACCCGACTGCCCAAAACGGAGGGCAATGTTTGATAAGCCCGTCACTCGCTATCGCATCTCTATTTATTACCCGACTGCCCAAGACTGTGAGTAATGTTTGATAAGCCCGTCACTCGCTATCGCATCTCTATTTATTACCCGACTGCCCAAGACTGTGAGTAATGTTTGATAAGCCCGTCACTCGCTATCGCATCTCTATATATTACATGACTGCCCAAGAAGGAGGGCAATGTTTGATAAGCCCGTCACTCGCTATCGCATGTCTATTTATTACCCGACTGCCCAAGGAGGAGGGTAATGTTTGAAGGTGTCTGTTTCCTATATTACCTCCGAAGCCTAGATGGTTTGACCGATAAGATATCTGTATTCCTCTTTATGCCCGGAGTGTCATAGACTACATTTTGCTGTTGGGTATTACGTGCAATAGTATACTTTTGTCTCATTTACGCACGACAAAGTAGGAAGATTTTGTCGCGATGTCCATGCTAGACCTGCTGATTTACACCGCTGTAAGAAATCTTATAATTCCTTAATTAACATTTCACTAAGTAACATAATTATCTACATAATATTACCAAACAAAACGTCCATCGTTTCGACACGAGATGCCATCGTATTCCTCCAGACGATGCAAGAGCTGAGAACGTAAACCAGTACTAAATTAATAATATAATTTAAATTGGCACAATACATAAACAATTCGTGGCCAAAAAGAAAAAACAAATTTCCAAATATTTTTTTATGCATTTCTGTTACAAGCTCATTGAAGGCGTCGCCACATGGCCGGACCTGATATCGTTTGATAGAGATGGCTATATATACATTTCTTGGGGAGCGAAAGGGAGAAGCTATAACCTTAATAGTTTGTTTCTTTTGCTCCGTGAAATTCATATCCAGCTGTCCCTTTCACACGATGTCAGGTCAGGTACGTATAGACACCCTGAATCTCGCAAAAAAAAAGAGTTAAAGATGTTATGTAAAAAAAAAAACAGTATCTGGATCACGCACTCGCCCCGTTTGTCGCCCCCTTGAAAACCGTAACGCCCTACTGGGCCGAGACCTATGGCCTACTGACTAAGTACTAGGTTAAACGTATTAACATTGTTACGATGCTTGGCAGTTAAGTCCGACCGGCGACAAGCCAAAAAAAAAAAAAACTTTTTTCTTCTGTAAAACTTAATCACCAGTCCGAAAATAAAACAAAATTTTATTATGCATTGAACAGCTGCCGTCAATAATACTACAAAAATAACTGGATCGCGAAACGCGATAAGCATTAACTATTAAAAACATAGAAAATAAGCAAAAAGAATACAAAAATAATATTTTTACACATTTCTCATAATCACATTTTATGGCGGTAAATTAAAAAGTAAACAGTACCAACGACAATCATAGACGATTTCTTTTTTTATTGGCAAAGGAAGTAATTATATTATTCCTTTAGTCGATTGCACCGTCCGCGATTTTTCAAATCGCTTTCAAGAAATTCTAACGAAAACGAAAGTATATTAATTCGGTAACTACAATAAGATGGCACTTTTTAAACTAGATACAAGCGTGGCCCGAAAGGCGCTTTGACGTAGCTCAGTTAATATCATATTCGGTGAAGCTTCACCGATTCCGATGAGTTCGCGCTCAGGATTCAGCGCCATCTGTTGAACAAAACAGACAACTTTATCGTATTGGAGTTTTGGCGGGAACGTGGACAAGTCATGTCGCGTTATTGTATTATTTTCCAAAACTTGCGTTATTTCTAGTGTTAATGTGTTGGGCACGAGTGTTGGTGAATAGTATTGTGAAACGTGACTCTTCGTGTTGTTTACAAAACTCGATAAAAACTTTCAATAAAGTCTCCACCACTTTACTGGAGCGACTTGGACTTGATCTTGTCTTAGACCATGCTATGACTTAGCAATATTTTTGTTGTGAAATATTGTGATTAACTTGAAATATTACACAACTTGAAACTGGCTAAATACACGTGTGGGGTCAAAATTTAAAAGGAACGTGAAGAAGTCATGTCGCATCATTGAATAATTTTCCAAAACTTGTGTTATATCGAGTTTGTGGTGCGGTCGGCCGCCTAGCCTGCCGGTACCTGATTCATTTAGCGGCCGCCTTCTCGAGGAAGTCCATCTTGAGCCTCAGCTCGAGGAGGAACAGCTGCTTCTGCAGCGCGAATATCTCCTCCTTCTGGCGCAACTCCATGTGGAGGATCTTCATCTTCGCCTGGAATATAACATTTAGGTTGGTTAAAACTGGTAGTCCGCGCAGAACTGTGACCTCGCGACCCCTATATCTTCACAACCCCTGAACCGATTCAGCTCATATTCGAACTTAAAAATTGTATTGAAATGAACTACTTGCCTACAAAATTTCATGAAGATCAGATCAACGGTTCGCAAGTTATCATCGGACAAATATACACACAAACATACATAAGCCGATTTGTCCCATAAAAATCTGAGACCTTCGCTTCGCTCGGTCAACTAAACTAACGTTTTTGACCGTACGAAGCGAAGGTCTCAGAGTTTACTGGGACAAATCGGCATTTGTATGTATGTTTGTGTGTATATTTGTCCGATGAACCTTTTAAAAAAAATGGAGTGTTTCATAGAAGGCTCTAGTAAAGTTTGCAAAAAAAGATGAGTTCTTTGGAAGTTACGTACGGATATACTACTCGGTGAAGGAAAACATCGTGAGGAAACCTGCATATTTCCGGAGAGGAAATTCGATGGCGTATGTGAATCCGCCAACCTGCACTGGGCCAGCGTGGTGGATATGGCCCACAGATCACACTAGATACCGCATCACGAGATTCGTTGTTCCTACAAAGTGACTATAGTGTGAGGCGCGGCGCGGGGCGCGGGGAGTGCGGCCGAGCGCTCTCATTGGCTAGCTCAAGGTCACGCCTACTCGCGCCAACAACCAAACAATCAGTCATTTCTTATAAGTGTATTTAGACTGATGCGTGGTGCGCTTTGAGCGTCCTGAATGCAGAAAAGCTGGAAAACTGCCTTAAATGAATGCAAGCATGTTACACCAACATGTCAGCTTCATTTTGGAACTACTCGACGCATAATTTGAAACTGTGTGTAGAAGAATGTACTGTGTGTGTGTGTAAAGTGTTGTACTGTACATAAAAGAAGTATATTTACAAAAATAATAATAATATATGGATAGTGATAAGCAATAACGTGTCAACCCACAAACTTTTTTAATTTTTTAAATTATTCAGAACGATTCTTTGGCTGACAAAGAAGCGAAGAAGAAGGGTGTGATCTGTGTGTAGTGTAGTAACCTCGTGCTCCCAGGCCGCGTGCTGTCTCCGCGCCGTGAAGTAGAGCCGCTCCTCCTCGGTGGCGGAGCCGCACGAGTGCGGGGGCTCCGGGGCGGCGGAGTGCCGCTCGTGCCCGTTCTGTGGGGACAACGGGGACTTCACACTCCACAGAGAAACACCGGTCACCACCCACGACGAAAAATAAAAACCCGACTGCAAAATGTAGCCTATGACATTCTGGACGTTAAAAGGAATCCAACGACAGCTCACTCGTCGAAATCTGTCGAGCCGTTTACGCTACAGGAGGTAATATAGGAACATACTAACATACACCCCAAAAACATTACCCCCTTCTTGGGCAGTCGGGTCAAAACGGGAATAGTCACTTTAAGTTCACTCGGATATTCCGACAATAGTTTCAGTGCAAGGCAAGAGGAGGTCGCGCATCACGCTTATAATATTCCTTGAAAAAGATCACCGAATCTGATCTAAACTATTGTCTGAACAACCGACTCAATTTAACGTGAGTATTCCCGTTTTATTAAAATATAACCTTACATACACACCAAAAACAATGTCCTCATTATTGGGCAGTCGGATTAAAAAAAAACAGCTGCTCCATACATTTTGTTGAGTGCGTACGTGTTTTTCTTTTAATATCACACTAATATTATAAATGCGAAAGTTTGTGTGCATGCGTATTTGTTCCCATTCAACTCTGTAACGGCTGAACGTATTTGAATGATATATGGTGTGGAAGTAGCTTATACCCTGGATTAACACATAGGCTACTTTTTATCCCGGAAAAAAACTGTAGAATAGAGGGTAAAACCGCGGAGCGCTGCTAGTATAGCTATTATTTAAAAAAATCAAACATATAAGCATAGTTTTTCAAGGTATAATACATTTAAAAAACACAGTTTTAATGCAATATTTACCTTCCGTTTGTCTTCGTCGAGGTTGCTCAGGTTGAGCGGCGTGTTGGACAGTTCGTTTAATTTCTGTAATATGTTCTGTTGGATCCGCGCCTGGAAAATACAACATACGTTTAATTTACTCTCTTTTTGCGGCTTTTAAGGTTGCCCTGAATCTTTATGTTTCACTGTCATTGCTCACCCTACAACATAGCAAGCGTTTTTTTCCGCTCGCTTCGCTCATACAGAATGTGACGTTGCATACAAGTCAGTGCGTGTACAGATACGAGCTTTGTATCCCTCAGACGATGTCAAAAGAAATATATAAATAAATAAATAAATATCTGGGACATTATTGCACACACGGTCATCTGACCCCAAACTAAGCAAAGCTTGTAATATGGCTGCCAGAGACTGATATACGTACATAGATATTTTTAAAAAACATACTTATATAGATAATAACACCCAGACATAGAACAAACACAAATATTCATCACATAACTGTTTGTCCTAGATGGGAATCGAACCCACGCCCCCAAACACAGAAGGTAGGTTCACTACCAACTGAGCCACCGGGGCAGTAAGATATTTTAATTAAATTCTTAATCTCTTTACTAATCTAGTTCATATTTTCCGATTGGTTCACTCGCATCACAGTAGATATTATCCGCTAGCTTCGCTCAAACCGCAGTCCATATTTCCGTTAGCTTCACTCACATCACAGAACATATTTTCCGCTCGCTTCACTCACACCATTCCGTATTTTTCGATTGCAACAAAGTCCATATTTTCAGCTCGCTTCGCTCACGCTACACAACTACCTGTTACCTGATCTAGCGTGTAAGCTAGTACATAATACCTGTTCAATGGCGTGCAGCGGGTGCAGGGAGGGGTGGTGCGCGGGCGGTGGGGGGGACTGGATCGTCACGTGCGGTTCCAGCACGTTTGGGCTCGTGTCGTCGCTTTCGTTCGCACTCGAGAGTCGGCCGTTTGACATCTGTCAAACATAATTGACAGCTGTCAGAAATTACAAAGTTTGGCACAGAAAAGGTAGAAATAAACCATCTAAATTATAGATATAGACAGTCTAGGTTTGCTCCCTTTGCTCCTACTAAAAATTTTCACGCTCGCTTTTACATTGACGTTTAATCTTCGAAATCTTCTTTAAATTCTTTTAACTTATTCCATTATGTTTTCATTTTGATTAATCAGTAATTAATTAAAAGTAGTTAAAAGTAATTTTAAGTAGTTGGCGCTCTAAGGGGGAGGCCTATGTTCAGCAGTGGACGTCTTATGGCTGATGATCATGAATTAGTTTCATAATTCTATTTTATAATTGACATAATTATTTTATTTTTCTCAACTTTAATTTAATATGTTTTTATATCATTAGTTGTAATTCGTGTTGTTACATTACATTACATTATCAGCCAGAAGACGTCCACTGCTGAACATAGGCCTCCCCCTTAGACCGCCACACCGACCGACAATGTGCCACTTGCATCCACCGGTTGCCCGCGACTTTCACAATGTCGTCGGTCCACCTAGTGGGAGGCCTGCCTACGCTTCGTCTTCCGGTTCGTGGTCGCCACTCAAGAACCTTTCTTCCCCATCGGTTATCGGTTCTTCGAGTGATGTGGCCTGCCCATTGCCACTTCAGCTTGCAAACTCTGAGAGCTATATCGGTGACTTTGGTTCTTCGACGAATATCCTCGTTCCGGATCTTATCGCGCAAAGAAACTCCGAGCATAGCTCTCTCCATTGCCCGCTGTGTGACTCTGAGTTTCTCCAAAAGGCCAGTAGTCAAGGACCACGTTTCAGTTCCATATGTCATCACTGGCAACACACATTGGTTGAAGGCCCCTTGTCTTCAGGCACTGCGGGATTTTGGACGAGAAGATATTACGCAATTTCCCGAACGCTGCCCATCCGAGTTGGATTCTTCGAGCGACCTCTTTGTCGAAGTTGGACTTACCTAACTGGACAGTCTGTCCAAGGTAGTTATAATGGTCAACAAATTCGAGCGCATCGTTCCCAACGACCACCGGTACGGGTGCAACATGGGCATTCGACATGATTTTCGTCTTGTCCATGTTCATTTTAAGACCCACCTGTTGAGAAACGCTGCTGAGGTCGTTGAGCATGTTATTGAGGTCCTCTAGCGACTCTGCCATGATTACTATATCATCGGCAAAACGAAGGTGAGTGATGTATTCGCCATTAATGTTGATGCCGTATCCGTTCCAGTCCAAGAGCTTGAAAACGTCCTCCAATGCGTTCGTGAACAGTTTCGGAGAAATAACGTCTCCCTGTCTCACGCCTTTCTGCAATTGGATTGGTTTCGTGCTCTCGTCCTGCAACCGGATTGACATGGTGGCGTTCCTATACAAACACTTCATCACCTCGATATACCTATAGTCGATATGACATCGCTGAAGGGACTGCAATACCGCCCAGGTCTCGATGGAATCGAAGGCTTTCTCATAGTCCACAAACGCCAGGCATAATGGCCGATTATACTCTTCGGTTTTCTGTATAATCTGGCGGAGCGTGTGTATGTGGTCCATGGTACTAAAGCCTTTACGGAAACCGGCTTGTTCGGGAGGCTGGAAGTCATCAAACCTGCGTTCGAGACGGTTCGTAATAACTCTCGAAAACAGCTTGTAAACATGGCTCAGGAGCGAGATGGGCCTATAATTCTTCAGTAAGGTGTTATCACCTTTTTTGAAGAACAACACCACCACACTCCTGTGCCATGCTTCTGGCGTATTACCCTCGAGTATGACGGAATTAAATAACTTCTGGAGGACTAAAAGTACCGGTTTTCCACCCGCTCTCAGAAGCTCAGTCGTTATTCCGTCATCACCCGGCGCCTTGTTGTTTTTAAGCTGCTTAAGAGCCATTCTAATCTCGTCTAGGCTGATGTCTGGGATGTCCTCGGTGTAGTGTCGGGTCAGTTCGGCTCTGGAGTCCTGAGCTCTACTGACAATGGGTTCTCGTGTCGAGGTGTACAACTGTCCGTAAAACCTCTCGAGCTCTCTCTATGCTGTAGAAGTATTAGTAGTATTAGTATTACATACTTATTACTACTATAGTATTACTAGTACTATTGCTGCGAGAAGTACTTGGTAAACGCCTACCCCAGCTGTTTTGTGTGTTTGCGCGCAACGCTCAGCTACATTAATATGTATATTGTTTTTTTTTTTTTTTGTAATAGTATTGTTTATTGTTTATTTAGACTACATATTTAAAAAATTGTAAACGGCGTGAACTAGTTGTCTAGACAAACCTTAATTAGGTTTTTAGACAACTTGTGATGTACCTAATATTATAAAATTTTGGCATTAAATAAATTAAAAAAAAAATAAAAAAAAAAAAAAAATTGATATAAATAAATTAATTAATTAACATAAATTGACATGGTCTATAAAGGGGCGCAATTTTAATATTTATCATTTGCATAGATTTCCGGTAAACCACTGTTGTGTGTGTGTGTGTGTGTGTGTGTGTGTGTGTGTGTATGTGTGTGTACTCACGTTGACAGGTATGCAGTCGTCATCTTTAACGCTGTGGGCGCCCTCCACGCTGGTCGGGGCTTGGTCCTCCTCCTCTACAACAGATATCGTAATTATACAACACTAGCTGTTCCCGAGGGTACCACCCGCGTGGAAAATTCATCAGAAACCGGTATATTTTCCGGTGGTAAAGTCAATCTCTGATCCTTAAACTATACCCAAGGAAAACATGTCGATCGTTGTTCTGTAGATACCGGAGAGAGCAACAAACAAACCGAAAAATACTCACAATTCCCGCTATATACAGATAGATAGATAGATAGATAACTCTTTATTGTTCACACCAGAAATTACATGCATAATACAAAAATCTACTTAAAACTAGTGTAACAATTGGCGGCCTTATCGCTTAAAGCGATCTCTTCCAGACAACCTTATGTATGTATGTATGTATGTACAGACATACATACTAACGAAAATAATACTCAAAAAAGCTTAAACTCGTCAAATCGATCGCCTATAATCTGTTCTGATCTGTACAAGGCAAAGGTTAGTTTTATTAATATTTCGCTGGTCCGCAAGGCTTCGCTCCATTGGCTACCGAAATTTCAACACCCCATTTCACCGTTTCAGGGGATATTTTACAAAAATCCTGAGATATGCCTTCTTTTTTATGACCAACAACACAAAACATAATATAAAAATAGTCCTAAACAAAGATATAGAGCAGCCAATTAAAGGTCTAAGCATAATTACTTAAGTAGGTAAAAACTAATTGTTTTTTTTTTCTTTTTCCTCCTAAGAGGATTTTCGCGTCGCACGTCTTATGCATTTGCCAGTGTCAAGTATACATATTTATTCTCAAGTTTAGTTAGATATAATCAAACAAGTCATAGTCACTGTCAAAGTCGAGCAAAGCAAGTCACGGTCAAGTCCTAGTCAAGCCCCAGTAAAGTGGTGAAAACTTTACTAGAGCCTTCTATGGAGTTTTGGAAACAACACGAAAATTCACGTTTCACGACATTATACCATTCACCAACACTCGTGCATGTACACGAACACTCGAAATAACACAAGTAATGGGAAATAATATAATGACGCGACATGATTTCTTCACGTTCCCGCCAAAACTCCGTTTTATTATTATATTATATTGTTCAGTACATAAACAGAGTTTGATTGGCTTAGCATGAAAAAAGTATTTATTTCCATATAAATGTTGGGGGTCCAACTTGGGAGTGGAATTTCGCAAAATCCGTTCTTATTGCCCACCTAGAACCATTTGAGGAGTATTGGGTTCAAATTTCAGATCTCTATCAAAAGCGGTTTGGTCTGTGCGCTGATTCCTAGAAAAGGGCTTGTTTCTTTTTTGGGTATAGATACTATCCTTGATTTACTTTATTTATTGGACTACCCTTGTGGCTGAGTGGGTGAATTTCCGCCTTCTGATCTATAGGTTGTGGGTTCGATTCCCACCCAGGACAAACATATAAACATGGATGTTTGTTCTTTGTCTGGGTGTTTCTATGTATTCACAAAAAAAAAAGTATTTATGTATTCTATCGGTTATCTGGTTCCCATAGTACAAGCTTGCTTAGTTATTTACTATAGCTGTTAAACGCGACTTCGTTCGCGTTGACGTGCAAAAAAAATAGCCTATGTCCGTCTCCGATCCTTAAGCTATATATATGCAATAATTCAGGTCGATCCGTTCTGCCGTTTAGCCGTGATAACGTGACAAACACCCAGAGAGACAGAGTTACCTTAGCATTTATAACGCTTATATATATATATAGCTTAGAAATTAGTTAGAATTAGGATGTTAAACTTACCTTTCATGTCTAGAGGGTGTATATTAGACCAGAGCATCCCATCCAGTATGCCGGGCGCCTCGGGTGGTGTTTGCTGAAATAAATAACGTCATAAGAGCGGGCTTCCCTGATTCTCTCTATCTCGTTCGCACTTTGTATACATTTTTTTAATATAAAAATTACAGAAAATAAATTAATAAAAAACTATTAGTATAATATCTATAGAATACCATTGCCAATATTTTATAGCAATTATCATTGACTGTGTGAGCGAAGCGAACGAGAGGTCTTAGACATAACTGGCAAATTTGCTTTCATCTGTGCGTATGTTAGTACTCGCGTACAGGGTCGTATTTTTCAACCAATGTTGACGAAACTTGGTATACAGGTTCTACAATTTTTTTAATCGTCGGCAACATTTGGTTGGTGGGGTATTTCGTCCCAAAAATGGGGGAAGTTTGCTGCGGCGCCATATACCTATTTTTTTTTAAATATTTGGCATAAGAATTCAGTAATCCATTCTAAACAAGAATTTTGAATATGAGCAAAATCGGTTAAGAGGTTGTCGAGATATATGGTCGTGAGGTCTCAGGTCAATGTCCCGAACTGAGAAAGAACTGAACTGAACAGAACTGAGGAAGAACTCCCGCCCCGCGCCGCGCCTCACACTGACGTGACTTTTTGTAGGAACAACGAATCTCGTAATGTGGTATCTAGTGTGATCTGTGTTATAAGGTGAATAAATAATCTGAATCTTTCTCTTAGTTTGTTGTACTGACCGTCAGTATTATTTCTTATTCGAGATGGGGGGTGATATGTCCTGCACTGACGTCCCGCATGGGGTGTATTATGCATTTCCCCACCAGCGTCTACCCGAGCCAACCCAGCTCCTTGAAGTACTGGAGCGTCATTTTTTTTTTTTGTTTTACTTTTTGACGAGATTAGCAAGTCGCTCACCTGATGTTAAGCGTCACGCTTGCCCATAACAGTTCAATGCCACCCAGAATTTGGACTTTAACAGTTCAAAACTATGCACGGCAATGCACTGCGCTCGTCACACTGAGATGTTAGATGTTAAATCTCTGTATGCACAGTAATCACGCTGGAAACATTGCCCTTCAATCCGGAACACAGTAATGCTTCCACACTACTGCTTGGCGGACCCAGGCCCCAGGCGGACTCTGCAAGAGAGCCCTACCACTACAAAAATGGTTAGTATGTACTGACCGTGAGTTGCGTGTCGTTGTTACGCATCTTGCACTTCTTCTTGTAGTTTTCGTACCACATCTTGACCTGCGCGGGAGTGCGGGGACGTTCGCCGCCGCACCGCTTGTTCACCTCCTCGCATATCGTCGACCACACCAGCTGGGAACCCGAGGACATTCCAATTATTAACGAGGACCTTCGGAAAACGCATCGAGGACATTTTATTACACAGCGTAAATAATCAGCCAGAAGATGTCCACTACTGAACCGGGCCTTCTGACATTTTGTTTGCCATAATTCCCACGCTTGGCAAACTGCTTGGGAACATCATTATCATCATCAACCGGAAGACGTCCATGCTGATAAGGCTACCCCCTTACAGCGCAACACCTAACGACAACCTGCCACGACCATCCACAGACTGCCCGCAACTTACACAATGTCGAGGTCCACCTAGTGGGAGGCTTGCCTACGCTGCATCTTCTGGTTTGTGATCACCACTCGAGAACCGTTCATCCTCATAGGTCATCGATGATCGCAGAACTAAGAGATCACCGTTTACTATGAGGACGCTGCTGCTCGTCCTCCGGTGGTTCTGGTCGCAGTTTTAGAACATCCGAGTCCAGAGTTAAAAATAACTTGCTGCTAAAAGAAGGTGAGTAGGATTTCTAACAAGTGTAAAATTAATATACATTTTTTTATAAAAGCTAGAGCGGCTTACAAGCTGACAGCCCTATAACAAAGAAGTCATTGCGAAATTAAAAAAAAAAAACAAACATACCAGCATAGTTATCCACGGCGTAGATAACATTTAAAAAAATCATCAAAATTGAATAACATTTTGGGGTGGGTATCAGTCTACGCTTGTATGGACAAGACGGCGGTATACTGACTTTCCTACCTTCCACCTCCGGGTGGTTCCCCTGTCAAAGGGGCAAGATGGGTGAAATAGATTCATCGCCTCCGGGAGCCCTAGCTTCAGTGTTTAACGGGGTGGATGGTGTTGTATCTAAGAACGATGCGTTTGGTTTATTGTCACGAACGAACGCTGACCATCCGAGTTGGATTCATTGGGCGACCTCTTTGTCGATGTTGGAGTTAGCTATCAGCACAAGCGGCGCAAATATGCCAACCTCGGTAGTGGTTACATATTTGAGCCGTTTGGAGTAGAGACTTGGGGACCGGGAGCTCATCATTTTTTTAAAAACATAACAGAGCGCCTGGTTGACGCGACGCGTGACCAAAGTGCCGGCGTTTATTTGGCTCAACGCATAAGCATTGCCATTCAGCGTGGTAATGCCGCCAGCATGCTGGGTACGCTGCCAACTGGTAGTGAGCTTGAACATTTGGATTATCTATAGCCCTTTAACGGTCTCTGGATGATCCAACTGTTATTTTTATGTAGTAGCCTTAGTAGTTTATGTAGTTGTACTTACAAAAACAGAAATTTTTATTCATGACAAGAATACATAATAAAATATTTAAAACACACAGTAAAAAGAATTTACCCCATTTTTGTCACAAACCCCCACTCCGCAAACCCCAACTCAGCATAATGCTGACTGTAACCAATGAGCGCTGGTATTCTGTTGGGAGCGGCAGGTGATTTGTAATATGTATGAATTTTGCTTAGTTCATAAAGGCCGAAACGAACCAAAAGTCACCGATATAGCTCTCAGAGTTTGCAAGCTGAAGTGGCAATGGGCAGGCCACATCACTCGAAGAACCGATAACCGATGGGGAAGAAAGGTTCTTGAGTGGCGACCACGAACCGGAGTAGATCCTCCCACTAGGTGGACCGACGACATTGTGAAAGTTGCGGGCAACCGGTGGATGCAAGTGGCACATTGTCGGTCGGTGTGGCGGTTTAAGGGGGAGGCCTATGTTCAGCAGTAGACGTCTTCCGGCTGATAATGTAATAAAGGCACTTGTCAGTTAAAAAGGAAAGTTATCATACTTACGTAGTTATAAAGTTGACTATGTTGATCCATATTGAAAAAAAAAGCACAGTCACTCGCAACTTATTCAAATTACTGTGTAATATTATAAGCAGAAACGTGTACTGCGTAAATGTTAAGTGTTCAATAATGTTAATTAAACCTAAGCCCGATGTGACACTAAATCATAACACATATCGAAATTCTATCTGTCTGTTACCTTAAAATATTATAAGCAAAACAGGCATTCACAGAAACACAAACTATAAAGTTGTCTGTCTTCAGACCTGCGGATTTATTTATTTCGGTTTTTATGAATTTTTTTTTTGCAGAAAAAAATTGTACGCAAAATAAATTTTGCGTACAATTTTTTTCTGCAAATGTTTTCCCCATTTTTACAGGATACATACGTACGAATACAGGATGGATTTTGGAGACGGATTTTTTTCCGTAACTTTTTTCCACAATTCATAGATATTTGAAAAAAAATACAGTCAAAAATGTAAAAATTAGAAATATAAATTTAAAGCCAATCGATCCCATTTCATGTAGGGATCAAAATACTCTATGGGATCAACAACGTAGGAGAGCACTGAGAAAGGATTATTGAAAATTCACCCCTAAGGGTTTCGTACCCTAATAAATAGGGTACGAAATTTCGTAAGGAACTTGATTTACACGAAGTCACGTGCATCAACTAGTATGATTATCATCATCAGCCAGAAGACGTCCACTGCTGAACATAGGCCTTCCCCTTAGAGCGCCACACAGACCGACAACGGGCCACTTGCATTCACCAGTTGACTGCGACTTCCATAATGTCGTCAGTCCACCTAGTGCGAGGCTTGCCTACCTCTTCCAGTCCGTGGTCGCCACTCAAGAACCTTTCTTCCCCATCGGTTATCGGTTCTTCGGATGTGGCCTGCCCATTGCCACTTCAGCTTGCAAACTCTGAAAGCTGTATCGGTGACTTTGGTTCTTCCGAATATCTTCGTTCCGGGTTCTATCGCGCAAAGAAACTCCGAGCATAGCTCTCTCCATTGCCCGCTGTGGGATTCGGAGTTTCTCCAAAAGGCCACTAGTCAATAAGAGCTTACAACCAACGCCAGGAGGCAAAACTAGTTCCTATAGCACCGCGACAATACCTATGCATCAAGTTACCTGATTAGCTGATCCAAAGTAACTTTAAACTTAGTTATTGTAAAGAAATAGTTGCAGATTTGATGACAGCGTGTTTTGTATGTGAGGCAAGACTTGACTTCGGTTTAAGTTTTTAGAAGCAGACTTTGGCGTAGAAGTAAGCGCTATAATAGTTCAGTTCATGTTCCTCAACTTAATTCGTATAAGGGAAAGGGGATTGACGCCAAAGATAATAAAATCATGAGATAGCGCAAGCAGAAAAAAACTAATATCATTTTTTAAAAAACAAGCTCCACTGCAGTCTGTTTACAGCTCCCAAATAGTGCGAAAAGTTAGAGAGTAAAAGAGATAGCTATAATGAAATCTGTCCGAAAGTACAGATTTGAGGGGGTCATTTCAAGTACTCTAAAATCGTATCCTTAAAATGTCATTCGCAAAATAATAAAAATAGCATTAAATATCATATGCGCGAGTGATTATCCCTTCCCATACCTGACGCAGTGAGTTATATATTATTTACTAACTATGCCCCGCGGTTTCACCCGCTATCCTACAGGTATAGTCCAGTGTATAAGGTACCTCTATACCAAATTTCATTCAAATCCGTTCAGCCGTTACAGAGTTGAACGGGAACAAACACACTTACATACTTACTCACTTGCACACAAACTTTAGCATTAATAATATTAGTGTGATAATAAACAGATATAACATTTCATTTTTGGATATTCACACTCATTGACTGTATAACTTCAATAATGTGGTAAAAGCGCGAGCGAGACTACCGTTAATTCTCGCTACGCCACAAGCGCTACAGTAAGTTAAAATATATAAAATACTAGTTTTTACCCGCGACTTCGTTCGCGTGGACATAAAAAAGTATCCTATGTTCGTCTTTGTGATGTACAGTAACTCCTTATCAATTTTTATCAAGATCCGTTCAGCCGTTTAGCGGTGATAACTCGACAAACATCCATACAGAGAGACAAAGTTACTTCCTATAGTTCGCTAGATGGCGTTGATCCATTTTTGTGCATTTTCTGACTGATGGACTGACTGTATATAGGGAGTTCTGACTAGCGCAAGCGAAGTTTTTTCCTCGAGACGAACGTATTCATTTTTATACCTTTATTGGTCCTGATCAGGGTTCGCCGATATATATCAATTGATTTTTTCCTGTCTTCTGAACTAAACATTTTGCAGATTAATGTTTACCCTGGCAGCACGTAGCGAAAAATTACAATTCAGAATAATTTAGATTGTTTCCTAAAATGGCACCCTCAATTAAAGTAGGGGAAATCCCCTTTACTTAAACTTACCAGTACGGCTTGCTTTTTATTGAAATTCAAACCTTAACTTCGTATCATAATTATGAGGTTTATTTTACGAGGTAATTCAAAATGAGGATTCCCTGGTGCTCCTAGCGTTAATAATTTTCACTTTCTAGGGAAAACTTGCTTATTTTTCTTATTTTTTAATTTTATGTTATTGTAATATTAATAATATACATTTTGTACCTAAACTGACATTCATAAGTGTACTGTGTGTACCCATATTGGAGAAACATATGAATTGAATTGAATTGGGATATATATCCAATATATATATAAAAAAATCGGATTTTTGACATTTATTATAAAAAAAAAAAAAACTGTTTATTACTAAGAGTATTACAAAAAAAAACCACAATCTTGCTTAGTTAAATCTTATAATTAAAGATTGTGTACTAGGCAATCTTTTTAAGTTTCTTAATATTGACAAAAATTTGCTGTTACGATGTTACTTATTACATTGAGGATTGTCCGGGCATATAAAAATCGGATTTTTTCAAACCCTGGTCCTGATACGACTGCGGCTATCCTCTGAATTATAATATTAGTTAGGAAGTATAATCAGTAAAGTTTACAATCTCGCTGCTTATTTTCGTAATGAATTAACTGTACATATTGATAGGAATTTCCTGATAAGAGGATTATTGGCTTCAAGGTCTCGGTTACCTGATCGTGACCATTTTACCCGACTACGGAAAAAAACGATGGTAATTTTGTTACAAACAAACTGTTGGTTATTTTCGTATATATTCGTTTTTGATGCAATCAAGTTATGTGTGTCTCGGTTTCGCCTCACACTTTTAATGTTCGTTATCAAAACCCTCTTCTTTTTTTTAATGTTTTGGCTCCACACTTTAAAACGGCAGATCACAACACAAGTATTATTATTAAAAGAAAATCAAAGTAACCGACTGCAAAATGTAGCATGCGACACTCCAGACATAAAGATGAATCCATCGACACCTCACTCGTCAAAATCTGTCAAGCCGTTTAGTTTTCAGGATATAATAATAATATAAGAACACGCAAAAATACCACCTTATGTAAATACACAATCACATTGACCACAAAAACATTAACTCACTTTGGGCAGTCGGGTAAAAACTAAAAACTGGTCTCAACATTTTTTATATACATATATCTCTGTAGATACCGTGTTAATCTTTGTTCCGACAAAGTTTAATTTATCTCAGAAAACGCAAAAAAGTTGGATAAAAGCGCGTGTTGCGGGGACTGAGATCAATCGCATTGGCTATTTCGAAGTTACGCCGCCGCGCCTAGTAATCAACCAATGAGATCGAATTTTTACCCGACTGCCCAAGAATTAGGGTAATGTGTTTTAGGCGTTTGTAAGTATATTACATCCTGTTGCCAAAACGGCTTGACTGATTTTGACGAGTGTGGTGTCGTTGCATTCCTCTTTACGACCGGAGTGACATACGCTACATTTTGCAGTCGGGTTCTTTTCCTTTTCTTTTAATCACATAACTTGTTATTATTGCAAACTAGCTGATGCCCGCGGAGCTCGGCCTTCGGCCTCGTTAAACTCTTCATACAGACCCTGTCCTCACAATTACGAACACAACAAAAAATAAATCATCAAAATCAGTCCAGCCTTTCTCAAGTTATAGCGTGACCAGGAAGAATAGGGGTTCATTTTTATATATACAGGGTTATAAGGAAAGAGTTTGCTAAGCCGAAAAGGGCTTATAGTACTCATCATTTTGAACAACTTTTACTATGGGTCCAAACCAGAAATCCAGAAAAAATAATCAGCTGGGACCCTATTCCTGTGCGCTCGAGATTATCTCGGTCACTGTCTCTCTAATTTAGAGTTTAATGGGAGTGAGAGTGACCGAGACAATCTCGAGCGCACAGGAATAGGGTCCCTGTTCCATACATTTTGTCGAATGTCATTGATATTTTTGTATTGAACAGCTGATATTTTTTTCTCGATTTCAGGGTTGGTCCCATAGTAAAAGTTGTTCACAATGATGAGTACTATGAGCTCTTTTCGGCTCATCATACGCTTTCCTTATAACCCTGTATACGAGTAGATGACGCGTGGTGCGCTTCCATCGTCCTGAGTACGGCCTCTATTCTGTGTTATCAACTAAAGCCATTTGCATTTGAAAGTTGAAAAATTATAAATCGATCTAAAAAGCGGTATTTCTCGTAAATGTGTCATTTCCATAATTTTGAGCTAAGGAGGCTCTGAAACACGTTCACAAACATAGTATGTTTTTTTAGGGTTCCGTAGTGCTACAAGGAACCTTTATCGTAGTAGTTCGTAATTCCAATTCTTTACAGCCTTATAAGTTAATAAATTATAGTGTAGGTCCCATACATGTAAAGAGGGGATGAAAAAAAAATCCTCAATCTTTGAAACGTTCGTGATTCTGATTGCGAAAGCATGCCATCTCGTACCAACTAAGTCGCACTATTCACGGTCCTGCTCGCGCAACTCTCGCTGTCGCTATCAGAGTTACGGGTTAAGCTCTCTGGTTTTTTAAAGTTTACATTTATCTAAGAATAACAAAATCATAATTTTATATTAATGGGGTGGCTGTCAAAATGTAAAATGTAAAAATGTATCACGCATCTTGCTCGTCCGCTCAATTGCTCGTAGTGAGATTTATTAGTCGCTCGGTCTGCCATGTACATCCAGCCACATGGCAGGACGATATCATCACACGGGGTAAGACGTGGTAGAGATCGGCGCTGAGCCAGAGAGAATAGTGCCTATGTCCAGCAGTGGGTCGATAAGGACTGAAATGATGATGAATAAACTGTATCTTCAACGTAATCTCTAGAGTTTTTGGTGTCATCACGACGTGTTGATTCTTCGAGTGCACGGCCGAGAATGGGTCATTGAATCAGGAGTAACTTTGAGGAAGTCCATCTTCAACGAATCTCTAATGTGTTTAGTGTCGTTGATGAGTGTATTATGTAATATTTCTACAGACAGGTGCATTGCATAACTACTGTTTTATCAAATATATAAAATTATTAAATAATCACCAAGATTCAAGTAACGTTGTAGTTAACGGCAGTAATCTATGAATGAGTTAATTATAGTTATCTTATCGCACGATATCTATTGTCAGGTTAATTGACGATCTGGTTTTATCGATGGACTTCAGTTTTAGAGCTGTTTATTTATGTGTACACGTATGGACACACACAAAGAACCTTCCCAGAAGCCACTATGTGCAGACAATGGCTTATTTTTAACAGACTGCATGCTATCAGCTCGAGGATGGTTCGTTTCTCCGTGGGTTCGTCTCCAGTTCGTTAGCTCTGAAGTTCTTGGATGGTTCCTTGTGGCCGCGGCGCGCGCGTTTCTTTGATGTAAACTCCTGAGAGTTCAGCAGCGGTTCTACATGGCGTCACATCAGCCAGCTCTCCTTGGCGTAAAATTAGTCGTGTTGTTACCTGTTTGCTGCGATTGGTAGCGTTGTTGGACCGTCCCTGTCGGAGCACGTCTCGGTGACGTGCTATCAGCTCGAGGACGGTTCGTTTCTCCAGCTCGGTGAAGTTCTTGGATCGTTCCGTGTGGCCGCGGCGCGCGCGGTTCTTTGATATGAAATTAAGAGCTCAGCAGCAGTGCCACATGGCGTCATATCAGCCAGCTCTCCTTGGCGTAAAATTAGTGGTGTTCTTACCTGTTTGCTGCGATTGGTAGCGTTGTTGGAGCGTCCCTGTCGGAGCACGTCTCGGTGACGTGCTATCAGCTCGAGGACGGTTCTTTTCTCCAGCTCGGTGAAGTTCTTGGATCGTTCCTTGTGGCCGCGGCGCGCGCGGATCGTTGATGTGGCGCTACGTGTTGACATATCAGTCTGAAACAATAATGATCATTGACTTTACGATACATCTTTTTTTTGGATTCAGGACTCTATTGCACAAATCGCCAAGCAATAATGTGCAAACGTTCTTGTGTTCCAACTTTACCTTTTTCTTAGTGACGAGACGAACCAACTGCTCGCCTAATGTTAAGCTTCACGTCTGCCTATAACAGTTCAGTGCCGCTTTGAATTTCAACAGTTCAAAACAATGCGCGGCGGAGTACTTCGCTCGTCACCCTGAGATGTGAGATGTTTGTCTTTATATGCAAAGTGGTAGCTCAGTGGGAGAACGCTCGCTCGCCTTCGAGCCCGTACCATTGAGTTCTTTGGAACTCACGTACGAATATACCACTGGCTTTTCGGAGAAGAAAAACATCGTGAGGAAACCTGCATATTTCCGGAGAAGAAATTCGATGGAGTATGTTAATCCGCCAACCCTAACTGGGCCAGCGTGTTGGATATGACCTAAACCTTCGAGGGAAGGCTGATACCTCAGCAGTGGGATGTTTAAAGGCAGATACAGTGCATCTTTGTTGTGAACACTAAATGTAGAAGATTACAACTCAAAATTGGTCAGGTTCACAGCCCACAAGTCCTTAGAAGTCAGAGGTAGCAAACTGTGATAATGCATTCAAATTCCTTTTTTTATTGGTTCAAAATACCAGACGCAGTCGACGCTGGCAATAAATTTGGCCGACCATTGACCAGCAAGTCTCGATACCTAACGTACACATGTAGAATATTGAATTTGAATTCTAGATACTTAGGTGGGGAGAAGAGGGGTGAAATTGTTACTGACACAAAAAAATAAAATACCTATTTGACATGTTTTTTTAATCGTCTATTTATGTCGTTTGAACACCAACTCGCCTATTGGTAAGTGTCGTGGTCGAAGATGAAGCACGCAGACAAAAAATATACTATTCATATTCACTCTGACCCTAAATAACCCTACATTGCATCTGTCTGGAAACAAGGAGGCCGGCAGTTTCTTCCGCACCTTTTTTTATATGGTTTTACTTTGTAATTAGAATTATAAAAGATAAGAGATATTATCCATAGTCTAGTGTACTGAATAAATCGTAATATTTTTTATCCCTGTAAAAAAACATACTTTTACCCGACTGCCCAAGAAGGAGGGTAATGTTTTGCGGTGTATGTAAGTAGATATACAGAGTTATTGGTAGCTAACGCAAAACCTCTCGTAGGCCTATTCCCTAAATCATTCATAACAATATTTTTTGTATGACTTTTAACAAAACGTAATAAAGTCACCAAAAATATTTTTTTAAGTTAGTATGAAAAAAAAAAACCTTGTATTTTTTGGTGCAAATGTCAGCTCCTAAACTTCACCCGGGCCGCAACGTTCCTTGTCATTTAAAACCGCTTAATGTAATTGTTATGTTATTTTTGTGGTTTTTACATTCTGGTATTTTTGTTTTAATAAAACGGGAATACCCACGTTAAATTGAGTCGGTTATTCCGACTATAGTTATTTAGATATCTGGTATTTTGTTTTCTTTTTAATATAATTAAATTAATGTGACAATTTTTCTAATATCAGCATCAACATTTTTGGCTTTTTGAGTCGTAATTAAAACACCCGGCAGCTCACAAACTATAAGTAGAAATTAGGCCTTGGGACCAGTCCGGTTTATACTCAGTGCGGTTATCTAGTAGAAACACCGGTTAAGATGTGATTACACTATACGAAGTTTACAATTCTAATGGCACTATTAATAGCCTATCCAAAGAATGTATAATTAACTGAAAATAAAGCAGCTTTTAGACTACGTAATAACTTAGCACACTACGAGAAGCAGTCGAGTGAGTCGCAGTTTCAGGTGTCGTTTGTCACACCCGCGCAAACGTCTGGCGACCAATTTGAACACGAAATCGTGCCCGCGCCCGCTTGCTCAACGTGCGCAAGTCCTTAGACATCGTTTCAAGGCATTTTGCATTGTAGGCAGTCTGAACATAAAGACATTTTTTGGGTTATTTATTTATTTATTTAAAGAAACACCAACAATATACATATTAATTATCATCTATGGGGTAACACTTTTTAAATCAGATACAGTTCTGATATGTACAACAGTAACAGGTGTTTACAGCATTCACCGTTAAAAGCGTGGTTTGAAAAATAATAATAATTATACCTCGACCTTGGGTTACCGATACCTCGAGATTGCTTCTTAGCGTGCCTGCAAACGGGACTGAATTACTTTCTGAAATGTTGCCACGTTAAAAATATTTCCCCATGTTAAGGTAAACTTATCACAAAATCTACTAAATACATGTCCGTAAAAGAATAAAATAAAAAAAATAACGAAAACCCTATGTACAGCTTTTTAAAGGAAAAGCGGTGGTAGTGTTAACCGCCGGTTTTCCTCTAATAGCTTTTATCGGTTAAGCCCGTGATCAGTAAATGCTTGAATGTTGTGAAACCAGCACGAGCCAGAACATAAAAAAAAATAAAAAATTGAATCCCTCTCCTTTACGTGTGATCGGTATCTTGTTTCCTTTTTGACATAATTATAAGCTTGTGACATAGCTTTCACGGTTTGCAAGTTGAAGTGGCAATGGGCAGGCCACATCGCTCGAAGAACCGATAACCGATAGGTAAGAAAGGTTCTTGAGTGGCGACCACGAACCAGAAGACGCAGTGTAGGCAGGCTTCCCAGTCGGTCAGGCAACATTGTAATATTTTGGGCAACGGTTTTTACGGCATTTTTTTTCTGCGGCCAGAACCACCGGAGGAATGGCGGCAGCGGCGTCTTAGTGCACGGTGAAAAATCTGCGATTTCCAAGCCGAACCAAGCTTGGGTATTGTAGTGTATGTATCTATTAAATAGATACAATACCTTGTCTCATGTACACAAGTGGTGGGGCGACACGCCAGAGTCAGTCGTTGACAGATCGTCGTGGCGGCTGGACGTAAGTCTGCACGTGACACTAGGTGATACAGTGAGCCATAGGTAAGGTGATACGAACCTTAAGGTGATACGAACCTTAAATAGCGTACACGGGGATCTTATAGGTATTATGTCACAGCGAGTAGATGAAAAGAGATCGCTGCAGCCAGTCAAAAAAAAAAAAGATTACCTTGCTGCTATCAAAGTAATAATCACTAGATCTAGCGTAAAAATGAATTTATCGGGTTCTTTTCCTTTTTTTTTTTTTAGAAAATGTCACGTAATGTTTTCCCTGTTAGCTACAGCAGACGATAGAAACATTATATCTGAACCAACGCATCTGTTATTAGTCGCATGCGCTTACCTTGGGGGCGGTTCTTTCCATTTTTACCCGACTGCCCAAGAAGGAGGGTAATGTTTTTGAGTGTATGTAAGTATGTTTCAATATATAAGAAAAACACAGAAAAGAAAATCTGTGAAACGTGAAAAAAAATCCGTCTCAAAAATCCAACCTGTATTCGAACGCAAAATGATTTTGCGTATTTTTTTTTATGTTTTCCTCTAAATTAGGTACAAAAACACAGAAAAGAGAGAAGTATTTTTTTTTCTGTGGCCCTGTAGCATAACGGATTGACAGATTTTGACAAAATAACAAAACAACCAGGCATTTTGTCAAAAAACAAAACAAAATAACCGACTGCAAAATGTAGCCTATCACACTCCGGACGTGAAGTGGAACCCAACCGAGGTGTCGTTGTTTTGTTTTTTGACAAAATGCCTCGTTGTTTTGTTATTTTGTCAAAATCTGTGACGTGAAGTGAAGTGACGGACGTGAAGTGGAACTTGGGTTCCTCGGTTGGCCGAGGTGTCGTTGGGTTCCACTTCACGTCCGGAGTGTGATAGGCTACATTTTTCAGTCGGTTATTTTGTTTTGTTTTTTGACAAAATGCCTCGTTGTTCGGTGGTTGTTTGCAATAGTATTAGCTGTGATATGAATTACAATGCAATATAAATTTATTACACAAAAAAGTTTTTTTTTTTTCAAACACGGTAGTATAACTGGCCTTATCGCTTAAAGCGATTTCTTTTAGACATCCTTTTAATAGACATAAATTATATGATTGAAATAAAGGTTATTGATGTGCATAAAAAATGGAAAATACATATATAACTACCTACTACCAAATACCATAAAGAAGCATTGGGCCTTATCCCGTAACTCTGGAGGCGATGGTCCTCGTTTGCTATCCTGCTCGCTCGCATTGTGCGAGTAAGTTGGCGCGAGTGGGACGGCAAGCGATGACCATTGCCACCAGAGTTACGGGATAAGGCACAATGTTTAAAAGCAAAGGGCCAGAAAAAAAACATTGCAGAGAAAATGTTGCTAGAAGATTTTTCAATGTCACCCTCAGTAATTTTATGCAATAAAAAAAAATTATTGATTGTGCGAGCGAGAGAAAGTCTATTACGTAAGCACGTCCTTAAAAAGCATTACACAAACAAACCACCTATTCGTATGTAAGCACCACAGATCACACTAGATACCACATTACAAGATTCGTTGTTCCTACAAAAAGTCACCAAAGTTTAAGGAAGGCGCGGGTCGCGGGGAGGTTACTATCTCAAGGTTACGGCTACTCTCGCCTATCGATTGTCTGATTGTTGATTAACCAATCAGATAAATTTCTTATAAGTGTATTTAGACTGATATGTGGTGCACTTCGAGCGTCCTGAATGCAGAATCTAAGTGTGATCTGTGGTAAGCACACATAATTAGATACCACACAAATTAAGAATTATGTACATACATACATTTTGCATAGCGCCATTCTAAATGTTAAAATAACTGGTTATCCAAAACTCAGGTTATAAAATTTACATTTAGTTTTATTTGACAAAAAAACAAGTATCAATACATTTAACTTTGAAATTGGTAAAGATTAAATAAGCCATTTGAAACAAGACAGACGATGATCTTGGGTTAGTTGGGCGTCATGAGCAGGAGGTCCTGACTTCGATTCCCGGCCACGCAAATTTGTTGAATATACCTTATCAAGTAATTAAAAAATATATTTTTATTAACTTGAGATCTATACAGGGTTACAAGGAAAGGGTACGCTAAGCCGAAAGGGTCTCATAGTACTCATGATTGTGAACAACTTTTACTATGGGGCCAACACTGAAATCGAGAAAGATAAAACAGCTGCTCCATACATTTTGTCGAGTGTCTTTGCCATTTTTCTATGGAACAGCTGTTATATATTTCTCGATTTCAGGGTTGTTCCCATAGTAAAAGTTGTTCATAATGGTGAGTGCTACGATCCCTTTTCGGGTTAGCATAACCTTTCCTTATAACCCTGTATAAGACACGTGCAAAATTTAATGCATGTACGTTTATAACTTTGGAAGTTATAAGGCTGTAAAGGATTCAGACAGACAGACATGACGACTTTATAAGTGTCCCTTGTTGTACTACGGATAGGGATAGGGCACTATGGCACGTTGAAATAAATAAAAAGAAGAAATGAAATAGCAGCCATTTTTTAAATTTACATTACGAAATGTTAAAGCCAATTTTCTTGTTGATATATATTGATATACCATATAACACAAAAGTAGAAATTAAAAAGTAACAAAGATCTCTAATAACTTTTAAAAGGCTGAACAGCTGCCAATCGTCGAAAAACACAAATGCTCGTCTTCTGAGTCCGTCGCTTCGCTCGGTCAACTATCTATGTGGTAGACATTTCCTATTATTTACCTTAAGTTCGACAACATAACTAGTTTTAACTTTTTCTTTTTTTGAACGAGTTTAATTTCAATCTTTTTCAAATGTTAAAATTAAGCGAGGAAGCGAAATGTCAAGAATAAATACCACTTGGCGTTATGTTGTTTGATATTATAAAAACCATAGTATAGGTAAATCGTGATACCTAAACAATACATCTAGCATCTAGAAGGATTTTTAGGTCACATAATAGAACAACCTCGAAGTTGATAACAAGTAAAATTTTTAAAAGAAAAACAAAATATCCGACTGAAAATTGTAGCACTCGTCAAAATCGGTCAAGCCGTTTAGGCTACAGGAGGTAATATATTAACACACAAACATACTAACATACACACCAAAAAGATTACTCTCCTTCTTGGGCAGTCGTGTAAAACCGGGAATACATTAAATTCACTTGGTTAATTCGACAATAGTTTCAGTGAGATAGAGCGCGCGTCACGCTTATAGCATTCCTTGAAAAAAGATCACCGGATATGATCGAAAATATTGTCCGAATAAGACTCAATTTAACGTGAGTATTCCCGTTTTAATAAAATAAAACTAGATGTCGTGGTGGTAGTTTTATTATGCGATAGGAAACGAAACAAAGGAGGATACCGCTCAAGAAGGAGTGTTTTTGGGGCTCTTCCTACCCGCGACTTCGTTCGCGTGGACATAAAAAAAGTATCCTATATCCGTCTTTGTGATATACAGTAACTCCTTATCAAATTTTATCAAGATCCGTTCAGCCGTTTAGCCGTGATAACACGACAAACACCCAGACAGAGAGACAAGACTTATTTTAATCATTATTGTGAAATATTGGACTCCACTTGATATATTACAAAACTTGACACTGGCTAAATACATAACGTGTGGAGCCAAAAAATAAGAGGAGAAAAAAAGTTATTTCCTATAGTTCTCTAGATGGCGTTGATTCATTCTTATGCATGTTTTGACGTTTTGTATGGACTGACAGTTGTAATGTTCGGAGTTCTGAATCGCGCAAGCGAAGTTTTTTCCTCGAGACGAACGTATTCAATTTTATAACTCGAAGCTTTATTGGTCCTGATACGACTGCGGCTATATTCCTCTGAATTATTGACCGAGCGAAGCGAAGGTCTCAGAGTTTACTGGGACAAATCGGCATTTGTATGTATGTTTGTGTGTATATTTGTCCGACGATAACTGGCGAACCGTTGATCCGATCTTCATGAAATTTTGTAGGCAAATAGTTCATTTCAATACAATTTTTAAGTTCGAATATGAGCTGAATCGGTCCAGGGGTTGTGAAGATATAGGGGTCGCGAGGTCTCAGTTCGCCGCGAATTACTAGTAATATTAGAGATGAGATGAGATTAGGATGTGTTTGTGTGTTCCTACATTACCTCCTGTAGCCAAAAAAGCTTGACGATTTTGATGAGTCAGGTCTCTTTGGATTTGTCTTTACGTCTGGAATGACATAGGCTACATTTTGCAGTCGGGTATTTTGTTTTTCTTGAATTTGAATTGCACAATAATATATATTACGTATACAGAGCAAGAGGCACGAGGCACGAGTATGCTAAGCCGAAAGGGGCTCATAGTACTCATGGTTGTGAATAACGTTTACTATGGGACCAAACCTGAAATTGAGAAAAAAAACAGCTGTTCCATATATTTTGTCGAGTGTCATTGACATTTTTCTATGGAACAGCTGTTTTTTTCTCGATTTCAGGTTTGGTCCCATAGTAAAAGCTGTTCATAATGATGAAGATGTGTTTTTTTGGGCTTAGTATGCCCTTTCCTATCTTACTAATATTATAAATGCGAAAGATTGTGTGTAAGTGTGTAAGCATGTAAGTGCGTTTGTTCCCGTTCAACGGCTGAACAGATTTGAATGAAATTTGGTATGGAGATTCCCTGGATTAACACATAGGCTACGTTTCATCCCGGAAAAATGTTCGGTTTCTGTAGAAAAGCGGGTGATACCGCGGTGATATACTCTATAATATTGTGTAATGTTATCATTTTATAAAAATCTTTTTTTTTCAATTCGCGCCATGATAATATGGAGTTGGACTTTCTACTTGTAGTAGTGTTTTTTCGTGTTTTAATCGTGGTTAAATACTTAGTAAAACAAAATAACACTATCAAGTATGCAATGACATGATTCCTGTAAAACCCTAAAAAAACAGTTTTCTTCCTAATTTTAAAATGGGTTCATTTGACTAAACAAAAATAATAAATTAGTCAACTGATCCCGCGGGACCAGTTTCAGGTGGGATCAGTTGACGTAAGAGTGTTAGTCAAATCAGGTAGTATTCAAATCTTTAAATCTAAACTCTAAATGAAGTAAAAATTTTCTTAGTGTCAGTTTTTTTTTCCTCTTTCCTCCTGAGAGGATTTTGGCGTCATTAGTGTCAGTTTAACGTCTCTGAGTGCGGCCGTTAGCTATTTAACACGTATCTAAATTCATAAACTAGATTTGAAAACCCGACTGTGCTATCAGTTCTGTCTTGTTACTTTTAGCTAATCTGCGGTTTGTGCTCTTACTTCGGGTTTTGCTCGTTAAAAATAATATCTAGGTAATTATAAATGCTCTGATTAGGAATTATAATTAGATGGCGGATCATTGGACCTGTTTTTACTGAGCGGTCGTTTAGGAATTGCCGAAGGCCTTTGTGAGACCATAGCTTATGCTTATGAGGATAGTACTTCCGCGAGGTTTTGGCGCATACGATATTTAAAATTGTACCTGTACCACTCCGACCACACTATCACTTAGGATGCCTAGCCTTGCCTAGCTTTTCGACCCAAAAAGGACTTCTAGTAAGTTGAATTTTAACACTTCCTTGCTTACTCTGTAAAAAAATATTGTTTTGAAATGTGTACTTATTTTAAGATAATATATTTAACGTTAAATGACACTGATTAACGTCAATTAGAGATAATACACTCAATTCGAGATTGTAGAACAGAATCTATCTGATAAATTAACTAATGACAATTACCTACACCGGGCTAAAATTATACAATTATTTGACTGAAATTATGATGATTATTTATCAGTCAGAAGTCCACTGCTGAACAAAGGCCTCTCTCTTAAAAAAGGAAGATTTTTTTTGGGAAAAAAACCAGCATCCATATATGTATTTGAATATATTTGATTTTTAACAATTTATTTTCGAGATCGACCGACGGTTTTGGCGGTTTTTTTTTTTTATGAACTTTGGCGATTCTCACACTGCACCGCTGAACGCGACTGAGCGCAGGGCGCTTATAAAAAACGATAATACTAGACACTTTGAAAACAATTTGGTGTCAAACTAGAACCACCCAGCATTCACAGTTTTGAATATCACTGATTTTTAACAATTTATTTACTAGATCGAATTATGGTTTTGACGGTTTATTTGGCGGTTTAATCGTGAACTTGTCCGAGACACATCGACATGAAAAAAATTGGGGTTTTAAGGCGAGGACTGATCGTGATTTGAAATGAGTATTGTCCCGCTCAAAGTTCTAAGGTTTAAAGTTGAAAATCGCATATCATACTTGATGAGAAAATGGTAAATTGTAGTTTTTCATTGCTTTCTTGCCGATTATTGGAAATATACAAGTCAAATAAAAAAACTACCTGGTTCGCCGTATAAACCACTAGCCTGGATATTTAATTTGTAAAAGAAATTTCTAGTTACCATTGAATATTCAGAGCATTTGATTTCAGAAGGGTTTTTCAGGGGGACATTCTGCGATTTTTTATTTTGTAACTAAGACAGATTTTCAAAATTTTATTCGGTTAAACGTAATTTCAGTTTTATTTTCTATCTGCGGTATTTTTTGCACCTGATTAAGTAATCTCGTCACAAGCGAGCAAAGCGCTGAAAAATGCTACTTTTTGTTGTTTTTCGATTGGACCTCGCCTTAACAAGAACCAGTATCTATAGCTTTGATCTGAATATCTTTGTTCTGTAACAATTTATTTTCTAGATCAAACGACTAACCAGTACACAGTAAGTAGTGAATATTAATAGTCCTCAATAGAGAAGTTAAATGTAGCGCCTCCAATGATTGGGGTCGCGGGTTCAATTCGCCGGCCGAGTTGTAGTTACCAGCTAGGTGTCTCGTTTCGTTTTCATCTACTCGTATAACTAGTAAATCACACTAATATTATAAATGCGAAAGTTTGTGCGTAAGTATCTAAGTTCCCGTTCAACCCTGTAACGGCTGAACGGATTTGGATATTTTTTTTATCCCGTAACAATATTCGGTTTCTGTAGAATGGCGGGTGTTACCGCGGGGCGCAGCTAGTGACTTCAAGATAAGATATATTTTTTTTATTCTTAAATTTAAGTTTACACTTAAGGTGCATCGTTTCACTCATCGCGCGAAATTCAAATTTTCTTGCGTTTTTTGTCAATTACAGCTTAATTACTCGTTGTGGATTTATTGAAACCGATTTTGCGACAATAAATAAGTTGTTTTAAGAAATTACGAGTAAAATGATGACCTTAATAACATTGGTTTAGCTACAAATTTCAATAAGCTGATTTTCATCTTGGTTTTTGGTTTAGTGAGAAATGTACTTATAATAGCTTTCAACTTGAATTTTTGGTTGGTGTAATTTCTTGAAACAATCTATTTATTATCGCAAAATTAGTTTTCATGAACCTACGATGAGTAATTAAGCTGTAATTGACATAAAACGCAAGAAAATTTGTATTTCGCGCGCCGAGCGAAACGTTGCACCGTAACATAGAGCAGCACCGGGTCTCCTTTTCTTAAATATTCAGTTTAAATTACATTAAATTTTATGAAATACACTTTGTGTACATTTAAAGACAAACCCTTATTCCTACTGTACCGGACGTGACGTGGCAGCGGAAAGACACTACAGATTGGTTACTAGCAGCCCGCCCCGGCTTCGCACGGGTATTTAACAAAAAAATAAAAATTATAATACACACACGAAAACCCTTCTATTTGCGTCAAGTTACAAAAAAAAAGAAAATTATAAAGAAAGCTAAAAAGCTACCCAACAGCGAAAGAATTTTTCAAATCGGTTCAGTAGTTTCGGAGCCTATTCAATGCAAACAAACAAACAATCAAATCTTTCCTCTTTATAATATTGGTATAGAAAGATTATAGACCACAGTTATAGACACAGTTTGAAAATGAAATTCCGCAAAGTAACCCTGAATCAAACAACTTCATATAACTAGCAATCTGTAAACAAAAAGTGATAGCCAAATTGAAACAATTGTAACTCTTTTCTCAAATTATTGTTGAGTTTTATCATCACCATCGGCAAAGCTCCTGTTGATGAAAATTGAGCGTACTGCGATCCCCAAGGCGCCTGCCAAGCGTGGGGATCATGGGAACCCCTTTTTTAAGGGTAACTTTTTAAGGCCTTTGTTTTGCAGTGGAACACACAAAATGTTATATTATATTAAAAATAAAAATTTAATATTATTATAATAAATATTATAATTTATCTTAAATTTTAGTAATAAAATTTTGCAAAAACATTTCTCAATTCACCCTCAGTATTTTTTTAGTTTTTAGCCGACTTCTGAAAAAAAGAGGAGGTTCTCAAGTCGACTGTTTTAAAAAAAATTTTTTGTTACCTCAGAACTCCGCGTAATTACTGGGTAAACAGAGATTTAACACCTAATATCTCAGGGTGACTATAGCGCAGTGCGGTGCCGCGCAGAGTTTGGAACTGTTGAAGTTCAACATTTTGGGTGGCATTGAACTGTTGGGCAAGCGCGACGCTTAACATCAAGTAAGCGACTTGCTCGTCTCGTCAGTCATACCATAAAAAAAAAAACATTTTTACAAAAAAAAACCCAAAAAATACCCTCCATGAATCGGGTAAAAAATATATTGAATGTGCGACAGAGAACGAAAATCGGTTTCCTTAATTACCGCCGAAGCATGACACATAGGTACTATTCCGAGAGCGCGACATCCATTCTCTTGCAAATCTAAATAAATATCTATGACACATGTAACCTATTTTCGTTACCTCCCCAGTTTAATTTTACTAAGACATTGACATTAGGTAGGACTTATGTGTGACCTAGAGCTTGATTGAACCGAGGTCCGACTGCGGTCCTTGGGTTTCTTTTCACCCGACCGCCCAGGAAGAAGGAAGGCGAAGGGAGGGGTTCAGTGGGTATATTCCCACATAACCCGGCTGCACGTCAAAGCAGACGGTGATATTGTGAAGATTTCCCCTTGTCAATAAAAGGCCTCCAGCGGCGCTAGTCTCGACTTTTCGCTACATCACTTTGCGACCGATTACGGTCGCTATGACGCAAAAATTCAACTTTGAACACGAATCACTTGTGCCTATAATGACGAAGATATTGCGAAATTAAAAAAAAACATACATACAATCATACTTTCCCACATTGTAGATAACATATATAAAAAAAAACATCGAATGTGTCGGGTCGCCCTCTTCCCTTCAATATGGTTGAGGAGAGCGATGGCTGGCACATGCGTCAACTCGTGAACGGGTGCTGCTTGCGGGAGCTGGACTGCTCGGAGTATATACGCAAATCTATAATAGCACTTAGCTCTTTATTAGCATATTCGTCGGTATATTCCTTTTGTAAAGTCTTTAGTATTTATATTCCGTTTTAGTTGATAAAATATTTGTAAAACTTGATAAATGGCACGGACCCTGGAGTCCGTGGAGCAATATTGTAAATAAAAAAAAAAAAAAAAAAAAAAAAAAAAAAAAACATCTAAATCGGATAACGTTTAGGGGTGGGTATCAGACTACGCCTTTTGTATGGACAAGACGGCGGTATACTCTTTTGCTATGACTCAAAAATTCGACAACGACCACGAATTGTTAACGAAAAAACGCAAACATAGCGTTGAATTTTGAACGCAAAACATAGTTGTTGAATTTCGAACGCAAAATTCAACGCTATGTTTGCGTTTTTTCGTTAACAATTCGTGTTCGTTGTCGAATTTTTACGTCATAGCGACCGAATTCGGTCGCAAAGTGCTGTAGCGAAAAGTCGAGACTAGCGCCCCTGGCCGCAAAGTGGCGCCACAATTTTATCTCTGGCGTGCGGCCGGACTAAGGACCGTGTCGTGAGGAGAGGGTAGAATTTTCACTGATTATGTTACTTCTTGGTATATTCCAGGATGATCCCTCATTTCTCCAAAACCTAATATTTGTATTATTATTTTTATTCTGTGCCTTAATTACGACATACTTTTGATGCCATAAAAATTGGAAAATAAGAAAAATCTAGGAAAGGATAGGAAGGATTTTTTTCAAGACAAAGGTTCAGAGTCAAACATTTTTGACCGAGCGAATCGAAGGTCTCAGAGTTTACTGGGACTAATCGGCATTTGCATGTATGTTTGTGTGTATATTTGTCCGATGATAACTTGCGAACCGTTGATTTAATCTTCATGAAATTTTGTAGGCAAGTAGTTCATTTCAATACAATTTTTAAGTTCGAATATGAGCTGAATCGGTCCAGGGGCTGTGAAGATATAGGGGTCGCGAGGTCTCAGTTCGACCGAGCGAAGCGAAGGTCTCAGAGTTTACTGGGACAAATCGGCATTTGTTTCTATGTTTGTATGTTTGTGTGTATATTTGTCCGATGATAACGTGCGAACCATTCATCCCATCTTCATGAAATTTTGTAGGCAAGTAGTTCATTTCAATACAATTTTTAAGTTCGAATATGAGCTGAATCGGTCCAGGGGCTGTGAAGATATAGGGGTCGCGAGGTCTCAGTTCGCCGCGAACTACTAGTTTAAATACTTTTATAATAAGCAGATAATATTTTTTTTGGGAATGGGAAAATGTTTATCTGTTCGTTTGTTACATCATTTGCGATGCAATTTGAAAAATACTCTTGGTCCCAAGAAGATGCAGGAAACTGGAACATCGCTGGTATAAACCGTCATCACAATCAGCCATAAGATATCCACTGCTGAACATAGGCCTCCCCCTTAGACCAGCACACCGAACGACAACGGGCCACTTGCATCCACCGGTTGCCCGCGATTTTCACAATGTCGTCGTTTCACCTAGTGGGAGGCCTACCTACGCTGCGTGCTGAGGTATAACCGTCAAGCGAAGCAAATACCCTGTACATAAATATAGAAAATATTCAACCGATTTTGATGCGGTTTCCACGAATATACAAAAACCTCTGCCTCCAGCTTTACGTTTTAAAAAGTACAAATTCGGCCCATCACAGATAACAAATTAACACAAAAATTTAACACTTGTCAAATTTGTACACGCATTGTTCCAGTTCAATGTTCAGATACAGATAACAAGCTTACTTGTAAAGTCAAACGGGGGAGCCACAATCGACTTCTCTAACAACACGGATGGTAGAAAGCAAGTTCCCTCATTTGGTCACCTGCACAGATAAGCTGGTCGGTTGTAAAGACCAATGTTGATAGTAATCAATAGATAAATTCAAGTAAGTAACGTATTACACAAACATGCTACTTCCTGGCCATATCGCGTGCTATCTTGTTATTATCCTTAATCTTATAAATTACGAATACTTTGGTTAAGTTTTAACGGCAGGACATTTCACTACAAGGGTGTGAATATTTTGTCTATTTTTAGAATTTTTTAAGAGGTTTTGGCGCATTCGATATTTGAAATTGTATAGCTGTCGCTCTGTTTCTCGTGCGTGCGATGTGTTAGTGAATTTTCCTAAATTTTTGATGAAAATTAGCGTTTCGGGGGTAGTCTGTTTTCACCCCCTACATTTTAACAAAATCTTTCGTTTTTGGTGTCATTGGCTTGGATAAACCATAATCTATGTCGCTACGTATTGTTTTTTCAAAAAATGTTTATGGTAACAACTACTTTTCATCGTCGTATTTTCGACGCAAAAAAAAAAATGACTTGTGCCTATAACAACGAAGATATTGCGAAATTTAAAAAAACATACATACAATCATAGTTTAGATAACATATAAAAAAAAACATCGAAATTGGATATCAGACTACGCCTTTTGTATGGACAAGACGGCGGCATACTCTATTCTTAAGAGGCGGTCTAAACTAAACTCGTTGCGTAGCCGCTGCGCACCGTTCAAGTTCTGGGATAAATTTTAATTTATTAAACATAGGATTTCAGTTGAAAACCAAATAGTAGGTGCTCTGCAGTACTTAAAGAGATATATTTTCATAAATAAAATTATGTACAAATTTAGAAATTTTATTTAAAAAAAATTGTTTTAGGTGGTTTAGTAGACTTTATTTTAGGTGGTTTTCAGGATTTTATATGATCAAGTAAAAAACATCCTATCGTGTTACCAATTAGTACATTCGTTAGAGAATATATTTAAGTGTGTCGTATATTTTTTTGTAAATACGTTATTTGATAGTAAATGTTTAAAATATTTGATTTAGCAAACCTCGGTGATTCACCTTAAGGAGTCTTGGGTTCAAATTTCATGTCTCTATCATAAGCGGTTTGGTCTGTGAACATGGATGTTTGTTCTTTGTCTGGGTGTTTCTATGTATTCTATATGTATGTATTTAAAAAAAAAGTATTTATGTATTCTATCAGTTATCTGGTTCACGGGAACCAGCGGGCTTATCCTCTAACTTTGAAAAGTTCGTGAGTCTGATTACGAGAGCATGCCATCTCGCTCGTACCAACTTAGTCGCACTATGCGCGGTCCCGCTCGCGCACTATCACTATCGCTTTCAGAGTTACGGGATAAGCCCGCAGAACCAAACTAAGCAAAGCTTGCTTAGTTTCGGGCTAGATGGCGCTGTGTGCGAAAAACGTCCACTAATATTTATTTTACTTTTTTTTTTTATTTCCTAAGAAAGGGCTTTTTCTTTTATATACAGGGTTATAAGGAAAGGGTATGCTAAGCCGAAAAGGGCTCTTAGTACTCATGATTGCGAACAACTTTTACTATGGGACCAACCCTAAGATAGAGAAAAAAAACAGCTGTTCCAACAATTTGGAAAAGCATAATGATATGATGAGTACTATGAGCCATTTTCGGCTTAGCATATACTTTTCATATAACCCTGTATAAATAGATTATATCGTACTAGCTGTTACCCGCGACTTCGTTCGCGTGGACCAATAAAAAAAAGTAGCCTATGCCGCCTCCTACCCTTAAGCTATATCTATACAAAAATTCAGCTCGATCCGTTCAGCCGTTCAGTCTGGATAACGCGACAAACACCCAGACAGACAGCGTTAAATTCGCATTTATAATATTAGTTAGGATTTTGTTGTGACAAGTTTAGGGCCTGCCTGTCTCATTCGCGTATTTTCTAAAACAGTTTTCGAGATCAAATCTATAACATACAATCGCCAATACAAACCAATTGCCATCAAAACTAACATTCAAAACCAATTAAATCAGTTTTTGAATGTCAGACATATAAAATCACACTAAAATCGGTACATTCCGACGAAATATTTAGACCAAAGTTTATTTAAATAATCAAATATGCTAATTGTTACAAATAAATCAATACTGCGAAAAGCTTTTTTCTAACTTAAATATGTATTTTTCGAAAATATATACTTTTCGTCATCGTTATTATGCAATATTTCCTTTTTAATTTCATCAAGACTGGTTCAGCTTATTGACCGAGCGAAGCGAAGGTCTCAGAGTTTACTGGGACAAATCGGCATTTGTATGTATGTTTGTATGTTTGTGTGTATATTTGTCCGATGATAACTTGCGAACCGTTGATCCGATCTTCATGAAATTTTGTAGGCAAGTAGTTCATTTCAATACAATTTTTAAGTTCGAATATGAGCTGAATCGGTCCAGGGGTTGTGAAGATATAGGGGTCGTGAAGTCTCAGTTCGGCGCGAACTACTAGTTTTACGAAGGCAACTTGATAAAACTGGCTAAGTGCGAGTCTTAGTTAGCATTCAAACAGTGTCTAAAATAACCAATCTGTAGTGTCTTTCTGCTGCAACGTAGCTTCCAGTACGATAGAAATAAGGGATCATTTGTTTGTCTAACTTTACAAAGTGTATTTATGTATGTATGTAGTGTATTAAGAACAAAAAAAAACAATTCATGTTATATGTTAAAATTTTATTGGTTTCTTTTCTTTTCTAAATGTTAATTTAAATAAATGTAAGTTTAAAAACAAACAACTGTTCCTTGTTCCTATTGTACGTGACGCGACGTTGCAGCGGCGAGACACTACAGATTGGTTATTTTAGACACTGTTTGAATGCTAACTTAGAATCGCACTTAGCCAGTTTTATCAAGTTTTTTTTTTATCTGGGACATTTTTGCACACATCGTCACCTGACCCCAAACTAAGCAAAGCTTGTAATATGGCTGCCAGAGACTGATATACGTACATAGATATTTTTAAATACATACTTATATAGATAATAACACCCAGACATAGAACAAACACAAATATTCATCACATGAATGTTTGTCCTAGATGGGAATCGAACCCACGCCCCCAAGCACAGTAGGTAGGTTCACTACCAACTGAGCCACCGGGGCAGTCACCGGGGGTTACCTTTGTAAAACTAGTAATTCGCGCCGAACTGAGTCCTCGCAACCTCTAAATATTCACAACTGCTCGACCGATTCAGCTCATATTCGAACTTAAATATTGTATTGATTATTGATATATAGATTGGTTATTTTAGACGCAAGTTGAAAATGAGCTTCCGAAAAGTTACGCCTGAATAACAACTATAGTACCATTGAAAGTTCTATACCACATAATCTTTTTATGTCTCCTCCCTTTGGATACGGACCCTAAAAAGTAACTTGTGGTTTAAGATATTTATTTTCTCATAAGAAACAATTTCACTTATATGAGAATTTAGCTAAAATAGTAATGAATATTGTTGTCGTCGTACATATTTTGGAGGGTAGTTTTATGTAGGTAACAATAAAAATGCGCATGTTGTTCGCTCAACACGGACGGTTCGAACTCTGTCTCAATCACAATACTCGTAGATCAAGCGTATCTGGAAGTATCTCTAACTTTCGCATGAGTAAAAGCTTAATATTTAAAATCCTCCTAATCAAAAAAGTACAGTGATCCAGCAATTTATAAAATTTTATTAAAGGGGCCGTTCAAGTATTACGTAAGCACTATTTTCTTTGTTTTGCTTATTTTGGTTGACATGGGGGGTAGGGGAGTCTAGATGATGATTACGTCATCGGTAGTTATTTACTTTTTTTTCACGGATGGCAATCCTCCGACATAGAATCATGGATTCGGGTTTCATGGACTGAAGACTGTTAATTTGAATTTAATATGTGAACCAAAAATTTAAAACAAGTTTGTTATGTTCGTAAGATTATAATAAAATAAGTTTGTTATGTTCGTAAGATTATAATACTTTGTCCCTTACTCTATGTTGAATACTGTAACAGTAAAATCTAATCTCTATCCTAAATCTATTTTCTAATTTTTAAAATTATAATTATAATGTTAAAAAAAAAAAAAATATAATTGAAAAATGTTTACGTAAGCATGGGGGGAGGGGGTAAGAGCTTTGCTTACTTTTGCTGACAAGGGGGATGGGGGGTAAATAATTGTAATAAATCTGCTTACGTAATACTTGAACGGCCCCAAAATGCGTCAAAACCATGTCAGTGTTTATAGTGATTTGTTTTATCTCCGTTCAGTTCAATGTTGTATCTATAGCCTGTGGCAAGTTGAAGATTTCTTGCAAAGTGCCTAACGGTGTGTTGTGGCAGTCTGATTTGAGTGCCAATTCACATTCATGTCAAAGCTTATTTACCTTCTTCAAGTATACCGTGACTTCACACTAGATATAAGAATAGAATAAGAATTATTTAATTGCAATACTGTGTACAAAGATGTTCTTAAAATAGGTATTAATGTTCCAACAGTGGACCCATATCGGGTGTGCAATATATTATTATATTCAAACAGGTGAGATTATATTCAAACAGCCATCTGGACAGTAATACCAAGAGCAGAAAAATAATAGAACAGACAATAATAAAACACATTATCATCAGTATTTATTTAGAAATAAATACTTTCTCTTCACTACAAAATTCTGATAATAATTAAAAAGATAGCAGAATAAATTATTGATCTAATTTTAGTGGTATCTTTACGACAAATTGACCATTAATAGGTAATCAATATAAAAGTGGCGAAATTTTTTAAAAGATAATGCACAGAAGATTAAATTCACCAAAATGATAATAAGTTGGTAAGATTTGTCTCACCTAATGTTTATTATTACTGAATCACTTCAAAATAAAGAATAGTTGCTGTTTTTAAGTGCATCATAGGTATTAATATAATGAGAAATAAACACCTAGGAGAGTAAAAGCCATAAAAAAAAAATGGCAAAATTAAAACATTTATTTATGGAACAAAATACAATAGTCAATAAAATTTAAAACTTACCGATTGTTTTTTTTTCAGCACAACAAACAACCGGCCAGTTAGCCAGAGTTAAACAGAAGACGTAAAAATACAATCGCCAAGGAATCTGATTAAATAATTCTCGAGATAATAACCACACAGAGAAGTTAATGTGTATTATCTACCGGTTTAGAGCCAATCAAGGGTTTAAATATAAATTTTGTACTAATGTTGATAACGAAACAATTACAGATAAGTACGACACAGTTAGTTGGTGTTATTGTGGATGCAGAACGCCGAAAACAGGCGGCAAGGAGCGACAATAATGTATGCGGCGGCGGACGAATAGTAATAAAATTATACACAGCGTCAAATTACGCGTCTCTCGCTTTTAGTTAAAAGGTTAACAGCCAATTGACTACAGTTTTTTTTAATCAGTTAAAAATACAGACCAGTGCGGTGGTCAAATAGGACTCTATGATGACTTACCGATGCTAGCGGCCAGCATTCCACCTTCGTCGGAGTGCGTGGGCTCTTATTTTCATCTTGTTCACGTAATACCACTTTACGAATAACTAATATTTTGGTATCAAAATGCAAGGAGGTATAAAAAAACCTGATGACCACTGTTACATTACAACTGTCAAAACTGAACTTCATTCAAGTACTTGTGCCAAATGGCATAGACAAGGTTACGTTTTATAAATAGACCGAGCTTCTGCTACTCGACAATAGATGGCACTAGGAGTCATTTTTTATAAAAACTTTCTTGAGCTTTTTCAGAAATAAAAGCAATGAGTTTAGATTTTTTTTTACTTGACTTTTTTTTCTTTTCTTGATTAACAATGAATTTATATAGATAGATAGATAGAAACTCTTTATTGTGTACACCAAAAATAAAAAGAACACACGTGACGTACGTATATACTGTGACGTATAATATAAATTCCTTGATAATTAATTATACTTATTCAATAAATAAGTACTACATTACTATTTAGTACACACGAGTTTTTTTTTAATTTAATAAGAATCGCGGTATATATCCCGTTGTACTAATAGTAAATAATAGTACAGCTTTCAAGTTTCGATGTAAGCTCAGGCACTCCACCGGTAGATCCCGACATTTCTTAATTAGCATTACATTACAGCAATAGTCATCACACCTACAATCATTTAGCTGATCAAGCTGTAACAGCTTCATGCCTACAACATAAAAATGCCAAGAATTATATTTTATATTAAAAAATAAAAATATCTGTATCTCTCACTTTCTATCACGTTAGTTAGATCGTGTTCTTGCGTGGTCGTTTGTTTGTTCTGTACCGTGTTTTTTTAATGCCTCTCCACGGACTCCGTGTCCATGCCATAACATAAAACTAACAATATCACAAGGAACTTAAGCGCGCAATATGAAATATTAATATCTCATTACAATATAAGAGGCATAGCACCAATCTATAAATAAATAAATAAATATTGGTGGACGTTTTTCACACAGCGCCATCTAGCCCCAAACTAAGCAAGCTTGTACTATGGGAATCAGATAACTGATAGAATACATAAATACTTTTTTTTTTTTGTAAATACATACATAGAATACATAGAAACACCCAGACAAAGAACAAACATCCATGATCATCACACAAATGTTTGTCCTGGGTAGGAATCGAACCCACAACCTATAGATCAGAAGACGGAAATCCACCCACTGAGCCATAAGGTCAGTCATATATGATTTAAAATAATTTAAGAGCAATTTATGTTTCCGTATATCCAAATGCCAAGCTGTCTGCTTCCCTTTTACAAGCTGCAGTAACATCACAATAGAAATAAAAAGTTTTACGTGAAGTTTACATAATATATTATTTATATCGTTTGTCCCCCTAAAATAAAAAACAACAAATCTATAACATTACAAAACCGCACGAAAATAACTCTGCCTTTTTGTATGTTTCTTACCTTCCATTTTTGATTCGCTGGTACGATAATTCGCATAAAAAATTGTGAAATAACTGACCTTCGAACGAAATCCCAAACAAGAGTTTTTGGCGGGAACGTGAAGAATTCATGTCGCGTCATTTTATTATTTTCCAAAACTTGTGTTATTTCGAGTGTTAATGTGTAAAAATGGTGAATTTTTACCCGTTAAGTGTTCGTGAACATGCACGAGTGTTGGTGTATGATGTGGTGAAACGTGAATTTTCGTGTTGTTTCCAAAACTCCATAGAAGGCTCTAGTAAAGTTTTCACCACTTTACTGGGGCATGACTTGGACTTCACCGTGACTTGCTACGCTCACCTTTGACCGTGACTATGACTTGTTTGATAATATCTAACAAAACTTGGAAATATATTATATGTATACTTGACACTGCAAATGCATAAGACGTGCGACGCCAAAATCCTCTTAGGAAAAAAGAGAAAAAAAAACCCAAACATAAGACGCATTTTCGAAATTTAATTTTTCTTGCGGTTTATTACTTACTCATCGTGGATTTATTGAAAACAATTTTGCGCCAATAAATAAGTTTTTTAAAGGAATTCCGGGTAAGATGATCACCTAGATAACATTGGATTGATTTTCATCTCGGTTTTTGGTTTAATGACAATATGTAATAGCTTTCCACTTGAATTTTTGATTAGTGTATTTTCTTGAAACGATCTATTTATTGTTGCAAAATTAGTTTTCATGAACCTACGACGAGTAGGTAAGTAAGCTGTCAGTTGACAAAAAAAGGCAAGAAAAATTTAATTTCGCGCTGAGCATGTCACTGTTGGTCTGAATCATTTGAATTTGCTTGTATCAATAGGAAACCTTTCATTTCGCATGATACTTTCGTGCGAAATATCATACGAGCGCATCAAAAACAGAGCCCCTGAGTTCTATTTATCTGTGCCCTGGACCGATAAAGACCGAGATGGAATACTTTTTATTGTTAAAAAAATTAGAGTAACCTGGAAAATTGCGGGTAAAACCATAAGACGCAGCTAGTTTAGTCCTGCTCGGAAACAATTGAATTTATAATAGGCTGTATGTATGAACGTTTCGTTGCCAAACTCGTCTTGTAGTATGCTAAACGGTTAACGATACCATCATTATTGTCTATGACCCGGAGCGTTCCAATTTCAAAATGCAGATCGCAGACAAAAAGCCGAAGACGGGATTGCGTGAGTTTATTTTTGTTTACTTTTTCTTTCTCTTTTTTGAGGTTCTAAAAAAAAATTAAATATTTTTTAATTTTCTTTCTCTTTCTTTAAGCTTTAGGCTTAAATTAGCAGAGCAAAATTAAGAAGTCTGTCCGTTCTCAAGAATTGTCCACACACAAGATATTATCTTCCGACGTTATATGTAAAGAAACTCTTGGACTCTTGGTGTCCCCGAGCGGCTGCGGCGGTCCGCGAGACTTAGACTTACTTGAGTTGATATTGTCTTACTATTGTTTCCTGTGTTCATATTTTGACCATAAACATCAATTCCTGATTTCAGAGGTACCAAATGAAAATCCTCTGGAAAAAATAATTTTTCACAATAAAAAAAAGATTCAGTCTTTCTAAATCAAGCAAATTTAGTCACGGTCAAGTCATGCCCTATTAAAGTAGTGGAGACTTTACTAAAGGTTTCTATGGACTTTTAGAAACAACACGAAAAGTCACTCTTCACATTATATTATTCACAAGAACACGTTCACGAACACTTAATGAATAAAAACCCACCAAACAATTTTTGTATAAAATGTGTAAAAAAAACAATTTTTGGAAAATAAAAACTAAAAAAACCAAAAAAAACTAACCGAAATACCGAAATACTGCTTATTTTATTTTTGATGTTATCGAGATATAAACTGCACCTCAATAAGATTAATTATTTTAAAACCTGTGTAGAAAGAACTGTCTAGTAATGTTAGGTGCCTACTCTATGAATTCTCTGTCCAAAACAATCAATAACAGAACATGGCGGCGATCCCAACAACAAATTGGTTCGATGACGCGGCACAACACCTAAATAATGATATTTACATATTGTTTGTCACTTTCCACTTAACTATATATTAGTTTCTTTGTTTTTTGATACGATAGTAATCGGATTTTATCTCCCGCGCCTTGTTTGGAAATTTGGCGCGCATTGTCTATGGTGTTTTATTTTTTAAACGTGCGTCGACTAGGCATAAAAAGTCAATACGGCTTTTGTAATATTGTTGCTAGTTTTTCTATTTTAATACTTCCGGTTTTCACTCAGAATGGGTTATATGTTGTGATAAAATTAGTTTTTGTTTAAGTTGTTTCTACTTTTGTAGCGATCATAGCTCGGTGGTAAAACCTTTCGGTTCAAACGCTACATGTGCTAGGTTCAAATCCCAATAATGATAGCTTGACCTATTGGTGAAAGCAATCGTGAGGAAGCCATAGCAACTGTAGCCAAGCACCTCCTGTGTTCTTGCAGCCGCAATGTAGAGCCAGTTGCGGTCCTGGGACCCTATTCGGAGAAATGACATTTTATCTCGGTCACTGTCTCTCTAATTTAGAATTTAATGGGAGTGAGAGTGACCGAGATAAAATGTCATTTCTCCGAATAGGGTCCCTGGGCTAGTCTAGATGTGTATACTGTATACCTTCTTCGACTTTACCGTGACTTAACATCAGGTGAGTCGTGATCACAAGCATTAAAAAAAAACTATTAATTTTCTATTAACTATTTTTTGTTTTTTTATGATCGATTGATATAAATAAATAGATAAGTAGATAAGGAAGTACTAAGTCAAGTTTGTCTCGTTACGAAACAGGTACGTAATTTAACCATAACCTTGATCGAAGATTTTATCAACAGTTTCAGGAAGCAACTAATAAAATAAGATTATAAAATGTACGTAATGTAATTATAATTCCGTTGGCGCTTGATTCGGAAGCAATACCGAGTTTATGACTTCTGCAAATTGACAGTTAAAAATCATTGATTGGTATTTATTACAGCACAACCGATAACCGACGGGAAGAAATATTCTTAAATGGCGATCACGAACTGGAAGATGTAACGTAGGCAGGCCTCTCACTAGGTGGACCGACGACATTCTGAAAGTCGCGGGCAACCTGTTGATTCTAGTGGCAGGTTGTCGTTTGTGTGGCGCTCTAAGGGGGGAGGCCTGTGTTCAGCAGTGGACGTCTTCTGGCCGATGATGATGATTGTGTGATGATACAGCATAAAGATAAGTGTACTACCGACTTTTTTGTAGAGTTCATCAAGATATTATTTAGAGATGGTTATCCGAAAATTAGCTCCCATTATATTTAGTATTCTGTGGAAATCTCTAATAACTGCAGCGTGTTCATACGTGTGAGTTGTCTTGTACGCCACTTATGGCGGTCCTGTCTTAGACCAAAGTAAAATGAATGGACGGGCCCAAGTTAGAGAATTTTGAAAAATTAAAAGTGAACGCCGGCGCTCGCTCACCTGTTTCAGTTACTGTTGCTCTGTCTGTGAAAAGTGTGAGACGTACGTTCGTCAATACGTCATGCGATTCAGATATCCGCAAATTATGCCTTGATATTATATTCGCTATCTCTTTTTTGTGACAAATGTACTATACATACTTTTAATTACGTATTGAAGTCTCAGTTCGATTGTTTTGATGATGTTATTTTTAAGGAAGTCGTGTGGTTAGGGACCGTCCTTTCATTTTACTTTATTCGAAGGATCCTGAGCCAATCTTGTCCAGTTACGACCCGCCATATTACCAAATCGTCGGCCCAATACCTCGTTTACTATTAAGCGGCCACCAATTCCTCAACATTTTAACCAACCTGCCATCACTTTGCCTGGCAACGTGTCCTGTCCAACTCCATTTGAGTTTGGCGATTGCCGTCCCAATATCACGATACTTAGTCCGACGTCTGATTTCAACATTTCTCACTCGGTATTGTAATTTGATGCCGAGCATGGCACGCTCCATGGCTCTCTGTGCTACTTGTATTTTGAGCACAGCCACATTCAAAGGGTTCGCTTTCGCGACTTCATAAAAAATACAGAAAAACAAACAGCACTGAGAAATAAAAAAATATTTATTTATATGGTACAAAATATAGAAATAAAATCATGAAATTGCTGTTAAATAAGCTCATAAAATCTAATCTATGTAATTATAATTCTGGCTGCGCTCGATTCGGAAGTAATAGCACAGTTTATGGCTCCCTGACCGCAACGAACGACACCTGTGCTTTATGGTCGTAGAGATGAGTCATCCTTGTCATTAAATGATTAGGATGGTCTTATACAGAAACGTCTGATAGGTATAAGAGGTTAGGACATTTCGGCCTAGTACACGTGGCATATTGGTGAAGGTTTCTCCACTAGGCCACTTGCATAAGGGAAATGTCCTAGGTGTCAAAGATTATGCTTTGTCTCGTTTTGACTCGTATCATTGCCACTTAAGAGGATCATCCTGCTGCGAGGTTTTTGGCGTAGTAGGTATTTGTATTGCTTTTGTTCTGGAGCCCGTGCGTGCGAAAGAGTTAGCGAATTTACCTAAATTCTTTTCTTTACTTTGCCTCTAAGTCTAAGTCTAAGTCAGGAGGACTTCGTCACCTCCACTAAGAATATATTGCGATAATTCGAAAAAATACCTTTGCTTGGGACGTTACATCTTTACAACCTCTTGGCATGGTCATGTTCGAAATTCTTGTAGAATTAAGAACCAAATATTTTTGACAAATATCAAAATTGGCCGGTAAATGGAGCCGCAGCTAGCTTCCTCCTTTTCGGGGAAATAATTGTAAGTGGTAAATAAAATACGACCTGTACCAGTACCGTTACCTGTACCACAGTACCAACATACGAACAGACGAAAACAAATTATACCAGTTGTTTCAAAGACTTCGCTAACGTAGGTCAATGATTCAAAGAATTTTTTGGGCATCACATTATTTCACATATGCAAAAAAATCTATGCATGCTATTTATTTGTAGGTACCTATAGTTTTTTTATAATTCCTTTTAATATATTACTTCCTTCAAGACTTATCATTGTCTAGCGAACTGGCGATATAAAAACTAAACATTCAATTTGTCGCTATTAAAAATCGATATCCCATCGTAAAGTTAATTTCTAGAATTCGAATAGTAATCGATAATAATGTGATTCGTATGCTGGTTGCTGTACTTATGACCTGTGACTGTCAAATTGTTATTTTTAAGTATTTTTTTTACACAAACTATCTGCGGTCTTAATAATTATATTAGGTAAAGTCGGTTATATCTTCAAACATTTACAAGTTTTGATAATATTTCTAAAATATTCTATGTATATTTTTCGTGGCTGAATGGGCCATTGCATAATGGATGTACCAAACTCTCACACTAAAACTTTTAAAGTGTCACCGTAGCCGCTTTCATAATAAATATTTCAATTAAATTCACTATAAAAAAAACTTTGACCTTTGAGAACTTTGAGAACCATAGTACTAATCAATCAACAAATGCCGTGCCGCGATTACTTTGCATACAATCGCGGTCGTATTCCGCCGGCGATCCTGAAGTAATTGTCCGCCATGTTGGATCGATTCGCGCCATTTTCGGCCTTGTCTATGGACACTTGAAGACAATAGCTATTGAGTGACCAATTATTATCGTAATTATCATTGAGTGCTTTAATGATCAAGGAAAATGATCTTAAATTGTTGAGGTACGTTATTTGTTTGTAAAGAGTACTTCAGGAGCTTGTAAGATTACCGCTCAAAACTAATAAAGTGCTTAATTGATTAAAGTGTTATCGGTCAAAATTAGCATCCGGTTTCCAGATTTAAAAGAAAATAAAACTCTAGTGATGTGAAAATTGCGAGTAGAACATGATTTTCATAATTATTGCTATGATGTAGTTACAGCACAAACGTGCAAGGAAAACATCAAGCTATGGCATAAAAGTTATAATACATTACTCCTGCTCAATTACTATGCAAAAGTTCACAAAACCAATAAATATGTGGGCATCAATAGCAAAATTCCTAATGACATTTCAATAATTTCCGTTTTGTCTAAGACAATGGCGTTCAACTATTAACATAATAAAGAGATTTGTTCACGTTAAAGGTAGGAAACAGCCGGACGCTAGCGCCCTCGTGTACTGATAGCAAAAAAGTATAAGATTTTAAAAGTAATCTGATAGAGAAAGTATGTCAGTCATTAAGTCTAATTAACATTTAGGCCAGTCAAGTTACGGGACTAATATAGACGTGGACGACTAGGTGTTTTATCATTTTTGACCGTCCATTACTTAACACCAGGTGAGCTGTAGACGCTGTAGTCAGCATATCTGTAACTATTATTTATAAAAATATACCTATACATTTAAAAAAAAAAATATATTATATTAACTATTCTTTTTTTGCTAACTCTTCCAAAACCGTGAAGGCACGCGGTTCTACCCACTCTAAAATAATCGATTACATTATAAGTACTGTAAGAGTCGTATGGGCACGTAGCTCTATGGATACCGAGTACCAAATCGATATTTACTCATATAATTATTATCTGCTTGAAGAATTATGATTAATATGATCTAGGTTGAACGGAATATCTTACGTATTACAAAATAATTTTTCAAAAGATCTTTGTTGTCATTTGTTACTGGTACACCATCATTGGCCATCATCATTTTGGCCTAATGCAATTAAGGGCATTGAACTGTAATTGGTTATTACAACAAACACATCTTTTAAAATTTAAAATTGTTTTTGGAATTGAGAGTCACATCTTATAAAAACTATAGAACATAAAAATATGAGTAATTAATTTTTGGAGTAATCGCCTAAGTAAATATTCAAGTAAAAATATCTATTAGAAAAGTATTAGAGAATATTGCGTTTAAAAAAAATGTGCATGATTAGATAATTATGTATATTATGTTTATGGAGGGAGAAAAAACTTAACAACCACAAATTCTACAAATCAATTGAGTTAACTTTCATTTCTAACGTCTGCTAATAATATTATGCTAATTAATAATAATTGCTAAATTCTAATTCTAGTCTATTTTTAATTATGATATTTTATATCATCTACACTGCTAGTATATGGTATTTATCGATCAACAAGAATAGACAAAACTGATTTTTGTCGTTGAACATAACATTACGTCAAAATCGGCTCATCTACAACAAATGTCAAATTTGTTGATCGACAAAATACTATACACTCTGAATGTAATTACAAACTATCTTGCTTTTACCGAAATTACCCATGACGTAATCCCAAATATCATTCCAAAGATAATGCTGCCAACGTGACAGCCGAAGGGAATCAATTATCGCTTAAAATGCATTACCGATGCAACGTGCAACACTAGCCGTCTCTGTATGCTGCCGCGGGACGCGAGGCGCATGCCGAGTGTGGACCTATTGAAAGGACCGCAATTAAAATATAATATTAAAAAGTTATACTCTATGGCAAGAGGATGTTGATGGTTTGATATTACAAAAATTGAAATTAGTGCTGGGTGTTAAGTAGAATAAATAGTGAAATAAACAAAAATCTATAGTGATAAAAAAAAGCTTTTCCTACGTGGTAAAAATATGTAAAAAAAAAAGGAACAATGTTATCGAGAGAGGACAGCTTTCATACGTTAAATTTATGTGTAAAATTAACACCACACCTACATATCTTGATTTGGATGTAATTCTGCATGGCAATAGATATTGTAAAATAAATAATTTGATTTAAATTTTATAAAAATTGAACCGTCGTATACTCAGTAAAACAAAACGCTTAAGAATTGGATTGTGCTAAATATAAATCGGATATCAGACCTAAGCCAACCAAAGCACGTTACGCTCGATGTCTGTCTGTCACTACTTCCACGAACAGGCGGCAACATAAAGAAATTAAAAAGAAATAGGGCCATAGACAACGACGCAGCGCATATGCAAACAGCCGACAAAGCCTTTTAACTGAATTTATAAACGATTTATCGTGACAACAAGATCGGTTCGACTGATTTGTGTAATTGTCATATGAATTTTAAGTCCGATTAAGTCATCAATAAGTATGGGTGGTAATTAGTATTCTACTGGCGGGAAATTATTAACACTATCGAAGGTGGTTTTGAGGAAACTTCAACTATTAGAATCTACGAAGTAATTTACGTTACATTACATTATCAGCCAGAAGACGTTCACTTCTGAACATAGGCCTCCCCCTTACACCGCCACACCAACCGACAATGTGCCACTTGCATCCACCGGTTGCCCGCGACTTTCACAATGTCATCGGTCCACCTAATGGGAGGCCTGCCTACGCTTTGTCTTCCAGTTCATTGTCGCCACTCAAAAACCTTCCTTCCCCATCGGTTATCGGTTCTTCGAGTGATGTGGCCTGCCCATTGCCACTTCAGCTTGCAAATTCTGAGAGCTATATCGGTGACTTAAGGTGAAGTAATTTAACCACCTTAGAACTAACACTACACATAAGTGATTTTTTGAGACATACTTAATGATGTTTTTACATGATCGTGACAAACAGATGGACAGACAAGTAGAAGAATAGACCAAAGGTCGGGGAGACAAGACGAAACTATAATTTCCTTCTTTTGCTGCGGAACCTATTTCGAGTACAAAAAAAAGTTTTAAAAAAACAGATGCTTCACACTAATAGCTTACACACACAAAGAACTAGAAAACGAACACCAATACCCGGGAATCGAGCCCGAGACTACTTGATCTTAAAACGCTTAAAACGCCTTACGCTTCGAGTATAATAATTATAATTATTTTATTGGTAACGGTTACAGGTCATTTCTTACAACAAAAAAAACTGCAAAACAATAATTTTCAGATGACAACAAATTTATTAATGTTATAACAAATAATAAAAAACTAAAACAGGATTATCAATCATTATTACAATGTAAATTGCAATTGTTATTTCAATTGGATTAGCTGTAGTTTTAAATAGCCTTGATCAAAAACTGCCCAAACTGGGTACCGCAGTGATATGGTCCGGCAGCTTTTCCGGCTCCCGGCACTGCTGCAATCATAACGTGCGTCGACTGGCAGACCTCTCCAGTGCGCGAGGCACTTTCGCGAGTCGATCCCTGTTACGCGCACTGTCGAGCGTCTTGTAAGCGGCTTGGTATGATCGGACTGACAAATGTATACCACAACCTGGAATATTACCAATACAGGCAAAGTCAGGATGCCAAGTCTCTTGACATGTGGGCGTGCTGAGACATCCCGTGGAATTCTCGCAATGGCACGGACGGCTTGCTTTTGCAGAAGGAAAATGCCGCAGCCCTTTCGAACAAATCCGTGCCTATTGCACAGGGAATGAAATGAACTATGGCAAAATAGCATGTCCTTAACACCTCCTCAAGGAGAAGTCTAGGGACTCGGTTCAAGGCAAAGAACGAGCTTTCTTGCCTGCCACGAAGTTTATTGTATTTAGTATACTTTGAACAATGTTCATTTTTTAAAATAAAAATTTGATTATTAGATGCTATTAAATAGTTTCCTCGAACTAGTTTGCTGCTAGTAGTTCGCGCCAAACTGAGTTCTTCGCTTCGATCGGTTAATTAATGCATGACTGAACTTATGGCCAGATCATACAGCACTTTTATCTATTTAACATGCACAGAACAACTTAAAATTATCTAATAACTCATATAATGTGAAGAAGTCCGAACAAAATGTACATTAAACTGCAATAAAATTAAACATTTTAAAAAAGGCTGCCGCTTTGACTGTTTTGTATGCATTGGAGGAGTTCGTGGTTTTGGGATTGTCTATAAATTCTACGAAATATGCCTCATAAAAGTTGCATCAATTCTTAAACTTTTAAGCTTGATCAAAAAATAAAGAAACAAATCACGTCATCAAATTCACAATTTAGTTGACCGAGTGAAGCGAAGGTCTCAGAGTTTACTGGGACACATCGGCATTTGTATGTTTGTGTGTATATTAGTCCGATGATAACTTGCGAACCGTTGATCCGATCTTCATGAAATTTTGTAGGCAAGTAGTTCATTTTAATACAATTTTTAAGTTCGAATATGAGCTGAATCGGTTCAGGGGTTGTGAAGATATAGGGGTCGCGAGGTCTCAGTTCGGCACGAACTACTAGTATTATTTTAATTTAATATTTCGTAGATCAGCTTCATTAGAATACTAATAAATACTAGTACCAGTGATATAGTTAAATAAAAATCAGCAACACAAATTAATAACATAAATGTCAACGATTAGCATTTTAGCAGGATTAAACACCCTAAAACTAAATTAGGAAGTTCAGCCATTTTGTCAATCAAGTACCTACTAGTATCAATAACGAGCCAGTATTCATTGAGTCATAATAAAATCCATTTATGAATGCAAATCATGCGCGTACGGTTATGCAAATGATATAATTGGAACTTGTCAGTCGTGTCGGTGCATCAAGGTTCGCAGTTCGAGACGGTGCGCGGATGGGATCATATAGCTTGGTCACAGAATAAATAATTATTAGTTCGATTTGACGTCGTTGGTTCGTAGAATCGCCTGGGCCTGGGAAGTCGGTTTGAATTGGTTTCCCTTTGAAAAAATGGCGCTTTAAAATCCAACATTGTTACATATTAACACTCGAAATAACACAAGTTTTGGATAATAATATTATGACGCGACATGACTTCTTCACGATCCCGCCAAAACTCAGCGTAAGAGTTCCATTAATTTTGTTGCCGTCTAAAATACCAAAAAAGAAAACAAATTACTCGCTATTCGGGCAGTGTTGACAGCTATGTGTGAAATTATCCGTTTTATAAGGGCATAAGATAGGGTACTGCGGTTACACACTGAGATGAAAAGAGATCGCCCTAATCAAAAAACCAGATAATTGCAAATTACATCTAAACCAGGAAATCAACCGCAATTCTGTTCTGTGCTTCCATGCAAACTTAGATATTATTATTATCTAACTATTAGTGTAATAATCCTCACTAATAATCACTTGAATATATACTAGGGGTTTCGAGCGCCAGCGAAAGATGTGTGTAAATCGAGGTCTTTTCGATGTTTTATTTTATTTTATCGAGAAAATGTCAAGTAATCATGTTTTCCCGCCATGCAATACTAGATTAACAGAACCAACTTATCCCAAAATAAGATTTTTAATCTATTTAACTAAATAGAAAACTCACATTTTTATCAATTTACAATGGAGGGCAGTGGCGCTCTAAGGCGGAGGCCTTTGTTCAGCAGTGGACGTCTGCTGGCTGACGATAATGATGTCGAGTGCTTACTGTGCCTAAAATTTCCTATCACGCATTCGTTGGCGCCAATATTAAAAAATCTTATTCCGGCGGATTACATAAAAACATGACACAATAACTGGTTAATATTAATATTTATAAAAAATAGGTCGCATCCACGCGCCTGCTAAGCCTTTTCGAAAAAAATAAACAATGGGGCCGAAAAAAATATCCATTCAATGAAGTCTTTGGTTTTGCTGCTTAGTATTCTTCACATGTTACAGATGGCGCCACTTTACTATTATTAATTAAATAGATTTTTCTTCATCCAAGATTACTAATAGTTCGCGGCGAACTGGGACCTCGAGATCCCTATATCTTCACAACCCCTGAACCGATTCTGCTCATATTCGAACTTAAACATTGTATTGAAATGAACTACTTGCCTACAAAGACTATTTCATGAAGATCGAATCAACGGTTCGCAAGTTATCGTCGGACAGATATACACACAAACATACAAACATACATACAAATGCCGATTTGTCTAGAGACCTTCGCTTCGCTCGGTCAATTAATTTCTCTCCCTTTTTTATACAGTCCTTCCGCGTTGGCGTTTTGATATTTGAAATTGTAATGCTGTCGCTCTGTTTCTCGTGCGTGCGATAGAGTCAGTGAATTTTCCTAACCTTTTGATGAAATTTGCGTTTCGGTGGTAGTCTGTTATCGCCTGTTGTTAGTCTAAATCTCAACATAATCTTTTGTTTTGGTGTCAATGGCTTGGATAAACCATAATCTATGCCGCTATGTTTTGTTTTTTCAAAAAATGTTTATGGTATTCTACGATCACGATAACGAATATGTTTTTATGGTATTCTACGATTTCTATGATAACTACTTTTTTTTTGTCACATTACGTGCCCTCAAATCAGATACTGCGAAATTTAAAAAAAAAACAAACATACAAGCATAGTTTTTCACGGTGTAGATAACATATACAAAATCATCGAAATCTTGTCGAAATCGGATAACGCTTAGGGGTGGGTATCAGACTACGCTTTTTGTATGGGTTTTGTATGTTTTTGGTAAATAATACAATGACGCGACATGACTTCTTCACGTTCCCGCCTAAGCTCGATTCCGGTGTTTCTAACTTCCTATTACCATTAGGCATTAGGGCATTAGGGCCATGTATAGACACATGGCCTGAGCAAAAGAAACTATTAAGGTTATAGCTTCCCCCTTTCGCCCCCCCAGAAACTTATATATAGCCATCTCTTTCAAACGATGTCAGGTCAGGTCATGTAGCGAGGTCATATAAATCGGACTCTGTTTAAAATCTGACAGTAGCCCACTTAGGCCATTCGAAATTACGTACATAGTCACTATAAGCGCGACTAAAGTAACGTGGCTTTCCAAATCTATCCGCTATTTGTGATGCTAATGTAAATGTGAACTGCGCTTCGGTAAATGGAGGGTTGGATAAGGATGGGAAAAGGTCGATCAGTCGATGTCGAATTCCGCATACAACATTGTCATCATTTCAAACCAGTTGAAAATCGTAAACACGATTATTTATCGATCGATGTTTTAGTAGTATAATTATTATTACTAGTAGTTCGCGGCGAACTGAGACCTCGCGACCTCTATCTATATCTTCACAACACTTGGACCGATTCAGCTCATATTCCAACTTAAAAATTGTGTTGAAATGAACTACTTGCCTACAAAATTTCATGAAGATCGGATGAACGGTTCGCATGTTATCATCGGACAAATATACACACAAACATACAAACATAGAAACAAATGCCGATTTGTCCCAGTAAACTCTGAGACCTTCGCTTCGCTCGGTCAATTACGTGAGTTTTTCATCGAGTCATTATCTTCTCATTTGGCTACGCATATTAATAATTGCCCCTCAGAGTCTACAGCAACAAGTCGTGTTTGTAAACATGTATGTGTGAGCTCACACTGTGTTTATTGCCGTCCGTTCGTCTGATATCATGCGAAAGAGAAAGCTATATATGAATTTCATGGGTGCAAACGGGACAAGCTATTGGTTATAAGGAAAGGGTATTATGCTAAGCCAAAAAGGGCTCGTAGTAGTAACGTGAATGCCTCTATACATACGGACTTGGGACCCTATTCGGAGAAATGACATTTTATCTCGGTCACTCTCACTCCCATTAAATTCTAAATTAGAGAGACAGTCACCGAGATAAAATGTCATTTCTCCGAATAGGGTCCCTGATCTGATTTACACGAAAGGGATAGCTAGACTTGAATTTCATATTATACAGGGCTATAAGGAAAGGCTATATGCTAAGCCGAAAGGGCCTCATAGCACTCATTATTTGTGAACAACTTTTAGTATCGGACCAACCATGACATGTAAAAAAAAGTCTGTTCCATAGAAAAATGTCAATGACACTCGACAAAATGTATGGAACAGCTGATTATTTTTTCTTGATTTCAGGGTTCTCGCGAGATAAATATGGTGGACAAAATTTTACCCCGGCGCCCGTTCTAGGCCTGCAGGAGGATCACGATAAGGTACGCCATGGGTAGCTTTGTCTAGTATCGATATGCACCCCATCCCTACCGGAAAGAGCGCCACCGAGGCGCTAAATTCATTGCAACTGTAATGTGAGTTTCTGACATCTCTCCCTCAGCTCAGCCCTCTCGTATTTATAATATTTAAATGCAATGTTGTGTTTCCGAATCAATTTTCCTGAATTTGATAGCCATTTTGAGTGTAAGTCAATATTCAAGATTCAAGATATCTATTGCAGAATGTAGGTGGAAACAGTTCTTAAAAAAACAATTATGTACTTTTATAAGAGCCTTCTAATATTTATTTAAAAAAAAGAAAAGAATGAACGAATCATACAATACTTTTAATTGTTAATAATCGAATTACAAAAAAATTAAAAGCAACCGATCAACACGAGCGCACGTCAGGTAAAGAGACGGCGCGCATTTTTTTTTTTTTATGGCTTAGCTGTTGGCGTGTAACGGCCTCTACAGCTATAACCGGACTTAGGGACGGCGCTCCGGTTCAACTCTGCTTTTGTAGCGGTGCGGTGGTAAAAGATGACGCCACTGCAGTCACGTGACGGCTATCTGCTAACAGTACCATACAAACCACAAACCACTGCAACAATATAAGTACCAAACGTCTATCAGCTCGGTTCGGTCTAGCAGCTTTCATTTGGTACGGATAGAATTAATTGGTCGTAAGTCGTGTTGTTTTTTTTTTCATTGTGGTTGTAGGACTCTTGCAGAGTCCGTCTGGGGTAGTATCTAGCAACCTCCAGGTAGTAGTTTGCAAACATTATCGTAGGTTTTATAGCCACTTGGCCTATACCTTCATCATCATCAGCTAGGAGATGATGATGTGTTTGACTTGACCGTGACTTTGCTTGACTGAGACTTGTTTAATTGTGAAATATTTTACTTCACGGGCAATTTTCATAGTTTGACACCAATAAGCTATACAGGGTTATAAGGAAAGGGTATGCTAAGCCGAAAGAGGCTCATAGTAGTCATGATTGTGAACAACTTTTACTATGGGACCAACCTTGAAACCGAGAAAAAAAATCAACTGTTCCGTACATTTTGTCGAGTGTCATTGATATTTTTCTATGGAACAGCTTTTTTTTCTCGATGTCAGCTTTAATCCCATAGTATAAGTTGTTCATAATGATGACTACTATAAGCCATTTTCGGCTCAGCATATCTTTTCCTTATAACCCTGTACACAATATGTGTGGAGACAAAATATAAGAGAAAACATATACTACATAATGCGTTGATAAAAAAAAATATTCAAATATTCAATTTCAAGTAAAGCCCAAAAAATGAAACGATAAAATAAATTATACTGCATGGTCGTCTCTAGCACGAAGAAATGAGAAAAAAAAAATACCCAACTGCAAAATGTAGCGTATGACACCCCGGACGTAACATAATAACATAAATTAACTTTATTATTTAATGTAACGTAAGGCAAAAAAAAAAAAACACCACAACTGTCTGGAATTTTAATGTCTTTTTTGTGCTTTTGGCATTGTTCCAGTAGAATACTGTAATTTTTTTTTTTTTTTTACGTCGGACTAGGCCCTCGTTTGACCACAATCTCACCTGGGACCCTATTCGGAGAAATGACATTTTATCTCGGTCACTCTCACTCCCATTAAATTCTAAATTAGAGAGACAGTGACCGAGATAAAATGTTATTTCTCCGAATAGGGTCCCTGAGAGAAAGCGAAATGTGTATTACTTGCTTTACTTGATGGAGTAGATTGGTCCTGCAGCCAATTTATTATATCAAACTAGTTGTTACCCGCGACTTCGTTCGCGTGGACATAAAAAAAACTATCCTAGTCCGTCTTTGTGATATACAGTAACTCCTTATCAAATTTTATCAAGATCCGTTCAGCCGTTTAGCCGTGATAACACGACAAACATCCAGAGAGACAAAGTTAGTTCATAAAGTTCGCTAGACGGCGCTAGTTGGCCTTTTTTGACGTTTTGTATGGACAGCGGGCCTATCCTCTAAATTTGAAACGTTTGTGATTCTGATTGCGAGAGCATGTCATTTCGCTCGTACAAACTTAGTCTCACTATGCGCGGTCCCGCTCGCGCACTATCACTATCACGATCAGATACATCCAGCATAAGGGGGCTGTTCCTTTTATCTGTGGGACTGACAGTTGTAATGTAGGGAATTCTAAACACAAGCATAGATTTTTTCCTCAAGACAAACGTATTCATTTTTATACCTCGAAGCTTTATTGCAAGGAACATAATACTCTCTAACGAGAGCTTTATTATTTTATTTATTTATTTCGGGAATAATATATAATATAATTGTATCTAAACCGACGGCCACTTAAAAGTAAAAACTTATTGATCCTGATACGACTGCGGATATATTCCTCTGAATTATAATATTAGTTAGGATGTCCACCCTCTTCATCTGTCTCATATTCATTAGTAAGTCTAATTAAAATTTTGAAGTATTACTAAATTGTATAATTAAAATGTCAAAGCTTAGTAAACCTTTTTTCTCTCTATTATATTTAAAAATACCTACCAGTGAAAATATTTATTTCAAGTAGTCGGATTCTTATAAATTTCAAAGTATCAATAAAGTTAAGAAAACATTATTACTTGCAGCAGGCGATATTGTTCGCCTTCCAAAAATCACAAAGTATAATTTCTCTATGATACTAGTTAAATAACGTAGTCTCAAAGAAAATCTACACGAGAAGAATAATTCTATGGTCCACAGCCGTATACATCCGCGCATCAACGAACGAAATGATTGCGCGTGTTAAGCGTGACTAGCGCCATCTACCTCATTTTCAACTTAATGTATTTTTTACAATAATTGAGGACTACATTTTTTATTCAATCAAAAACTATTACAAAGACTACAAATATTTCACGATCAGCTTTAGAAAAGTTTCTGACTGCATAATTTACCCAATTTGTAGTTTTAACTGTCTTTTGGTAGATTTGCTATAATCCCTTTGAGAGAAAATATTAGAGTAAATTTTATGACTTTATTTTAGATTAGCCTCTGTTAAATATTTTCTGTGTGTATGTATAGAGTATACTACTATATGTGTCATCTTTTTTTTTTAAATATGTATCCATGGATCTGTATGATGCTTCGTCTAAGTATGTAGCTATCGGGGCTAGAGTCTGTGCAAAAAGAGAAGCGTCGTGGCGTAAAAGAGAACTAAAAAGGAGTTTTGACGGGAACGTGAAGAATTCATGTCGCTGTAATATTCATTCAGTCATTGTAATATTTTCCAAAACTTGTGTTATTTCGAGTGTTAATGTGTAAAAATGGTGGATTTTTATCCATTAAGTGTTAGTAAACGTGCAAAGGTGTTAGTGAATATATAATATATGTACAACGTAACTCTTTGTGTTGTTTCCAAAACTCTATAGAAACCTCTGGTAATGTCGCCGCCAATTTACTGGGGCATGACGTGGAATTGATCGTGACTTACTATACTTGACTATGACTGAGAGTTGTTTTAATTGTGAAATATTTGACTTCTCTTGAAATATTACAATACTTGACACTGGCTAAATACATAACGTGTGGAGCAAAAACATAAAAGAAAAAAGAAAACAATGTTGATTTGATTATTTAAATATTAGCACCCGAGTACTAATGACAACTGAGGTATCTAAAAAGTATTTAAAAATTATAATTGTGCTGTTAATGACAGAGCAGTGTTGTCAACGCGACAATTAGAACACGCGCGCCCTCTATTCCACGACGCTTCTCATTTGGCACTGACTAATTATAAAACGACCAGTTAAAACTGAGCTGCTGTTATAATGAGCTCTCTTACTAACCGCGTTCAACTTAGACTGGATAAAATAAAAGTATGATATTTCACTATGGTTACTTCACACTTCATCTTTTTTTTTTTTTTTTTCTTTCCTCGTAAGAGGATTTTGGCGTCGCACGTCTTATGCATTTGCCAGTGTCAAGTATAGTTATATATATTCAAGTTTTGTTAAATATTATCATACAAGTCATAGTCACAGTCAAAAGCGAGCAAATCAAGTCACGGTCAAGTCCAAGTCATGCCCCAGTAAAGTGGTGAAAACTTTACTAGAGCCTTGTATGGAGTTTTGGAAACAACATGAAAATTCACGTTTCACGACATTATACCATTCACCAACACGCGTGCATGTTCAAGAACACTTAACGGGTAAAAGTTCACCGTTTTTACACATTAACACTCGAAATAACACAAGTTTTGGAAAATAATAAAATGACGCGACATGATTTCTTCACGTTCCCGCCAAAACTCCACACTTCATCTGTGATTTACTTGTACCAAAGAAGAATAATAGTCAAATAATAGTATAATAATATAATAATAGTATAATAATAGCTCAGCGCGCGAAATTCAAATTTTCTTGCGTTTTTTGTCAATTACAGCTTAATTACTCATCGTAGGTTCATGAAAACTAATTTTGCGACAATAAATAGATTGTTTCAAGAAATTAAACCAACCAAAAATTCAAGTCGAAAGCTAGTATAAGTACATTTCTCACTAAACCAAAAACCGAGATGAAAATCAGCTTATTGAGATTTTTAGCTAAACCAATGTTCGAATCGCGCGAGATCGCGTGTCACGCTTAGCATTCCTTGATAAAGGTCACAGAATGTGATTGAAACTATAGTCGGAATAACCGACTCAATAAACTCAAAAGATTCATAACTGAATTATTTTAAATACATAGTTGAATATCTATCATTATCAAGATTATCTTGGCACCATCCGAGAAATACGTATCATTGAGGAGTTCCGACATCTGAGGTCTTCTTCCTCAGTTCTGCTTCACCAAATCAAGCTCAGCTCAATAATAATTGACTTTAACGATGTTTTACACTGATTTCTATAAATAATTGTTATTGTAAATTTTATTTTTATTATGAATTGAAATGTTTGTGTTTTAAATTTTAAAGTAGGAATTAAGATAATTATAATAATGTTGTGACATAAATGTAAATGTGTAATCATTTTTTTTGTCAATAAATAATTTGAATTTGAATTTGAAATGGTACTTTCTGAATGCAAATGCCTGACTTGTTGATGAAAATACCGAAATCGCTATATGTATGCCTATAATATTTGAGGAGTTCCCTCAATTCCTCATGGATCCCTTTATCAGAACTGGATTTCGATAAAAATAGGACCAATTTGGAAGAATCTTCTTTCTAATTAAAAAACCCTGCCCGCGGATACTGGCCTGAGCTCTGTTTTTTTATCTATAATTAATTTATAATAATTTTGGTTGTAATTTTAACTCTTTTATTAAGTTTAGATTGTATTGATATTCAATGTTATTTATGGTCAATAAAGATAGACTGTTAAAAAAAAAAAAAAAAACAAATCTGTAGATACATAAATGATGGAGTTCTGAGGTAATAAACATAAAAAATAAGAAAATTCAATCGACTTGAGAACGACCTTCTTTTTTAACCGACTTCCGAAAAAAGGAGGAGATTCTCAAGTCGACTGAATTTTTTGTATTTTCAAGTTGGTTTAAAATGTAGTGAAGAGGAATCGGCACTTCAATCATCAAAATCGGTCGAGCCGTTTATCCTACAGGAGGTAACATAGGAACACACAAACATACATACACCCCGAAAACATTTACAAAAAAATGTTAATAAAATTATTTTATTAAATTTTTCGACATTTTGTGACATTTGAATATAATATTAATATTAATAGTATTAACTCATACTTAGCTTAGAGTATGGATCTTTGTATCTGAAATAAATAAATTTTTAATTTTCATTTGATTTTGATTCTTTGACAGTCGGGTAAAAAACACACCATTTCACTAGTCACCGTGGTTAAACCACACTCAAATATTCAGCTCTATTTCACCACCCTCGTAGACATCCCCCAAATATCGAAGTGATTTAAATATGACTATCAAATCGTCGACAAGAGATTTGGTAACACGACATTGCATTTAAACCTGTTAGGGGATGCTAATGCACCCCTTATCCACGAAATTCACAAATTACTCCCTATACCGAGTTTTCGGTAATATTAGTAGAGATAGGGATATCGTCTAAAAAGTTATAGTCGAGATCTAGGCGAAGGTTTTATTTTTGCAATTATTTATTTTAAATTAATTTATAAATTATTTATTTACTAACGAAACAAACAGTTTATAATAACATTATTCTAAATACAATGACATATGGAACGTGGTCCTTGACTACTGGCCTTTTGGAGAAACTCAGAGTCACACAGCGGGCAATGGAGAGAGCTATGCTCGGAGTTTCTTTGCGCGATAAGATCCGAAACGAGGATATTCGTCGAAGAACCAAAGTCACCGATATAGCTCTCAGAGTTTGCAAGCTGAAGTGGCAATGGGCAGGCCACATCACTCGAAAAACCGATAACCGATGGGGAAGAAAGGTTCTTGAGTGGCGACCACGAACCGGAGTAGGTCCAGCGTAGGTCCTCCCACTAGGTGGACCGACGACATTGTGAAAGTCGCGGGCAACCGGTGGATGCAAGTGGCACATTGTCGGTCGGTGTGGCGCTCTAAGGGGGAGGCCTATGTTCAGCAGTGGACGTCTTCTGGCTGATAATGTAATGTAATGTAAATACAAATTTAAAAATGAGCTAAAATAACAACCAAAATTATTATAAGTTATAGATTTCGAGTCATTTTTTTAAGTACACAGTAAGTTTCAAACATTTACAATAGAAGATTCAATATGCACTGGTTCTCTGATCCGTAGAAGGACGATTGTTATTTGATACAATCAGTCCTCCCACAGATCCAACTATCTATCAAATACAATACAATAAGAAGTCAAAGTCAAAGTCAAAGTTATTTATTTGTAAATATTCATCTACAAGTCAAAAATAATAACCTTTTGTATACAATAGTATGCACATTCATTGAATACAATGATCATTTAAATGCGTTAAATGACAACAAAAAAAGTTAACTTAATAAGATAATGACTATGATTATTATAACTTAAGTTTAATATTAATTATTGACTTTTATAATGGCAAATTATTATTATTATTATTTTCTTTTATTAATATAATAATAATTCTTTAATTCGGACACATGATCCATATGGAGAAAAAAAAACATTAAGTCATAATTTAAGTCATAATTTAGAATTCAGTCACAAATTATTTTAATTTAAAAAAAAAAAATAAAAAAAAAAAATGTGTACTATAATGTATCTATATGTGTAATGTGTACTCAAGTGTAATTAAAACCAGTGACGTGTAGCCTATGGTTATAAATAAATGAGTATAAGATGAATACAATGAGATGCTACTCGAATTTCTGATGTACAGAAGCAATTATGTTTATGTTCCATTAAATTGCTTCAGTACACCAAAATTTTTTGTTACAAGTTCTTCTCACGAAGTATGGCTGATTCTTTTTTTTTTTTTTTTTTCCTCCTAAGAGGATTTTGGCGTCGCACGTCTTATGCATTTGCCAGTGTCAAGTATACATATTTATTCTCAAGTTTAGTTAGATATAATCAAACAAGTCATAGTCACTGTCAAAGTCGAGCAAAGCAAGTCACGGTCAAGTCCTAGTCATGCCCCAGTAAAGTGGTGAAAACTTTACTAGAGCCTTCTATGGAGTTTTGGAAACAACACGAAAATTCACGTTTCACGACATTATACCATTCACCAACACTCGTACATGTTCACGAACACTTAACGGGTAAAAATTCACCGTTTTTATACATTAACACTCGAAATAACACAAGTAATGGAAAATAATATAATGACGCGACATGATTTCTTCACGTTCCCGCCAAAAAAAAACCGGGCTGATTCTTTCCTAATAAAATCATCTAAGAAGGCCACAGATCACACCCTAGATTCTGCATTCATGACGCTCGAAGCGCACCACAGATCAGTCTAATTACACTTATAAGAAATCACTGATTGGTTGATTGTTAGGCGTGAGTAGGCGTAGTCTTGAGATAGCCAATGAGAACGCTCGGTCGCACTCCCCGCGACCCGCACTGCGCCTCAAACTGACGTGACTTTTTGTAGGTACAACGAATCTCGTAATGCGGTATCTAGTGTGATCTGTGGCTTCAGAGCACCAAAAATTCGGGTACAAAGTTTTTCCGACGAAGCTATGGCTGATTCTTTCCTATGATCATCTAAAAAGGCCACAGATCAAATCCTAGTTTCTGCATTCAGGACGCTCGAAGCACACCACAGATCAGTCTAAATACACTTATAAGAAATCAGTCTGATTGGTTGATTGTTAGGCGCGAGTAGGCTGCGTCTTCCGATTCGAGGTCGCCACTCAAAAATCTTTCTTCCCCACCGTTCACCCACACTACTATTACCTTACTCTGAGATTTAGATTTTTACATTTCGGGGAGTGTGCTTCGGATTTGCATGATCTAATTCCCCCCTGCCCATTCTTCTATCGGACAGCCAGGAGCTCAAAAAAGCGACACCGTTTCATGGTAGATATACCAAAAACTCGTACGAAACGGTTTGATTCCACTTTCTTTATTCGAACTGCTGAACAGTGGAATGCGCTGCCCGAGTGGGTTTTTCCTGATAATTATAATCTGGGTGTCTTCAAGTCGCGAGTGAATCGGTTTCTTCTAGGCAAGCGTGCTCCATCGTAGGCTGCATCCTCGTTTACTATCAGGCGTGATGGCAGTCAAACGCAAGCCTATAAATAATAATAAAATAATAATAATAATAATAATAATTCACTGATTGAAGACTGAATGATTCCCACATAATTGCTCATAAAGGTACCTTTACTGATAAAGTTTTTAGCAATATCACTGTTGTGGCTCAGTGTCAATTCCAGACACAAATCATGGGCCTTAATGGTCCATTATACCCACCTCCCAGGTCGACAGATGTGCCGAATACTCAGCTAATCTGCGGGCGGGGCCGGGTGACAAACTACTGCGTGCGATGGGCGTGAGCTATTGTTATATTTAATTGTTGAACTTATTGTTAATATTGTTATTGTTGTAATGCAGACTGTTTTTTTTGCGATGCAGTCAACGTGTTAGGGTCGCGTGATTTTTTTGACGAGCGATTGACTTGTGTCTGGTTCATGAAGTTTCTGCCTCGATACCAGAGAATAATCACCATATCACACTAATATTATAATTCAGAGGAATTTAGCGCAGTCGCATCAGGACCAATAAAGCTTCAAGGTAATGAATACGTTCGTCTTGAGGAGAAAACTTCGCTTGTACGATTTAGAACTCCCTATATTACAACTTACTTATACAAAACGTCAACTAGCGCCATCTAGCGAACTATAGGAACTAAGTTTTACTCTCTGTCTGGATGTTTGTCGCGGTATCACGGCTAAATGGATCTTGATAAAATTTGATAAGGAGTTACTTGTACATCGCAAAGACGGGGACATAGGATACTTTTTTATGTCCACGCGAAAATCGCGGGTAACAACTAGTAATATTATAAATGCGAAAGTTTGTAATTGTGAAGTATGTAACTATGTAAGTGTGTGTTGTTCCCGTTCAACTCTGTAACGGCTGTACGGATTTGGATCGCCGATTGCGTCTTGCCGCCTGACGCCGGCCTCATCTTGCCTCTAACTGCCGCTTGCCACCGGACGCGTCTTGCCGCCTGCCGCGTCTTGCATCCTGCCGCCGGCCGCCATGCGCCACGTCAGTAGTTCGTGTCAGTTATTTCTGAATCATGGCCACCCTACAAAATCCCAGCAAAATAAAATGACAAATGATCAATATTTCATAACTATTGTCCGACATGTCAAAGGGCAATTCCATTAATAGTTTGCCCTTTTGGGGAGCTATTTGGATCGTTTTAACTAACCAAAGAAAATAAGGAAAATACCTACACGTAATGTAATATAAGTTTGTGTGTAAGTATGTAACCCCCGAATACTGAAACGTTTGTTAACTTTCACGACAGATTAAGTCTATTGCTGTCATTGTCATTTGCTTAGTGCCAGACAAAGGCAGTATTAGAATTAATCTGTTGTCAAAGTCAACAAGCGTTTTAGTATTCGGGGGTTAGTGTGTTTGTTCCCGTTCGACTCTGTAACGGCTGAACAGATTTCAATGAAATTTGGTGTGGAGGTAGCTTATACCCGAGATTAACCGATAGGATACTTTTTATCCCGGAAAAATATTCGGTTTCTGTAGAATAGCGGGGAACCGCGGGGCGCAGCTAGTATTATATAACTAGTAGCCTATGTGTTAATCCAGTGTGTAACCTACCTCCATACCAAATTTCATTCAAATCCGTTCAGCCTTTACTGAGTTTAACGGGAACAAACACACTTACATACTTACACAAACAAACTTTCGCATTTATAACATTAGTGAGATATTCTTACAGAATGTTTGAACATCGTGGCCAGTAAATGTCAAGCAAAGTAAGTCACGGACAAGCCCAAGTAAAGTGGCTCTATCGATTTTGTTGCATATTTCTAAACTAAATTAAAATTGTCTGCTCTAAAGTTATTGCCATTCTTTTCTCACATGTTGACATCGATTCTGTTAATAGCACCAAGATTGTTACCATCGTGTTCTATCCACTAACCCCCGAATACTGAAACGTTTGTTAACTTTGACGACAGATTAAGTCTATTGCTGTCTTTGTCATTCGCTTAGTGCCAGACAAAGGCAGTATTAGAATTAATCTGTTGTCAAAGTAATACTGAAACGTTTGTTAACTTTGACGACAGATTAAGTCTATTGCTGTCTTTGTCATTCGCTTAGTGCCAGACAAAGGCAGTATTAGAATTAATCTGTTGTCAAAGTAGTACTTGAAACGTTTGTTAACTTTGACGACAGATTAAGTTTATTGCTGTCTTTGTCATTCGCTTAGTGCCAGACAAAGGCAGTATTAGAATTAATCTGTTGTCAAAGTAATACTGAAACGTTTGTTAACTTTGACGACAGATTAAGTTTATTGCTGTCTTTGTCATTCGCTTAGTGCCAGACAAAGACAGTATTAGAATTAATCTGTTGTCAAAGTTAACAAACGTTTCAGTATTCGGGGGTAATACTATAAATGCGAAACTTTGTGTATAACTATGTAAGTAGATAAGTAAGTAAGTGTATTTGTTCCCGTTCAACTGTGTACCGACTGAACGGATCTGAACGAAATTTGGTATGGGGTAGCTCATTCCTTGGATCAACTCACAGGCTACTTTACATCCCGCAAAAGTTTTTGATTACTGTAGAATAGCGGGTGAAACCGCGGGGCGCAGGTACTTTATAATAAAATTAAAAGCGACGCAATCATTTTCGTCCAGTCATATTAGTTTTGAGAGTAGTACAACAGACTCTACACCATACACTAAGATAATAATTTTGATTTAATTGACCGTTTCACGCAGTCAGTCTTACAGTCGAGTGTTCATTTTGACACACTCACTTTGAAACACGTAACCTCGCTATCATAAAACGAATCCTACTTTTCAGGAATAAGTCCTAAAATCGTATATCTTCAGTAACCCTGTATTAATTTGACTTTTGCGCGACACGCCCCCAAACGTGCAACTGTGGGGTGACATTAATTCATGAAGGATTAAAGACTTACATATTTATTGAGTAGGATTTTGATTTTATTATCAATTAGCATTAAAATATCTTTTCATCTTTTTTTTTTGAGCACTACAATATTTAATTTGTTGTATATAACTACAAACTAACTATAACCTAAAATTATTTAGGTATCGTTTAAACCAGGGGCTCCCAAACTTATTTTGTCTACTGCCCACTTTGAGAATGAATTATTCTTTAGCGCCCCCATTTTTTTAAAATTACAAGTCGCCCCCCTAACCTCTACACAACGCTCCCATTTTTTTCTGGGTCTCTTACCGCCCCCCTTTAGGCCTGCAGCGCCCACAAGGGGGCGTTATCGCCCACTTTGGGAAAGGCTGGTTTAAACTATCAAAGCCTTAGGAACTGTGGATAGTTTAAACGATCTCTTTATTTGTATTATTATTTTTATTTATTTATCTATTTTTTTTCATTTTTTTTTTAATTCGATACTTATTTCACTACATGTTTGTTACCAACCTTCGTAAAGGCTGCACCAATACCGATGAATTATTTTTTGACGTTGCGGATTCGAACTAGTGTTAACAAAAATCATTAGTGTGATAATTTAACATCTAACATCTCAGGGTGACGAGCGCAGTGCATTGCCGCGCATAGTTTTGAACTGTTGAACTTCAAAATACTGAGTGGCGATGAGCTGTATAAGCAAGCGTGACGCTTAACATCAGGTGAGCGACTTGCTCGTCTCGTCACCGAGAAACAAAAAAAAAAACAAGCTGTTTAGAGTTTTGTACGATAAATGCCTACGCAACGAGTGCAAAAAGACGAGAGTGATCGCTCTATCACTTTCACACACGTTGGTTATGTATCATTCGTTACAAACAAAAACTATAATGTTCATAATCACACAGTTTTATTACATTAAATAATACATATAGTATCTAAAAATCTATAATAAAGGAATCTATAATACAGTTTAGGCAATAGGTATATAATTATGCAAAATTATATTATTTTATTATACACTTTATTATCACTAGTAGGTATAGTTATTTAACGGCCACATACTTTTGTAGTAGTGTCGTCAATAAATTATTATTGCTTATGATACATTAACAGTATAGCACGACCAACTTAATTTTAGAGCAGTTTTGTATTTTTAGCGGATGGCTGTCAGTTTTGTATTTTTAGCGGATGGCTGTCAGTTTTGTATTTTTAGCGGATGTCTGTCAGTTTTATAATTTTAGCGGATGGCTGTCAGTTTTGTACTTTCACCGGATGCTTGTCTGTTTTGTATTTTCAACGGATGCTTGTCAGTTTTGTATTTTCAGTGGATGGCTGTTAGTTTTGTACTTTCAGCGGATGGCTGACAGTTTTGTATTTTCAGCAGATGCCTGTCAGGTTTTAATTTTGAACAGCGGATATCAGTCTTGTTTTTCAACGGATGGCTGTTAGTTTTGCATTTCAGCGGATGATTGTAAGTTTTGTATTTTCAGTGGATGGCTGTTAGTTTTGTACTTTCAGCGGATGGCTGTCAGTTTTGAATTTTCAGTAGATGGCTGTCAGGTTTTAATTTTCAACAGCGGATTTCAGTCTTGTTTTTTAACGGATGGCTGACAGTTTTGTATTTTCAACTAATGGCTTTCTGTGTTGCATTTTCAGTGAATAATCAGTTTTGCATTTTCAAAGGATGGTTGTCAGTTTTGTAATTGCAATGGGTGGCTTTCAGTCTTGTATTTTCAACGGGGTGCTGTCAGCTTTGTATTTTCAACAGGTGGCTGTTAGTTTTATATTTTCAATGGGTGATTGTCAGTTTTGCATTTTTAAAGGATGGCTGTCAGTTTTGTATTTTCAAAGGATGGTTGTCAGTTTTGCATTTCAGCGGATAATAGTAAGTTACCATTACAGTGTCAGTTTTGAACAGAAACGCGCTCTTTCTGCTCAGTTCTGCATCTGCTCTGCTTGAAGGCCCTGTTCTGGAAAATTGGTCGCAATCTGAAACTTCTATTCTGACGCGATCGAGATTATTTCTGCCTCAGCCGCTCTCATTAAACATTATGAGATTAAAAATAACAGATATAATTTTGATCAAAATCTCGCTACCAAATTATCCCTCAAAAAGTTAGCTCGGCCTTCCATTCTGATTTTGAAAATGCCTTAAGTTAGCAGCTTGTCCCATTGTCGCCAACCTAGCAGACATACTTCCATCGTAAATAGCGCTGCGACCCAAAACCGGCATAATCGATGTCGACACTGAATTAGCCGGTATCGATATCGATGGATCTCTATCCGGATTTAATCGATTCTCGTTTAATTTTGACGTGTTTAAGAAAGCAGATGTTTGTGATTGTAGTAAACTGCCCGGTAGAGGCTGTGTTCGATCCAGTCTGAACTGTAAGTTGTTCTGTTTCTCCATTTGGTGGTGTTGTGTTCTAACAGCGAAGCGGTTTACGTGGACAGGGATGGGTACGACGATTTTTGTGCCGGACCCGTTTTTGCCGGAGTGGCTGCCGGACGCGAGGCCAGCTTTTACTCGTTTCCATTTGGCGCGACGGTTTTGGAACCAGATTTTAACCTGTGAATGAAAAAAAGGATGTTATTTGGAACAGAAAAAAGTCCAACAAGTATCAAGTTGGTCTGCAGAGTATCTATTAAATCACATCACATTACACTAATAATATAAATGCGAAAATTTGTAAGTATGTAAGTAAGTATGAAGTGTTTTGTTCCAGTTAAACTCTGTAACGGCTGAACGGATTTGAATGAAATTTTGTAGAGATATAGCTTATACCCTGGATGAACACATTGGCTACTTTTACTTTATCCCGGAAAAATACTCGGTATCTGTAGAATAGCGGGTGAAACCGCAAGGCTACAAATTATATTTTACTAGCTGCGCCCCGCGGTTTGACCCGCTATTCTACAGGAAAGGTTATATTAAGGAGATAAAAAGTAGCATAAGTGTTAATCCAGTGAATAAGCTACCTCCCCACTAAATTTCATCCAAATCCTTCCAGCCGTTACAGAGTTGAACGGGAACAAACACACTTACATACTTACCTACTTAGGTACACTACTTATCTTTACTTCGCTAAATATCGATACTTATAATACTTAAATCCTAAAATATATTTTTGAAAATATATTTTTAGGAGTTTAAAGAAAATATATTTGCATGGGTGCAACACAAACCAATAACAAATGTATGTCTGTCTGTCCGGGATAAACTCGGAAACTATGGCACGGGTTTATATGTCCTAAGCTGTAAATGACTTACCTAATATTACTAATCATTTTTATAAGGTGAATAAATAATCTGAAATCTGAAATCTATGCAGCTTTTTAAAATGCATTCAGTGGTTTCCGATGGAAAAGGTCTCACCTGCACTTCACTGAGTTTCAAAGCGGCCGCGATCTGCGACCGCTCCGTGAGACTGAGGTACTTTTTCGCGTGGAACTCCCTCTCCAGTTCGAGGAGCTGTTCCGATGTGAACGCTGTTCTTCTTCTTCTTGCTTTGTTCTCTCTTGCCGCGTCCGTGCTAGAGTCTTCTTGGTCCGGCTCGGACTCGTTTCCTGAGGACAAAAATCAACATTCTAGACAATTCAAAATTTTTATTTATGGAAAATAAACAAATTGTACACAAGAATCAAAAACAAAAAGGTAGATAAAAAATAAATAAAAGACCTAATACACATTGTTTTTAACCACAAACCGTTTCCTCCTTAGTTATAGTAAAAAAAAAATAACGCGACAAACACCCAGACAGGACAGAGAGACAGGCAGACTAACAGACTCTCTTTTTTTTTTGAAATACTAGTTAGAATTAGCCTCCGAGGCTAATTGGCTTTACACTTTCGCTTGCGACGTAACCCCTTTTTTTTCTTTTTTTTTTTCTTTTTCCTCCTAAGAGGATTTTGGCGTCGCACGTCTTATGCATTTGCCAGTGTCAAGTATACATATATATTCTCAAGTTTTGTTAGATATTATCAAACGAGTCATAGTCACGGTCAAAGGCGAGCAAAGCAAGGCGCGGTCAAGTCAAAGTCATGCCCCAGTAAAGTGGTGAAAACTTCACTAGAGCCTGCTATGGAGTTTTGGAAACAACACGAAAATTCACGTTTCACGACAAAACTCCATAGAAACCTTTAGTAAAGTCTCCACCACTTTACTGGGGTATGACTTGGACTTAACCGTGACTTAGTTTACTTGACTTAGACTATGACTGAGACTTGTTTTAATCGTGAAATACTTTCACTTCAAATATTACAAAACAATGGCTAAATACACAACGTGTGAAGCCAAAATTTAAGAGAAAAAAAAAGAGTATTCCCAGCGTCTGTCAAACTGTAAGGTCAGCACAGTGGAGGCGTGTCCCGAATCCCGCTTGCCGACAAATCCCGACGGATCAAAACGGGATACTTTATGGAGTCTATTGACCGCGTCATTTGATGCTGAATTGGGGTGATGCGATGAAACGACATTTTTTTTATTAAATTTAGATTTAGGCCAACAGTGTGTGGGACGTAGACCATCTCCTTTGTTTTTGTGTTTCTGTTGTCTTCGTTTTCGTAACTTTTAAAATTCTGTTACAGTTATTTAGCTTATAATTGAATGTAACATTGTATAACGCATTTAAATAATCATTATAATCAATGAATAGCCTCTATTTAATTTGCATACTATTGTATACAAAAGGTTATTATTTTAGACTTGTAGATGAATATTTACCAATAAATAACTTTGACTTTGCTTTATGCATGTTTATTTAGCGTTTATTTGATGTACTTTTTTTTTACTAGAAACTGCTAAATGCTAAACGGATAAATGGCCGTTAGTTACTCCAAGACAATAAAAAAAATCATATTCTTTATTTGCCACTAAGTGTACAAAAGAGATGAAAAAAAAGCGCGGGAAACCTTCGAATTGTTAGGCCGTATTTTTTTCGCGTTATTTAAATATAATTGTAATTAATAATTTCTGAGATCAGTTAAGTAGGTAGTGTTCTATTATTTAGTGTATATAGTTAATATTTATTGGTAAGTCCTTTCTTTTCGAGTTTTCTTCATGGATCCGCCTGACCCCGGGGGCTCAGTGCCCCCGGTTGGCTGTAATGTGACGATATCGTCATCAAATTCAGATATGGAGCTTGATCCAATTATCATTGGTAAAGCTAGTATTCCTCAGAAACGTAAACGTCCTAGTAATTCAGCGGAAGTTAAATCACTCAATCAATCACGTGCTTCCACTCCAGTGATTGACAACTCAGCACCTCCACGCCCTTCCCCAGGCGCGAGGACCTTTTATGAAGCATCTGACACGTCATCATACATTGTCCATGTTCAGAGAGTACAGTCTGCGCCTAATGATGGTACCACGTTTCATCCTGTTGCTTTTGGTAAATTTTTGCTAAAGAACAATATCCGTAATATTTTCAATGGTAGCATAAAACGAATTGGCCGAAATAGAATTTCCCTATCATTTACCACTTACACAGATGCTAACTCTTTCATTCAAAACAAAAATCTGGAGGATAGTAAGCTTAAGGCATTCATTCCCTCTTATCACATTACACGTATGGGACTGGTACGAGGTGTACCTGCAGAGTGGTCACCTGAGGAGGTGATTGAAAACATTACTGTTCCAGGAGGTTGTGGAAAAATACTAAAGGTTAGACGACTAAACTACAAATCCATGGTTGATGGATCTCCAACATGGAAACCATCCCAAACTGTTGTAATAACTTTTGATGGGCAGATTTTACCAAAACGAATTTTTATGTGCTTTAACTCTTTGCCTGTGGAACTATATGCATATCCAACTATTCAATGCTACTCTTGCTGTCTGTTTGGTCACACCAAACTGCAATGCAGATCCAAGCCACGTTGCTCTAAGTGTGGCCAAGGACACACCAGTGACTCTTGCTCTGTAGATGAAGAAAGTGCTACGTGCTGCCTATGTTCAGGTAATCATTTTGCCACCCGGAAGACATGTCCAGAATTTGTTAGACAGAAAAATATAAAACAGTCGATGGCTGAGAACTGTATTTCTTATGCAGAAGCGTCTAAGATACATCCTCCAATCACAAAATCTTATGCTCATTCAGTAAATTCCAGCAACCAAGTCTTACACGAGAAAATTAGTCCAATAAGCCACAATAATTTATCGTCTGACATATCTTACAGAAAAACAGTTCTATTACGACCCAGATCACCTCCTAAGCCATCAGTAGGGTACAACCAGGTTGCCCATAGAGAACTTACAAAAGACTACAATATGCCTGCCCCATCAAATGGCTGTGCTCTCCCACATAGCTCTGACATTCAAGAAGAGTCCTCTTTGAAAGATTTGATCGTAGCCTTTATTAATATTCTTTCACAATCCAAAATGATACCGCCCAACGCTGCCCCGGTGATTCAATCACTCCTACAAACACTCATCAATTATGGATGTACAACCAAAAGTAGTAATGCAGTGGAACTGCCGTAGTGCGCGTAGTAAGAAACATGATATTATTTATTTATTAAATAAATATAATCCTTTCGTTTTTGCACTGGCGGAGTCCTGGCTAAAGCCTGGCTCCGTCTTCAAAATTAATCAATTTAATTGTCTTCGGGAGGACAGATTTGACGGGTGTGGCGGTGTTGCCATGCTTATCAAAAATTCTGTCCCCTATACTCCCATTAATATACCTCCTCATAGCGATAATTTTTCAATTGTTGCAGCTGTTATTAATTCTATTTGCTTCGTTTCTATCTATATTCCTCATCCCTCGTCTTATATTTTCCATGAATTGAATAACATTATTCGTATTCTTCCCAGACCATTTTTACTGCTAGGCGACTTTAACTCTCACCAACAGTCGTGGGGAAGTTCATCCACAGATTCTTATGGTCAAAATCTTCTTGACCTATTTAATGAGCATAATTTGTTTGTTCTAAATGTTGGTATTCCCACTCGTAGAACTAATCCTACTGAAGGTAAAAGTGCAGTTGATCTCTCAGTTTGCACTTCAAATTTAGCTACCAAAATAAAATGGCAAATTCTGTCTTCCTCGTTTCAAAGCGACCACTTCCCAATTTTGTTAACATTTTTGAATAGTGATTTTAAGTCTTTTCCACCAAGAGAACCTCGTTTAAAATACAGGATAATTGAGAGTGAATGGGATAATTACCGTTCAAGAGCTGAAACTAAAATTAAATCTTTGCCTCCTGTTTCATCATTAGGTGTAATTGAAAGTGCTTATACCATATCGGCAAGACTGTCAGAAGCAGCAAATGAAACCTTTCCCCTGAAAAATGGAGCAGCACATAAAATTCCATCCCCCCCTTGGTGGGATAGCGAATGTTCAATAGCTGCTAAAAAAAGAAAAGAAGCTGAGAAAGCCTATAACAATGACATGAGCAACGAAAATTTCCAAATTTTGATTGGTATCATGGAAAATAATCGCAAGCTATTCAAAGACAAGAAACTTGATAGCTGGAGAAGATATTGTTCTTCTCTTTCTCCACAATCTCGCCTTTCAACTGTTTGGCAAAATATCCGTAGATATAAAAATGCAATGAGTGAATCTAACTGTGCTTTTCTTCCACAATCTATGTCAAATGAATATTTAAATTATCTAGCTCCACCGTTTGTTCCTCAGCAAAATTCGATTGATCCCCCTATATCTTTTATTCAAAATCCAGTAGGCCTCAATTCGCCATTTTCTGTAGGGGAGTTAAAAGGAGTCCTCTCCTCTGTATCAGATTCAGCTCCTGGTGAAGATGGCCTTCCTTATTCATTTTACCGTAATCTTTCTGATCACTCTTTAAACTATCTTCTTAGTCTTATCAATTTAGTTATGTCATCGGGCACAGTACCTCCCTCATGGAAAACTCAAGTTATACTACCGATCTTGAAACCGTCGAAAGTTCCCTCTCAAGTATCATCATATCGCCCTATTGCTTTATCTCCTGTAATTGCTAAAATTGCAGAACATTTAGTTAAGAATAGATTAGAGTGGTTCATCGAAAATCAAGGCTTATTAGCGTCTTCTCAGTATGGCTTCCGCAAAGGTAAAAGCACAATAGACAGTATTAGTATTTTATCCACCGATATCCGTATTGCATTATCTCAAGAAGAATCGGTTGTCGCTGTATGTTTGGATATCAAAGCAGCTTATGATAATGTTCTTATACCTATTCTTAGAAAAAAGTTGCATGATTTAAAAGTACCACAAATGTTGTCTAACTTTATAGGTAATTTACTGTACGGCAGATTGATAAAACTAGATAATAGCTCCGAATCTAGAATTCTCTGGAAAGGCCTTCCTCAGGGATCTGTGGTTAGCCCTATTTGTTACAGTATTTACACATACGATTTAGAATCGTCTATTAAAGGTGATGTTAAAGTACTGCAATATGCTGATGATTTGCTGATTTATGCGTCCAGTAAGTCTATCAGCACAGCATCTGCATCTATAACCCAAGCACTTAATAATTTAGGAGAATGGCTAGATAGCAATGGCTTAGAACTATCACCATTAAAAAGCAACGTTGTCTTGTTCACTAGGAAACGATCTCATGAACCACTAAACATTACGTTTAAAGGTGAAGCTATACCTGAGAAAGAGAGTATCAAGTTTTTGGGTGTTATATTGGACAGTAAGCTGACTGGTCTTCCACATTGCGAATATGTAGTATCAAAATGCAATCGTGTCTATAATATCCTCAAATGTTTATCGGGAGTTTGGTGGGGTGCTCATCCCTATTCCCTGAAGCTGATCTATAATGCTCTGATAAGAAGTGTTCTCGACTACGGGTCTTTCTTGTTAGAGCCTTGTAGTTTAGCCGGATTGGGGAAGATGGATGACATTCAATCAAAAGCTCTACGGCTAATATCGGGTGCTATGAAATCAAGCCCCATAAATGCTCTTCAAGTCGAGTGTGGTGAGCCTCCGCTGCATTTGCGTCGACAGTTTCTTTGTGATAGATATTTATTCCGTTCCTTACAGTTTTCTGAGCATCCTCTTGTACAGAATCTGTACTATCTTTCAGATTTGGTAGAGTCATCTCCTTATTGGCGTCATAAATCCCCGCCATGTCTAATTTTAAGTTTTAGAAAATATTTGTCATTAGATGCACCCGTTTACCGATCTCAAAATCTTCCAATATTTTCTTGTAATTATAATGCATTAACTTTCTCGCCAAATGTAATCCTAAACTTCGGAATTGAAAAACACGATCCTATTGCAAACATCAAGTTTAATGCCAAAGTTGATGAAAATTGGCGCGGGTGGCATCAAGTCTATTGTGATGCCTCTAAACACTCTTCCACAGGTATGGTAGGTGTTGGTATATACCATTCACAATATAAGATTGTGCAGAAAATTAAACTTCCCCCAGAAGCGTCTGTTTTTACTGGAGAATGTTATGGTATTTTTAAGGCTATTGAATATGTTCGCATAATGAAACTCTGTCAGACAGTGATATTTTCAGATTCTTTGAGCGCTCTTTATTCATTATCTAAGTTCCCCTTTAAACCACAAACTTACTATCCGGCAATAATCAAAGCAAGGGAAGAGTTATATCGATGTGTTCTAAACGGTCATTCTATATCATTTGCATGGATTCCCAGTCATTCTGGGATACATGGAAATGAAAAGGCTGATCTACTCGCAAATCAAGCAGTAATTTGTGGTGACCGTTTCCCATACACTATTTTCTGCCACGACCTGGTTGCTCTCCCTGAGCTTTCTCTGAAGAAAGCTTGGGATAAAGCATATTTGAAAAGTGTATCTAAAAAAGGAAAACTCTATTTCAGTCTCCAACCTAATATTCAGTTGAGACCATGGTTCTTTGATCTAATACTAAGTAAACGTGCTACATCATCATTAATACGAATGAGATTGGGCCATGTATGTAGCCCAGCTCACCTTGCCAGGCTTCATATAATTGATTCTGCTGCCTGCGAATGTGGAAGTGGCATTGGTGATTTAAATCACTTATTCTTTTGTTGTTCAAATAATGATGTTTCCTCCTTTTATGAATCTTTAGTTTCCCTTCATGTTACCTTTCCTACTAATATTTTTTGTTTACTTGCTTCCCTTGATCCAAATATTTATTATTCCATATCTATTTTTCTTTTATCTAATAACATAAAATTGTAATTACCATGAATCCTACTTTCCTGATCCATATTCCTCTCCTAAAGTTAATTTTTTCTTCCTATAATTATTTCGCGACTTATGGTTTCCCCGTTTTTAAAAAACACAAGTCCTAATACAGAAAATGGCAGAATGCACAGAGTGCGATGCCAAGAAAGGGAAAAAAAAAAAAAAAAAAAAAGTGTACAAAGGGAGTTTTGGCGGGAACGTGAAGAAATCATGTCGCATCATTTTATTATTTTCCAAAACTTGTGTTATTTTGAGTGTTAATGTGTAAAAATGGTGAATTTTTACCCGTTTAGTGTTCGTGAACATGCACGCGTGTTGGTGAATGGTATAATGTCGTGAAACGTGAATTTTCGTGTTGTTTCCAAAACTCCATAGAAGGCTCTAGTAAAGTTTTCACCACTTTACTGGGGCATGACTTGGGCTTGACCGTGACTTGATTTGCTCGCCTTTGACTGTGACTATGACCTGTATGATAATATTTAACAAAACTTGAATATATATAACTATACTTGACACATCTTAATGCATAAGACGTGCGACGCCAAAATCCTCTTAGGAGGAAAGAGAAAAAAAAATAGTGTACAAAGGTCTTATTTTAATATAATATGCGTTTTTGGCGGGAACGTGAAGAAATCATGTCGCGTCTTTAAATTATTTTCCAAAACTTGTGTTATTTCGAGTGTTAATGTGTAAAAACGGTGAATTTTTACCCGTTAAGTGTTCGTGAACATACACGAGTGTTGGTGAATGGTATAATGTCGTGAAACGTGAATTTTCGTGTTGTTTCCAAAACTCCATAGAAGGCTCTAATAAAGTTTTCACCACTTTACTGGGGCATGACTTGGACTTGACCGTGACTTTCTTTCCTTGACTTTGACCGTGACTATGACTTGTTTGATAATATCTAACAAAACTTGAGAATATATTATGTATACTTGACACTGGCAAATGCATAAGACGTGCGACGCCAAAATCCTCTTAGGAGGAAAGAGAAAAAAAAAAAAAAATATAATATGCACTTAAGACTTAGTCGCCCATTTCGGGCATTGCAATTACGAGGACGCTACATATCAAAGTCTTAATATTATAAAATTAAATAAATAGTGTCGATAAAAATAAGGACGGAGAGGTGATGATGACGAGATCAGATCGTCATATTTTCTTACTAGCCTCACCCCCAAACACTGAAACGTTTGTTAACTTTGACGACAGATTAAGTCTATTGCTGTCTTTGTCATTTGCTTAGTGCCAGACAAAGGCAGTATTAGAATTAATCTGTTGTCAAAGTTAACAGACGTTCCAGTATTCGGGGGTCAGTGGCTTCAAAGTATTCTTCAATGGCATAGAAACAGTTTAGTGCAAGGATTTTTTTTGTTTTGTGGTAATGTTGGTTAATTTTGGTTCGTTTTGTATATGTTTTGGTAATTTACTATACAAATAAATAAGAACGTAATTAGATTATGAGGCTTTTATTTTTTATATTATAATAACTTTATATAATATAATTTTATATGTATACCTTTAAGTGGTTAGCTTTAAAGGCGTCATTTAACAAAACATGCAAACACAAGAAAGAAAAAACATGCTATAAATATTTCTGTGCGATATACTTACAAAATAATGAAAGAACAGATCTGAGTTTATAAAATTATCTAACTTCAAGCACCACTTCTACTCAGTATTATAAATTTTATCCAGTGTATTATTGACCGAGCGAAGCGAAGGTCTCAGAGTTTACTGGGACAAATCGGCATTTGTATGTATGTTTGTATGTTTGCGTGTATATTTGTTCGATGATAATTTGCGGACCGTTGATCTGATCTTCATGAAATTTTGTAGGCAAGTAGTTCATTTCAATACAATTTTTAAGTTCGAATATGAGCTGAATCGGTCCAGGGGTTGTGAAGATATAGGGATCGCGATGTCTCATGCAGTTCGCCGCGAACTACTAGTACTACTAATGTAATATGTATACTATAAAGGTATTAGGTATTTACCTACTTAATTCTACCCACTTGGCACGTAATAAAGCCCTCGCTACATGGCCTGACCTGACATCGTTTGAAAGAGATGGCTATATATAAGTTTCTGTGGGAGCGAAAGGGAGCAGCTATAACCTTAATAGTTTGTTTCTTTTGCTCCCGTGAAATTCAAATCTAGCTGTCCCTTTCACACGATGTCAGGTCAGGCCATGTATAGACACCCTTAATGAATTTTTGTAGTGGTAGGGCTCTCTTGCAGAGTCCGCCTGGGGAAGTCACACACCGCCACACCTTTGCCAGTTAATCAACCGCCAAGCAGTAGTGTGCAAGCACTACTGTGTTCCGGATTGAAGGGCAATGTTTCCAGCGTAATTACTGGGCATACAGAGATTTAACATCTAACATCTCAGGGTGACGAGCGCAGTGCATTGCCGCGTATAGTTTTGAACTGTTGAAGTTCAAAATTCTCAAAATTCTGGGTGGCACTGAACTGTTATGGGCAAGCGTGACGCTTAACATCAATTGAGCGACTTGCTCGTCTAGTAACGAAGTAACAAAAAAAAAAACGTACTTTTCGGGCTTATATTTGGCATTATTGTCGTACATTCTCATCATTAAAAAAAAAGGTAATAATGAAGTGTAATATAAAGTCGTGTTATGTTTTGGATGTTTCGTGAAGTGGGTCATTTGTAATAAATGTTAATAATGTAATAACCAAAGATAAAGAGAATTCTGTGGTAATAACTTAGAGGTATATCTAACCTACCTACTTACAGCATTTATTTATTTGTGAATTTTGTTTAAATTAGTTAATACGACGAAGAACACCTATTTCTATAAGCTATATGTCATCACACAATGAAGTTGTCACTTTCTATTCCATTGAAGAATACTTTGAAGCCAGTAAGGCTAGTAAGAAAAATATGACGATCTGATCTCGTCATCATCACCTCTCCGTCCTAATTGTTGTCGACACTATTTATTTTTAAATTTTATAATATTAAAACTTTGATATGTAGCGTCCTCGTAATTTTGCAATGACCGAAATGGCCGACTAAGTCTTAAGGCGAGGTCTTAAAGTAGCATTTTTCAGCGCTTTGTTCGAAGTGACGAGATTACCTAATCAAGTGCAAAAAATACCGCAGATAGAAAATAAAACTGAAATTACGTTTAACCGAATAAAATTTTGAAAATCTGTCTTAGTTACAAAATAAAAAATAGCAAAATGACCCCCTGAAAAACCCTTCTGAAATCAAATGCTCTGAATTTTCAGCGGTAACTACAAATTTTCTTTTACAAATTAAATATCCAGACTAGTGGTTCATACGGCGAACCGGGTAGTTTTTTATTTGACTTGTATATTTCCAATAATCGGCAAGAAAGCAATGAAAAACTACAATTTACCGTTTTCTCATCAAGTATGCGATTTTCAACTTTAAACCTTAGAACTTTGAGCGGGACAATACTCATTTCAAATCACGATCAGTCCTCGCCTTATGTGCATATTATATTTTATTAAGACCTTTGTACACTTAGTGGCAAATAAAGAATATGAATATGTGACAATGTTGTCATTGTTGATAATAAAGGTCCTTTCCTTGTCTTTATAGGCGCTGTCGTTAAATTAGCTCGACCACGGAGGGGCGTGGCGCTGACTCGGCCGTTCCCTGCTCGCCACTCGCTATCGTTTTTTATTGACAATCTTATCAACGTACGTCAGTTGCAATTCGAGCTCGGGGGGCGGCAAAAAATATTGGATTTTTACCCGACTGCCTAGGAGGGTAATGTTTTTTAGGTGTATGTATCGTATGTCTGTCTCGAGGCTGGTGCTACGCGACGTTGCTTACTTCTCATAACTTTTTCACTTGGATACTAACCCACACACACACCCTTGCAGCAAACACTCTTCCCAAACCAAGAATACACCCCCAGAAGAGAACTAGCTCTCACAAACTCAGGGTATCCTACCGTGGGAGCTAGTGCCCTAAAACTAGCTATTTTCCAGTTTAGTAAATCTACCTGAGGGTAGATTTAAATTGGACAAAATGTTCATCACTATGTTAATCTATTGAAGAAATAAAAAAAAGTAAAAAAAAAATGTACCTAATGTGTTATTTTGTCCTCCTAAATCCGCCTACACTGCTAGGCCGGTTTAGGATCGCGTTGTTTTGGCGGCCTCTTTTCAGCAGTGGACGTCTTCTGGCTGATGATGATGATGGATGTTTATTTTAATTTCATCGTCATCACCAGCCAGAAGACGTCCCCATTACGTAGGGGGATTGCCGTCTATCTAACACTCTAGACGTCTAGACAAAAATATGACCAAAACTTCCACTACACCAAAACAACGCGATCCTAAACCGGTCTAGCTTATTTTATATTTATTATGTTTTATTTTTTAGTACTTTTTTTTTGTTTTTGTGTTTAAATCTGCCAGCGTGGTGAATATGGCCCAATGGGCCAAATCTACCTTCGAGGGTAGGCTATATCCCAGCCGTGTGATGCTAAAAGGCAGACGCAGAATACACCACGAGTGGAGCCAAAATCGAAGAAAAATAACCAATATCTGTCAAATACGGGTTTTTTCGTTTTTTTGTTTAAAATCCCGCAGGACTAGGAGACGTGGCGCTGACTCAGCCACTCTGCCAAAAAGCTTTACTGTTACATTATTCTGTATAGTTCTGTACGTCTCGGATGTCAATCCCGATATTCCCGATGATGCCCTATCGTTGGTTTTTTATCGGCGATTGATCTGAGATGGCTCCACTAAATAGAGGGTGACCGATACCACAGAATAACAATAATACAGAAGTAGAAGAATAGTACAGAAGACACTCCGAGATGACAATTAAATAAATAAAGACTAAAATACGTCGCAACTTCAGCACGCACAGCGAAGCGTACCTACGCACGATAAATGCCTGCATGTACGCAACGCGTGCGAAAAGGCGAAAAGGTGATCGCTCTGTCACTTTCGCACTCGTTAGGTTAGATGTTAAAGCGGAGCTATTTTTTTTCTCTTTCCTCTTAAAAGGAACGTCGTCGCACGTCTTATGCATTTGCCAGTGTCAAGTACACTTATATATTTTTTGTTTTAATAAAACGGGAATACTCACGTTAAATTGAGTCGGTTATTCCGACTATAGTTTCGATCACATTCGGTGACCTTTATCAAGGAATGCTCAGCGAGACACGCGCACGACCTCGTCTTGCCTTGCACTTACACTTTACACTTATATATTTTCAAGTTTTGTTAAATATTATCAAACAAGACATAGTCACAGTCAAAGGCAAGCAAAGCAAGTCACGGTCAAGTCCAAGTCATGCCCCAGTAAAGAGGTGAAAACTTTACTAAGTGCCTTCTATGGAGTTTTGGAAACAACACGGAAATTCACGTTTCACGACATTATACTATTCACCAACACTCGTGCGTGTTCACGAACACTTAATGGGTAAAAATTTACCGTTTTTACACATTAACATTCGAAATAACACAAGTTTTAGAAAATAATAAAATGACGCGACATGATTTCTTCACGTTCCTGACAAAAAAAAAAAAACAAAGCGGAACTATCAAGGCTAACTGAAGCAAGTCAGTATTTATTATGTTCTGTGGTTTATGGTTTTAGTCAAAATAAATGCACATAAACTTAATTCACGGCACATTACAGAGATACCGTCGACCGTCCATTTGCAATTGCAATTTCTGAGAAAACAATAAAACGTATCCCTTTAGCAAATAAATATACTTATTTCTTATGGCCGCTTTAACTTCGATTGACAGCTATCGAGCGCGCCAAACGAATTCAAAAGTCAACCGTAATTTCCTTACGTACTGGGAAACTTTATAGCAAAACAGATAAGATCTAAAATGGTGTGATTTAATTGAAAACACAAACTGGTGTTGAGTATTGATTTGTAAATATCAACTAAAATAACTACAGATGCCCTGTAAACCTTGAGATTATTGAATTAAAGTCTATTATAGAGCAACGCGACGTTGAAAATAAAATTGTAGAGTACAAACTTGGTTGTCAAAATGTACCATTTCCACAGTAAGGTCACTAGTACCTATAGGTAGTTAATTACCTACAAAATAAGGTTTCTTTTTGAATGGAACGACGTAAAAATAAAGTTGTAACCATCAAGTTTCCCGCCAGAAAATCGCGATCGGAATTACAAATTTTGAATTTGGAACGCAATGAATAGTGCGGCGAAGTTAAATCGCTCGTGAACTTAAAATGCAGTGAATATCGATAACGATACTTATCGATAAATGTTCAACTGAATCAAAATATATGGTGGTCACGTTCTGAGCCATTTAAATTTTCACACCGGTTTGTTCGTGGATTTTCCTCATGGAGTGATGTTAGATGCAGTAAAGTGTGATTTATTTTTACTTTGTTCGTTTTAGACGTAATGTCGACAAATGATGGCTGTTGTCGAATAAAACAATGCTTGTAATGTCTGTAAGGGTGTCTACACATGGCCCGACCCGACATCGCTTGAAAGAGATGGCTATATATAAGTTTCTGGGGAAGCGAAAGGGAGAAGCTATAACCTTAATAGTTTGTTTCTTTTGCTCCCGTGAAATTCAAATCTACTGTAATGAATATATAGCCTCAAATTTTATACAAGCTGCGCCCCGCGGTTACACCCGCTCTCCTACAGGAACTACATTAGCATCGGCAGTGTAGGCAGCCAAACGGTATAATTATGCAGGTTAGGCTAGGCAATTGAGTATAAGCTTGTAATAACTTTTGTAATAGCTTGTAATAAGCTATCTGCGTAACAAATTTTATTTAAATCAGTTTAGCCTTTACAGAATTCAATGGCAACAAATATCTACACAGACTCACAAACTATCGCTCTTCTCAGAATTTTCGGGTACAAAATAATCTTTATATGTAGGTAAGTGTGTATGCGTATGTAAGTATATTTGTCCGACGATAACTTAAGTACTTAGGTACGATAATTCCGATCTTCATCAAAGTTTGCAAGCAGTTAATTTCAATATAATTTTTAAGTTTAAATATTATTATGAGCTAAATCAAAATGAGACTTTTAAGTTAGATTGCGAGGTCTCTAGTTTAGCGAGAAGCGAAACCCACTTGTACCTATTAGGTAAAATAGTAATTCGCGCTGAACTGAGACCTCACGACCTGTATAACTTCACAACCCCTGGACCGATTCTGCTCATATTCGAACTTAAAAACTGTATTGAAATTAACTACTTGCCTACAAAATTTCATGAAGATCGGATTTACTATTCTTAAGTTATCGTCGGAAAAATAGGTATACTTACAAACATACCTACAACTGCCGACGTGATCCCATAGACGTGATTCGCTTCGCTCGGTCAATTAGTGTGATGTATAAAAAATCAAAATTAAAATCATTTATTGTCGGCTGTGTTTTACATGTGGGGGAGGCCTATGTTCTGCAGTGGACGTCTTATGGCTGATGATGATGATATGATATAAGTCGGCGGCACTGGGCATAAATAATGAAATGACGTATGCAGGCCTCAGCTACACCGGCCCTCATTTTCACGTTCGTCCTTAGCTTGTTTTACCTTTTATCCGTGACTATTTTTGTGCGCGATTAAGTGCCTAGCTTTCACAAAAAAATATCGAGTTGTAAAATTGAACGAGTCCCATGTCCCATCAGTTCCGCGTCCTCGACATGAGAATCGATTTCACGGCAGTTATCGAAATCATCGATACCTTACATCTGCGCCGTGAAATTACTACTGAATGTGTAGAAGTGACATCTGCTCTGCACTCGACAGAAAGTACACACAATCCTATCCAAACTAATATTATAAATACGAAAGTAGTTTCTCTTTGTCTTTGTCTCTCTGTCTGGGTGACATAGGCATAGGTGACATTTTTTTGTCCACGCGAACGAAGTCGCTGGTAACAGCTAGTCAAAAATACATTTTTTCCAGACAGACTAGGCGTTTGACCATAACTAGTCTGTAGTATTATGTGACTATAAGTATTGATAACTTCGGGCTACCCAACCGGCTGCCGCTGAGCCGCCGCGCGCCAGGCCAAAACGTTCGTTCAACGCCAATATCTCAGAAAAACCTTATTAGACGATTTAAATTATTCCTTCAGTATTTACCAAAGACATAAAGGGGTAGACACCTAATCAGCAAATCAAACTATCTTGAAATAAAGTACACCAGATTGACATACCTGTCAAATCAAATTAAGAGCTCCATACAGTTGTCATTCTCATCTCATACTGATAAAATCTCATAATAATGAGACAAAAAATGGTAAACTATACAAAAATATCATGCCAAAATTACAAGGATTCACAGGAATCAAAGAACACCACTGCCACATCCATCTTTAAGTCCTGAAATATACTTTAATAGGATATAAAATTATTGAATAATGTAAACAGAATAGTCGCTATGACAACGTTTAGGGATGTCAATCGAATTTCGGTTAGTCCAAAAATCGATTATTAAATGAAAAATATTTTTTTGATATATCATGATTGAGGATTGTTTCTTGTACTGTAAAGAAGACCGGCGACGGTCATTGACGCAGCCCTTTGATAATTTTATTCGTCGATTAGCAATTGACAATCACTTCAATCGGATTAAAACACGATTAATTGGCTGCATCATCATTATCAGCCAAATAAGACATCCACTGCTGGACAAAGGCATCCCCTTAGAAAGGTACGATCAAACACGTAAATATTGAGAATGCTCCATCGCCTCTAGTTTTTTTTTTAAGAGTCTGAACGATAAGGGATTCACGTGGAATTTATTTGACTATATACTTGATCCAAAAATAATCAACGGTTTAATCTAAGTTCGTTTTTTTTTGTCCGATTGAAGAATCTAATACGAGATCGGTTCGAATCGGTTTGTATACGATTTTTTTCTGCAAGAATTGACATCCCTAAGACAAAATGAACTGGAGTATTGCCAGATATTTTTGTAATTTCCCAACTTTGTTTACGTTTCCTAGAGACTCAGATATATGTAGCTGATCTTTTGATAAAAATAGTTCGGCAAAGTAGAGATGAATATTGGCGGGGAACCTATTAAGGTTTCCACCAATATTAATTTGCTTATAATACATAATTTTCATAATTTTGCCTAAAAAACGTGTCGGCGCATAATTATCAACAACAAATAGAAATGTTTCACCAATCCCTATCCAACAACTTAACTTAAAACCCTACGGAAGCCTACAATGAGCGTATCACGATATGACACAATTGTAATGCAATTTTATTAGAAATAAAATTTTGTACCTTCCTAAGAATGTAAGAATGTAAATTTGTCTAGTGTGGTTGTGGGTTTTTGGGTCTGCAAGTAATATGCACATTCCCTTAGGTTTTCACCTTCACATGCGTGTTACTTGAGGTTGCAGAATAGTCAGGCAGTTTCAAAAAAGATAAATCCGCTAATAAGCGAAAGTTGCGTATGCGTTTATTTGCAAATTTAGTGGATTCCATTTCCATCGTAATAAATTGAAAATAAAAACTTAACATTATTTAACTTAACAATAATGTGGATGATAAAAAAAAGTATAAGAGCCTATTTAAGAACCACTGTGATACAACCTAAATCACTCCAATCAAAATTTATTTACCCGACCAAATAGGGTAATCACTTTTTAATGGAAAGCCTCAAATGTCATGACAAAAAAGACTGTCAAAAATTATAAGCCATTTCAAAATCGTGTTTGTATGGAGACTATCCTTCTGGACCTTATTTATAAGGAGAATTCTGTGGTATTTACATATTTATGTTTTATGTAATACCTATTTAAAATTATATTTTTGACTAAGTAATACTGTATTTTTTAATAAAACAAACATCCGTTAATGTCTACATTAATCGATTCTTGCCCATTGACGGGAAAATGAGGAGTTTTCAAAAAATAAAATAAAAAATTGTATAATACTTACTAGATGGCGTAATAGTCCTATCGTTTTACCTGTTATTGCCATTTCTGTCGAAATATTTTATGTTTATTTTTCAAATCGTAAATTTTGGCTCAACACGTTGTGCATTTAGCCAGTGTCAACTATTGTATTATTTCAAATGAAGTCAAATACATAGTTACATTACTTGAAATCGCCTAAATACACATGTGGAGCCAAAAAACACGGGAAAAAAAGGCACACGTACATTTTTGTCTTTCTTGTCTTGCCAGTGACAGAAAAACCTCAAGGTACATCTAACGCCATCTATTGGGTACTTTTATTACCAGGGTTTCTTTTTTTTTTGGAAAACGCCTCATTGATTGTATATTATTCGTTTATGAGACGATTGTCAATCGATTGATAATCGTTAGCGTTACGTCGCTAATGGGTTGCGTTCCAAACATAAAGTGAACAAATTTGCTCGTGGGCACCCTGCCCACGAGCAAATTTGTTGCCCACAAACTTTTTTGTCCATCGGATTATCTAACTCTGAAAGCGATAGTGATAGTGTATAGTGCGACTAAGGATGTCTATACATGGCCTGACCTGACATCCTGTGAAAGGGACAGCTAGATTTGAATTTCACGGGAGCAAAAGAAACAATCTCCCTTTCGCTCCCCCAGAAACTTGTATATAGCCATCTCTTTCAAACGATGTCAGGTCAGGCCATGTAGCGAGGCCTTCAGTTGATACGAGCGGGATGGCATGCTCTCGCAATCAGAATCACGAAGGTTTCAAAGTTAGAGGAGAAGCCTTTTTAAATAAGATATTCACAAAAGAAAAAATATAGAACCACTAAGCGTGAATATCCAAGAGGTAAATATAAAATGTTTTGTATGTTTATGATCAAATCACACCTACAAAAGTTTTAAAGATGTATGTCCTAACTACGACCAGAATCACTAATGCACGGGAAGCAGCGTCCTCTTAGTAAATGCTGATAGTTAATCTGCGATCCCCCACCTGCCAATCGTGGGGATTACCGCTGTCTTTCTCTCGAAATACTCTCTTAAAAGATAATAAAAAAAAAAGTACTCATAGTAGTACTTAGGCAAAAGTGCACCAAAATTTAACAGACGATTAAATATTTAACCGCCTCTTTTTGACATTTAACTTACGTAAGAACTGTCAAAAACAGTTGTCTAAATATTCGGTGAACTTCAGTCTTAGTAATTTCTGTAAATTCACACTCATCATCAAAAACTTGCTAATGTGTGAGTGAGATAGTTGTGGTATAGTGGAGCTCCTACACTCCTACCACAGACAACACGCTCCTACGCTCCTCTATTTTTAAAATCGGTTAAAACTAGGAAAAGCAATTTCAAAACCTGTATAACTATTGCGGTAAGTAAGTATAGTCCTCTATTACATATTTATTTATTTATTCATGCAAATTACAAATATCCTTACAGGAAATTCCTAATTCAATAAGTGTAAGACAACAACATTAAAAAATATAAATCTTATCTAGGTCAATCACGTATAAAGTCATTACATAATTAAATAATTAAATTCATTACCTAATTAAATTTCCCTATAACATAATTCAAATAACATTAATAAACTTTAATAACGAATAACATATGGATACTGATAAGCAATAACATGTCAACACAAAAAATTTTTTTTTTTTTTTAATGGTACAGAACGCATCTTTGTCTGCCAAAAATTTTTTTAGTGGGTTGACATGTTATTGCTTATCAGTATCCATATGTAACAAGCACTCTCCTATGCTTCTACAAATTTATCTTATCTTACAAAATACAGCATGATGTTTTTTCTCTAAGTATTTATTTATATTGTATAATAATTATATACTACGTATATTATTTTAAAGATCAATATTAGGCAGCTAAGAACTGAGAGCCACGGACCGCACAACGAGATATAAGAAAAAAATACTATTTCTTTCTCTGTCGTTTGTTTGACAGCGGTCGCGCAGGCAGCTGGATACTTTGGCATTTTCACCCGTATTCTATCATATCAACACTTTGGGCATAAGGACATTTTGGCACCAGGGCCACTACTCGGAGATATGAGGAATTGATGTCGATTTCGAGATTTCAATCTCGCCTGTCTCTCGTCGCGATTGCCTCCGACCACACGATGTATCTCGCATTGTGAATATCGTGAATATCTCGAAATATAGCGTTGAAAATAAGAAATCTCGAATATCGATTTTTTTTCCGAGACGAGTTTGAATCTCTGCTTTTGAGAATAAGTATAGAGTATAATAAGAGGGTACAGCAATTTGTACATTTTGACACTAACGTCGGGATTCTGAAACGTTTGTTAACTTTGACAACAGATTGATTCTAATGCTGCCTTTGTCTGGCACTAAGCAAACGACAAAGCAATTAATCTGTTGTCAAAGTTAACAAACGTTTCAGAATCCCGAGGTGAGATTTTGATATCCATTGACGTATTGACCTCGAAACATTTATTAGATTTATATTTCCGTTTGTTAGGTACATTGACGTGTTTGATTTGTTTAATCGTTTTCGTTGAAACAAAAATCTTATTTTGAAAAATCCACGTGGTTGAGATATCCGCAATTTGTTTATTGTTTTTATTTTCATTCCTAAAACTTTGACATTAGGGCGATATAATTATTATTTTCGGTCATTAGGAATAGGATTGCGATCGCCACTCAGCTTTATTATACCTAAGACGTGACTTTTGTATTTTTAGGTGTGAACTGGGCCCGCATACCTACATTTTAGTGGACCCATATTTTTCGAAGATGTGACCTATTATTTGTGTGGGTCGAGATAATTAACGATTTTTTTAGTAACCTAATTGTAACAAAAATATGTCAATAATTAAAACACGCGAAAACGAAACAATAAAATAACTAAATAAAGGTTAGTTAAGGCCTCCCTTCCGGGAAGAGCTATTTATATTTGTTTTTCATTCTTCTTCGCCTGAATAGAAAATGTTAAAATCTAAGGTTAAAATATAAATTGCTTTTATACATTGGCATTATTATTGCAAAGTAACTCACTGTTCATTTTGTATATTTCTCATTTAGACCAATAGAAGGTTAAGTACTTTTTTCTGGTTTGAAATGCCTTACTCCAGAGATCCCCTTAGACAATCCCCTGCGAAGGAGATTTGTGGACAAAAATCTCTTTAGACTCCAGACTTTTTGTCCAATAATCCTCTTCCGAAAAATAAAATAAATGGCTAAGGGGATTTCTGTTTTTTTGTCAAATTATCCCCTACCGCATCTCAAATGAGATGCTAAGGGGATTTTTGTCATGCAATTTATTTTATATTTCAGAAGAGGTTTATTGGACAAAAAGTCTAGAAATCCCCTTCAATTAGATTGATCTAGTTTATTATTTAAGTATAATTATTGCCGATGGAAAAACTTACCTTGAGTATTATCCTCGCCGCCATCACTGTCCATTTCACTGCCGACGCTGACGGGACTCTCTCTTTTGTCTTCTCTGCTCTCCACCACATTCTGCGCCGGATTTCCTAACACCCTGGATATCCACGGTTCCGGGTAACCGAGTAAGAACGGAAACCCGCCATTTTGCTGCAAAAATGGCGAATTAAAGTAATATCTCATCCGATTTAATCCGTTCAATCTTTCACTCTCATCGTCTTCCGAATTTCTAGAACTTTCCGATAAATTATTTTCTATGTCGATCTCGGGTGATTTTCTGTCCCCTATTAAAGATTCTATCGAAAACGGTTTGGGAACTTTTTTCTGAGTTTGCGTTTCGATTTCAGATTCCATTTTTACGCGCACTTTTTTCGTCACTTTTTTTTTTTCTGTCACTGGTTGAAAATTCACTGAGCTTAAAAATAAAACGAAAAAGTATATATTATGTCAATCGACACTGGAACCATTTTCTTTATTTAAATTAGTTCAAATAATTTTAAAAAATCTGAGTTTTAAATTTTAATTCCTAGTTGGCGCGTCACACGTGCGTTCGAGACAACAATCCCGTGGATTACTCGCCTGTCTGTCCGAGTATTTGGTCACGCCCACATACGGGGTGTATTCGAAACGTTTTATTTTATTAATAGCACTCCATGGCCGAGCAAATATAGGCTTTATTACTTCTGCGCCAACACATCTGTCATTATACTCTGTCTCCATTGTTATAAAGCCTTAAATGCGGTCTTGGAAATCCGTACTAAATTCCTTATGTTCCGAACTTTAGAGATTATTTTTCTTTATCAAAGACTCAGACGTTATTTTGCTTAAGTTTAAATGAAATTAAACCTTATCGCATGGACCTAAAATTCTATTTTCTCGAACAGTTTTCAACATAAAACTGTCTCAAGTTAAACAAACATCGATTAAGAACACTTCAGTCTGGTGACAGAGTGAGAAAGACGCAATATTTGTAGAGAGCTGGAAAGAGACGGGAGGTGTTATTTGTAGAGCTAAGTGTACACTAGTAATTGGTGGTGATCACGATGTTTTGCCAGCGTCAGCACTTGGTATAAATTCATCGTGCCTCGTTTAGGGGCCGTGAAGTTTGAGCTGGTTTCGAAATTGGGGTTTTTTGTAGGTTCCTGTGTTTTTTATTTTATTTATTTTCTCTCGTATGTGCTGGTAACTATTGTAATATTGTCAAAGTAATGGGCATTTAGAAAACCACGTTCTTATTTTGTTCACCAACGTCGTGCACTTATATAAAGATACAGGCCTAGCCTAGTTTGAGGCCCACCGCAACAACCTTACCTCTTCAGATTTTGTTTTGATATCCAACGAATGTACATTTATAAGGGAAATTCTGTGGAATGTACCTATATATTTTCTGAGTGTGTTTTATGAAAATAAATTATTATTATTTTTATATTCTTTTGGTTAATGTTCATGTTAAATGCTGCGTGCTTATCCCAGTATATATATTCTATAAATTCTGATTCCTATAATATGTATATGATTCCAAGTGATAAAATTGTGGTTGTAGATGGTACCTAGTAACTAGTATAACTTATGTCTACTAGTTACTCAGGTACTTACTTTTACTGTATAAGTACCTGAGTATGGTCTCAATTAATAAGACAGTAAACTTTGTGACTCTTACTCGTCCCATCTGAACCCACTCTTGGCAAGCACTGGTCATTAGGAACGCGGAGAGCAATTTGCCCCCCTCCCGCGACACTTAACAACCCCCTCCCCTATTAAATTGATTGTGGCTATTCCTATCTTTAATGTTCGTGTCTGAACTTTTTTTGCGTAATTGCACTTCAAGAAGTTGTTTTTGGCTTGGATATAAAGTTAAAAAAACAGTTGAATATTTAATCGTGCCAAATAGCAAACCCCAACCGATTTAGAAATGGCATAGCAAAGAGGAATCCAGCGCAGTCGTGGCTGGAAGATGCGGATCCATCATCATCATCAACAGTCTGAAGACATGTCTGACTGTCGGTGAACGGCCTGTGCCCAGACAGAAGGCACCTGAATCTCCATTGGAACGCACCGGTGCCACGTTGCCTAAGGCATACGGCCTGTACCCAGACAGAAGGCACCTGAATCTCGATAGGAACGCACCGGTTCCACGCTGCCTAAGGAATAATTCACAGTACCTAGTCAAAGTTTAAAATTGTGAATAAACTACAGTTGGGATTATACGCCTACTGCCAAAGCCGTCAAGCTAAACAAATCGTGTCCATAATCACCAGAAGCCATTCACATCCAGATCACAAACCAAGTCCACCCTCTGCAAGCCTAAGCTACTAAATTGATTGCGGCATTTCCTGTACCGTCGGTAAGTGGATGTTCCGCACGATTTATATCTTCGGTGAAAGTTGGTTTGGACTCGGAAAATATTGAGTGGAAGTGATTAGCTTGCTGATACCGCATTGGGGAGTCATAGGTACCTCAAAATGAAGGTTATATTTTTAAATGCATCACATATGCCCCTTCCGCCACTCCAAAGAAAAACTATAATTGAAGCCATCTTTAGTTGTTTGTAGCTTTATTATAAATCTGGCCAACAAACACAATAAATTAAAAATCAAAGATCGATGTGAATTCCCCATCGTCAAGAATAAAAAACAGGCTGGGCCCTAGGCCTGTTTGCCCTGATACCGAGGATACCGAGGCTAGAATACGGCATCGGTATCCCCTGCCTGTAGTAAGAGCTTACTAAAAAGGGACCTCTGGGCTCGGGGGTGGTTAGATGTGGGGCTCTACCGTAACTAGCCCGGGGAGAAAGACAGCGTCGAGTGGCAGACGCTGTTGCAGGCTTAGGCGTCTCAGGACAGCTGGAGCTGTCCCGGAAGGGGCTGAAGCGTGGTGCTGAGGGCTCCAGTGCGTTCCCTTGTAGATCCCGGAGCCCTCGGTCAAGCACCAAGGCATGCCATCAGGGGGGTTTTAGTGGGTATAATACCACATAGCCCGGCTTCACCCCAAAGCAGTCAGGTATCTTGGGAAGATTTCACTCTCGCAAAAAAAAAAGGTGTTTACAATGTTTCATAAAAACAGACTACAGCTGAATTAAAACGATGTTTTGTTCGGTTATTACTGTATTATGACTTCTTATTTATTAGAAAAATACCTTTTTTATCCTTATCGGAAATCTTCTGAGGTCCTATTTCAAAAATCATATAAGTACTTATCTACTAATGATCGAATTGAAATCTATATACTTAGTTATTGGCTAGATTCATATATGGAAGACTAGCATATGTCCGTCTTCTACCCTCAAAGCTATATTAACTACTTATGCAAAAATTCAGATCGATCTCTTCAGCCGTGCAGCCCTGATAACGCGACTAACACCCACAGAGACAGAAAGACAGACAGAGAGAGTTACAATCGCATTAATAAAATTAGTTAAGATGATAGGAATCTTGTTTTGTTATGTTGACTCTTCGCCACTGATAGCTAAACTATGCTTAAAAATTTGGTGTTCTTGGTAATTTCGTCTTAAACCTGTGTTAATAGTCAATACATTAGTGTTCCTAGCAAGTCTCTAGCATTTAGTTTGTCTCCATTTTGGTTGCCAATCATTAATCAGTGTCCGTACAGCTCGCTGGCAGTTAATTGACATACTGACGGGCTCAGGTGTAAGCACTTGCTTATCTCTAATGAAATCTAGTCTCGTACATGTCTGGTTGAATTAAATGCTAACATTTCAGACATTATAAGTATTTATTAGCTAGGTTTTTCCTCAAGCGCGGTTTCCTGATATAATTTTATTTATAAGTTATAAGTAACTAGTTGTTACCCGCGACTTCGTTCGCGTGGACATAAAAAAAGTATCCTATGTCCGTCTTTGTGATATACAGTTACTTAACCCTTATCAAATTTTATCAAGATCAGTTCAGCCGCTTAGCCTTGTTAACGCGACAAACATCCAGATAGAGACAAAGTCAGTTCCCATAGATCGCTAGATGGCGTTGACCCATTTTTGCATTTTTTGACGTTTTGTATGGACTGCCACTTGTAATGTAGGGAGTTCTGAATCGCGAAAGCAAAGTTTTGTCCTCGAGACAAACGTATTCATTTTTATACCATGAAGCTTTATTGGTCCTGATACGGCTGCGGCTATATTCCTCTTCTTCTAAATTATAATATTAGTTAGGATAAGTTAATATCAGTCAATAATATATAATTATCCTTATCTGTAAACCTTGTAAATTTAAAAATAAGTATCGCTTAGTGTTGACGGCCGGTAGGTAATTATCTACTTCATGGTAAGAACATCTGTCTTAATATGAGCATGAGGCTCCGGGTTTGATTCCCGGCCGGGCAGATATTGAAATGATGCGTTTAAATAAGTAGTTAATTACCTGCTCTGGGTGTGGGTGTTAGTTAGAACCAGGGAAACTTTATTTAGAAAAAAATAAAAAAATTATACATTGTTTCGGGTGTTTTTACAAGTTTGACTATAACATTTTTTTAAATATCACAGTCATACAGACAGACTCCACTAAACTGAGCTCTACGTAATAAAATAAAATATTCCCACAAATAGAACCAAATTAAACTTTCAATTTAGTGCGCGTCTTGAATGTGAAATGGTACGAACAGTCTATTGAAAACTAGAATCAGGAATATAAATAGAACAATAGATCGTTATTTGCTGAATACAATGAGCAGGCGGAATTATTTATTTATTGGGTTTCTAAATATCTCGCTTGTAGCTTAAGGTGCAACGTTTCACTCATCGCGCGAAATTCAAATTTTATTGCGTTTTTTGTCAATTACAGCTTAATTACTCATTGTGGATTTATTGAAACCAATTTTGCGCCAATAAATAAGTTGTTCTAAGAAATTACGGGTAAAATGATCTTAGATAACATTGGTTTAGCTATAAATCTCAATAAGCTGATTTTCATCTTGGTTTTTGGTTTAGCGCAAAATGTACCTACACTAGCTTTCAAATTGAATTTTTGGTTGGTGTAATGTCTTGAAACAATCTATTTATTACCGCAAAATTAGTTTTCATGGACCTACGATGAGTAATTAAGCTGTAATCGACAAAAAACGCAACAAAATTTGAATTTCGCGCGATGAGCGAAACGATGCACCTTAAGAATAGACTATACCGCCATCTTGTCCATACAAAAAGCGTAGTCTGATACCCTAAACGTTATCCAATTTCCATGTTTTTTTTTTCTATGTTATCTACAACGTGGAAAACTATGCTTGTATATTTGATTTTTGTTTAATTTCGCAATATCTTCGTTGTCAAAGGCACTTACCCCCGAATACTGAAACATTTGTTTACTTTGACGTTTGTTTTAAGTCTATTGCTGTCTTTGTCATTTGCTTAGTGCCAGAGAAAGGCAGCATTAGAATTAATCTGTTGTCAAAGTCAACAAGCGTTTCAGTATTAGGGGGTTAAAGTGACTTTTTTTTGCGTCGAAAATACGACGAAGAAAAGTAGATGTAATTAGAATACCATAAGCATTTTTTGAAAAAAACATTACATAGCGGTAGATTACGATTTATCCAAGCCGTTGACACCAACAAAAGATTTTGTTAAGATTTAGGGGGTGATAAGTGACTACCCCCGGAACGCCAATTAAATTGAAAAGTTAGGAAAATTCACTAACTCTCTCTATCGCTCTCACGAGAAACAGAGCGACAGCTATACATCAAACATCGAATGCGCCAAAACCTCGCGGCAGGACTATCCTCATAAGTAGAAGATTTCTATAAAGGTCATTTGATCCGTTCACACAATTTTATAATTCAGAAAAAGATACATATAAAATTTACTAAATAACTTACTTAATTATGTTTTTTTTTTTAAATAAGTATTATATTGTAGAATGACTTTAATTTCAGATTTAATGTTTTTCACAGGCACCATTTCGTCCCAGGGTCGTGTAGCTTGAGGGCCGAAATGACACCCACCGAAAAATATCTACATGCATTTTAAGAAATGCAGTCACACTCCATTCTATTTGTTCAATTATTCAAGCTATAATCAAATTACAGCGAAAGAAATCGTCTTCATCTAATTATCACACGAGATTAAATATTAACGCAAAGTCATAACGCAGATTAATAAATAGTTACTAAGCGTCGTGCTCTAGATTAAATAACAGTTACTGCGAACCGTACCGCACAATTTGCAACCCCCCATCGCGGCCCATTACCCACCCCCACATAAATAAAATAACTTATTCATAACAATCATTTTGAACCATAAAATTAAATAATAAATGATAAAAACAGCATTCTGTGAATATGCGTTCCAAATTCAAAATCTCCACTCAGCGAACCCACGGCCGTTGTTTATCTCACTCTGTAGAAAGCCAGATAGAAAGAGATGCCTGTATATTTGTAAGGAGTCGTTTGTGAGTAATGAGTACAGTCACGCCCTGCAATCAAGTCTCCATGCTCTCATTGGCGGTAATAGGGTTCGAAGTTTGAAATTTTCTTTTTTGTAATTTTGTTTTCATTAGTGGCAAATGACTGTCGCTGTATTCAGCGCGTGGCGATTTGTTTGTTTCGACGATTATGGGATCCTCTAATTTGTGGTTTTTACTGCTGTCAAAAAGTATTTAGTTTTGGGTACATAAGATAATAATGATTTCAACGGGATATTTTTCTTTCAAGAAGTTCTTTCTGGATCTGGCTTTGTTTCCGCGCTAGTGAGTTTTTTTTTTACGTTGGTTTTCGTGTGTTTTTACAAAATATGCGACTGTAATTTTTTTTCTACATCTATAAATCTGCTGGACAAGTTCACTATAGAAAAGATTAGGCTTTTTTTCTCTCTCAAATATTGGCTTCACACATTGTGTATTTAGCCAGTGTCAAGTTTTGTAATATTTCAAGTGAAAGTATTTCACAATTAAAACTCAGTCATAGTCTAAGTCGAGTGTAGTAAGTCACTGTCAAGTCCAAGTCATACCTTAGTAAAGTGATGGAGACTTTACTAAGGGTTTCTATGGAGTTTTGGAAACAACACGAAAAGTCACGCTTCATGACATTATACTATTCACCAAAACTCGTCCGGAACACCTAATGAACAAAATCCACCATTTTTACACATTAACACTAGAAATAACACAAGTTTTGGAAAATAATATAATGACGCAATATGACTTCTTCACGTTCCCGCCAAAACTCCTTAGGCTTCTTTCATCACCTCAAAGTACGATGTTCCGATTTACACACCTAAAGGAATTAAACAGTTCATTTTTGCTTTCATATTCTCGAAAATGAATACAATCTAAGTAGTGGTTTCATCTGTCATTATTGATATCCCTTTGTAATGAAAGTCACGAACCACCCGGATGCTTTCATCGGCATCGGACTTTCATCGGCCATCATCGACTTGTCTCCGCGACATTGTAACAATAATGAATAGAAAAATTGGAAAATGCTTGTCTTTAACATTCATTTTGCATACCTATAACGTGTAAATAGAAGAATTCATAAACTGAACCTGAAATAGGAAATAAATAAATATCTGGGACATTTTTGCACACACGGTCATCTGACCCCAAACTATAAGCAAAGCTTGTAATATGGCTGCCAGAGACTGATATACGTACATAGATATTTTTTAAATACATACTTATATAGATATTAACACCCAGACATAGAACAAACACAAATATTCATCACATAAATGTTTGTCCTAGATGGGAATCGAACCCACGCCCCCAAACACATAAGGTAGGTTCATTACCAACTGAGCCACCGGGGTAGTCGTTGCTTAATAGGTGTATACCTCCACGTAAAGCCAAATAAAAGCAGCCCAGTTACAATTTAAAACGATTAAAAAAAATATTGAAATGATTCCAAATTCAAAATATAGCAATGTCGAATGCCCGGGTGTCATATCGTCAACGCTAGTTGAGTGCACTTATCGCTGTAACTAACTGCTTACGCTAGGGATGGGGTGAGCCGGAGAGTCGATAAACCGGTCACTTATTTTGTCGACTCCTTCAGTGTCAAGCACGCGTGAATCGCGTGATTCTAGCTAAGTATGTATAGCTCGTCCCAGGTAGGCATTTGATCCTAATACTAGTAGTTCGCGGCGAACTGAGACCTCGCGATCCCTATATCTTCACAACCCCAAATCACAAGATCGGATCAACGGTTCGCAAGTTATCATCGGATAAATATACACACAAACATACAAACATACATACAAATGCTATGTATAATTGACCTTCGCTTCGCTCGGTCAATTATACCTAATAAAAATTACCCCCGAAAAATCTGCTTAAAACCAGATGGCACTTATAGTCATCTAATGTCCAAACTGATCTAAAAGCCGATGAAAATATGGTTAATACAGGTTTATGAGGAAAGGGTATGCTAAGCCGAAGTAAGTAAGCTCATAGTACTCATCATTATCAACAACTTTTACTATGGGACCAACCCTGAAATCGAGAAATTTTGTAAGTTTCCTTGACATATTTCAGATTATTTTTTAAAAAATATGGCCCATCGATGACACCAGCTTCAGTACAATGCCCCAGCCCTATGTAATTTGCAACGCATTTCAAAATCGCGCGCTGAGATTCGAAAATGGAACGGTTGTCGAGTTTTGACGTTTGTGACGGGCCCTAGGGAGGCGCGCGACTAATGCGTTTGAGTATTTTTACAATAACAATGGGGAGTCTACATTTAGCTATGTTATGAATTATAGTTATTGTAATTATAATGCTAATTTTATTTCGATTTTCGGCGTAATGTAGTGGTTTGACGCGGCCATAACTCAAAGCAGCATTTACTGCAAACGGCTAATCTAGTGAAAATATTAAATGAATATGAAAATTTATATTAAAATTAAAATATCTTATAATATTAAATTTTAATAGAAAAATTACAATACACTATATTACAATACGAAAGCCAATTTTTTTTTATGTTGATTTAAAAAAAACGTGTTGGTTCCACATGTTGTATATTCATTTTTCAGCCAGTGTCAAGTATTGTAATATTTCAAATGAAGTCAAATATTTCAAAATTAATATACGTCTGTCACATTCTAAGTCAAGCAAAGTAAGTAACGGTCAAGTCCACGTCATGCCCCAGTAAAGTGGTGGAGAACTTCCCAGAGGTTTCTATGGAGTTTCGGAAATGGCACGAAGAGTCACGTTTCACAATATTCACCAATACTCGTGCACGTTTACGAACACTTAATGGATAAAAAACCATCATTTTTACACATTAACACTCGTTAAAACACAAGTTTTTGAAAATAGTAGAATGACGCGACATGACTTCTTCACGTTCCCGCCAAAAAACTCCCAAAAAAATAAATTGAATTGTGTGGCAATATTTTGGCACGCTGTCACGATGACAGGCCGCCGGAAGGGGCGTGGCTTCCGTTCCGTTTCGCTAATGCGTCGCGGAAACTTATCGACGACCATTTTACACGGAGATACCCTTGTGGGTTGCATCTTTTGAAGAACGAAGGTATAATAGATTTATATCTAGTTAAGTAGAGTTAGGAATTTAGAATGTTTTAATTTTACTTACACATACTTTAAGTACAGTATTTAGATTTTAATAACCATGCATTTATTTAGTAATTACTGCATATAAAATTATATGATTCATAAAAAAAAAACAGTGACGTAAATTATTTGTAAGTACAGCCAAATTACAAAAACAATAAATATCTCTCTAGTCGGTATTATTTTCTTATCTACCTACTTATATATATTTCATCTACTTTCCGATATTTCTGAAAAAATCTCGAGGGTATTTCAGCAGGTCACTTAGATTGTAACTCGTAGATACTGCTTGTGCTAGCTAGGCTAGATGGTGCTTTTTAACAATTATCAAAGAAAATCTACACGAGAAGAATAACAATCTCATACATAAAAGTGTACCCCCGAAAAATCTGCTTAAAACCAGATGGCGCTTACGTATTTAGTCGGCTAATGTCCAAATCGCTATAAAAGCCGATGTAAATGTCGTTGATATAGAAACATAGTATTAGTATAAGTCCGCTATTTAAGGTTTAGTTCTAATTAGATTACAATATACAATGTAAAAAATTATGTTTTCCATTGCTTGAGAACCTAGCAAGTTTATCAAATAAATTAATAATTTTACTGATATTATTTAAAAATAAAAGTATTTACATATTCTATGAGTTATCTAGTTCCCATAGCTGGCTTAGTGTGGGGCTAGATGGCGCTGTTTGAAAAAAACTTTTAACAATATTTATTTATTTTATTAATTCACAAATATTCATAACAAGTCGCGCTTTATCTTCGCACTATTACGAATGATTTACCTCGGGTTTGTATTTCAAGTCGAGCAGAAATTGTGACGATCATGTCGCAGTTTAAAGCACTAGCGACATCTTACGTCCTTACCATCTTTCTAAGGACATTCGCTCTCTTAGTATAATTTCTCTATGCAATTATTATGTCATGTTTTTTTTTAATTTTTCAATTTTTCAATATTCGATATCTCCGTGGAGCAATATTGAAAAAAAAAATGAAAAAAAAAAAAATATCAATATTAAATTTTACAAATATTTTATCAACTAAAACTAACAGTTATGGTTGATGTTTTAAATTTTTTTCTTTAACTCGTTTTTTATAACGCGCAATTCTATTTAGATTCACTGTAATAATTAAAAACTTACTCAGTAGCAAGTACAGCACTCACCCACATTTACCACGGGAGGTCCACAGAGATCTCACTACACTGGCCACTCGCGAGGGATAATTAATATCGTCGAGATTTATTGCGTGTAACGGAACGTCATAATGTCCTTTGAAAATGTTGAAAGCTGTCTGTTGAGGAACTGTTTATTATCTGTGGTTGGTTATGGCGGGAACACAGCTTTTTCTTCTCCGTTGACCATTTTACTATGCCTACCACAGAAGAGAGAAGTAAAGTCAAAAATTTTCCTCTTCTGTGATGCCTACTATGGGCTTTTTTGTTTACGATTTTTTTACACACAAGTATGTTGGTACACAAGTACCAAGTTAAGTGGGATCATACCATAGGATCATTCCCACAAATTTCCCCCGGTGCCTGCCTTTGTGTTTGACGGAGGGCTCTGGGATCTCCAAGGGAGCGCACCGGAGCCCTCAGCAAAACAAGTGCAAATGTGCAAGTGTAGGTATAAACAAATATAAAAATATTGTCTAATTTACCTATGTATGATTTTCTGCATAGTGCATGGATTCTAACGATACCTATTTATACCCGGTAAAATAATAAAAAAGGGATTGACGATTTCATAACCCACATACATACTTAAGTACATGAACATGAAAAACTTAACTTTATGTGCAGTCGTTTAAAAATGCCCGAGCGAGAGATAACTGTGGATGCAACTAATGCCTCTTACATAACAGTTTATTTTAATTTTAATACGGTTGGTACACACACAGTAATGGTAATTAAAGACCAACTCAAATAAAAGCGGTATTAAAAAGGGGTATCAACCTGTTATTAGTGCAAATTACACAGCATTTAAAAATTTGTGAATGCTCATTCAATTTGTATAACACACTTTAATGTAACACACATGTACAAATTAGAGAACACATTATCGAATAAATATTGAAGTGTAATTGCTATCTTGGGCCAATGTTGTATCAAGTATTGGCGACAAGGATTATTGTAGGTATTTTCTAATTTGATGATAAAGGCGGTCCATGCCCAGAGGTGGGTGCAGGTAAACACTTGATATGGATTTCACTATTTATTAGATGATCCACAAATAGTTAGAACACGAATTAGGTTGGCGAAACAATATAAAACGTCGAAGGCACAGAGCGGTAAGTATGCGAGATGGAAGCGGGTAATCGACTGGAGACGTCGCGGTAAGGATCCGTGCGGCCGGCGGCGCAGTGATGCGACAAAACCGGTCCCGCGGTGCAGTTACTAAACCATAGGCGGTGAGCGTTTCTCATGTTGATTCGCCGTGTATATATATATAAATATTTAAATTATTATGTATATAGAATAATGTATATAATGTATGTAATAAACATGTAGGAGCAGGAAGGAGTAGGAGAGGTGCCTACAATGACATTATACATTTTAGTTATACGTATTGGTTTACGTTTTATTAACATTATTTATAATTTTTAAATGTTTTCATGCCATTTTACCTTATTATTTTTGGGCATAAAACTTATATCTAATAGGTTACTATAGTACCGTTCAGTATCTTATCATCTTATAACTCGCTGATTCGCAAAATGTTGTGTATACATAGTGCGATTTGCCAATAAGTGTTGTTCATAGTAAAATTCTAAAAACTGTATAAAATCTAAAACAATAATTTACATAAAAAATATAGTTGTATTTTCAGCTAAAGGGTCGTCCATTGGTCACGTGATTTTTTTTAGCGATTTTCAACCCCCTACGCAAAATGACATTTATTTTCTTTGGTACAAATATATCTCAAAAATTTTACGCATTTTTTCTTTAAATACAGGTAAGATGTAATTTAATTCTGGAAATTAAACGCAGTGATAAAAATGCGTACTCAGCAAAAAAAATATACACGCGATATCTCACTACAACCCCCCTCCCCCCTTGTGCCATGTCGTGATTTTTCCGAACCCTCTCCCCCCTTTTGAGCTGGACGACCTCTAAAGCAATATTTGACCCAACGTCAGCCAATAATACCCAATAAAAGCGCAAAGAGTTGCTGAACGTAATTGACAGTTAGAAGGTGGTAGTTACGATAATTGGGGATATAATTTATTGACAAATTGGATGGTTTGTTTGTTTCTCGGTAGAGTTCGAAATATTAAAATAGGTAGGTATGGTCAGAAAAAGTTTTCTAATAGGTTTTTTTTTTTTTACCAAAAGTAATTAAGTATTTGATGAATGCATCATCAGCCAGAAGACATCCATTGCTCAACAAAAGCCTTCCCCTGAACGAAAATCTGATATTTACATTCACAGGCTGCCCGCGACTTTCACAATGATCGTTTTCACGAAAATATTATAAAAAAACATTAAATTTTTTTTTAAACAGCTTTAATTACTAATATTATTAGTATACAAAGAGGTATAATGCTTTACATTACTTATTTTCATATGTATTTAGTTTTTTTTTACATGTCAACGTCCGTTCTAATAATGTATAACTCTATTATAGTATTGGTCACAAACTGTTGTATTATTTGCTAATGCGCAGTTTGTATAGCCAGCGATAGTCGACGCTCGGGGGTGCCACCCTTAATGCCTAACTGAGGACCGAAAGTACTTTATTTGAACCGGTCAAAACAATTCCGGTATTTGTTTTTCTTAATCTGTACTCGGTTAATAAATACAATGATTTATAATATAATTTGCACCGAATAGAGACCTTGCAACTCCTATAACTTCACAACTTTTACATTGATTTTGCTCATTTTCGAAAGCAACTACTTGCCTACAAAACTTCTCTTCTTCATGCTGAAACGTCTAAAATGGCGGTTTGGATGAAATTTGAATAGGAGATAGCTTAGGTAAAGCTTGGCTTAACACATATATAGGCGCGGAAATGTATGCGATTCCTGTAGGATAACGGGTGAAACTGCGGATTACTGCTATTTCATAATATTTATACCTAGATCATTGAGAAATTATTACTACGTATAGAGAAGACACCACACATACCTACTGCGTCACGTTCAAGTGGGCCGTTCGGCAGCACTTCACTCAGTTGAACGTTGAACGAAACGCGTAAGCGCCATCAAAATCACAGCGCTTTCGACTTCGCCTTTTTAGTCGCGGGAAAAATACACAAGCGTACTAGCGCTGCGTATTTATACTGTCTAATAAAATAGAACGACTAATAATTATTGTTTCAGCGCTGCAGCGAACTTTATGAAAATTAAGCATGACCTTTGCTGGGGCTTTGCTTTGCTTTGCTGGCTTCTACTACCACTACTACTGCCACCTAGCTTTGTGGCTCAGTGGGTGGATTTCCGCCTTCTATGCTGTAGGTTGTAAACACGACTCCAACCCAGGACAAACATTTGTGTGATGAATATGGGTGTTTGTTCTTTGTCTGGGTGTTTCTGTGTATTCTATGTGTGTATTTACAAAAAAAAAAAAAAAAAGTATTTAAATATTATATCAGTTATCTGGTTCCGATTGTACATGCTTGCTTAGTTTGGGGCTAGATGGCTCTATGTATGAAAAACGTCCACCAATCTTTTATTTATTTTTTGATCTATACGAAGTAATAATAGCTCAATGACTTAGATTAACTATTTAAATACGTCATTCAAACTAACAAAATTCTAACCGGTTTTTTTCCGGTTATGCAGTCCACCTCATCACCCCTAACATAATGTCGAATGTTAGGAGTTATTGTGATCGATTGGTTTTAAACAATGCCTCTCATGACATGATTGAAGGTTTCAGTTTTGTTTATGGGTTATTCAGTCTTCATATTTTTATGCAATTAAGTGACGAGACGAGCAAGTCACTCGCCTGAAGGTAAGTGTCACGTTTACCCTTAAAACTTCAGTACCTTTACAAAAACGGCAACTTCTACCCAGAACACAGTAATGTTTGCACACTACTGCTTGGCGGCCTAAATACAGGCTTCTAAATAACTGAGTTTATGTATTATTATATCTTTTTAAGTGTTTAGTTTGACTACTACTTAATCCAATTTTATGATAAAAACTTTGCTAAACATCAAAATCGGGTCAGCCGCAGACAGAGCAACAGATAAGAAGCAAAATTCCGAGTGTTCCGAGAGAGAACTAAGAATACCCGGAAGTAGATTCCCAAAACAATTTTACAAGTCAAAAAAGAAAGTTGATTAAACAAGGTACCATTCGTGCCATGCCACAAAAACTTGCAAGAATAACTTGCAGGACTTACTACTACCTAAAAATCTATTAAATTCATCATTCCGATACGTTTCCCCGTTTTAAAACAAAAAAAATAAAATAAAAAGAACATGACACTGGCAAATGCACAAGCCGTGCGACGCCAAAGTCCGGAAAGGACAAAAAAAAAAAACTATTCAATTCTTAGTTCTTACAAAACTACTGAAACTTAAAGATTTAAGTTGGTAGTTTTCCAAGGTTTTCAGTTCAATACTTTCGAAACGCCAAAAATATTATTATAAAATACAAATAAAATAAAAAAACGAAAATATTAAAAATAATCGAACTTCATATTTATTTTCGCATTTAAATCCGTAATTAAATACAAAACTCCTGCTCTACAATTGTCAGCGCCTAGATTAATTTCGTAATTCCGTAGAAATTGTAAAAAAAATATATGTTAATGGTCATGCAAAAACAGTGCAAAATAGCTGGCCTAGGACGGCAAATTTTAGGGGCGGCAAAAAACTGTGGGTGATGTTGTTCAAAGATAGGACATAATTATGCCAAATAAAATGGTATAAAGTCTTCAAGTACGCAGACGGGCATCAGATACTGCCCGAGAGATTTATGGATTTCTGTCTATATGCGTACTTGAAGACTACAATTTGTAGTACATAGTATTTACATTGTACATTTGTAGTAATTTGTAGTACAGCCGCATATGTCACTTTCATTTGACATATGCGGCTCTTAGACCAACTCTCATATTTTTTTTATTTTTTTTCCTCTTAAATTTTGGCTTCACACGTTGTGTATTTAGCCAGTGTCAAGTTTTGTTATATTTAAAGTAAAGTATTTCACGATTGAAACAAGTCTCAGTCATAGTCTAAGTCAAGCAAAGTAAGTCATGGTTAAGTCCAAGTCATACCCCAGTAAAGTGGTGGAGACTTTACTAAAGGTTTCTATGGAGTTTTGGAAACAACACGAAAAGTCACGTTTCACAACATTATACTATTCACCAACACTCATGCGACGTCACGAACACTTAATGAATAAAAATCCACCATTTTTACACATCGACACTCGAAATAACACAAGTTTTGGAAAATAATATAATGACGCGACATGACTTCATGACGTTCCCGCCAAAACTCCAACAACTCTCATATAAAATTGCCTACTATACTTTAGGGACCGATTCTTATTTACATTACCTACTTACAAACTATTTTTTTTTTTAAAACGTCGGTCCCGAAATTTGCCCCCTCTACAATTTTCCGCCGTATTTTCCTTCTCAGTTCGTTGGTAAATGTGCTCTGCTACAAATATTTACATTAAAAATTTAAGAGCCCCTACACAACTAGAACAGCGCTGTTGAACTGCAAACGGCTGAATATATATTCTTGAATCATATCTAAGAACTCGACCAAAACACCTTTAAAAAAACTATATCGAAATCGGTTCATTCGTTGGGAGGTATGAAGCCACACACTTTTACGGGTTTAAAAAAAACATGAGGTATGTACTTCCAACTTTTTCGTGCACTGCAAGTCGCTTGCGCAATAAATAGCGGCAAGTTCTTACAAGACTAAACGTCGCTTAGGAATTCAAATTAGCATACCGACAATATAAACAGGCGTCAAAGCTATCAATCCTCGACTGCTCTAAATCTTGTCAAATCTAATTTGGTGCCAAATAACAATTAACGAAGTCATCAAAGTATAACGAACGAGACGGTCTGGTACAGATTAATAATAGTTATAATGAGAATACACAAAAAATTAGGATAGTCTGAAGCAAACTTCGTACTGAAGTTGTTTTTTTCTCTTGTGTTTTGGCTCTATACGTTGTGTAGTTAGCCAGTGTCAAGTATTGTAATATTTCAAGTAATGCCAAATATTTCACAATAATAAATAAAATAAGTCTCAGTCATAATGTAACTCAAGTCACGGTCACGTCCACGTCATGTCCCAGTAAAGTGGTGGAGACTTTACTAGAGGTTTCTATGGAGTTTTGGAAACAACACGAAGAGTCACTTTTCACAACATTATACTATTCACCAACACTCGTGCACGTTTACGAGCACTTAATGGATAAAAATCCAGTATTTTTACACATTAACCACTCGATATAACACAAGTTTTGGAAAATAATAGAATGACGCGACATGACTTCTTCACGTTCCCGCCAAAACTCATCGATACACATTGGTCGCTTCGGTCAATGACGAGCTGCCAAAGTGATTGATCGAAATGGGCGGGAGTTTTGACGTTCGTTTTGCGCGGGAATGTGTCGCATCGACGGACGACGCGTTCCGTTTCACGGTGATGCTGTTTTGGGATTAAGATTTCGGCTAACAAGGGCTTGTTTGGAGTTTTACTTCCTTTTACTAATGTGACGGTTTGTCATCATCACTTCATGCGATTCAATGTAGGCTCAGGAACAAATGCTTAATAACAAAATTTAGACGCTTTTAACATTCCACATGCATATACATGCGTTCTGCGCGAAAAAACCTGATATTCTAAAAATAAATTAGCGCTATTGAAATAAGACTATTTCTATGTTGCTTTTATTTTAATGAGGTGTTTTCCAAAAAAAAAAAGTAGTTCTAAAATACTTACTAGATGGCGTAACAGACCTATCGTTTTACCTGTCATTGTCATTTCTGTCGAAATATTTTATGTTTATTTTTTAAATCGTAAATTTTGGCTTCACACGTTGTGTATTTAGCCAGTGTCAACAATTGTAATATTTCAAATGAAGTCAAATACATAGTTACGTTACTTGAAATTGTCTAAATACACATGTGGAGCCAAAAAACTCGAGAAAAAAAAGGCACACGTGCATTTTTTTGTCTTACATGTCTTGACAGTGACAGAAAAAACTCAAGGTACATCTAACGCCATCTATTGGGTACTATTATAACCAGGTTTTTTTTTTTTTGGAAACCGCCTCATCCATGAGCGTTTCACGACACGCTCTTGACATTTTTAATTCTAACAATAAACTTAGTTATCGTATTATATTGTATTGTTTAAGACCTTTCAACACAATCTTTCACTATCCGATGAACCTATCACTCCACAACCCTAATAGCGCTTCAACATTGTCACCACATCCTTAATTATCATCCTCGGTTTAGCTATTTTTAACCACGGCAATAATAATTAACCAATTTGTTCACTGGCAGCACCACGCTCGACTTGCCGTGTTTTATTGGTCTTGCAACATTTTACTGTCTTTGAAAATGGAACTGAAAATTGCGTTCGGTTTCAAATGAGGCGCGGAGGCGTCAGTTTCGCGGTTTTGGTTTCCTTTGGTCTAAATATGGCGAGCACTTGACAGCTGGGTTGTTACGGATGAAATGGCTGTTTAAGAATGTTTTATTGGTGTTTCTCTGGCGGTACGAAGTAATAAAGACCCAGAGACTATAATTATAACGGCGAAAGTAGAACTGCTGAAAAAAGTCTGAAGTAGGCTTCTACCAAACTAAAATGAAAGGACGAGCCCTAACTACACAACTTTTTTAAAAATAATAAGTCAAAACAATCGAACTTATAAGTTTCTGGGGGAGCGAAAGGGTGAAGCTACCTTAATAGTTTGTTTCTTTTGCTCCCGTGAAATACAAGTCTACCTATCCCTTTCACAGGTTGTCAGGTCAGGCCATGTAGCGAGGCCTTTAGCAGAAATACGTAATTATGGTATGTGTACATTTGTCACAAAAAAGAAATTGTGAATATGATAATTAAGGTGCAACGTTTCACTCGGTGCGCGAAATTCAAATTTTCTTGCGTTTTTTGTCAATTACAGCGTAATTACTCATCGTAGGTTCATGAAAACTAATTATGCGATAATAAATAGATTGTTTTAAATTACACCAACCAAAAATTCAAGTTGAAATTTAGTGTAAGTACATTTCGCACTAAACCAAAAACCAAGATGAAAATCAGCTTATTGAAATTTGTAGCTAAACCAATGTTATCTAGGTGATCATTTTAACCGTTATTTCTTAAGACAACTTATTAATTATCGCAAAATTGGTTTCAATAAATCCACGATGAGTAATTAAGCTGTAATTGTCAAAAAACGCAAGAAAATTTGAATTTCGCACGATGAGCGAAACGTTCCGCCTTAAGAGAGCAAAAGGGACACCTGTGTTTATTAGTTGCGCTCGGACCGTTCGAGATTCGAACGTACGTCTCGTACTTTTCACAGACTGCGAGCGACTAAAGCAAAGTGAGCGCCGGCGCTCACTTTAGAGACTTCGAAATTCTCCTACTTAGCGTCCATAAATTTTACTTTGGTCGAAGGAGCTAGGTATGTTTGGTTTCGTCACTTGACTGATTTTGAATTTTGAGGGTAGTTCATTGAGAAACAGCTAAATGTAATTTTCGCTTCTTTGACCTTTGATTATCTAGCAGAATACATCACAACCGCACAATCAAAATTTTTAATAAATTATGTAAATTACTGTGGGTGACCTGTGCCGGAGATGGGCCAGCGGGCTTATCCCGTAACTCTGAAAGCGATCATAATAGTGCGCGAGCGGGACCGCCCATAGTGCGACTAAGTTGGTACGAGCGGGATGGCATGCTCTCGCAATCAGAATCACGAACGTTTCAAAGTTAGAAGTTAGTTAGCGCTGGGTATGTCCTAAAACTGCGACCAGAACCACCGGGGGAATGGCAGCAGCGACTTCTTAGCAAACGGTGAGCGTTTTGCGATCCCTAAGCCGCCTGCCAAGCGTGGGGACTGTGTCTACCCACCCCTTTTCTAAGTAGGAGGCCGTTGTTCAGCAGTGATAGTTCTGAACATTTTGAAAAGTGACTGTTCTTCTGTTTGCATACCTAGGTACGCTTGGGGATCGCTTTATCTGTGGGGATCGCAAAATGCTCACCGTTTACACAATTATTCTGTGACGTTTATTATGACCCCGATTTATTCGGAAAATATCGCGTAACATCTAAAACGGTAAACACATAGCTATGACTCACCGTAAAGAAGCCGGCTTCCAATTTAAAAAAAAAAGCACAATCAAATCGGCCTGTATGAGAGATACGACGCCACGTGGCTTATTTAGAACTCTTGTTTTTAGTAAGGATTCAAAATTAATCACTGCTTAGAACAGATAAATAGAATCTAAATAACCACCTTATTTCATTACTCCAAGATAACCACCTATGTTAATGGCGACATCTAGCGGAAAGTAGAAGTAGTAAAATTGATGATGAGAATTGTTATCCTGCCATCTATCGCCGAGTAGCATTTTTCAATGTCACATGAATCTATAGACAAAATTAAAACCGAGGTTTTTGGCTCGGCATGATTTTATGCATTAAGTTTCGATAAAGGAATATCAATTAATATTTACCTACCACACGGTACATATGGCAACTTTGCAATCAAACCTTATCCTAAAATATTAATAATTTTTTCACGACGGAACTTTCGTTGTACGAAAAATAGAACAGCGCCCCAAAGAGAATACAAAATTAAATACTACGTAACAGCGGCCTGTCGGGCGTAAATGATGTCTCCATTTTTCATTACATTTGCTATAAAACTTTTTGATAGTTGATAAGCTAGGGCTTATGCCGTGACGCGCTTGTTAGGTTCTGGGACCTGGTTGTTCCTTTGGGCTCGAGATTATCTCGGTCACTCTCACTCCCATTATATTCTAAATTAGAGAGACAGTGACCGAGATAATCTCGAGCGCACAGGAATAAGGTCCCAGCGCCGACGCTGCGCGACATTGAATCTTAAGGCTGAGGCTACATTAGACCGCAACGCGACCTGCGAAGCGCAAGCGATGAAAACAAACACTTAAAATTCACGCTTACGGCTACACTGTACGCCAATATCGCTAGGGATCTTTCATTTGTTTACACGATAGAATTAAAATTTGTGTAACATTAAGCTAAGCGGTTCAGCCGTTTGTTGCCCGTGGTGCTACCAGTAGTACCATGGGTAAAAAAAAAACCAGTAGAACTACCAATCGACCAATATATATATATATAATATATAGTAATCATTTTACCCGTAATTTCTTAAAACAACTTATTTATTGGCGCAAAATTGGTTTCAATAAATCCACGATGAGTAATTAAGCTGTAATTGACAAAAAACGTAAGAAAATTTGAATTTCGCGCGATGAGTGAAACGATGCACTTTTTTGTTTCTATACTAATTTTCTCATTATGTTATGTAGTTATGTTCTGTAGAATAGCGAGTGAAACCGCGGGCACAGCTAGTTGTTATATAAGATACTTTTAATACAAGAAAACGTGGGAAGGAGGTTAACGTAAGACGCAGGCTTCAATAAAACAATAATGCATATTTATTCTGTTTTGTTTATTTCCAATTATCGAAATTAATTTACACATCGAAATAGTTTATAGCTATCCTAGAAAACTTAACTTTTGGATGAAAATTATTTATAATTTAAAATAAAATACTGCGAGCCATAACAATACCTTACATAATTAACAAAATGTTTTTTATTTTTTAAGTCAATAGGACATTATTTTTTTAAAGCAGTGCAGGAATATATAGTCTACACATGGCCTGGGACCCTATTCCTGTGCGCTCGAGATTGTCTCGGTCACTGTCTCTCTAATTTAGAACTTAATGGGAGTGAGAGTGACCGAGATAAAATGTCATTTCTCCGAATAGGGGCCCTTGACATCCCCCTGACATGACATCGTGTGAAAGGGACAGCTAGATTTGAATTTCACGGGAGCAAAAGAAACAAACTATTAAGGTTATAGCTTCTCCCTTTCGTTCCCCCTGAAACTTATATATAGCCATCTCTTTCAAAACGATGTCGGGTCAGGCCATGTAGCGAGGCCTTTATTCTACTCTGCTATATAAAAAAAAAACAGTTGAGCTGTTAAAAAAGCATAGGAAGTACTTAAATAATTATGTCTATTATATTCGTTTTATTTTAGAGGGAATTATTACCGACACGCATGTCCAAGCGATGGACGAAATACGTAAATTTACGGAAGTTACCCCCGAATACTGAAACGTTTGTTAACTTTGACGACAGATTAAGTCTATTGCTGCCTTTGTCATTTGCTTAGTGCCAGACAAAGGCAGTATTAGAATTAATCTGTTGTCAAAGTTAATGAACGTTTCAGTATTCGGGGGTAAGTGTCGAATTATACTCTTTGATTGCCGCGATTAAATTATCACGGAATTCGTATAAAATTACGTACGTACATTCTTGTACTCATCCCGCTGATTTGACGATTCGGTCGAAGTTGGAAAACCAAGTCCATATTAATTTATTTTTAACCCTAGTGATAAATACGTACGTACGTTTGTTATAAGTTGGATGTCAGTCTGTCTGTCTCTGTAGTAACGTATTCTTCCACTGTTATTTTACTTTGCTATAAAAAAAAAAACTTCTATTTGAGCTGTTAAAAAAGAATACGAAGTACTTGAATAATTATATCTATTATAATAATAACTGTCTTTAACCCTAGTCGTGATAAATACGTACGTACGTTTGTTATAAGTTGGATGTCAGTCTGTCTGTCTCTGTAGTAACGTATTCTTCCACTGTTATTTTACTTTGCTAATGAAAAAAAAAACTTCTATTTGAGCTGTTAAAAAAGCATACGAAGTCCTTGAATAAATATATCTATTATAACTGTCTTTAACCCTAGTCGTGATAAATACGAACGTACGTTTGTTATAATTTCGATGTCTAGTCTGTCTGTCTCTGTTGTTACGTAACTCGCAAAAAAGTATACTTGACACTGGCAAATGCATAAGACATGCGACGCCAAAATCCTCTAAAACAAAAAAAAAGAAGAAAAAAAAAACTCGCAAAAAGATTTCTTTTTTCTCTTTATTTCCATCTGCTTTATACGGTTCCTTTATTCGTAGCTATTTGATGAAAATCTGTTTAGTTATTGAGCTCTTGGTCAAATTGGTTTCATTGTTCTGTGGCGAAAAGAAAACAAGTAAACTTTGACTTTTTTTTTTTTTTTTTTTTTTACTTTATTTGGCTTTGTTTTTTGTCGCAAATAAATAATTAGTGAATTTTTGTCTGGGTCTTTTTTTATTTTATCATGTCTGATACGTCTATGTCGAACGCAGACTCATCGAGCTAGATTTCGAACGGTGCCTGGGACCCTATTCCTGTGCGCTCGAGATTATCTCGGTCACTCTCACTCCCATTAAATTCTATACTAGAGAGACAGTGATCGAGATAATCTCGAGCGCACAGGAATAGGGCCCTTGAATTGCGCGCAGACAGTGGACTTTTGACGAGCCGAGCGTGAACTTATCGAATATTATTTCACACAGCTCTTAGGCCTTGCGGAAATCAGATATGAGAGTTTTGGCGGGAACGTGAAGAATTCATGTCGCGTCATTTTATTATTTTCCAAAACTTGTGTTATTTCGAGTGTTAATGTGTAAAAACGGTGAATTTTTACCCGTTAAGTGTTCGTGAACATGCACGAGTGTCGGTGAATGGTATAATGTTGTGAAACGTGAATTTTCGTGTTGTTTCCAAAACTCCATAGAAGGCTCTAGTAAAGTTTTCACCACTTTACTGGGGCATGAGTTGGACTTGACCGTGACTTGCTTTGCTCGACTTTGACCGTGACTATGACTTATTTGATAATATCTAACAAAACTTGAGAATATATATGTATACTTGACACTGGCAAATGCATAAGACTTGCGACGCCAAAATCCTCTTAGGAGGAAAAAGAAAAAAAAAAAAACTGAATGTTTAAAAATAACAAAGTAAAAAGTAATACAGGTCGTGATTATTAACAATGAATATAATTTATATACAAAGTTATATACATCAAATATTATATAAAACAGATTTAATACTTGATCAAATATAAATTTTTCGGTAAAAATAAGCTATATACTTTAATGCGTTTGCATTTATTGAGTTTATAAATATTTTATGTTTACGACAATTACAACGTATAAAGTCAGAGCCACACCGCGGGAGGTACGCTTCCACGCAGTTTTCCGAATGTTGGTTACTTCGTTTTTTTTTTTTTGTCGAACCCAATCTATAAAACCAAATATCTATTTTATTTCAAGAATAAAATCAGGTTTTTTTAAAACTATATTGTGAAAATTAAAGTTGAACGTATCCTGTATCAGCCTTATTAGCATCCCACTGCTGGGATAGCAGCCTACCTTCGAAGGTTGAACGTATAACTGTCCAATAAAAGAAAAGACTTCGACTTTATTTAAAACTCAATACATATCTGTATTTTATTCGTTACAGGTTTTTTAAGTAATTATTTTTAACTTTACAATTTTTGATTTGTTTATGTGACACATTAATAATTCAATAATAGTCATAATTCTGTCCATCCAAAGGTTGTCTTGAAGAAATCGCTTTAGGCGATAAGGCCGCCCATTATACTACCGTTTTTAAACTATTATTTTTTTTAAGTTTAAAAACACAAACACATTCATACATCCTCAAAAACATTACCCTAATTATGTTATTTTGGGCAGTTGGGTAAAAAACTAATTACTTCGACGAGAGTCTGATCCATGTCTTTTTGGTGTATAATAAAGTTATATATTAGTATTGTAAAAATTGTCTATCATCAAAAATATCCACACTTAATATAATAACAAAATGAGCTTACTCAATTCAGAAAGCTCATTTTGTTATCGACGCTAGAAGGCATTAAACAACTTGGTGGTGTCTAATCGTGTCCCAGGGGATGAATCGCTGTGACCTCAGGATACAGGTATTCCTAGTCTGAGGAACAGAGTTCCTACCCAGGTACATAATTATTAATAGATACCTTAAGAGTATGTACCGCTACACGTAGGAATTGATGCAATAAACGTTTTATTATTTATTTATTCACGTAACGTACGTAAATCATTCGCATTACTTACAACAAAATTCAAATTGTAATTCACTACGTAAGTACGTACGTGAGCATTCGTACATCGGCCCAGAATTGAATTTTCGATAATCAGCGTACGAGAGACCGTTTGTAAGCGTACGAATTGCGGTGTGGCCCTTGCCTTAGAACAAATTCAGAAATGCACGTTTCCTTGACTAAGTATATATTATTTTAAGCTACATTAGATATTAATTTTACTCCTTTATAAGACTGATGACTACAGTAAAGTTGTAAACAACGATTTTCTACCTTATTTTAGTGATATAAGACACATTTTACTTTTTAAGAGTGATTGATGTTTACATTTTCGTGAATGGCGATGGCGCTTACTATCAAACGCAAGTGAAAGGATAACGTGTACTATAGTCAAATATTACATAAAAGTCATAGTTTTTATTTTAATTATAAAGAAATACTTTGAATTGAGTCGGTTATTCCGGTTAGTTTCGTTCACATCCGGTGATCTTTTTCAAGAGTGTTACAAGTATGATGTATACAAGTGCGTTTCCTCATCCCTTTTTTATAGTACTGAGTGACGAGACGAGCAAGTCGCTCGGCTGGTGATATGTATCACACTTGCCCATAACAGTTCATACCAGATTTTTTTTAATTTGCCGTTGCTAACGTGTCTTCCGCACTTGTAACACTCCTCGAAAAAGATCACCGGATGAGTTCCAAACTATATTCTGAATAGCCGACTCAATTTAAAGTGAGTATTCTCGTATTTTTAAAATAAAAAAATAAAGTTTTAAACTCAATATTTATTGTTTAAATTCTCACTCTTTTAAATAAATTAACGTCAATTTTGTTGAATCATTTTCTAAACTAAACTTAAGGCGTAACGTTTCGTCCAGCGCGCCAACACAACATTTTCTTGCATTTTTGTCATTTACAGCTCAATTACTCGTGGATTTATTGAAACCAATTTTGCGCCACTAAATGGGTTGCGTCAAGAAAATACGGCTTTAATTAAGCTGATTTTCATCTTGGTTTTTGGTTTAGTGACAAATATACTTAATAGCTTTCATATTGATTTTTTGATTGGTGTAATTTCTTGGTACAACCTATTTATTGGCGCAAAATTAGTTTAAGACCCCACGAACAAAAACATAACAAGAAAATTCGTGCACCTCAGTTTGACGTCTCTAAAACTATTGCTATCCCTTTCTCACATATTGAAATGAAAAGAGATACAGATAATTTTACTCATGTGAGACTAGTTAAGTGACACAACAGAATATACATCGTTAGTGTAGATACCGTGCGCTATTTTCTAGAATTTAAGCGGAATCCGGTGACATACTACATTTGTTGGGTGGAATTCCCGTTCCAAGTGTTGTTGTCGTCATCTGGCGCGTCGCCGGGTAACCTGTCAGAAATACATTTTAATATTATAATAATCTTAAAATATCACAGCAATCACAATTATTTTCAAAATAATAATAATAAAGAACAAAAGGATACATTTGTATGCGTTCATACTTACTAATATTTTGTTTTTAAATATACTCAGATATTTGTTTTATTACTGTTTTATTTTCGTTCTCCAGCTTTTTAAACGGGGGGGGGGGGGGGGGGGGGGGGTTGCCATAATACATACATGTGTACCACTTTTTTAATTAAACTATGTTAGATTAGGGGACTGAAATGATCAGCCTTCTTTTTATGTCAGTAGGATGGCAACAATTTTCACGACGTAATTTTTTTTTAAAATTGTTACAACAGAATCTACGCTAATGTTACCTGTGAATGTTCCCGCGTCTGCGAAGGGGCGCCGCGGTGGGGGGTCTAGCTGTGGGCGGCGTGGGGCTCGTGGGGCTCCGAGGGGCCACCGCGGGCGGCGGGAACAGCCGCGTGCGCAGCCACGTGTACAACTGGAGCGTCGGCTCGTAGATTAACGAAGTAAGGAGTTGAGTAATGAATGCTGGAACGAGGTTTTGGTTGAGTTTGAGTTGTTATTTTTTTTAGGTTAATCTTTAAATATCAAAGTCATCATTATTATTATTTTGGAAATACTGTACCAAATAAATATAAAAATAATCTAGCAACCTATAGCCACTCGTATTTTTGGAAAAAAAAAAAACCTAGAATGTTTCATAAGGATTTTTGGCGGAAACGTGAAGAAACCATGTCGCGTCATTGTATTATTTTACACTCGTGTTTATATGACATATTTTTATATATGATTTTTATCCATTAAAAGTGGTCTTGATCGTGAACGAGTGTTGGTAAATGGTATAATGTTGTGAAACGTGGCTTTTCGCGTTGTTTCCAAGACTCCATAGAAGACTAGTAAAGTAAACTATTTGACTGGGCCATGACTTGAACTTAATCGTGACTTACATTGCTTGACTTGGACTATGACTATGACTTGTTTTACCTCTGAAATATTTCCCTTCACTTGAAATATCACAAAACTTGACACTGGCTAGCTACACAGCGTGTGTAGCCAAAATATAAGAGAAAAAAAAAATCTCAAAATATCTCAACAATCACAAATCTCATCATAAAAATAATTATACAGAAATCACCTAAATTATATATGTAATTTATAACCATTTATATTTATCTCAAATATTGTAGAATAATCTAGAAATACTCACATATAACGGAGAAGGAGGAGCTCGCCTGCGGCGGCGCGGAGGTGGCGCGGCGCGGTAGCACCAGCAGCGCGGCAGAGGGCGCCAGCTGCAGCTCCCGCAACGTGCACTCGGTCTGCACCAGCTCGCGGCGCGGGAACGCCGTCCACAGCGCGAAGTTTGATGATGGCAGCTGTCGGAAATGTCAATGTCAAATACAGTTTTTTATTTATCTTTTTTTTTCTCTCTTATGATTTGGCTCCACACGTTGTGTATTTAGCCAGTGTCAAGTATTTCAGTGGTGAAGTCAAATATTTCACAAAAATAAATCTCAGTCACAGTTTAAGTCGAGCAAAGTTAGTCAAGTCCACGTCACGCCCCAGTAAAGTGGGTTTTGGCAATGGCTGGAATTGGCCGGTCGTAAAAATGTTCTTCGTCTCATTTTCACGTGTGATGCTTTTCATTAGCGAGAAGGTGACAGACTAATTTGTTTATCAAGCGTTTGCCGGATTTCGCTGAAATTCCTGGACTTGACCGTTGCTTAATTTCCTTGACTATCACTGAGACTTATTTATTAAGTGTGGAATAATTTACTTCCCTTGAAATATTACAAAACTTGACACAGATAAAATTTAATACTTTAAGTGTGGAGCCAAAATATAAGATAAAATACAGTTTTGGCGCGAACGTGAAGAAGTCAAATAATAAAAAGACGCGACCGTCTTTTTATTATTTTCCAAAACTTGTGTTATTTCGAGGGATAATGTTTAAAAATGGTGGATTTTTATCCATTAAGTGTTCGAGAACGTGCACGAGTGCTGGTGAAAGGTATAATGTCGTGAAACGTGAATTTTCATGTTGTTTCCAAAACTCCATAGACGGCTCTAGTAAAGTTTTCACCACTTTACTGGGGCATGACTAGGACTTGACCGTGACTTGCTTTACTCGCCTTTGACTGGGACTATGATTTGTTTGATAATGTATAACAAAACTTGATAATATATATGTATACTTGACACTGGCAAATGCATTAGACGTGAGACGCCAAAATCCTCTTAGGAGGTGTACAAACAAAAAAAAAAACAGTATTAGATAAGTAAGCGTGCATCAAGTGTCGAGTGTAAGGGTCCGGCCACAGTACCTGCAGGTTGTCGGCGACGTACCGCTGCACGGCGCGCAGCGTGTCGGCGGCGCCGAAGCTGGCCGAGTGCGAGCTGCCGTCGGGCAGCTTGAACTGGAGGCGCGCGAGGCTCTGCGCGTCGCCCGACGCTGCAACCACACGACACTCGGCCACTGCGCAAACTATACTCTGCCAGTCCGCGCCGAACGGAGACCTCGCCACCCCTATATCTTCACAACCCCTGGACCGAATCAGCTCATATTCGAACTTAAACATTGTATTGAGATGAACTACTTGCCTACAAAATTTCATGAAGATCGGATCAACGGTACGCAAGTTATCATCGGACAAATATACTTACAAATGCCGATTTGTCCTAGTAAACTCTGAGACCTTCGCTTCGCTCGGTCAACTAAAAATAAATAAGTATTCGGGGTTTAGTATAATTTATCTATGGTTGAGATATGTATTTTTTGGTTGGCATGGCATGTTTTTTTTTAAATAGATTGAGGAAACCGACTGTAAACCCCTCCCAAAAATAATTTTAGGTCCGGCACTGCGCGTGTACCGGGTACTCACTGGCGGGGGGAGCGGGCGCCGGGGCGGGGGCGGCGGGGGCGGCGGGGGGCTGCGTGTCGCGGGCCTTCCTCTCGGCTCTGTCCTGCGCTATCTGCTCCAAGATCCGTTGTCGAGCCAGATTGTTCTCCATCTTCTCGCGTTTACGTTCCTCCTGTGGTACATATTAAAGTAAATTCTCAGAAGAAAAACAAACAGTGTGGTATAGTTACGGTGAGAACAGGGAGTAATATAGTTACAGTGAGAACAGGGAGTAATATAGTTACAGTGAGAACGGGGAGTAATAATGTTACAGTGAGAACAGGGAGTAATATAGTTACAGTAAGAACAGGGAGTAATATAGTTAGTGAGATCAGGGAATGGTATAGTTACAGTTTGAAAAGGGAGTGGTATAGTTACAGTGAGAACAGGGAGTAATATAGTTACAGTGAGTACGGGGTGTGGTATAGTTACAGTGAGAACAGGGAGTGGTATATTTACAGTGAGAACAGGGAGTAATATAGTTACAGTGAGAACAGGGAGTAATATAGTTACAGTGAGAACGGGGAGTAATAATGTTACAGTGAGAACAGGGAGTAATATAGTTACAGTAAGAACAGGGAGTAATATAGTTAGTGAGATCAGGGAATGGTATAGTTACAGTTTGAAAAGGGAGTGGTATAGTTACAGTGAGATCAGGGAGTAATATAGTTACAGTGAGTACGGGGTGTGGTATAGTTACAGTGAGAACAGGGAGTGGTATATTTACAGTGAGAACAGGGAGTGGTATATTTACAGTGAGAACAGGGAGTGGTATATTTACATTGCGCTTCGGCTGTCCTGAGCTCCGAATCTACAGAGATTAGTAGTTGGAGGGGCGTGTAAATAGCCCTTCCAGGGTGTGATTGCTCACAAAAAAAATAGGGGGCGAAAAAGACTATAAGACAAATTTTGAATGGGCGTCGGCAAATCAAGTATTAAACACTGCACTGACCTGCAAATGACCGCCTCCATCCACTCATCATCCCAAGGCAGGCTGGTGAGGGTCCGCTGCAGCAGGACGAGATCAGGCGAACGGCACTTATAGTTTATTTTATTTTATTTTGAAGCGAAGATAATTATTGCATCTATTGACGCCATGTACCAAACGAAAAAACTCGCGAGACAACAACCCGGCGTGGGTCTGTCCGTGTAACTGCCAATGACAGTGTAATACGTCACTGCATTTCCTCTGAGGAGGACCAGTGGCGAGCGTTTTAGCTTCGCCGATGGGAACGGCAAACGCCATCTCTTGAGACTCCTTGCGGATTTTGACGGTATCACCAGCAAGCAGACAGGTTTGTACCTAATTTACCGACGAAGCCTCGGAGTGCGGTTTATTAAAATTAATTAGAAATTGGACAAGATAATGGCGCTTCACCATGCACCCCGCCTTGGAAGGTCGCTAGATCTTTCAAAACGAACAAACTTCATAACTGGTCAGAATACATAGCGAAGATTTAAAAAAATAAAAATATACCTATGAATACGGCATATTGCCACTTAACTGCTAACATAATATTTAAGCTAAGTTATTATTGCGTAGGAATGGGATATAACTTCGTGACAGCACGTTTGTAAATGCCAAATTTGGTTTTAACAATTGCAACACGGACTGTGTTATTCGAGCCCTTGAAGACTTCGGTAATTATTCCCAATGGCCAGTTCAAAGGTGCGGTATTATCTTGTTCTACGAGAACAACAGTTCCTAATTCCACCGGTTTATCAGGAGTAGCCCATTTCTGTCTGACTTGCAGCGTATGCAGATATTCTAGACGCCATTTTTTCCAAAAGGATTGAACCATACTATCTAGCAACTTTTTGCGGTCTAGTAAACTTACACGTTGATTGGACATGTCGGCTGCTGGTAAGTATTGCAATGGAGTAGACATTAGAAAATGCGCTGGAGTCAGAACCTCCGGATGAGGATCTGAGGACAGGACACAAAGTGGGCGAGAGTTCAGAATGCACTCAATTTGCGTTAGGACTGTTTGAAGTTCTTCATAAGTGAGAAGTTGGCTTCCTATGACTCTGTATAAGTGCGTTTTCATGCTCTTTATATTCCCTTCCCATAGACAACCAAAACTTGGTGACCTTGGGGGAATTCTTCTCCATTCAATGCGTCGGGATAACAACTCATTCGAGAGCGAAGCTTCGAAACTAGAACTCTGTAGAAATTCATAGAGCTCATCTAATTGCGTCTTTGCTCCAACGTATGTTGTAGCGTTGTCCGAATAGAGACATGAAACTGGTCCACGACGGGATATAAAGCGTTTGAACGCTGCCAAAAAGGTTTCAGATGTCAAATCTGAAACAAGTTCAATATGTATAGCGCGTGTTTGCATACATACGAATAAAGCTATCCACGCCTTCTGTGAGTGTTGGCCTCTGCGACGCGCAAGCGTTACGCGAATCGGTCCCGCATAGTCAACTCCACAATGAGCAAAAGCTTTATATTCAGATACACGATAAGCAGGAAGATCTGCCATCAGTGGCGTTGGATGTGTCGGATTTGACTTAAAACAAGTGTTGCACTTCCGCAACCTTGATCTAATGACCGTTCTGGCATCCAATATCCAGTAGCGTTGTCTTATAATGGACATAAGAAGTCCAGGTCCAGTATGACAATTCATCACATGTTGATGATGGATAATTAAATCGACAATATGGTCGCGTTTTGGAAGAAGAACTGGATGTTTGACTTCAAAAGGAAGGTCTGCTCGAGAGAGTCTTCCTCCAATTCGCAAAATGCCTTCTTCATCCAAGAAGACTGCTAGACTTTGCAGTTTCTTCGGAAGTAACTTCCCAGCCTTTATCAGTTTTATGTCCTCGGCGAAGTGGACAGCCTGGACAGCAAGCAGCAAAGCTTTCTCCGCTGCTGCCAATCCTGATACAGACCGGGGTTCAACCTTCAATTTAGGTCGAGCGAACTTTAGCACATATGCAATGATGTGGAGCAACTTTTCCCAAGAGGAGACACGTTGTGCTAGCGCACATAGCATCGGTGGCTCTGTATGCGTAAGCGTTGAAACAGCCATCACAATTGCTTTGTGCTCAGGCAGCTCATTGCAGTCAGCGGGAGAGAACGGCTTGATTGGCCATTCTTCAGGAGCGCAACGAATCCACGGAGGACCGTTCCACCACAGATCGTGAGATAAAAGTTGCGAAGGAAGCATACCTCGTGAAAGACAGTCGCTAGGATTAATAGCACCAGCTACATGAAAGAAATGTTTGGCAGCCAAATTTTCCTGACACTGTGCGACACGGTTGCTCACAAAAATCGACCAACGGTGTGGCGAGGAATGTATCCACGAAAGAGCGATCGTGGAGTCCGAAAAAGCATATATTCCAGCAATAGGAATGCGCGGTGCGTAAGTATCTCGCACAGTTTTAACTAATTTTGACATAAGCAAAGCGGCGCATAATTCAAGGCGAGCAAGAGTTGTGATTTTGGTCGGCGAAACCTTTGACTTAGCGCAGAGAAGGCGAGTTTGAATGCCAGACGGATAGGAGCAATGAGCGTATACGACACATCCTAAACCACTCATGCTGGCATCACAGAACGCAACAAGACGTAACTCACATTCGATAAGGACGCCTACATGTCGCGGGATCCGTAAAGTGTCAAGCATATGAAATTCTTGCGTTAGAGCAGCGAAACGAATGCGTATATTTTCCGGCGCAAGAGAGTCCCACTCATAGTTGCCCAACCACAGCTCTTTAATAAGCAGTTTGGCATAAAGAATCACTGGCGCCACCAACCCGAGCACATCGAACAATCGTGCTACTACTGATAGTATATTTCTCTTTGTGCACCTTTCGGTTATTGCAGCGGATGTAAAGAAAAAATGGTCTTCACCAGGTTCCCATGAAAGGCCTAAAACCTTTGACACGTCATTGCCAACGTCAAAAGTTAATGACTTGCGGTGTGAGTCGGGTAGACTGTCCAAAAGAGTTGGAGAATTGCTCGACCACTTGACTAAATCAAAGTCACCGGCTTTGAAAAGTTTTATCATGTCTTGAGCTAGCTGCATTGCAGTTTCCTCATTATGAGCTGAATAAACTAAGTCATCCATATACAGGCTGCTTTCAGCTATCTTAGCGGCGTCAGGATAATGCGGACTCATGTCTAAAGCCAGCTGTCGCACAGTGCGCATAGCTATGTATGGGCTTGACTTGAGACCGAAAGGTTGCCTATTGAAGGCAAAAGTGCGGATTTCTTCGGATTCATTGAACCGAAATAAAATGCGCAGGTATTTACGCTGGTCAACAGGTACACCAATGCGTAAATAATGTTGTTTTATATCAGCGTTCATGGCGATCGGAAATAATCTGAAGTCTAAAAGCAGTAGAAATAGGTCAGCTTGCAGATTGGGACCGATATGTAATATATCATTGAGCGAAAGGCCAGTGTGCGTTTTCGCACTTGCGTCTAACACGATTCGCGGCATCGGTTTATCAGACCGAACCACGGCGTGATGCGGTATGTAATAACCATCGGAAGACAGTTCAGACCCGTCAACAGGACTGAGGTAACCGTTATCTATGTAATCTTGGATCACCTTATTATAATTTTCGCGCAACATTGGTGATTGGCGGAATTTACGCTCAAGCGTCATAAAGCGGCGGTAAGCGGCAGCATGCGAGTTGCCTAACTCCGAGGGATCTTTGCAAAATGGCAAAGACACTGTGTAGCGACCCACATCGTCACGAGTCACGTTGGACGTAAAAATATTTTCACACTCTGTCTCTTCCGGAGAAAGAAATCGCTTTGTTGGCACTTCTTCGAGTTCCCAAAATTTCTGAACCAAATCGTTCAATGCCAACGCGGAGAAGGAAGAGGCAGGTGTAATATCCTTGCGTGGATAATCGCCCATCAAAATCCAGCCAAATGTCGTTGATATCGCAGGTGGGGCTTGCGAGCCACACTGAACCCTATTTCCCAAATATATGTATGGGAAAAGTTGCGCTCCTAATACAACATCTATATCCCCTGGTATATTCCAACTTAAATCGGCGAGCGGAAGTTCAGAAAAAACGCTTCTGTCACACTCAACAAACTGAGTCGGTAGCTGCTCCGCGATACATTCAACCACTAGTGCGTAAATTGTGTATTGCTGCTCTGGATATATGCGCGATTGGATTTCAAAGTAAACATATCCAATTATCGGCCGCGAAGCTGCACCAACACCTTTTACAAACGAATTATGCAGTGGCATTATTGGTAGATTCAACTTCCGGCAACAATCAGTCGTAATCAAATTGTTTTGCGACCCGTTATCAATAAGGCACCTGACTATTGATGACGTCGTACAACCTTTAGGGCGCGCATACACTTGCGCTGTTGACAACAGAATCGTAGACTTCGATTTCGTTCCAGACGAAAGTAGCACTGCGGCATTATGAGCCGACAGTGGTGGCGGCGGTAGGCTTGAACTCACATCAGTATGTGATGCGACTGGCATGCTAATATGGCTCTTATAACTGGCATCGTAAGGTTGAGATTGCGTAGCGGCTTCCGGAGCGAGCGAAGGCGTGTATATGCAAGTCGGCGAGCGAGCGTCCGATATCATGCGAGGAGCGGGAGCGGCAGACGGCAACAAGTGCGCGTCAGTATGTATCATAGCGGTATGCGAGTGACTGTTATTCTTTTTCTTATCATTATCTTTAGAGAAACAAAGCTGACTGTGGTGGCGCTTACTACAAAATTCACAAATGGAAGTTGAATTACACCTCGAAATATTATGTACTGTACTAAGACAGTTCACACACCCATGTTTCGATTTAATGAATTGGTATTTACTGTGTGCATCACGTTTCTTAAATTGTGCGCAATTATAAAGTTGCAAGTGATCACTACTACCACAGAAAACGCATGCACTACGTTGCATGGAAGGCGTAGGCATAGAAGCTGGCGGCGTAGCAACAGGCGTTTGAGCGTTTGACTCCGTCGCGACGAAAGACTTGTAAGTATTTTGACCACGATTATCGCGAGTCGATGTACTTGCGGGCGTTTTATTCAAAGTATTAGGTCGCGAACGTTCCAATATCTTCACCTGATCTTGTACAAAACTTATCAGCTGTTTGGTAGTAGGTATTTCCGTGTCCCTAACAGTCAGTTCAAAAGACTGAATAGTGTTTGTGTCTAACTTCCTGAGCGCACACTGGACAAAAATAAAATCGGTCAAGTCCTCTATTTGCAGTTGTTTGAATGCAGAAATCGACGCGGAATATTTGCTAATAAATGCATCGAGATTGTTTGCATTGTGCGAGCTCGCTTTCAAGTCGAGAATATTATTAAGGTAAAAACTACCTAATGCGCGTTTATCCTGAAATTTCTTGACTAAACTGTCCCACAAAATTGCATACGTTTCACCTGACGGAACAATACCAGCAGTAAATTTTTGCGCGTCATGAGTAAGTTTTGAAATTAGATATTGCACACGCTGCGAGTCTGACAGTTGTTCATTTAAGTGTATATTTGCTTTAAACGACTGATAGAACAAATTCCAGTTTTCAGGGCGTCCATCAAAACTCGGAATCACTAAAGGTTGCAATTTCACTATAGGCATAGTCGAGTTACTCGCCCCATGTGAACAGACCTTGGGTTGTGCGGCAGCGGTCAATCTGTTTCGAGCGCGTTTCACTCGCGCATACAAATCCTCAAAAGACTCGAGACAAGCGTAATCAGGAACTGTGTCTGATTTTAGTTGCAATTTTATAGAATTATATTGATCTACAATAGACTCGAACTTATTGCGTAAATCATCTATTGTTTCTGACTCAGCTAGGAAGTTTTCATTCGATCGCGAAGATGAATCAAAAGAAATAATACTTTTTGAAGAATTATATAATCGGTTCATACGTTGAAACAATAACTCTTTCTTTTGATTCACTAACACCAACATGACCTCCAGATCAGTTTGTTTTTCCGTCATGTTTACACAAATAAATCGACAATAACACGAAATAACAAACTGTTGGAATGCGGTATGTGGGTAGATAAATACAAGTTAAATTCAAATGGCGAACAATATGAAATGGCGCAATTATGGCGGAATAAGGTACAATGGCGAAACGGCGAAATATATATATTTTACAAATAAGATTGAGCGGAATTTATATAGATACCTAGGTAGAATAAAATTATTAGAAACCAATTCAATGAAATAAATTCTACCTACGGTTATTTAGCGAAAGTTCACCTACCAATTAATTACGTAGGTTAACTTTGAGCGTGGTTTAGAGATTTTACCAAAAGTTACGTAAAATCTAGGGAAAATGATCAGAATTTACCAAAATTACGTAAATCTGAATATTGTTATATGAGCGTTGAGAACGATATTCACCAAAATTACGTGAATAGGTTTTAAGCGGTATGAAAATTTAATGCGGGAAATCACCAAAAATACGTGATTCAGCAAATCGCTGGACAATCTGAGACTCGAAAGGACCAAAGTATGGAGGGGCGTGTAAATAGCCCTTCCAGGGTGTGATTGCTCACAAAAAAAATAGGGGGCGAAAAAGACTATAAGACAAATTTTGAATGGGCGTCGGCAAATCAAGTATTAAACACTGCACTGACCTGCAAATGACCGCCTCCATCCACTCATCATCCCAAGGCAGGCTGGTGAGGGTCCGCTGCAGCAGGACGAGATCAGGCGAACGGCACTTATAGTTTATTTTATTTTATTTTGAAGCGAAGATAATTATTGCATCTATTGACGCCATGTACCAAACGAAAAAACTCGCGAGACAACAACCCGGCGTGGGTCTGTCCGTGTAACTGCCAATGACAGTGTAATACGTCACTGCATTTCCTCTGAGGAGGACCAGTGGCGAGCGTTTTAGCTTCGCCGATGGGAACGGCAAACGCCATCTCTTGAGACTCCTTGCGGATTTTGACGGTATCACCAGCAAGCAGACAGGTTTGTACCTAATTTACCGACGAAGCCTCGGAGTGCGGTTTATTAAAATTAATTAGAAATTGGACAAGATAATGGCGCTTCACCAGTAGTAGTAGTAGAATCTATGAGTAATCTGTGAAATTATGTTTCAGCGGGATATATAATATTTTTTTCACCTGGATGTGCTTGAGTTCCTGGTCCGCCTGCCATTTCTTTAGTTCAGCGACGCCCTGGCCGAGGTTCCTTCTTTCAAGCTCCTTCTGCCTTTCCAACTGAAATATATCATTCAAAAAAATTATAAGATTTTATATAATACCATCGGAAAGTTACGTTTTGATATTTTTTCGATCTTATGCAAATTAAAATATATAATTAAACTACAGGGAGTTACATACAGAGTACAGAGGTATTATTAAATAAAAAAAACTAGCTGTTACCCCGGTAGTTCGTTCGCGCGGACCTACAAGAAAAAAGTAGCCTATGTCGGTCTCCGATCCTTAAGCTGTATCTATGCAAAAATTCAGGTCAATCCGTTCAGCCGTTTAGCCACGATAACACGACAAACACAAAGACAGAGTTACTTTCGCATTTATAATATTAGTTAGGATATATAATAACAGCTCTAAGTTATCGTAGTTCATTTATAATTGGAATTTTCGACGTTTTGCACTATTGACTTTTCGTTTTTTGGTCTTTGTGAGCTTGGACATTTTGCTCTTTTGGAAATTTGAGTCCCTTTGTCATTTTGCTACAAAATGACACCTTGCTACCGATTCATTTCATCGTACTAATGAAATATAAATAAAATAAATTATCCCTCTTACTCCTTCTTATTTCAAATCTCACCTCTTTTTCCTTCTCAGCCTTCTCCCTGCGGCGCGCCTCGATCAGTTCCTTGGCACGTTCCACCTTCTCGTCTACGGTGACGTCACTGGTCGACTCCTGGGCGGGAATCGGTTTCGGTTCTGACTAAAATAAAATACAAAAAAATAAGTAACCCAATTTCTTGTTACCCGACTGCCCAATAAGGAGGGTAACGTTTGTAGTAAGTATGTTTGTGTGTTCTTATATTACCTCCAGTAGGCTAAACGGCTTGACTGATTTTGACGAGTGAGGTGTCGTTTCGTCTCCACGCCCCGAGTGAAATAAGCTACATTTTGCAGTCGTCATTTTAGTTTTTAATGCATTTCGTTGTACAAACAAGTGTTCATTATTCCTATTGTACTGGACGCGACGTTGCAGCGGAAAGACACTACATATTGGTTTGACAAAAATTTTGGACAAAAAAACCTGGCACTTTTTTTTCCCCGCCAGAAATGAAGCTTTGATTATACAAAGGTTAGATTAGGCCTGTGGATCTCAAAGTAACTCTCCCTTGAAGCCCGAGGCCTTGATTATGATTTTAAACGACTAGCTGTTTGTTGGATAAAATTGGAAAAGTCGAGGGGAGTTCTTTGCCCAGCAGTGGGATACAAATGGCTAACAACAACAACGGCTGTAGCAATTCGTGATCTAAATCCAGTAATATTTCTAGAAAACGAGATTGCTTATGGGCATGAACATCAGATTTCTGATTCTTAGCTACCAACGCTGACGTCAGACGACCATTAGTGAAAAATGGCCTATAATTGGGGGATGCCATAATCTCATTGGCAGGCGGCTTAGGGTTCGCGGAACGCGCACTGTTTTTTAAGAGGACGCTGCTGCCGGTCTGCCGGTGGTTCTGGTCGCAGTTTTAAGACATACCCGGGATTGACGTGCTATCAGAGGGTGGAGTTTTTATAGGCGTGGGCGTACCGTGAGTGATACATATCACCTTATCTCGTGGCGTCCGTGGTCGCGGAGCGTCGTCGACTGTACCTAATAATTATCGCAATAAACACCTCACGGTACGGGCCCTGGTGTCAGAGTTTTGAGGCTGCTTAAAGGCAGGATATGGCAAGATGATGTAGGGATGTATTGTTTCCTATGACTGGGATTGGGACCTACAGTTTCACGTGTCATCCAACCCTCGGTAGCCCTCAATTGTAAATGTAGCGATAATAGCGCAGTGGTTAGAAAATTCGGTATCCCAGCAACGAGCTTTAGCTACCGGTGAAGGATAACATCGTGAGGAAACCACAGAACGGTGGTTGTTGAAGTTTAAGCTTCTCGATAGCACTGAACTTATGGGCAAGCGTGACGCTTAACATCAGGCGAGCGACATGCTCATATCGACTCTTAATGCCATAAAAAAAGATGTATTTGCCATCTTCGACCACACCACTTAACAACATGTGAGTATGTGTTCAAATGCCTGGACTTGACATGAAAACAAAATGCCACTCGCGGTCCCCATCCGACGACTGACCATGTCGTCCATTCCTTAACATCGGTGTTCAGTTAGGAATGGCTAGTCGAGGGAAACTGGAATAAATTGTGTACTACTACTAACAGTAGCTGTTTGTTCGGGCGCCAGGCCGCTGGTGGAGGCGCCGTCTCTCGGGCGCCGCACGCACACATCTCCGTCGCAGACCACTTCATATTCGGGGGCGGAGGCCGACGTCTTTTGGATCTTGGCCGGAGGTTCTGAGGAACATTTATTAAGTTATCGATGTAAACGAACTAACCTTCTTTTCAGTACAGTTTTAAGCAAAAAATAATACCTTCCGCTGTAGCTGCGCAATAAACCAATAAGTAGCGCGGGAAACTTCGATCTACCAATGGCAGAGTAGAGTACTACGCGCGCTAAAATCTTGCGCTGTTATTGGTCGATCGATTTCGCGGCTAAACCGCGGGCGCCCGTTCGCCATCTTGTACGGATCGTGTAAGCGGGACAGAGCTAAGAATACATATCAAGCAATACTTTGCGCTTGCAAATAAAGTTTTATGTGTAAATAATCATTTACACGTTCAGCTGCTGTCGGAAACCGGTCTGCGCTTTTCAGCGCAAACGCGAAAACTGCCGATCGGAATTATTTGTCGTGTATAAAACTGTACTATGTAAGCAGAATTTTAGTCATAGATATCTTCCCATCCAATTTATACTTAGCTTCGCTATCGCATTAGATAGTGACCTGTAATGATAGCTGTAAGTTGGAAAATAAATAAATAAAATAAATTTGTCAGTAAAAGCAAAGAAAATTTACACGACAAGAATGACAATCTCATACAACTCGTTTTTAATTTTCCGATGTTAACAGTAAAAAGTTATCTATTAATCATTTGATTTAACTTTTTGTCGTACACTGACTCCGCCTGGGGTGCGCTGTCATCATTTTTTTTTTTTTGCATCGAGTGTAAGTCCGCGTTTGAACTCCAACTCGCCTGTTAGTAAGCGGCGATGTGGTCGAAGATGAAGAAAGCAGACTAAGGCTGGGTTGCACCAAAATCCCTGTTAAAGTTACTGTTATGGATAAATTAACTATAGCTTTTACCTTGACCATGAAGTTTAGCCAGCATGTGTTATCCGTCATTTTGACCATAGTTAAAAAGGTGCATTTTTCTGATTAACGAGAGTTTTAACTGCAGTTATGACTGTGGTTTAAAGTTAACCTAGATGGTACAGCCCAACCTTAGAAGACCACTATGACCTTGAATAGCTCTAGATTGTATCTCTCAGGAAACGAGGAAGCTGGCAGTTTTTCCCACTCCTACTGTTTGAGGAAAACTATCTCCTATCCTTTTTTTTCTCTCTCACCTGATTCTGCTCTTTGTGGCACACTGTCCACTTTCTGAGGTTCGCTGTCTACTTTCTGCGGTACGCTGTCTACTTTCTGCGGTACGCTGTCTACTTTCTGAGGTTCGCTGTCTACTTTCTGAGGTTCGCTGTCTACTTTCTGAGGTTCGCTGTCTACTTTCTGAGGTTCACTGTCTACTTTCTGAGGCAGGTCTGGTTTGGCCGGGGTAGTAACTTGCGCTGCGCTGGCTGCTTCGGCTTGTAGTAAGTTCGCTGTCTGTGCCTTGACGCTTTCTGATGAGGTTGACGGCTGAAACGTTGGCGGTTTTTCCTTATCTGTGGAAAATACAAATGCTTTAGTATGGAGACCGATTGTCCACTAACTGTACTAGCGACATCTTCCGTCCTTATCAGTACTACAATCCAGTTACGCATCTTTCTATAGACATTAGCACTGTATTGATTTGAATCGTTATTGTTTTACAAGTATTTACTAAATTAAAAAAAAAAACAGTAGACTTGAGAATCTCCTTTCTTTGGGAAGTCGGTTAATAATAAATATGCACCGGCATTTTTGACTGTGATGCATTTCATTTCAGTCCATTGACCACTATCCTGGCTTAGTTGGTAGCACGGCTGCCTTACGAGCAGGAGGTCTGGGCAGATGTTTGAATCATCATCAGCCAGAAGACCTCCACTGCTTAACATTGGCCTCCTCCTTAAACCGCCCACCGACCGCCAACGTGCCACTTACATCCACCGGTTGCTCGCGACTTTCACAATCTCGTCAGTACACCTAGTGGGACGCCTGCCTACACTGCGTCTTCCAGTTTGTGGTCGCCACTCAAGAACCTTTCTTTCTCCCATCAGTTATCGGTTCTTCGAGTGATGTGGCCTGCCAATTCAATGCCATTACCATTGAATGATTAATTTAAATATTTGCTGTAGGTCTGGGTGTTAGTTGTGTATGTGTATCTGTCTGTTCCATGGCTTCCCCGACAGGAAATCCTAGTGGGGAGGTCGAACATGTGTGGTTTTATTTTCATTCGCAAGCAGTAGATTAATTTGACTAGATTTGGGAAAGTAATCAAATGAAATCAAATTATTTATTTGCAATAATACATGTTAATAATGTTCTTATAAATTGTATTAGTATCACGGTGTATCTAGTGTAAGTGTTCAACGAGTTTTTTTGTCTTGGGGTATAATCATAGCGTTCAACAAGACTGGTATCTGTCTAGGAGTTTACTCACGATGTTCAGCGAGTATTCTGTCGATCCTCTCTGCGAGGTTGTCGGGCTGTACTCCCGCGCACACCACCTCTAGAGGAGTACCATTCCTGCCAATAAAGAATAGAGAAGGCACCGGCACGAACTGATCTGTATCTGAAGTTCAGGTGCTTTATTGTAACGTTGCTACCAGTACAGGGTACAGTCCATCCAAAAAAGATTTAAAAAAATTACACTCGCGATTATATGTTTTGGGACCATCTGGAGTTACGGCATTCAACTTTGGGGATCCGCCTGTAATTCAAACACCTCTATCGTACAAAGCGCATCATCTTCATCAATAATATATCTTCTTATAGAATATCATCTTAAGAAACATATCGAATGCTCCATGGTTCCTGAAGACTACAGAGCTGCATGAAGAACTTAAAATGAACACAGTCAACGATGAAATAAAACTGTTTTCAGCTAAATACAAAAAGCGACTGACCATGCATCCGAACCCTCTAGCGACACAGCTTACTACCATCAGCTATCCAAAGCGGCTACGCAGACAACACATCATAGAATTGGATAAAAATTATGAATAAAGAAAAGGAGATAATGATCATTGGATCACCTCTCCTACATGACCAAATGCAAACAAGAAAACTGCTCATAGTCTGAAGACTGATCGCAGTTGAACTCAAAACAAAAAAAAATGTTTTGGGACGTCAGTTATCGCCCCCATCTCGAACAAGAATATACGTTTTGGGTTTGCTGGTTTGTTCTCATTACTTAGTTCTTATGCGCTCGAGTAACCAAAAATGGCCAAAAGTGTACGCTCACTTTGCTTGCTTACTATTACTAATTTCCAATTATTTACCAATTTGTGCCATACTTTGCATACAGGCCGTCAGCATACCTGATCAGATGGCATGCATATGCACATGTCTTATCAATAGCACTGGTGCTCGGTGGCATTCTCTATTGTCAGAATAATGAGCCGATGCCCACATTGGGTCACTACGGGATTAAGTAGATATATTACCAAAATATAAGGATATGCATCAGTGCAATCTATGAAACAAGGAAAAGCTGTACAAGTCATGGACTAGGTTAGTTTAAGTTGAGAAACAGGGCCGTCATGCCAAAGTATTAAAGTACAAAAAATTACCAAATTCTATAACCGAACTAAATCATAGGAAATTTAAACAGATTCTTAAGCATTTCTTTTAAAGTAATCCATTCTACAAATTAAGTGAATATATGTCAATGAAATTCATGGAATCCTGTCACAATATTATCAAACTGTTTAATTTGCCTAATTAACTCTATACATAGTTTAATTTATAAAAGTGACTTGCCTGTAATAATCAATGTTATTTATGGCCAATAAATATTTTTGATTTCTAATTATTTTGTAAAGGATACAGATCTGTGCGAAATGCGTATAGTTGACCGATCCACTCTTCAGTTTGATTGCCAGAAAATTGGTGGGGTCGGAAAGGCGGCGCACCACTGCCTCGTGGTCTATCGTCGCAGCCATCTCGATCGACAGCTCATTGCTATCTGCTGAAAGACAATACATGGCATTATCTTTAGGTACCCCAGCTGTATGTATAGTCAAGACACTGTGACGACCGCAGCCTAACAAACAAGACAGAAAGAGAGAGAAATTTATTTTTATCTTGTTTTCTGTTGTTGTCCTTTAATCAGAGGTTGCATGGAAGCCGAAGAAACCACCATGCATATGCTGCAGTGCAGCAGTGTTGCAGAACAAAGCATATCGATCCTCGGTTAACTGAGGACACTCCGGGAACCTGCACCAGAGTCAGCGAGCTGCTGGCTTTCCTGGAGGACACCGGGTGGCTGGACTAGCTACAGCTGAAGCCTAGTTGCAGAGAAAAGCCAGCTCACCAAGTACCAAGTTCTCTTGTTGTTCCACTGTTTGTAGAACAAAAACAATGTTGTGTTTTGCCAAATGGCAAAAACATTTTTATTTGTTGTTCCACTGTTTGTAGAACAAAAACAATGTTGTGTTTTGCCAAATGGCAGAAAGTATAAGCCAACTTTTTGCTGTTTGATGATAGATCTCCTCATGGCTGATCTCCACTTATTGAAAAACAATGCACACCATGGGGTGTGTGCTGTCATAACAAAACTTCAAAAGTTGAACATTCACAGTTCCAAACACCAGTCTAGACGACCAAAGAGCATTTTTTTATAAAGATTGTATTTACTTAACTTACTTAAATTAATTACTTAGTGTGAATTTTATTGGAATTAATAATAACTGTAGAGGATTCCATTTTGTTTGGTGCGGTCGAAGGGTCGTTGCATAATTTATATGCGGTATTGTCTTAGATTTTTGTAGGTCAAACTTAGAAAACAAAACAGATTCTTATGAATTTCCGCTTCATATTTCCAATTGAATTACATCGAAAATACTGATGTGAGAGTCAAATTAGGGCATGGAATAGCCGAAAAGAAAAAAACAAGGAGTATTTACAGTAAAAAAAGATATTATTGTCGCACCTTCAACGAAAACGACGAAAATTGCATTTCTTTGCTTGGACAAATTCACGGCTTCTGCGATGCTCCCTCCGTACCAATGCATGTTGGATGCGTCGGAATCACAGTTTTCTAGTAGAGGTATAAACTATTTCCTTTTCTTTAGATGTTATTTAGCGATTTTTGCGGTTTTGTAAAAAATTGTAGATTACACCGACATGACACAACAGATTTAGACAGCTGACGTGTTTTTGTTTCGTATTCTCAGAAAAAGTTCGTTCGGGATGCGCAACCAATTACATAGCTTAGTTTTTGAACCAAATTTAAAAAAAAAATAAGCTACAGTTTTTTTTTGACAAATACTGCCACTCAATACTAGATGGCAGCAGGTGTAGCGTCGACGGAAACCGCACTGCCTCATAAATAAATACAAATAAGATCCCTTGGAATACCACAAAAAAGACTACAACAAGATCTTATCACGTATAATTTTAGTTCCACCAATTTTAATGAGATGACGCTCGCTAAATCGACAGTGAGCCTAACGGAGCCTGGAGATTATAAAGCAACGAACACATGAATTCTAGCGGAAATCATAAATATCTAAACAAAATCTACACGAGTATAATTTCTCTGTCGATCCCTTGAAGCTACGTTACGGTACGGTAGGTACCTCCTAAACCTTATTCCGTGCCTTAAACAAACCTAGAGCTAAAACTAAGTCAGTTTAGCCACAAATTGGCTCTCACAGAGGGTAGTGTCACCATCATCAGCCGGAAGACATCCACCGCTGAACATAGGCCAACTGTTATATCTAGCATCATATAAGATCAATTTACTATAGTTATTGTCATATATAGTTCATTTTATTAATCTGTAATACTGATAATTATCTCGCTTGTGATTATTTAAAACATTATACTACTGGCAACTCGGTGCTACAGGTTGACTAAATGAATTGAAAAACAGCCTGTACGTGTGAAGGTGACATTCAGACACGGGTACAGGCTGGGTCGAAGGAGATTGAGCCAGATTCGAGACAGTAGTGACGGAGCTTGGACGCAATTTGGACAGTTAAGTAATTTTTTATTTAGTTGATTGTGAGTTTAGGGTTTCAGTTGAGTTGATACCAAGATTGTCGTTGATGTGCCATGAATATTAATGATAAACAAAACTATTACAAATTATTTAGTACAATTAAGATAGCTACTGAATATCATGGCAAGATGTGATTAGACTATTGATATGATTAATAGATGATGCATAATAAACATAAATATAAAACATAAACATAAAATAAATGGTAATAAATAATAACAAAGTAATAATGGTATTGTTTAATTATAGCTTTTAATATACACACTTAATAGTTTCAGAAGTGGGATAACCATGCCCAAACGTACGAGAGAAGCAACTCGGCGCCAACGAGATCGATCTGAGAGTCCAGACTCACTGTACGCTAGGAAACGATGGAGACCGAGCAGACCGTGAGAGAACACAGCCGAGCAGGAGTATCCAGATACAGACGAGGAGTTCCACGAGCGTCGCAGGAGGGAGCATTTTGGTGAGCCCGTTCCTTATATTATAAATAATGAACACTGCACGACGTTGCCCAAAAAAAAAAAACACGCACAACAACAGACCAAATTGTGCCCCCTGTGGGAAAAGTGGCCACTTATCGGAAAAATGTTACTTTAAACCAGGGCTCGCCGATATATATATCAGTGGAAATATATCAATTGATTTTTATCTTGATATATATCAATTGATTTTTTCTGTCTTCTGAACTAAAAATTTTGGAGATTAATGTTTACCCTGGCAACACGTAGCGAAAAACTACAATTCAGAATAATTTTGATTTGTTCCCAAAATGGCAACCTCATTTAAAGTTGGGGAAATCCCCTTTACTTTAACTTACCAGTACGGCTAGCTTTTTATTGAAATTCAAAACTTAACTTCATACCACATAAGGTTTATTTTATGAGGTAAAAAAAAAAAAGGGAATTCCCTGGTGCTCCAAGCGTTAATAATTTTCACTTTCTTGGGAAAATTTGCTTTTTTTTCTTAGCCTGGATATATATCGGATACATATAAAAAAAATCGGATTTTTGATGTTTATTATAAAAATCGGATTTTTTCAAACCCTACTTTAAACCAAGCACGTCCGTGGTGCCGGTAGCGTCATTCAAGGAAGAAGTCAACATGATAGCAGAGGTAATATATTATTATAAACGATATTTATTTTAAACGCGTAAACATAAATAGCGTCTGTGGATTAGATTATTTTGATTCGGGAGCAAAAGTAAACGTAATGAATCAAAATTGTTTTTCGAAAACTCGACTTACCCATGAATAATTGTGATACCGTGATTGGGGGATTTGGGGGTAGCCCAATTATTGCTTAAGGTGCACTAAAAATTGATGTTCAGGTGGAAGATAATGTTTTGAAACTGAGTTTCTCATAACCGACTGCCAAATGGGCAAAATGGACATGATTCTGGGACAGCCTATAATTAATCACAATGATTACATCATCTCTATTTCTGGAACCGACTTCACGATGCAAAGAAAGAAGCATCCTGATGGTGATATTTTAAGAATAAATACTATACCTGAAGAGAATGTCAAAATAAAGATACGTTGCGCGAACGACCTAATAGTGCCTCCGAAACATATTATGTTAATAAATGTAATATCAGATGGTCAGCCAAAAGAATCTCTTTTCATCGAGTCGTGTAAGAGAACTTATATAGGCAAAGAATATACTATACCAGCATGCTTCATCGATGGGGCTCAATTCAATCAATTCTTCTTTATTTCCAAATAGGTATTAAAAATACTCTTATGGATAGTCATCATTAGATATAACTAAGTTAAATAAACAAAACGTCACAAATCACAACAAAAATTATGAGCACTACAAACATTTGTAGGCTTAAAATAAATGTCAATAGTAATAATAATACTTAAAATAAAAATAGTATCAGAAAAGTAAGTCTATTCCATTATTAAAATATTACAAAAAAAAAAAAACGTCATTGTGTTTCGATTATTATAAAGTCAATGACATTTTAAGTCAAATGTCATGTCAAAATCTATATTTCGCCATGCCATTTCATCTTTTTTTATCTATGTTTTAAACTATGTGTATATAATTATTATTATTTTTCAAACCACGCTTTTAACGGTGAATGCTGTAAACACCTGTTACTGGTGTACATATCAGAACTGTATCTAATTTAAAAAGTGTTACCCTATAGATGATAATTAATATGTATACTGTTGGTGTTTCTTTAAATAAATAAATAAATAAATCTTTTATAAATTGATTTACGTCGTAGTACGTTTTTTCCAACAAAGGATTTTTAAATGTTGTTTTGAACTTATATTCTTTAAGTGCTGTCAAGGTCTTTGGTAAAATATTATAAAATTTAATACAATTCACTGCAAAAGATTTGCTTATTGTTGTAAGTCTAGTCCGCGGTACTGAATATTTCTCTCTGCTTCGAGTATTATAATCATGGGTGGATCCCTGTGTAGCATAATTCTGCATATTTTTCCTTGCATACATAATACAGCCAAATATGTATTGACATGGCATTGCCAGAATCTAAATCGTTTTAAACCGTTATTTCAAGGAGTATCTAGTTCCGAGCATATAAATAGCTCTGATAGCCCTCTTTTGAAGTACAAAAATCGATTTGGCATCTGCCGCATTTCCCCATAGTAGAATACCGTAAGTCATGATAGAGTGAAAGTAGCTGAAATATACAACTCTGGCAGTATTAACGTCTGCGCATTCTCTTATTTTTCTGACAGCGAAGCAATTAGTTTTCTGTGCATTCAGAGATAAGTTATTAGTGCTAAACCACTTCAAAACTTCATTGAGAGCTCTATTGATTACATCGAGTCTTTTCGGCTGATATTAAATAGCAGTGAAGTATCATCAGCAAACAATATTATTTTAGCAAATGTTTTAACAAAAAAAAAATGGCAAATCATTAATGTACACTAAAAATAGAAATGGACCCAGTATGGAGCTCTGAGGAACCCCTACATCCACAGTCATAGCACCAGACAGTACACCATTAATGTCAACCCACATAGTTCGGGTTGATAAATATGATTTAAGTAGTTCAAGTGATCCATCCCTAACGCCGTAGCGTTTCAGCTTATCTAATAGGATGTTATGGTTTACGCAATCGAAAGCTTTTGAAAGATCACAAAAAAATACCTATAACGTCTGGGTTATTTTTACATGCGCCATAAATATTTTCTGCAAATCTATAAAAGAAACTGTTCGCAAACTTAAAGAAAATATAGTTGTACATACAAGGTCAAAAAGTTCTCGGTAATGATAGATACATCATCTCTTCTATAAAGGGGACTAAAGGGTATAAGAATTATAAAGCAACGGTTTCGTCTGATTCATTGAGAAAGTTGGTAGATAATGATAACGAAATGAGTACAAGCGATGAGGAATCGCAAGTTGACAGTACAGAAGAACTAGTAGAATTACTAGAAGGATAAGGGGTAAGGAGGCTGAAAATAAGTTAATGCACTTAATTATGGTACAAGTAGGATCGCGACAGAACTCATTGCGATGATGGGCCGCCTGAAGGGCGATGAGATAAACAAGGGCCATCACGGAAGCCGTGGTGATGATGGGCCACCCGACGGGTGATGAAATAAATAAGGGCCACTACGGATATCGTAGTGATGATGGGCCGCCCGACGGGCGATGAAATAAATAAGGGCCACTACGGAAATCGTAGTGATGATGGGCCGCCCGACGGGCGATGAAATAAATAAGGGCCACTACGGAAATCGTAGTGATGATGGGCCGCCCGACGGGCGATGAAATAAATAAGGGCCACTACGGAAATCGTGGTGATGATGGGCCGCCTCATAGGCGATGAAATAAACAAGGACCACGACGAAAGTCGTGGTGATGGTGGGCCGCCTCATGGGCGATGAAATAAACAAGGACCACGACGAAAGTCGTGGTGATGGTGGGCCGCCTCATAGGCGATGAAATAAACAAGGGCCACCTCGGAAATCGTGGTGATGATGGGCCGCCTTATGGGCGATGAAATAAACAAGGGATCACCGTGTCGATTGTTAAGGACAAAATTTAAAATTAAATAAACTCGGGTCATTATGAAGAAAGGGGGGATAAAGGGCCGTCTTACTGGACGATGAAATAAACAACTAAAATAATAAAATAATTTACTCTATTTCATGATTAATATAAAACAAACAATTAGATTAAATAAATGATTATACGGGCCGTCTTACTGGACGATGAAATAAACAACTAAAATAATAAAATAATTTACTCTATTTTATGATTAATATAAAACAAACAATTAGATTAAATAAATGATTATACGGGCCGTCTTACTGGACGATGAAATAAACAACTAAAATAATAAAATAATTTACTCTATTTCATGATTAATATTAAACAAACAATTAGATTAAATAAATGATTATTTTGTTGAGACTAATCAAAATTGTACAAATGTTACTAATTACATGCTGATATGAAATTCAAATGCATGATACAATGAGAATAACACGATTATTACTACTTGGTACTATAATGATAATTTACATGAACAAAACAAACTCTGTTAAAGCATATGATATATTATGTACTAAGATAAAGGTTTAACTTCTATTTTACAGATTAAGTGACGGCTAAGCTCAAGATAGCTGGTTCTAAATTTGCCATGGATCAATTACGTTATCAAGGTACTAGATAAGATGAAGAACAAGAACACAAAATGAGTTATGTTAATAATAATAATTATATAATAGATAATTAATATAGAGAAGAAAAATGTAATATTTATAATTTTAATAATAATTGTTACATATTTTTTTAAAATTTTAGTTAATGAATAATAATTATTAAAATTATTATGTTAATAATAATTACTGTAATAGCTAAATCAGAGTATGTGTTCAGAATTCAATTTGCGTGGTATCAAATTTTGTCAGGATGGACGAACTGTTATATCTAGCATCATATAAGATCAATTTACTATAGTTATTGTCATATATAGTTCATTTTATTAATCTGTAATACTGATAATTATCTCGCTTGTGATTATTTAAAACATTATACTACTGGCAACTCGGTGCTACAGGTTGACTAAATGAATTGAAAAACAGCCTGTACGTGTGAAGGTGACATTCAGACACGGGTACAGGCTGGGTCGAAGGAGATTGAGCCAGATTCGAGACAGTAGTGACGGAGCTTGGACGCAATTTGGACAGTTAAGTAATTTTTTATTTAGTTGATTGTGAGTTTAGGGTTTCAGTTGAGTTGATACCAAGATTGTCGTTGATGTGCCATGAATATTAATGATAAACAAAACTATTACAAATTATTTAGTACAATTAAGATAGCTACTGAATATCATGGCAAGATGTGATTAGACTATTGATATGATTAATAGATGATGCATAATAAACATAAATATAAAACATAAACATAAAATAAATGGTAATAAATAATAACAAAGTAATAATGGTATTGTTTAATTATAGCTTTTAATATACACACTTAATACTACCTCTATACAGAGGGTAGTATAAGAAAGATAAAGAGACATAGGTAACCTATATAGTCATACTTACGTACCCGAAAAACTTTACACACTAACTGGGCCGTCGGGCAAAAATAAACTCAATTTATTATCAATTTGTTGACCGAGAGAGCGAAGCGAACCTTCGCTTCGCTCGGTCAATTATCTTGACAACGTCTTGACTGATTTTGCTCATAATCTACATTATTGCCTAGAACTGAGTAGGTGAGGAGGTAGATTTCCAAAATCGGGTAAATGGCGACGCAGCTTTACCCCTTTTTGGGGGAAATACACCCAAATTAAAAATAGCCGAACACAAAAAAAAAAAAAATATAGAACCTGTAAAACAAGTTTCGTCGAGATTGGTTGAAAAATACCTGGAACCCTATTCCTGTGCGCTCGAGATTATCTCGTTCACTGTCTCTCTAATTTAGAATTTAATAGGAGTGAGAGTGACCGAGATAATCTCGAGCGCACAGGAATAGGGTCCCTTTACGCGAGTACCAACATACAGACAGATTTAAGCCAATACCAACCAATCAAAAATCGCCGACGACAAATTATGTAAAATTTTGTGTGACCAATAAAGAGTTAATCTATCTGTCTATCTATATCACTTTAAAAAAGTAAAGGTATATATGCATATGCATGGGCTAAAAAAAGTAGTCGGGTAAAAACTCTGCGTCTCTGACGATGCGTGCAACATCAAATCAAAGCTACGAAACTTCTAAATAGATTATATTTCGGTAACGCTTTCTCAACCTCCAAGCTGTAATTAATACTTTTTTTTTTTCTAACTACATGTAGCACAACACAATTTATAATACAAGATTAAGAACAACAGATTAAGGTTATAGCTTCTCCCTTTCGCTCCCCCAGAAACTTATATATAGCCATCTCTTTCAAACGATGTCAGGTCAGGCTATGTATAGACACCTTTAGTGTCATGTTAGTTACTAGGTATACATTTGTCCTGCGGGCTTATCCTCTAGCTTTGAAACGTTCGTGTTTCTGATTGCGAGAGCATGCCATCTCGCTCGTACCAACTTAGTCGCACTATGCGCGGTCCCGCTCACACAACTCTCGCTGGCACTGCCTGTATTATGATTGCATGTTAGAAGGGGACCTCTGGCTCGGGGGTGGTAAGGGATGGGGCTCTAACCATCTAAGGGCCCCATGGACTTACAACCCATTTGGGTAGTAAGTCCCAGTAGTAAGTCCAAAGGGGTAGTAAGTCCATGGTAAGTCCATACTACCCATTTGGGTAGTAAGTCCATAATAAGACTTCATTCTGAGATATGCTTTTTTTCTAACCTATAAATTCAACTGTGTTGGTTTCCGAGTTTAAAATTGTCGAAAATAGAGCAGACTTTCTTTAAGAGGGAGGGGGCGTACACCCCCTGTACCATTCTGTGGACGAGTACGTACTTGAATGTTACTTTTTTAAATGGCCCTTTCACGTTTTTTTTTTGCATTTAAAAAGTTGTGTTGTTACTGACAGAGCAGGAAACGCATTTGCAGTCTTCTAGCAAAATAACTATGGCGATTGACCACAGATCAAACGATAGAGGTACTTGGTAACGTTGAACCGAAAATCGTAATTTTTGACCTTCAAAGTGGAACGTAACGTAAGTGTGAAAATTGAATTTTTGAGCAATGATCTATTTATTGCTAGACTAAGGTTGGTAATTTACCATAATCTTGCGTAGAGACGTTAAATTTTAAAGTAATAGCGACATGAATTTAATTAAAATGAAAACAGATTATGATTTTAGTAGTTTTCTACTTTTTCTTATGCTACTACTTGCGACGAGCAAGTCGCTCGCCTGGTGGTAAGTATCATGCTTGCATATGGCTGGAACTTACGTCAGCTCGTGAACGGGTGCTGCTTGCGGGAGCTGGACTGCTCGGAGTATATACGCAAATCTATAAGAGTACTTAGCTCTGTAAAAGTATGAAGATTCTTTGGTATATTCCTTTTGTAAAGTCTTTAGTTTTTATATTCATTAATCTTATTAATCATATTTTATTGCCACCCTGAATTTTGAACTTCAATAGTTCAAAACCATGAGCGGCATTACAACCCGGAACATAATAATGTTTGCACACTACTGCTTGGCTGTTGAATAACTGGCAAAGCTGTGGTATTTATGGTACCTTACTTAGTTTAGGTATGGTATGAGATATATTTAAAACATTATGAAGCCCAGAAATTTCGCCGCTAGCCATTTGAATTCAGTTTATTTGTTGTAAATAAATCGGCATTTAGTTGGTTCAAACAAGTTAGTTATTTATGGTACCTACGGTCACCCAAACCAGTTTTGTGTGGAACATGGGAATTTAATTTCCCAACGTCTCCACTGATGGAGACGTTGGTGGGGATGTTGGGAATATACCGATGTTAAATCTCTTTAACTTAAAAACTTATTTTATTTACTCCAATGATTGTGTGTTTAGTTATCCTATTCCTAAAAATCATATTAGGCCCGTATACAAAGGCTTTTAGTGTATCGCGTAACCATACTTATCTAAATTATATGTTTCTGAAGTTTGTTGACGTGACAATATCTGTCCTTTCGTGTCTTTAGTCCCAGTATGTTGGACGGTCATCGACTTGAATTTTTTGTGTTTTTGTGTGACTTTGAGGTCGGTATAGAACTCTTGGCTGTCAAAAATAAATATGTTTTTAATAGCTTAAGGGCATTAAACCGAATTTGACTGACTGAGGCTGATATTGAGATATGCTTTTGCAATATTTTATTTATTAATTAATTATACATATAACACACAAAAAAAAACTGACTTCAATCGCGATGTTCTTGGCGCCATCCGTGAAATACTAAACGTATCATTGTTTTTTTAAATCTCTTATAAGTCTGCGTTTGCCCACCAACTCTCCTGTTGGTAAGCGACGATGAGGGCGAAGATGAAGCATGCAGAATCACTCTGGCCTCGTAAAGCCCTACATTGTAACTCACATGAAACAAGGAAGCCGGCAGTTTATTCCAATCCTTGGCTGTACGGATTAAGAGCGTTTTTTTACGTTTCTAATGGAAATCAGCAGTTTAAGGATGGTAGTGGGGCGTCTTTCTACTTGTCCTGTAGTTATAGGGGGATGGTGGGATAAGGTCATGAAGCTCAGATGCACACTCTTTGAAATGAATCCTGTAAATGATTGACAGACTGGCTACCTTACAGCGGTGTGAAGTTCCAGTTGTCTTCTTTATCAGTTCAACTCTATCAAATGTTACTTTCTGAATGCAAATTCACTTATTGGAAATTCACACAGAGTTATTTAATATCGATAAAATTGTTGAATGTCTGAGCAAGAGAGCGAAGTGCGTGAGTGTGGTCTTGAAAAAAATACTTAAGATACAAAGTACATAATTCTTATCTACACATTTGCTGTTGATTATACATTGTTATTAGCATAAACAATAGAAGGCATTAATGTATTTGGTCAAAGAGCAAGTACGTGATATGTACTTACTAAAGTTTAGTCGTTTGTTCGTTTGTACAAGGTTAAATACTTACTTACCGACTTACTTACATTTTTATTTATTTACTTACAAGTGCAATTGACTTAGATCTCCTCGAATAAGTAGCAAGATAAGGTGCAACCCATACAGGCCAACCCGTGGATGCCCTGAATCTATTTCATGGATCCTGTTGATCCATGAACCCTCTGACAGCTAATCCATGGATTCTCACACCAACACAATGACATATAACAGTGACATATAAAATAAGCTCAAATCAATGGTCGAAACTGAAATGCATATACATTGTAAAATCTTGGATTAATGTAACTCGAGCTCGGTCGTCAATATCAGTCCCGCTGTTTGGGCTACAGGAGGTGGTAATATAAGAACACCCAAACATAGATACACTCCAAAAAGTTAACCTCCTTCTTGGGCAGTCGGGTAAATAGTGATCGGTCAGTCTAAAGTTGTTTCCAATAGGTAAGGAAGCATGCTCGTCTTACCTGCGTTGGGTAACTGTACCGGGAACGACAAACGCGAGGTTATAGCCACGAGATTCATCTCGAGATAATAGATTGCGATTCTGCAGCTTTTGAGAACAGCTTAGAGCTAAAAATGACCTTCCACAATTATATGAAACAGATTTGTTTATCTCTTAAAACATTTTTTTTTTTACAATATTGCTCCACGGACTCCGGGGTCCGTGCCATTTATCAAGTTTTACAAATATTTTATCAACTAAAACGGAATATAAAAACTAAAGACTTTACAAAAGGAATATAACAACGAATATGCTAATAAAGAGCTAAGTGCTATTATAGTTTTGCGTGTATGTATACTCCGAGCAGTCCAGCTCCCGCAAGCAGCAGTTCATGAGTTGACGCATGTGCCGTCGCTCTCCTCGACCATATTGGAGGGAAGAGGGCGACCCACAACACGACGCCACCACAAGAAGAAACGCTTAAAACATTTAAAATAGAATAGATAGAAAATATGTTTATTTTTATTTGCAGATTTGAACTTATGTTATGCTGCTCTACTATATACATTTAAATATTTTTGGTGACGTAAGTTGTACTTTCCTATTGAAATTGAAAAACTCTTCATTCATATGCAGCCATATTCTCTGCGTGTCCGTCACTTGCAAAAAACAGCAAAATTATTCTTGAGTGAGCGAAATGGCGAGAAACAACGCTATCACAGAAATTAAAATAGAATTCCTCTCTCTCTCTCTCTCTCTCTCTCTTCCTAGCATTCTTCTCAGCTAGACTAAACTAGAAACATTTTTACACTGCATCATCATCACCAGAACACGCCCAGTGTTGAATAAAGGCATACCTCTTGGGGGATTTGGGGGTTTCACATAATCCCAACACTTGGCAGATGGCTTTTACAATGCTCCTTTATTTCGCACCAAGACGACCCACATTCTTCAGTCAGCTCGTGACCACGGCTATTGAAACATGGCCGAAACGATGCGACAAATATATCAAATAAGTCGTTTTTAGCGTAGCTAAGTCCTGACAACAAACATTGAATTATTGCAAAGATTTCTACAATATATTATTATTATTGGACGGAAATGAACTAATGGTGCTGACTATACTTATTTGCTTGTCGTATAGGTCAAGTAGCTAATCCTAGATGTTCTAGGACGCCGGAAGGTCTTCGACATTTATGAACATACCAGTTGTTACCCACGACTTCGTTCGCGTAGACATAAAAAAACTATCTTATGTCCGTCTTTGTGATATTAACATAAACTTCTTATCAAATTGTATCAAGATCCGTTCAGCCGTTTAGCTGTGATAACGCGGCAAAAATCCAGACAGAGATTAAAAGTTACTTCTCACAGTTCGCTAGATGGCGTCGATTGATTTTTGTGCATTTTTGACCTTTTGTATGGACTGATCGTTGTAATGTAGGAAGTTCTGAATCGTGCAAGAGAAGTTTTTTCCTCGAGATAGACGTATTCGTTTATATACCTCAAAGCTTTATTGGTCCTGATACGACTGCAGCTATATTCCTCTGAATTATAATAATAGTTAGTTAGTTTAGAATGGTTAGGAATTAGGATTTGTCAAATAGATTATATGATTATGTCACCTTACTTGATAATAGAGGCATGCAAATATATGCTATGATGTTAAATTATTCATTTGCAAATTTAATTTTCATTTATAATAATAAATATAATTTGTTACACTACGATTCGATTAAACTTATGGTAGAGACGATTTCGATTTAACGATTGATAGCGATTCTTTCATAACGAAAGGAACTTGTAAAGCATTATTGTATGTGCATTTGTATAACACGAAAACAAAATGACTTTCTCGAAATTTAGACAAATAACTAAGTTGTAACTTGTCCAAATTGAAAAAAATATGTGTCGAAAAATTGTGACATCAAAAGACTTTACAGTAGCCCTTCTGTGTCTTTGACAGTTTTGGACTCAATAATAGAGAATACAAAATGAACATGCTTGCTCGTTACAACTCATGCGTCAATCAGCTTTACGCAAGTTTCGTGTGACACAAAAATGCCATGTAACGTAACAAACAACAAAAACTCATAATATTTAAATAAAAGCAAAATTCATGCCCGCCTCCAACAATAATTGACGAGCAAGAAAAATGAGATAACTTTACATAACAAAATCTGATCACAAAAGCCGCGTTACGCTAAAATGTCACAAAAAGTTTAAAGAAAACAAAAGTTGACAAGACCAAAGATTTAACACAACAAGAGCTAAAAAAATTACACAAACAGATTTTTAAGGAAGTTTGCTTTCTAATTTACTTAAAATACTTACAAAGTTGCGCATTAGGTTGAAGTTTTAAAGGAAAATCGGTCAGGACACGAATACCAATGCAAAAGCGAAAGTGAAGATCGAGACGTCGGTGTATTTACCGTGTGGAGCAAAGCCCCATCGAGGGGAACTAGTGATGTGCTACATATTTCGATTTGCCGTAATTTGTTGAAAATTTTATTGACCGTATGGTTAGAAATCTTTTTTTACACCGCCTTGCGTATTTCTGTCCTTTAATTTCTGTCCATTCACAGGTTGTCTGGATGAAATCGCTTAAGGTGTAATCACCCATTTTGCTACCGGACATCTTAACATTCTTTAGTTTAAGTTTAATTCACTTCGTTAAAACTCGCGTGAGGACACATAATAAAAAAAATGACAAATAGCTTATCTCACGGCAAAATTTAAAATACGGTAATTTGTCTTCTTTAGCTGTTTTATAAAAATCACTGCTGTCAAAAAAATATTGAATAATGACATATCTATAGGAAGTAATTAGGTATTTTAATAGGCCGTCTTTGATTTCAAATCTGTGAGTTGTCACACACTCTTTATGTCAATTTCGATGTGAGTGACAGAAACAATATTTTATTTCTCTGAAAATCAAGCAGACGGTAAAAGATTTCAAGCAGGCATCTATGCAATGTTTTATCAACAATAATGTTAATTTGCAGCGCAGCAAATAATATCGATGCGGTACTTCCTTATGCCATAATGATCAATGTACGGAAACGATCGTACCAAGCACATCACTGAGTGAAAGAAGAAATGGAACGTAGAGTCACGTTGGCCGTCAGTTTTGAACTCGGAATCACCGCGAAATGACGTTCGTTTCACTACATTTAACTGCCAACTCTGTGTTTATCCACAAAATACGTGCATAAATTAAAAACAATCACAATGATGGACCTAAAAGAAATAATCAAATGGTTTATACCGTGTTTTCATATATTGCTAGTGTTTATAAATAAAAAAGACTTGCGATTGACTTTAATATGTTTGTTTTTACTTTTTAATTTCCGTATTGGGTGTGCGGCTAATGTCAAAAGTGTCGAAGTAATTAATACCAAAAATGTAAATAGTTTTATTTATGAGAGTAATTTAAGAAACCAAAGTGACGTTTCGGGAGCGGAACTGCAGTTAAAGGAGTTTCCTCAATTTGCCGATGGTTCTGTCGGTAAGGCATTTTTTTTAATTACTAATTTGTAAATCGATTATGTAGCGCATAAACTTACGCATAATTTGAACTAATGCATTATTATATAGTAGTTATTAATTAATATATTCATATGAAGTATTTATAGTAATTGGTACGTTGAAGTACTAATGTAATAACTGATAAATAATTAATGTAACAAAAATAGGCTGCATTTTACCAAATATCTGAATATGTCTGCATTTTGGTCAAAGATAAGATTCCATGTTTTGAACTTATGCCATTTTGACCTAGTGCGGCCGATCTCACCCTTACTTAGGTGCTCTAATTTGACAAATCCAGTTATTTATTTTTTCTCTTATGTTTTGGCTCCACACGCTGGGTATTTAGCCAGTGTCAAGTATTGTAATATTTCAAGTGATATTACATGATTCACAATTAAAATAAGTCTCAGTCATAGTTTAAGCTAAGTCAAGCAAAGTAAGTCACTGTCAAGTCCACGTCTTGCCCCAGTAAAGTGGTGGAGACTTTACTAGAGGTTTCAATGGAGTTTTGGAAATATTAAGTAATAATTACAATAGACGATGTAATAGGGTGAGTTTATGTCAATCGCCTGTCAATCTTAAAAAAAATATGATCTGCGTGCTCCATCTTAGACTGCATCGTCGCTTATCATCAATTGTAGTGGCTTTCTCTCTCGCGAACAAATATACAATCAGGGCAATAAAGGAAAGTGTGTTTTATCATTGAGTTATTATGTACTATCTTCGGATGACAAACGCCTACGAACATAAAGCCCTTCTGCACTAAAATCAAAGAAAACTTAGCTAAGCATCACCTAAACTAAGGCGGACTTAGGCACGTCAAAGGATTGCCCTGATGCTGGGGCACTAGAATACGGCATCGGTATCCCCTGCCTGTAGTAAGAGCCTACTAAAAGGGGATCTCTGGGCTCGGGGGTGGCTAGAGGACGACAGCGTCGAGTGGCGGACGCTGTTGTAGACTTAGGCGTCTCAAACAGGTA